>CM075851.1:126718348-127403348 GCA_037975125.1 Latrodectus hesperus
TGTTTTAGAGATATAAACACTGTGTCGTGCATTTCAGTCCAGGGAATATTGTCAGGCACACGTTTCTTAGTAAGCTCAGGTAATGAATATACCAAATCAGAATATTTAAGAATGTACTCACGATAGAAGTTACACAACCCTAACGCACTTCTAAGATCCTTTTTGGTTGTTGGTCTTTAAGTTGCTGTATAACTTGCACTTTTTCCACTCTTCAGTTTCATTTCTTTTTCGTTCTTCAATATGTTCATTTCTTTTTCGTTCCTCAATTTCTTGCAATGTTTTCCGCTCTTCAATTTCTTCGTTTTTTTTTCGTTCTTCAATCAACGAATTTAAGAATTCTTTAATGAAATCTTCGTCGTAGTTTTCGCTTTCTGTTATCAATTTTTTTAGTTCGTTAAGTTTTAGATTCGCAGCATTCTCAATGCCTAATTCCACCGCAATTGTTCGTAAATCTTCTTTTTTTCCTTTTGCGAGAAAAGCCATTTCAATTACATGTAAAACACAAACAGTCAAATAAACAAATTCACAGTTCCGTTTCAGATTATGTCAGAAACGTCAGCTCGTAATCCTACCGACTGCGCCAGTGTAGTGTCTGTTCTGTAGAAGAAAGCACAACTCGAACAAATACAAACATTTATTTAAAAATTAAAATAATAATTAATAGTATTGTTTATTAAAATTATAATTAATAGAAATTTGATGATGGCCCTACACGGCCAACAGAACAAACACCCGAGGAGAGCCAGCTGAACCTCCTCGTCCGCTGGTCAAAGACAATATCCTCTTTCTCCGCCGGAGCGGACTCCCTCCTCTCCTCTCTCCCAATGACTACAGCGCCATCATGTGAAGAGAATGAAGAGTATCCTAACACTACAGTCATTGACTATCGATTTCCACTTCAGCAACTTTATGAAATCAATTGCCGATTTCATTCAGGTGCAAGAAAACATGTCAGCCATTGCCACGTGTGTTGCCCCAGCAAACTTTCCTATACCTAATCCAGAATTAAGCTCTTCCAATTTAGTACAGGCTGCTGAATGGTAGTCTTCGAAATTAGAAAGAGAGGACCAAGCAGAATCCATACTCGACTTGCCACCCCCTGAGGTAATGTACCACTTGAAGTACATTGCGGTCAATGCCTACTTAACGTTACCCATCTGGCTTTAATGAACACGACTGATCTTCGGTTAAATAAGGATACAAACTCATAATCTTTCAATAATAAAAGTGGCGCTACAGTGTCTTTGACGGGCATTGTTGAAGTAATCCTAGTCAGGTCACCAATGTTCGACACTTTTCTTCTGTAAGCAATATTTAAAGGAAAAAAATATTGCGATGTTAAATCAAATTAGCTGAGTGATCCTTCTGAGAAATGGTCAACGCAGATAATATAAAAACGTGTTCATTCTGGAAATGGAAATTATGAATAATTAATAACATGGAATAATATTTATAAAATATACTCTTCAATGAGAAGAAGAAATTGACTATGGAAACTTATACTTCCTAAAAATATATATGAATTGTTCTATGGAGTAAATGCCCAAAATGCATTTATATTTTCAGTATTTTATGAATTATTAAACATTAAAATATATCATTCATTTTATTAGAGACTGATATATATATAGCCCACTATTTTTAAGAATAAAATTTATAAGGGTTCAATAATTCCACAAAGCAGTTATTTCTTTACTTGATTTTAATCAACAACTGCGATAAAAGAAAATTCTAAATATTTAAACATCTTTTTAATTATTTAAATATCTTTTAAATTATCTAAATATCTTTTTGAATATTTTTATCAAGAAATAACAACATAACTGTTAAATTTACCTTAGAATACTGCAAAAGAAACCTGATGTATGTGTGCTAATATTAATAAATATTAGATACAAATATTGGAATATTCGGGTTTATCTTACAAACTTAAACATAAATAGGAAAAAATATTAAAATATTACTTTTCTGTTAAGAGAAAATTCTTTTAAAATATGCCAAATATAAGCGGTAACTGACTGAATCGAGCAATTTTAAAACAGATTCTTGTCTTTTTATTTTTAAGACTATCATATATAAAAATATTTTTGATTTAAATTTTAATTTTAATAACAATTCTGGAAAAAAGATATTAATTTTTTACATTTTACATAATTGCAACAAATTTTGATTTATTATTATAGATTTAATGAAATAATTCTAATTCCATTAAATTCATTTAGAAAAATTGGTGTCTCCTTAAATGGTACAGATCACAATCTAATGTTATCTAAGTTCGACTAATTGCAGAGTGACAATGGTTCTCGGTGCATTATTAGTTGATCGCTTTCCAGGTACCATTATAGCTATTGAAAACGAAAACAGTTCATTACACGACAAACACCAATACAGCTGTAACTCTCAGAAATTCGTCCATGTCAATAGCAAAGAGACCACTTGTGAACATCCACGTGTTTTAATCGAGGGGAGGGGAGAGCAGGTGTAGGTATTCACGTTCTGGAAATAAAAATCGTCTGAGGACCTTTTGACCTGCGCAGACGATGGGTGTAAAATCAACAGATATTGGTAATAAATGCGGCTTTTTTTTTCTCGTTAGATAAAACACCTGCCGGTTATATAACACCCACGCTTATTGTGAGGGAGATGCAGCAGGTACGCGTCAGTTAATCTGCCCACATTTCCCCACCATTGCGAAATTGGCTGTTTGTCAATGGAGCAGAAGACGCCGCGGATTTCTGAAGCTGACGTATGTCGGTTAACGCATATATATCCATTGTTTGCCAAAGTGTTTGGCGAAACCGCAAAATCGTGCAACTTATCTAAAGGTTATCGGGGCGTGAATTCGGAGATGTTGATCTGACAGCTGTCGGCCAAATGAAGAGAGTGTTGTAACGGCGTATTTTCAGGTATCAATGAAACTGCCTAACTTAAAAAAAAATTTTGCTTGAAATAACTTGCAGGCGTGGTTAAGAGGCTTAAAATTAGAAACTTACATTTTTTCATTAAAAAAGATTGCTATCGTTGCCAAGATACAAACAAGTTAATCATGTGGCTCCATGACAACGAAATATAATTTAGAAGTTAATCGATCTTTAATATCAATGAGCTAAGTTTACATGTGAATTTTTTTTCACCATTATTTTAAATTTTAGGTCATGGGTTCGATTTTCACCTGGAGATTGGATTCATGTAGTTACATCGGAATTTTCTTTAAGCTCTAGATTTCGGTCATGTGAACTTAGTCTCTAAAAGAGATAGTTGTGTATCAAAAAAATAACCAAGATTAAGATTGCGTCACCAAATTTTCTGTTACCTATTTCTGTAGACTGAAATCAAGAGTCCAAATGACTCATTTTGAATAACGTGTTGAGTAACGAGATTGAGGTTGAGCAACAAGATGAACTCCTAAATTTGCACCTTCCTTCTCACAGTATGGCACATTAGTAGAGGGACATTAGATTCTAATTAATTTTTAAATTGTACAGGTCTTCTGAGCTCCAACTGACTTAACTGGTTCAAATCCGCTAACTTATGCAGATTAGAGGAACACCTCTATTCACAGAGCTACCACGGCGTCCTTAAATAAAATATTCTGATAAATTTCCGGATGAATGTTTCATTAGTTATTATATTAAAATATTCTCCGAAAAATGCTAAAAACAGGCATACTAATCGTCATTTTAAACCAAAATTATGAGAAGAAGTTTAAATCGAATGATGTAAATTCAAAATTATTAAACGTAGAATGTGATTCCAAGTGTATATCTTGTATGTAATTTAAAAACTTTGGTCATATAATCCAGAAATATAACGCTGAAATGGTTAATCTTTTGTTTCATAGAAAAATATTTTATTTGCATATAAAAATGGTAACGTGTATACGTATGTGCCAGCATGACTTTTGACACTGAGAAGGGAAGAGCGAAACATTTGAAAGCTGTTGTAAAGGACTCGAAGCATTGAGCATCCTCCTTTGAGATTTTTTCCAAGACATTATGCCATATTTACAAGTTACAAAGAAGGAAACCTGAAGAACTCCAAAGCAGTCCCCTCGATAGATCTCCATCAAAAATACAGCACCCATGATGATCTTTTCAATAGTATTCGGAATCAAACTTCAAGTCTTCTATTTATCTTTAGAATGAGACTTCAACGTAGCTTTTGGGGACTTGGAACATTTCCAGCTAAATTTTTATACACATTATTGTCTTAGGAAAAGAAAGCTGGAAGAATGATATCTGTATTACAGTGAGAAAATTTAGATGAAAGAAATATTTGAAAAATGAAAGATAGTGTTGAACTATTATAGTTTACTCACTAGTCGGTTTATGAACAGTAACATTCTTATTTTTCCAGTTAAGCCAGGCTTAATCACTTTGACATCCATAAGCATAGTAAGAAATATATTGGCAAGATTTAGCGTGAAGTATATAGGTATATTTCTTAGAATCGCTAAGAATAATATTATGATGCTGCTTGAATCCAAATATAATTTTTAGTCATCTCAAACCCGGTTTATTTGTATCTTTTGCTTGTCACTCAACCGTCTAATTAGATTGGAACCTATTGCGTTACATTTTTGCACAAGAGGCTTTATTCAATTGACTATTTAAAGTGGATACGGGGATACACTAAAAACATCAACACTTGAACTGAACACCAGAGCGCTTTCTACCTGCATGTGGCAACTCAGCCACAGTAAATCCCTAAAAAGGGAATGAGAGGCGCATCTTCCCTATCCGATGGGGAATCTAGCCCAATTGTTATTTGGATGCGGTCGTATGAAGACTGTATTGGTACCAATGTATTATGGTGTGGAACTCATTTTATGGAAATTAATTATGAAAATTGTTATTTACTATAAATTGCTATTGTTAGATAATTCATATTAGATTGTTAAAATAAAATATTAAAGACAATAGGACTTATTAATGAATAAAATCACCCAACCAATACGTAACGCAAATACTGCACTCTTCACTTCGTTGTTTGTGAATAAGAATATGTTTGAAATTGGAAAGAAAATGGCTAATTTGATTAATATCAGGGTTCATTCTACATTTTTTGGGTTTGTTAGGTTGATGGTGAAATTCCCAATGGCTTTGAAACCAATTTTAATCTCTTACGCTGCTTTACGCAAAATGACAGAATCTTAATCAAAGAGGGATTTTTTTAAAATAATCGATATTAGGGTCGAATCCAAAATTACCAAGATAAATGTGATTGAAGGGAAGACAAAAGAATTGAAAATGGCAGGCGGATGCATAACTTTCAATTTTATACGATTCTATTAATATTAAAATAAATCTATAAATGCTTAATTTATAGCTTGTGCACTGCAGTTAAGCTCTTAAACTATCGATAAAATGATTGTGATTGTATATTAGATTTATTTACTTCATTTTTTAAAACATCAAATAAGAATAAATTAATATCTTAACAATATGAGGTAATTCAGGTAGCAGAGTATAAAATTTTTAAAAACAATTTAAGTACATGTAATTTTTAAAACAATACAATCTGATTAATTTATTTAAAATATATAAGTATAATTAAAAACCATGATTACGGCCAAAACTGTTTTTTACGTTTATTTTAAACATTAAGATGACTAAAAATATTGCTATGTTCCTTAGAATGACCATATCTTGTTAACATCATTCAAAAGATAAATATAGAAAATAATTATAATGCCCTTGGAAATGTTCCAAAAATGGTTCTCTTACAAATTATACCTCTTGTATGCATGTCCTTTGCCTTTGTTGGAGCGTAGCTATTATTACTGTATTAAAAAGCTTATGCTGTGTGGGCGTTGTAGATTTTATTTTTAAAGGTGACAATGATCAAAAAGTATTTCTTTCGTATATGAACATTTTTAAATTTCAAGCATTAGAAAACAAACATTTGAGTTTCAATAATTAAATGTATTCCATAATTTTGCTATCTTAGAAAATATTTAAGAAATTGAATTTTATTAGCTATATAAGCATTATTTTAATTATCCAGAGAATATAAAATTTTGTGAAACTAGGATATTTTCAAGACATATTATTTTGAAAACTTGTGTCTTTCTAGGTGGTTAACCAGTATTCTTAAGATGACAAATAAAAGTCAATATTCAGATGAATTACGCTTGAATCCGATTTCTAAAGAAATGTGCTTCGGCATTAGTTTTAACGTATGTTTTTATTAAATGTATTTACTCTTGAATGAAAAGTCACTGCAGACTGCCAAATTAAATAAAATAAACTTGAGAAAAACCGATGTAGAGTTACGAAACATCAAATTTAATGATAAGTCTAAGCAGTCGTGATTAAAATATGACTACTAAGGGATAAAATTTTATGACACTCGTTACCCCTCATAGCAAAATGTGACCATAAAACGAACCAAACCAAGTCTTATCACACATTTAACTCATGAATAAAAAGTGACCGTATAATAATACATTCAATGTAATGATAAATCTTCTTTTTACCAAATTGGGACCAAAATACATAAAGTGAATATATAAAGTATAAAGTGAAATATGTTTTCACTTTGTGTATCATTCTCTTTATGTAAAATGATTCGTAAAATAGATAAAACCTTATGAGATATATAACTAGGTGACAAACTAAACTTAATAATACATCAAAGCCTTTGTGATCAAAATGTGTCTACAAAAAGAATGGAACTTTATAATACACGTTAGCCTTCACGGGTAACATGCGAGCGTAAAATGAATTAAATCAAAGCTGATGGTCTCAGCCTTCGTGAATCAATGGTAGTAATATTAGAACCAAATTCAAAGATAAATCTAAGTTTCCATGATCAAAAGTGACCATAAAGCGAGTAAAAACAAATAATACTGTTTGTTGGTCTTTGGATTATGAGTAAAAACAAATAATAACTATTATTGATGAATCGTTGGTCTTAGGATAAAAAATGTGACCATATTAATGTTAAATGAAACCTGATGATTTTTAGCCTTTGAGAAATAAAAGTGATCCAAAGCAACAAACCAAGCCAAAAGTTGCCTCAGCTTGAAAGCAAAAAAGTTCATAAAGCTACTACCTTAATTATACACCTTTAAATAAAGTTTAATAGTGCACCACAAAGTCTAGTAAATAAAAAAGTCAGCATTGTGTAAGGCTCAAATCAAACTTAAAGATAAACTTGTCGCCTAATGTATGTAATCCTAGAACGAAAAACGAGATGATTCACCTTAGTTTTCATAACAGAAAATTCTCGTAAAGTGACAAAATAAACCTATGAATACGCTTACATTTATGCTCTAAACATGGTAATTTGATATTTCTGATTAATATAAATGTGATTACTAAGAGTTTTGGGGAAAATAAAACTTTTCGATAGACCAAGGTCAAAATTATTAGTATCCAATAAAACTAAGGAATAAATATTTGATATTGTAAAAAACTATTGTGTTACTCAGAACTGTTCAAGCTATATCTTATTAACCCATTTGAATATATATAACTTGTTCCTTTGCACATGATTTCCAGAGTTCTAACAATTTAGATGTGTCTCAAGTTCTTCAAAGAAAAAAGTAAGGCACTATATTAAAATGGCCTTATAAGTAAATGCAGCGAAATATATGTTAGAGATTCAAACACTAAATTACAAATTGTGCTTCAGATAGATGCAGAAAAAGCTTTTTTAAGAGAGAAAAAATTAAATTGTTAATTATAAGTCTGACAGAAATTGTTTTTAATGAGAAAGAACCTTGAATTATTGATTATCCTACAAGTCCGGTTCACGATTTATTTAATGGAGTGGGGCATGTACTACAAGACGTCTTACAAGTAGGTCTAGAACAAGTATTTTTAAAAGAATGGAATATTATATAAGCTATAGATAATCCTATAAGTATATCCAGAAAAGATTTTAAGTTATTGATATTCACAGCTTTAACCATCTAAAAATTGCTCATAGAAGAAGAATTGTGACAAAAATTATACATTCGAAAATTTCTATTACACTTATTATCAAATTACTTCTTACAAATAAAATAACATGTTTACTTTTAAAGGATCATATATTATAAGCATTTGTTACCAGAGAAAATAATATATTGCATTGTGTTTGCTCAGCTATAAACATATATCGTAAGCAAAAATATTTTCTACCATTTGGCAAGAGATTTTTCCTTATATAGATTATATATTCCTTATCAATTTTCAAATCTAGTTTTTATGGATTTCTTAAGAAACCTTTCATAAAAACCTCATTCTTTTCAAAGTAACAAAACTTTTCAGATTGAAAACAGGCCACTTCATGATGAAAATTTTTCTTTTTTCCCCCCAATTCTCACAAAACATGTTTTCTTCAAAAATACTCGAAAACAATTCAATGTTTTCAACATATAAATATGAATTTTTTTTTTAAATTTTCCTAGGAAACCACTAACTTTTATTATAAATGTCGTGATAGAAATGGACTGAAACTTCTAATTTAATCACGCAAAACTATTCAGTAGCCCGAGAAGGAAATGTTTTCTGCTATTCGAGAAGTTAACATTGATTTGTTTTGAGGTTTAGCTGAAAATAACTTTTTTGTTACTTCTTTGCCATATGTGTCAGTTTTTTGACTTAAAAGGGGGAAGTAATCAATAGGGTGTCCTTGCATTTTTATTGATATTGTTATTTACGATCTCAGTGATCAATATTTTGGCAGAAAAAAAACCTATTTCTCGAAGCTGTAATAATAATTCGATACTCGAAGAATATGATAATCTTTTGCAAAACCTATTGTAAAATACAGTATAAAAATTTCAAGTTTTAACTTTTTTTCTTCAATTCAAAAGTTTCGAACCTTATGGACTATGTGGAAGTCAGATTATTGTTTTTGTTGATTTCTCTGATCAAAATAAAAATAAACGTTCAAATCGAAACCCTTGATTTATTTACATATGAAATAAATCAAATAAAATTGATATGTGCCGATTAAATAAACCTAAATACAAGCGCATCAATAATGTATGTTTTAGAAGACGTATGAAACAAGAATTTTTGTTTATTTCGAAGAAATTCGTAACAGCAGAAGCTTATGATTTTCGAAAGCTTTAGAGGCATACTAAAGATGATTTAAGTGAAAACTTGAAACCAAATTCTCACATGCTTGTATCATCTTTAGTATCAAGTATAAAAGATTTATTTAGTATGTGATGACTTTTTCTTCCATAAATTTGTCTACAAGGTCATAATCACAATGATTTCATTTTTGACAGTCACTTTATCATCTTTAAAATAAATTTAGAACGTTTAGACATTGTATGTAAAAAAAATTGTTATCACAGAAATACACGTGGGTGAACGAATGACATAACAGGAAGGATTAGAAATAACGACATTTTCCTGTTTCACCTTATGTCCAAAACTGCCTGATTTCAGATAATGATTTGTTGAAAATAATATTTATTTATTTATTACAAATGCTCAGAAAATTGGTTGCGACGCCATTAGTTCTCTGGCCTTCCAATATTTCTGAACAGTACACATTAAAAATACAAATTCAGGACACGAGTCGAGTTGGTTAGCGTCAAAAATTTGATCTTGTTTTCACAAAGGGCACAAAGGAGAACTCTGAAGCTTAAACCAATACAAATACACTGACAAACAGTCATGGATCTTAGAGAGGTTTAAAAAAATGCCACACACTTGAATTTCTAAGGAAATCAGGAATTCTAAGGGAATCAGTTTTCTTCTCAGAAAATTCCTCTTGACTTTCTTTAATCAGGAAAGCTCAATGCTTCCTAATTTATTCGAGCAATATGTCTTCCATTAATCAGTCATTTTTCTAAATGGAAGAAAGCCTGTTAAAATGTATCTGAAGGACGCTTTCACCTTTCTTTGCAAAAAGTCAGCACCTTCATTTCCAGAAATCATGCAGTGATAAGGAATCCAGTGGAAAGAAATATATAATGACTTTGCAAGATCTCTGCATTGCAAAATGCGGATATTATCTGCACATTTCCTACATCGATTACAGAACCATATAGACACAGACAAGATAACCGTTCAATGGAAAGATGACTGCTGGTCAGAGAGCTGCGTTAGTGCGATGTAAATAGACTCAATTTTGCAATCGTAATGTATAAATGCCTTAACATACGATATGGATTATTGGAAGAGTCACATGAGCGAACAACAGATTCATGCAAATACTTTAAATAAACTACCTACCATTTAAAATCAGATGCTCCAGTGATTCATGGTTACATCTCTTTACAGATGGATCCATTTTTGGTGATGAAGATAATGCGGGAGCTGTAGTGTATCATAAAATTTTCTTCCATTGGAGTTTTACATGTACCAGGATGGTAATGTATTTTATCAATGATAAATTAAATGAAAATGTACTGCTCCAACATTAAAAATGCAACACTAAGAAGGAATGGCCAGAAAATTATACAAATTTCAGAGTAGACGCACCTTATCGAGGTACACAAATGATGCGAAATGCTCAACTCTCCAGCGCAAGTAGGATAAGATATAAGGTGAGAAGCTGGATGCGAAACTAAATTTCGTATTGTTGTCAAGAGAAGAAAAGCACCTTTCCTACATCTTTAAACTTCCTAACCAAGTTCAACCAAAAGGCATAAGACTCTAGAAATGTAATGTACTTACGTCATCTCAGCATGGTTCTCTTCACCGTGTAATTATCGTATCTGTTAACTATAGAACACCACGACTCATCTTCCGCTATCATTTTTCCTTTCTATAAAATTAAGATAAAAACTTTTTTTTTTGAATTATGATAATATGGGTTCTGATACCATCTTCTGGGTTATTTTAGGCAACTTTATCATCTTATTTTTAAAGCATTAATATCACGAAAAATAGATTTCTAATTTTTCAATTGGTAATTCCTACAGATGATCAGCTATTTGCTCTCTCTCTCTCTCTTAATCTATTCCCTAGTAATTTTTCTTCCCTTTGAATAAAAAATTCACAATTTTTAAGTCAGGAAAATAAAGTCTTACCAAATCCAATTTCAGTTAATACGTTTCTTCCACCATTCTTATATTCAATCTAGGGAACCTGATTTAAACGAAAATTTCTCTAGCATTACAAATCTAATTTTTAGTTTTAAAAAAATTATATTTTTCAAATATATAAATAAATTCTTAAAAATTTCTTTTTCCTGGACAGAATTTCCTTTATGCTGTCATATAATATTACAATTCACTTTATATAAAAACATTTCTATAAGGCGTTCATAAATATTAAATTATATATAATATTTTTATATAGACTAATTTTTAATTTATAAATATTTCGTAATGTTTTGTCTTTAATGATAGTTATTTTTATCGTGATAACAAATGAAGGCATCTGGTCTTACTTTTTCAAACACATAATATGTCATTTGTGATTGACTAGATGAAAGCAGTATGTTTCAAGTCAAGTTCTACTGACTAAAACGACTAAGCACTGCTAAATTCTTCGTGGTTTTGATTTATGAAACAGAGAGATATTTGATTAGAAGTCCTTACTATTCCCTACTCACCCCTAAAAGATTATCAGCGCAGGGTTATTTGTTCTTATGGAATTCTAACTTACACAGCCCACCTCAGCGCGATGATCATCACTTGATTCAAATATCTAAGTCACTCATGTATGAAGCTAAATAAGTTAGGTTATTGTTTTGCATACATGGCTTTTTACTTTTGTTGACAGTAATAGTTAAGCAGAGACATTATTTATTATATACTTACTGCCCGACATTGAAATTGCAACACCAATGCGTAAAATGCGCAGCTCTTCAGCCCATGTAGGAAAAGATATAAGGTGAGGAATTGGCAGAGTGGGCAATATTCACGCTGTTATCGCTGCTTGGAAAATAATCGTTGAAAGTCCGGCCATAATCGACGGAGTCAGTTCTAGAAGACAGACGAGTTTACGAGGGATTTGGTGATTGGACTGAAGAGGGCAGGTTGATCCTTAAGTCAAATAGCAGCTGACTGACACCTGGACGTCTCCACAGTGCATTTGCTGTTGGGAAGATAGTAAGAATAAGATACTGTGCACCAGTGCAGTCAAAGTGACGTCAGCACGCGTGGATCGACGTGTCCGACGATAGGCGGTGGTGTCCCCGCACAGCACATCTACCGAAATTCTGCAGCATCTTGCAAGAAGCCCTGGATGTTCCCATATTGAGCAGAACCATTTGCTGTAGATTGGCTGCTACTGTCCTGCACTCATGGCATCCGTTAAGAAGACTGCCATTGACCAAACAACATAGACGCCAACGTCTGGAATGATACCGGATTAGAGTGATGTGGATGACGGACTGGCATAAGATCATCTTCTCTGATGAGTCATACTTCTGTTTCTTCAGTAGTAGTCGCTGTGTGCGGTCGCAGAAGCTTCTGTTTCTTCAGTGTGGCGTGGATGTGCAGACAGGTCCAATTCAGCAGCAATTGTGGAACGCCAAACCACGCGGCAACGTTGTACCATGGTTGGCGAGCCATTGCGTACTATTCTAGGTTACCTCGAGTTCTTATCCATAGCACTCTGACCACCTAACGTTAGGTGGACGATGTGTTGTGACCAGTGACACTCCCCTACCTTAAGGGGGTGCCTAATGCCCTTTATCAGCAGGATAATGCCCGATAGCACATTTCTCGCATCAGCCAGCATGCCCTGCATGGCGTACAGCTGTTTCTTTGGCCACCATACTCTCCAGATCTCTCAGCAAACAAACACGTTTGAGATATGATGAAACGCCATTTGCAAACCCTGCCTTCTTAAGAAGACGCAATTTGGCAAATGGTTGGCAGGGAATAGAGAGCTATTCTTCAGGACACCGTCCATACTCTCTTTGACTTTGTACCTAAGCGTGTTGCTTCGTTTACCACTGTCCACGGTAGTCCTACAACCTACTGACTCCACTCCTGACATTTCGAAATACAGATCACTTATTGTTCATTGCTCTTTCTGCATGCCGAGATTCGTCATTTTCTGGCAATTCTTTCTTGGTGTTGCATTTTCAATATCGAACATATATTCTCTGGTACCTCTTTTTATTAACCGAAGTCACTGAATACTATAAACTCCCTTGAAATCTTATGCATTTATCCAATGGTAAGAACAATAGCCCAGCTTTCTGCTCTCCCTCTCTCTGCCCCTCCGGCTACTATCAAATTTCCTCCCCACATTAGCTGAAAGACATTAGACACAAAGAAATTCAAACACCTACACATATTTAAAAGGAAGGATTTCCGCTGGGCCAGCTAAACTGTTATTTTCCTAAAAAGGGGGTAATAAATTTCTCCATTGTGGAAGTTAATTATTAATTTTAGACTTATTGTAACTTGGTGGTTTACAAAAGTCCCAGGTTCAATTTTTATCACACTGGAGAATTTAAAAATGATATATGGTTGGGCTTTCTGCATGAATATTTGTTGGATGTTCAATTATTTCTGACATTCTCATTTGTTAGGTTATCAAATAATTATATCAAGTTTCACATTTTATGTAGAAATAGGAAAGGAAAATATATTTTTTTAAAAGGTACCACAAACTGGATAGCACAATTTTTAAACTTGGTTAGAAAACATTTAAACTTACGCAATGTCTCTACCTTTTGAAATGTTTGTTTATAAGTATTGGCCTATGTTTACATTTCGTAAAAGAGAATTAAATTTTCTCATGCATATAACCCGACAGATGAGCACGTTGAAGTAAAAAGTAGCAACATCCATCTTTTATTATTCATCTATGGTTATGACCAATCCCAGAAAGTTTCACGCCAAAGAGCATAGTTCTACTTTAAAATGACAATGATCGCAGATACTGAATTTTGTGTTATTTGTTTTTATAGGAATTCAATGCATTTCATATGTCGTATAAATTAAAAGTACTGATTTTTATACGTTGTCCTTACATTGTACCTAATAAGCCTAAAAATGAAGTATACATCGGCTGAATATCAAACAAGGGATTATAACAAGACAGTAGAGTATCTTTTTGATACATCACTTGTTACGCTTATTGCGTTGAATGGATTTGGTAATATTGTTCTTTCAAAAAAGCATTGCTGTTATTATAAATATTAACCATTCACTCCCTCAAGAACACTCCCTTTTCAATTGCTATCCTTATATTCATATCTTTGATAACTAGATTCTACAGCAGGAAAAGTCTTCAATGCCCATTAGGACCATAGAAGACTAATTTTTAATTGAGAACTTAATCTATCTTTCGTATGTTAATACATTGTCTGTATAAAATATCCTTATCTCACTTATTCTTTAACTATCCCCTACGTTAAAGATTTCTTCCAAAAGCACGATTCTTTTTCTTTTTTATAGAGATGTAACAAACAATTATCATTAGTTTATTGTTAGGCACATAGAATTTCATCCAAGAATAGACATTTAAGTGAAAATCCTATTATGATTTTATTTTAACAAAATGCGTATTGTTACACTCTTCCCTCAGTTCTTATGTTTCAGTCTTTTATATCAGATATCCATATTGAGATGGTGAACATTAAATACGGGCACATTATATGCACATGTACTCTATGCGCACATTAAATATTCGAATGGATTTATTTCTCTTTAGTTATGTGATATGACTGGAGGAACAAAAAGTAGCTCTAATATCGATATTGTTATTTGATTGCTGTTTAAGTTCCCTGGACGTTTTTTGATACAATGATATGAATGCCACAGATATAAGAAAAGAGTATGGTTGGAAGTAACATTTTTATTTGAAGAATATACATCTCACTGTTTTCAAAATGTTCTGTGACTTTTGACCCAAAGTTCTAATCCTGTACGTTCTAATCAGTTGAAATATACCTTACCATCAGCAAGAACTTACAACATCCTTACTCAACACTCCTCTGTCCGATTTTTCCTTATCTTTTGTAAGGTTCGAAATGATGTGAACTATCATATTTCAGTGTCATAAATATAGAGATATAAACAAATGAATTTCTGAATAAACTAAGTTTACCAGATAAAAATCTGTCTTTTAAACAGTGCCTACAGCTTATAAAAATCCTAAATACACATTTGGGTTGCTTCAAGATTTGTTACCTTTTGATGTTCTATGAAATGAATCCCAATATTGATAAACATTGATAGCTGTAACAACCAATAGCCAGAGAAGCGAGTGACGTCACCCATGTGACTGCTCGCGTTATTGTGGAACTTAAAACCTTTTTTCAGTATGCATCCGGCAGTCGCCGAGCAATGTTTTGATTTCGATTTGGAATAAATATATGATTTTCTGTTTTTCAAAGTCATTATTGATAATTTCAGTCTTCAATTTAAATGTCGCATAGATATTTCGGCCCATAATTTTATTATGTTACGTTGAAAATAATTCCATATTTTACATGATCGAGAAATCGAATTCGGAATTATTCAAATTAAAATCGAAACGTAACAATAGCTATCACTATTGCTGAAACTCTCAAAGTAACCAACCAACGTAATAATCTAATTTAATATCCAACTACATATATATATCAGTATAAATTTAACTGTAATCTCAGTTTGTAATAATTTGTTTCTCATTAAGTTATCATACTTTTATGTGATTATTATTTATAAAACCAATAAGTATTACAAGCAGAAAATTTTGAGATAATTTTCTCACGATTAAACTGCATGTTTGGATCAATAAATTTTTACATTTCTCTTAAGAAATATGCGGAGAGCGAATAAAATATTTTTCGAGGTAAATATACAAAAAGTAAAATAAATAAAACTCCTATTCCTTTTAGGAAGTTATTTTTTCTAAGTGTTTTCTAGAAAATCAATATTTATTTTATATTCTGATTATTTTATGCATTTTTTTTTATTTGGTAAATATTTGCCTAAAGCTTGTTTCCTCATATCTGTAGAAATGAAACAGGAGTCGTAAAGTTTCGAAACTATTCGTGTTTCCAAAACAACTAAAGCTAATATATTTTTTCTCTATTCTAATGGTAAACATTTTTTATACAAAATAAATGTTTTGTGGATCCATGTGTCAAATCATTTGATCCTTTGTCAATAGAAGATGAGAAATTGTTTACTATAAACAAAAAGAAAAAAATCATTATTTTTGCCCAACATCCAATATCATTGCTTTTTTTTATAAGGTAGAATGGTTATATCGAACTAATGACTTTTGAAGACATTGTTTTTTTAACAATTTTCGGTAGAATAAGATTTTAAAAGTTGGTCACACACCAGTCTTATCCTATTGCCAGTCCCATGGAATAAGATTTACAGATGATTTTTTCTAATTATCCAACATATTCACTACTTGCTTAGAAAGATAAAATGACTGAATTTTTAAATTATAAATATTAATTTAATATGTGAAATAATTAATTGAATTTGTGTGTAACCACTAAATCCTGAAATCATTGAAAATAAGACAACAAATATTTTCAAACATTATGTAGGAACTAAAAAGGAAAGAATTCTAAGTAAAAGTAGGAAAAAAAACGTTTTTTGAACTAAAAAATTGATATTTTTATTAAATTAAATTATATACTTTATTTTATCTGAAATACTGAAAAATATTATTAAAAGAAAACAAAGAAAAATAGGAATATCGAGGATAACAAAATAATAAGATAAAAAAAGAGACAGAGAGAGAGTTAATTAATGTTTTTTTTTTAAATATTAAGAATATGTAATAAATAGAATATAAAAATTTTTAAATTTCATTCTCAAAACATAAAATGCAATTCTATTTATTTGAACTTCAGTTTAACAGGATTGGCATCTCAGCGAATAGTCTAACAATCGAATGACTTGTAAACCATTTGAACATACATATATATATAAAATTGGGACGACCATCAGAATGGAATTGAACTCTAAAACTTTTAATCACAGAATTCAATTCTATTTATCACTTGATCTTTGTGAGTACCGATTTTCAGAATAAAAATTTCACGGTATTCGATGTCTGTCAATGTTTAAATGTATTAAAGTCTATATAATGGACCTTTAACATAATTTAACATAATCGTTTCCAATTTCTTTTTTGAAACTACAGATGCAGTGAAGTAAAAATTTCAATATATTGTTTCACTTTCTTGGTTGTGTTTTCTGATATCGATATGAAGTCACTAGATATAGCCACGTGAGCCATTATTTCGAACCAAGGGGAGTGGCGATGTTGACATCTGAGCAAACATCTTCGATTTTAAGCGTGCATACTACAAAGACGTTAGTATGTAAGGTCACGAATACTGAAATTTCACAGGCAAAATACTTTCAACGTGGCGGTCTTTAACTGGACCATAATCAAACCCAAACTTTCTAGTAGTACGAGCAACGTCATTTCTTCAACTAGCAATCCTTTTCTAGTCCTCAAATGGTGACATCCAAATATGTCGTATCAATCAAATTTTGAAAATATTAATTTACGATAGTTATATTTTTGTAATGTTGCATCATAATTAACTTTAGTTTTTATATTCTTGCATGTACAAAATAATTAAAGAATTTTTAAACTTGTTAAGAGCTTTTAAAATTATAAAGATGTCATTTTATGATCTAAATGCAGCTGGTTCGATTCTGACTCGAGTGACAATCGTCATATAGATGATAATTAGACAAAAGCTGATGAAGTGATGCCAGACCACTTTTCAGTTTCATTACTTCGACTTTTAACACACATAAGCAAACACTTATTCTGATTGCCTACCTGAAATTACTCTTGTCTTCATGGATAGTAAGGGGTAGGTAGTAACCAACGCCAAAGTATCTATCCCGATATGCATTCTGGTAGAAATGCAGAAAGCAAAAATACAACATGCATTTTCTATAGTTTAATAATAGCTGGGATCCAAACAGTGCCATCCTAATCCTATCGAAAGTGATCCAAAAATTCAGTTCCTGGTTATGTTTTAAGATGTATCCTTTATCATCTCAATATTAACTCATTAAATGCTCAAACAATATACTATCATCTTATTGATTATCATAAAATTATGATAAGATTTAACGTAAATAAAACAAATTGCATAAAAGTCATTTTCTATTACACGTGTGTCAAACTAGAAGAAGTTGGAGTCAGAAACATGAATGCTTCAAACTGCATCACTCTCAAGGTCTTACTAAAGCTCGCCAAAAATTACTATGTATCATGCGATTTATCATCTCTTTAAAAATTACTAAAATTAATGTTAATCATTTATTTTAAATCTTAATCCCAGATTTGATGGATTTTCATATCAGAAACTAAAAAATTTTAATGATAAAAATTAAAATGTCTAATTTATACCATTGATTTTATTTTTAGTTATCTTTTTTTATTTTCAAGGATATTCGCACTTCTTTTTCAAGACTTTAAAAAAAGACTATCACTGAAGGTTTATATCGCTATTTTACTGCTTCTAAACCTTATACTTTACTTTACTTAACTTTATACTTATATACTTTATGTGGCTTCTAAAGCTCATATAGCAAAACCACATTTTTCGCACAATTATAGTAGTGTAATTCTAGTAATAATAACATTATTATAGTAATAATAACATTATTATAGTAATAATAACCACAGTAGTAAATTAAAAAATGTTTGCATTATATACATTTCCAATTTTTGAAATCATCATACACATCTGTTGAGGTTAATGCTTAGGAATTTTCCAAATTTTTTCTATTGTAGTAAGTACCCAGCAAACATAAGCTTGTCGGCATCCTGATGGGCCGATATCGGCAGTGTCGGGTATGAGTCGGCATTGGCAAGCTGATTTCGTAATGATAACGGTTCCATATCGGCAAAAGACATCAAAATTTTGTACTTTAATGTTATCGGAAACAAGTATTGATCCTAATGTGGCTAAATGCCGGCAAATTGTGAATGTCATCTACCGATATAGGTCTGATACATGCTTTTCGATTCTGGGCCCGAATATCATATGCGATATCGGTCCTATTGCGGAATTGTTAAAGTTAATGTCACTATCAAACTTTCTCTGAATTCAAGACCTCATTGTTAAAAATGCAACAATGGCAAAAGAAAATAGAAATTAAATTTATTAAAGTTATTTGATATATGAGAGCTCTTTGTCTTAATATTGCATTTAATATTCACACTGATAATTAATAAAATTGTTTTATGATTTTGCTATTGTAAAATAGGTATTTAATAAAAAAATATTAAGTTATATTTAATTTTTTTAATAAACAAATATTTTGAATGATAAGAACTTTTAGTTTTTAATATAAATAATAAATTTATGATCTAATAAACAATTACATTAAGGAAACTCATTTCTCAAGTATAAAAAATATTTGAAGGTTTGTGTTAGCCTTGTGGTTAGGGCATCGCCCTTCTGTCCGGCAGGGTAGGTTTCAATTCTTGATGACGCCAAAGACCCATCGAGTACATGCGATACACGTGCTCGTTAAATGTGTGGAATAGAAAGTCCTGTGGTCGGTCGTTGAGCAGTTACCATGGGTATAATGGTCTGGAGAAAATTTCCTCCCCTTCAAATCATTGTCAAAAATTGTGCGAATGGATCCTTTGATGGTGCCATCTATCGGATGAGCTTAGGGCAATGTCGTACAGTGCTTCGTGGTGGTCTGGTTAAACGAAAGAGGCCACTTACTGACATAATTTCGTATAGCCAAAGGCATAGCGAGATTGGCTTGTCCAAGTATCATAAATAACAACAACAAAAAATTATTTTAAGTATACATTTTGGTTCTATTAAAAATTAGTTTTTGATGTCGATTAAAATGTGTAAATCCAAAAGCTTTCTCATATATATAAACACTTCTGAAGATGCTAAAATTTTGATTTCAGTTAAACTGGAATATAATCGAACATATTTGAAATACTTATTTTATAAATAATACAACTAATATTTGATAACCATAACAAATTTTCTGTTTGCAATTGTTAATAATATTAAGGCAGTAAATGAAACTTCTTTTTAACTTTTTTTAAGTGTTACACTTAAATTTAAGGATTTCTAGAGGATTTTTTGTGTAATGCACGAAATAGCTATTTTAGACGAAATCTTAAATGCAACATTAGATAAACAGCATAAGTAATAGTGCCATTTCATCAAAAATTTTATCAATTTAATATTACAAATAAAAAACACAATCCTGAATTAAAGAAATAAATATTTCTATTTAGTGGGTTGCGGTCGATCATTTAATGTTTACCGACGCTGGTTCATTTATCGAAAGCATTCGGTACGCATATGGATTGATATCGGTAAAATATCGGGCTAGCGAACATGTCTGCCTCTGTCAATACCGTTCGAAGACCGTGTCTTACTTTGCGTCCACATTTGCCCCGTTGACGGAACATGTTTTGACGGGTAGTGGTACCGCTTGCCGGTGTCGCTCCAATACCACGCGTATCGGCAAACCGATTTAAGCCCTTATTGTCACCGTTATTATTGTGTTAGTTGGGTAGTTATACTCATAAAAGGCAAATATGCTTTCGATCAAAAAATAGCTTACGCTATTAGACCATTTCACAAGCAGTAAAAAAATATATAATTTTGTAGAAAAAAAATTTGTAAGCATTTGTTTGTATATTTTCATGAATGTCTGATACACTGCTTGATATTGAAAATGCAACACCAAGAAGAAATAGAAAGAAAAGTATGCAAACTTCAGAGTAAACGCTCATTACTGAATTATGCAAATGATGAGAAATGCGCAGCACATGTAAGATTGTAAGCCTATGTAAGATGTAAAGCGAGGGACCGGCAGAGTGGACAATATTCGCACCGTTATTGTTGTTCGGAAAATAAACGTTGAACATTTGTTTTTCTTGCAAAGGACATCTGTAATTGCAGAGAATGCCAGGTCATCGCCGATCGAGTTAGTTCCAGCTGACAGACGAGTTTACGAGATGACATGGTGATAGGACTGAGAAGGCAGGTTGAGCCTTACGACAAATCGCAGCTGACAGACACCTGGACGCGTCCACCGTGCACCGCTTGTGTTGAAGATGGTTGGAACAAGAAACTGTGGAACGTTTGCGGGGTTCCGGTGCAGCCAGTGAGACGTCAGCACGATTATATATCGACGCGTTCGACTGAAGGCAGAGGGTCACCCCACAAAATACGTCTACTGAAATTCTGCAACATGTGCAAGATACCCTGACTGCTCCCATATCGAGTAGAATAATGTGCCGTCGATTGGTTGCTTGTGGCCTGCTCTCATGGTGTCCGTTAAGAGACTGCCGTTGACCCCACAGCATAGACACCAGCGTCTGGAATGGTACCGAATTAGAGCGACATGGGCGACGGAGTGTCACAGGATCGCCTTCTCAAATGAGTCACACTTCTGTTTCTTCAGTGATAATCACCGTGTACGAGTGTGGTGTCGATGTGAGGACAGGACCAATCATGCAACACTTGTGGAACGCTTCACCACGCGATAACGTGGCAACTTAGTTTGGGGCTCCATTGTGTACCATTCCTAGTGCCCTCTAGTTCTTATTCGCAGCACTATGACAGACCAACGTTACGTGGATGATGTGCTGCAACTGATGACACTCCCCAACCTTCAGGGGATGCCCTTTATCACCTGGTTAATGACTGACCGCACATTGCTAGCATCAGTCAATATACCCTGCATAGTGTACAGCTGCTTCCCTTGTCACCGTGTTGAACAGATCTCTCATCAATCAAACACGTTTCAGATATAATTGGGCACCATTTGCAAACCTTGCCACTAGCTCCTTCAGAAGATGCACTTTGGCAAATGGTTGACAGTCAGTGGAGAGCCTTTCCTCAGAACGTTATTTGCACTTTCATTGATTCTATGCCTAGACGTGTTGCTTCATGTATCACCGTCCACGGATGTCCTAAAACCTACTGACTTGAAGGTTACGGACGGCTCCTGGAGATGGTTGGGCATAACCCGATAACCATTTGATAAAGTCCGAGTCCTGCCACTTCACTACGTTAACCTACTGACCCGACCCTGTTCTTGCTCGGTATTATGCATGTCATTTCGAAATAAAGATCACTTATTGTTCGCTGCTGTCTTTCTCTATTTGCCGAATTTCGTCACTTTCTGACAGTTCCTTCTTGGTTTCGCGTTTTCAATGTCGAGCAATGTATATTATTGCATAATTTGTTTTCCATATTCGTGAAATTAGAATCTAAAAAACGTTTATTTTATGAAAATAATAGTTTTGAAAGCTGAAAAATGAAATTCGAGATATTTTAGACTTCTTGGTGACATTTGTGGATATTTTCAGCGACTTACAGTTATTTGGCAATAATTTTGGCGACAAAAAATAAGTAAACTTTTTTCAAGTTTTGAGTCCATAGTGGCATTAGAAACGAGTTGCCTTATACGCTTACCAAAAGAATGTTCTGACAACTTTCAGGGCCTGTACCAAATATACTATAAGTAAGGACCTTACCAAAGTTGTGAATTAGTTGAAAGTAAAGCAACTAACTCACTGCTTTTTTCTCAGACGCCAAAGTTATTAGTTCTGAAAGTTGATGTGATTAGTTTCTGTATTGTATAAAATGTATAGTTTTTTTAAATCTTGTGTACAAGATTAAAGCTGCAGTTAGAGGCATTTATGATTGAAGGAACTATTAAGTGTTTGTTTAGAGGATAACTAATCATTATTTCTGGATAATCACGTCTTCGTCACCACATAAGAAATCATTACTTTCAGTTACATTTTTGGTTTGTTTGCGAATCTTTCAGCATTTTATTTAGAATAGAATAAGAAAAAATTTTTCTTGTTGTTGTTGTCTACATATATATATTGCCAGGAGAAGTTTTATTTCCCCAAACCTTAAAAAAATTAAAGTAAATACGAAAGGATTCGTAATTCTGGTATTTTAAAAGTGGATATTTAAATTGGTTAGGAATCCATTTGAATATGTAGCTATAGAGAGAAATTTTTTTTGGCTCCAGCATACAAAAATTAACCACTGAACAGTAACTAAGTACACTACAAAATAAGCTCAAAAATATAAAAATAGAAAAGATTGAGTATATAAACAGATATTTTTTTCATTTTTGAAAAAAAATTAATCATCTATTGTAAGAAAATAATTTATTTGCAAATATGTCTACTTTTATTTAAATTAATAATAGCAACAACGACAACATTCATTGTTAAAAATGATGTAGTAATTTATTCACGATAAAAAAACTATTGTTTTCCATATCCATACAAGAAATATTTGTCATTGTTTCCAAATAGTCGGTGCAACGTCAGTATAGTTAAGCCAACAATACCTCAATTATTTCCTCATTCCTGGTCTTAATATTTTTTAAGAACATATTGTCGCCAGACAATTATTTCCTTTGATATAGCGAAAGATGAATGGCATCAAATTCTTAAAACAAGAATACGCTGCAAAAGCTCGAGAAAAAAAATTCTATTTCTATAGTAAATTACCTAAAGCGATTTCAAAAATAAAACATTCGTGTTTACAGCCATAATTTCTTCTTCTCCCGAAAACCCCATTGACCTAGATTCGGGACATATCCCTGGCAGGAATCCAGAGCGTTCGTTTGGCAGTGCCACCGGGTCCGGACTCTCCGAGAAACAGATGCCGCTCCAATAATTGGTGTGGGAGATAGGAATCGATGTATTATTCCATAAACAATATCTCGTATCGCCCTCGAAGTCCCTGCGAATGATTAACGATAGAAGAGATCACCATTATTGCCATGAAGATTATTCATGTTTTTTAGAAGCCGGCGAAACAATGTTTGTTTTTCGAATTTATTAATTGGAACGAGCAACAAAAGCTTAAAGAAACTATACTTTGAGTGGTTGTTAAGTATTTAAATCATATATAAATTTAAAAAAATAATTATTAAAAATTATACAATTAAATATTTTGTTAGTTATTATCATTACAGTTATATATTTTTGAATAAAATGTGTTTTTTTGTTTTTTTCATAAATCAAAATAGCAAAATCCCCAAATCTGTCATACATCTTTTATATTTAGAAGAGTTCCTAATATTTGTATTTTACCTTTATACGCTATCATTCATTGTCTAATGCGTTTAATAAACTAACTTGAAACATAGATGGAAATATATATGATAGATATAATGTTACATATATCGACGTATGCATTAGAATACAGTTATAGGTGACAAGAAAAATCATTCTTATCACATAAAATTTAAAACTAAATGTATTAAAAAATGAATAAGTATTTATTCTTATATATTTATCGCATTATATATGAGATATTACGAAATATATTTCAGAATGATTTAAAAAGCATAACAAATTATGAAAATCAGAATACTTAACTGAATCATTACGAGTATAAAAATGTAAATATATGTAAGAAATCAAATAAAAGTATTTAATAAAATTGTGTGTTAATATGTTAAGCTATGTGTGAATTTTATTTTTTCCAGTATATATATATATATATGTAAATATATATATATATATATTTATATATATATATATGTGTGTGTGTGTGTGTGTGTGTGTGTGTGTGTGTGTGTGTGTGTGTGTGTGTGTGTGTGTGTGTGTGTGTGTGTGTGTGTGTGTGTGTGTGTGTGTGTGAGAGAGAGAGAGAGAGAGAGAGAGAGAAGGATTTTTCAGAGATTAAGTTATTAACATATCGCAAGCAGAAAACCCGAAAAACTTCTAAAAAGCCATTCAAATTTATGTGAAAGTAAAAAACAGAAATGCAACATTCGTTATTATTCAGTAGTGGCATATTTTAAATCTATAAACTGCGGTGTTTTCATGATGAAATATATAATAACAGAAACATAATTCATTTTTATTAATATGTCTAAGAAATTATCCTTGAAGGTTATTCGATAAATACATGAAGAATTGCCTTTAAGGAACGCTACAAATTTGTTCATTTGTAATCAAATTATTTACACTTGAAAAAAATTGAGAATATTTCAAAAAGACATTGTTGATTTAAATACTCAAATGTCTTCATATATGAAGCCACAATGATTTGTGGCTTCATCTTACGTTATGGTAGAACTGTGCAGTTGAAAGTGGAAAATCCAGAGTTTGATTATTGAACAATAGTGATGAATAACACATTTCTCTGCACACAGACTTTTTGGGCTGGTGGCTTAGGAGTTAAATTTGCATTTTTTCTTACAATGCATGGATATATTGGATTATCTGTATAAAGTTCTCCAGGTAGGGGGGTAGCATATGAACGAATGCTCAAATGTCTTGTAGAAACTGTCAGCTGTTAAGCAAGTATCGAATATAAAATTAACGTGGAGATAAGGACTTGACATCTGTTCTGAAAATCAAGCATCAATGCCTACAAACATTTAAATGAATGTTCACCTACTCTTTTACTTTCCTTATCTAAATTTGTGGCTTTAGAAGATCGATCTCCGGGTGAATCAATCTTGCTCAATTTTTCTTGAGATTGTTGAGAGGAGCTCAAAAATCGAAGTACATCTCTTAATCATAAATTATGAAGTGTTTGGTTATATTTTGGCTAACAGTATAGCCCTTACATGTCGTTATATACATTTTCTTTTTACAGAATTAATAAAATCATATCATCAAGCATATCAAAAGGTTATGTTTATCGTGGGGATTTAAACCCAGAATCTGTGGATGAGAAGAAGAAACAGTAATGTTAAAAATTGTAATTAAACTTGCTTTGTTTCTGCCATACTTCTGCCTATATGTGTTCCCAACCTATTACAAGAATAAATAATTTTTCAATGAGATAACTTCTCGAATGAAGATAATTGCAGACATTTAAAATCATTAATTATTAAGAATGATATTTTTAATTTCGACTGACTTTGGAAGAGAGAGAGAGACTACTATTAGAGTCTATTAACAAAAGCCTTCGAAGTCAATTACGCAAGCTTTCAAAAGGCATATAAATTATATAATAACCATTTCCTCTCCTTTATTTTTCTTTCAAAATTTTAAGTGCTTTTAAAAACGAATTAAATCAACTGGATAGAATCCGGGATGTAAACAAAACAAAACAAAAATGAATATAGACAGCTAAATTAAAGTACCATGCAAAATATTTTCTTGGGAGACGTTAATTTGTAGGAAAAAATTGAAAAGGATTTTATTAGCAATTTTCTATGATTTCTTTCTATTGTGCTTTCATCGCGAGCAACAAATTTTACTGAAAAGACAAAGAAAAATTTCATTCGGAAAATAGCTTTTAAGTTTGGTTTATTTAGTTACTATTACAGGAGATTACGTAACATATGAAGAGGAAAGATTATTTCATTGTCAAATTTAAATGCTTTTAAAATTTATTTTTATTTAATGACAAAAAACATTTCTGCTCATTAAAATATTTTCCTATCTTGTCATCGGGAAGATGCACCTTTTATTATTATTGAATGGATATACTGTAAAAAAAGCTATTACTTATTTATCGCAAAATCATGTGTCAAATTTTTCAGAGTTAAAAAATCCTTTTGCAAGCTTATTTATTTCAGTGTACTTTTAAACTTTACATGAGAAAAGAATTTTTTACATTTATAGTAGTTTCATTTCACATTTCACATGCGGAAAAAAGTACTTACACACTTATTTAATACGGCGTCGTATCACATTTTACACGGCAACAAAGTTATTTTACGTACTTATTGAAGCGACACTTCATATTTTACACTAGAAAAATGATAGTTTACTTTCTTAATTATCGTAATTTCAATTTTTACAAGGGACGAAGCACTATTCTACACTATTTTATATGAGATTTTAAGCAAATTTTAATAAAATTTAAATTATTATTATGAACTCTAAATGTTATATAGAGAAAATTTCTATAAGCATTTATTCAATAAAAAATTATTTTAAATCTTGCATAATAAAAATCAACTTATTATAACTTTTTATAGATGAAGTTTGAATAAGCCGACCAACTTGTCTAGTGGTCAATTACTAGACAAGTTGGTCGAACAATACTAGACTGTACTATTATACAATTGTTTACAGCTGCTTTTTTTTTCTCAAATTGAGGTCATTAAATACAATCAATGGCTTCTATTTATGGCAATGAAGTGAATATCAGTTCTTTAAACTAGAGAACTGATAATCACTTTTATAAAACGTCACACTTCACCGGTCGTGGAACCATTGATACTAATCATGTTCATGAGACATAATTAAATGAATTGAGATATCGTATTTATTACCTTCCTGACCCGATAACAGCCAACACCTCCTAGAGTCACTGTAGGAGGTGTTGTAACAGCTCATTACCTCATCTTGCCACACCAGTAACCAGCATGTTCAGGAGGAATCAAACTTACAACTTTCCAGTTGCAACAAAGAAATCAACAAGCTACTGTTATTTTTAATTATCATGAGATTTTATTAGCAAGTGATGAAGGAAATAATTTTATAAATAAACGTAATTTTTTTATTAATATATCTTTATTTTGATTTTTTCTTTTTTTATATTTCATTGTATATTTTTTAAAATAGTTTAAATAAGTTAAAAATGTTCTTAATAATGAATTTTATTGTAAATAAATTCTGTTCCATAATAATACTTTTTGATGTAGCTAAAACATTTTAGTAAACTTTATATTTGCTCTCTTGAAAAATAAATATAACTAATTTAATTTATTATTTTATTAGATTTAAATCATAAATATCTATATCTCTAACTTCTTATAAAAATATAATTTTTCGCAAAAAAATTATATTGAGCACTTTATCTGAGAAATATTAATTGAAAAAAAAACAAATATATTGAAAATCGGATAGTTTGATTCAATTAGAATTCCAATGAGATCGATATGTTTTCCTAACTGCGCAGTTTTTCTATCTTGTAGGAGATTGAAGTTTCCAGACGACATTTTATTATTAGTCTGTCATTGCCAGATGCTGAAGTTGGAAGCTATTATTTATTTCACGCTTAAACCTTGACCTTATCAAAATCGCTTTCCCGCTGTCTAGCTCTAAGACTCACAACAGCGTAACATTGAAGTTAGATTCTCTATTATATATTTTAACACAATGTATATACTTCAGACAAAACGCTGCCGTTGGCAGTTGACCTCATGCGTGAGCGATTTTGAAAGGGTTGCATGAAAATGACAGTTCTGATTTTGGCGGTTAATTATGTTTGTTTGATTTTTATATGTAAAAGATAAAATCTTCCATTGTAGTTTTATCGTTCATCATTGTAAAAATCGTTTTATTTTTGAGAAATATTTTCTTATTGTATTTCGAAATATCTTTTTTGAATGTAATTCAAAAATTTACTAATATTATGAAATAAATTATTCTTTGTTACAGAATGACACCTGAAACGAAAAACTTTTGGTATTTACATAAATCATTTTTGTTGCCATAGTAACTTCAATTTTTTTTAAAACTCTGCTTAAATTAGATTATGGATGTCTATTTCTACCTACCGAAATTACTGAAAACAGTCAGTTGCTTCTTAACTTTGGGATATTTTAACGTGACGAAGGTAACACCTGAGCTCGCACCGTTCTCTTCAAAACTGCAGCAGGCGAACATTGCATATGAGAGTATAAAATATTTAATGTGCTTATGCTCTTATATATATATATATATATATATATATATATATATATATATATATATATATATATATATATATATATATATATATATATATATATATAAATATATATATATATCGAAACAGTTTGACCATATGTAGCACATAAAGCGCGCTATCTCATTATCACAGTAATGACGCTTTTTTCCTGAAAATTCCAACATCATTTTTTTTTTGGTTTTTAGACCTTGAATAAAGATACAATAATAAATGTTATGAAATTTAGAGTCCAGAATCTAATTTAATCTATATAATTTTTGTGAGAAATAATTTTTGAGTTAAAAAAAAAACCAATTTTCTTTATTTTATTTCTAATAAAGATATTCGCAGCAACATTTTTTTAAATATTTTCCTTCAATACGTCCAAATTTCATAAATAAGATATTGTTAACTAGGTAATAAGAAAAATAAACTTTGTAAAATAATGATATTTGACTGAATCTTTATTAAAAGATGTTTGATAGATTTTCGAATTTTATGTTATACAAAGATGTGAAGCAATGTGTGAAGGAATTTTAAAATTGCATTTAACTTTAAATTTTCTAATCTAGGTTACATACTTAATTCCGTTTATTATTAATAGAATTTTTTTTCTATCTTTTCTCTGGGATTGTTTTGGGCATCATCAACAAATCAAAATTGATGTAACATTTTCGAGCACATATGCAGCAATGCTTTCCATAAGAACTCCTCACATTCAGTAAATCGAAACATGACCTTGCCAGCAAACTTGGAAAACCACTCAACGCGTTAAATATCTCTACTCTAATTGAATTAGATATGCGTTAAATATATCTAAGTGAATTAGAGAGCCTTCTAACAGACCAAACCGATGATATTTTCACTCAAAGAAGTATAGCATTACTATTTGAAATAATGATCCATAATATGATTGTATTTGATGTCACTCAGCAGCTCAAAAGATACTTTTGATTTTTACATCACTTATAGTCTTCCGTGAATATTTTTAATAGGTAGGGTGATATGTTTTCGTGTTCCAAAATGAAAAGCCCTTATAACTCCCACACACTCCTTCCAACTGATAAGCATTCGGGTTCTGCGAAGAAACGGAAGCATCTTGGTTTGGCAATAAATATGGTCTATAAAATTTAATTTCTGGTAACCAACCCTTATATTTTCAGCATTTTTACTGAATTAATTTTAGGTTTGCCATTTTGTTACTTACGTCTTCGCTTCAAAAAAAATTTACCCATTTGTAAATTTTTATCAAACATTCCATTCAGAGCAATCATGTTAAAGGTAAGGCTCGCGGGCCGTATCAATAAGGGCCGCGATCGTAATGTGTCCCAGAAAGAAGAATCATGTGTTTTAGAGCATTTAGATTTCACTCGATTCCTCTACGCAAGTTTTAAAATGCGCACACTGCATTTATAAGTAATTTCAAAGGCATCGCGTGCCTAGAGAACCGAGAGAGATGGACAGTAATGCCCTCTCTTAGCAACAAGCGGAAATGCCCTATTATTTTTGTTGAGAATAATAGAATCTTCCACGTGCTTCGAGTCTAGACTAGAACCTTCCTTTTCGATATAAAAGGAGTGCGTCGGAGTGCAGTTGTATTGCGCATTGTTTGAGTCGTGCGCGTGCGATATTCATAATTGTTGTGTCCAGTTCCATAATTGTTACGATTTTGGCATAATGTCACAAAAACTTAAAATTGATAGTGAGTGCTGAATTTTTCAGTCTAAATGAGTAATTGCATATTTTTTCATAGAATGAAAAGGTAAACCACTGTGTTTGATTTGCAATCAAACAGTTGCTGTTTGTAAGGAGTTTAAATTGAAGAAACACTATGATACGAATCATAAATCAAAACTCGATTGTTACAGTGGAAAAATAAGAATGGACACATTGTCTTCTTTAAAATCTAAACTTCAAGGTCAACAATCAGTGTTTACTAAAGCTGATACTGAGAGCGAAGATGCCTTGAAATCAAGTTTTATTATTGCATTAGAAATCGCGAAGAGATCAAAACTTTTCACTGATGGTGAAATTTATACTCATGTCCATAAATTAAGGATAAATTAGAATCATACAGAAATTGAACTCTAAAGTAAAATTTTCACATGTAGAATTATCACACACATCTTGAAGAATAATATACAAATTACAAGAAACCACCAGATGGCACCGAAAGTACGTGACAATGACGAGAGTATAAGAGAGGGGTATATAAGGAATGGTTGCAAACAAGTAAAAGCCTTTCAGTGCAATGACCGCATAGTTATGGCACAAAGGAAGCATTTGGATGATGTTTTACGTGGTAGAATTATTGGCCGTCTGGAATGTGGACTTACCCAGCTGGAAGTATCCGAGGAACTTCGAATAGCCCAAAGTGTCATCTCCAAGCTTTGGCAACGGTTCCAAGATGATGATAATGTGAGTAGACGTTATAGAACAGGTCGCTCCGAGTTACAACGCCGAATGAGGATCGGTATTTGGCAGTTACTGCTAAAAGAAACAGACAGAGCACAGCATCAGACATGTCTAGTCAGCTCTCTTTAGTTACCAGTACGACAGTTTCAAGACAGAGCGTGGACAGACGCTCAGGGCACATTGGCCTATATGTTCGTATGCCTGTCAGATGTGTTCCACGTACCGCAACTCACTGTCGCCTGCAATTAGCCTGGAGAAGAGAGCATGCATTGTGGACACCGCAACAGTGGTCTTATGTGATGTTTTCCACGAAGCCAGGTTTAGCTTTCAGTCTAATTCTCACCGGACTTTCATACGGAGAGGGCCAGGTACCCGTTACCACCAAAAGAACACCATTGAAACGACACCGTTATGGTAGGGCAGGACTGTTCGTTTGGGGAGGCATAATTTTGGGTTCCAGAACTAACCTGCAAATTCAGAGTGTAATCATGACAGGCCACATCTATCAGGATGTCATTCTGGCTCAAATGTACGTTTGTTTCGGGGTGCCATGGGTACAGAATTTCTGTTTATAGATGACAACGCCCGTCCTCACCGTGCAAACATTGTAGAGGAATGCCTTCAATCGGAGGATATCACCCGTAAGGACTGGCCAACATACTTACCGGACTTGAATCCAATAGAATATATTTGGGAGATGCTTGGCCGATGAATGGCAGCCCTCAACCCCCTCTCACTTGTCTACCGTAACTTCGGAGAGCATTGCTTGATGTGTGAGTGGTATAATATTCCCCAAGATTAGATCGATAATTTGATACTCAGCATGCCTAAGCGTTGTACTGTCTGTATTGCATCATCTGGGTGGACATACTATGCATTAACCATCATATGAACCATGTTACATTGGTTTTTGTAAATAGGTTTTTTTTTCAAATTTGCTCCAGGGAGTAAAAGTCGCAATTTTTATTGATATTGTCAAATATATAGCATATTTTTTGCTCTTTACTTTTTGTTTAATAAATAGACTTTACAAATAAGTCACATTTGTTTTGCTTCTGTCTCTTTCTTTGCCTGAACTCGCATTATCCTTAATTTATGGACACGAGTGTAATAAAGACTATGTTGAAAGTTACCGATGTTTGATTTCCACTTCAAAAGCCAATAATTCAAAATATTTCGCTGTCAAAAAACACTGTTGCTTCAAGAATAAATTATTTATCTCAAAATTTGGTTCTTCAACTGTAGGATAAAATTAAGTAATTTAAAAACTTTTCACTGGCTGTTGACGAGAGCACTGATACTGTTGATACAGCTCAACTTGCTGTTTTTATACGAGGTATTAACAGTAACTTTGAAATAACTGAAGAACTATTAAAGTGCGTTCCATTGACAGGTACTACAACAACAAATGATATTTATTCTGTAATTGAGCATTTTATAGTAGAATATGAACTCGACTGGAATATACTTTGCAGCACAACTACGAATGGCGTTCCAAAAATGGCTAGCAAACATTCGGGCGTTGTAACTACATTAAAATAGAAAACATCAAGGAATTTGGTGGGATTTCACTGTATAATTCATCAGGAATCATTGGCATCCATATATTTAAAATGGATAGCGTCATGCAACCTATAATTAAAATAGTAAATTTTATGAGGAGCAGAGGATCTAAATCACCGACAGTTCAGGCAGTATTTACAAGATTTGGACGAAAAAATTTCTGATGTCCCTTATTTCACCGAAGATTCGTTGGCTCAGTCAAGGAGTAGTTTTAGAAAGATTTTTTGCATTACGTGACTCTATTCAAGCTTTCATGATAGAAAAAGGCGACCCAATTGATTATGGCAATGATTAGTGGGTTGATTGTGCCTTTTTGGTAGATATGAATAAACACTTGACTCATCTGAATGTAATGTTACTGGGTAAAAATCTGATTGCAACTCAAATGTATTCATGTACCCAAGCCTTTGAAACGAAGTTGAGACTGTGGGAAAATCAAGTAAAAAATCAAACTTTGGATCATTTCCCTCATTTAAAATCATTTGGCAGAGTGAACCAAAAAAATTGGATCAATATTCTCAACTTCTGCAAAATTTGATCACGGAATTCAACTATCGTTTTGAAGACTTCCACAAAATGAATGAAATGGAACACCCAATTTTCAACAATCCATTCAATTTTGAAGCGCCAATTCATTTGCAAATGGAGTTGATAGATCTTCAATCGGACAGTATTTTGAAAGAAAAATTTAAAGAGATAAGCGCTCTTACATTTTATACACAATATTTCAAGAATTTGCATAAATACCGAAATAAAAAAAGCATGCAGCACGCATTCTGTGCATGTTTTGTAGAACCAATTTATATGAGCAGATGTTTTCCGTCATGAAAATTAATTATTACAAACATTGCACAAGACTTATGAATGAACATCTCCAATCAATTCTTAAAATAACTACAACGGATATGATACCTGACATCAATGAGCTTGTCAAAAACAAGAGAAGTCAGATATCTGGATCCTCGAGCTCAAAATTATTACCCTCTTTTATAACTTTGATATGATTTTTAACAGCCGTATATTATATACTTTATAATTAAATAAATAACATGCTATAATAATTCAGTATATTTTTTTATTTGAATCTGGCCCGCCTACACATTCTAAATTTAATATATGGCCCTCTGAAAAATTAAGTTTGACACCTCTGATTCAAAGCAAATATTTTATACCGCGTAATAGCAAGTTTAATATCAGTACGTTATTGTACCGCATTCGAATATTCGCCGCTAGGCAATTAGGAGCCTTTGCAGAAAGTTAAGACACAACGTTCATCTACTTTCAATAATGTCTGGGATAGAATTTTTGATCTTCGTTTTTAATTTGACATTGTGTAATATGTGCACTTGTTTATTAACTGTTTGGTTTGGCAGTCTACGGTGATATTTTGATACGATGGATAGTAAAAGCTGTTACATGCAGCCAATCATATCATAATTCTGAAACAGAAAGCGATATTATTGCCTGAAGAAATTTTAGCTTGTATAGATTATCAGCGAGATGATTTTCCGCTGTGTGATATAATGGGAAATGAGAACCTATTGTCTTTATAAAATATTTTTCTTGCATGATCGTTTGAAGTCACAAGACAAGGAGCTCGGGAGATGAGATTCCTAAGCAATCAGTTGAGAGACACACCTGTAAGACATAGAAATGCCACATACATTAATTTTTTTTCAACTGTGGCAAGGACGAACTTCATGTATATTATTTCGATAAACACGCTCTTTCATATCACACAGATGCGAAAAAAACAGATATTATTTACTCTATTTGGCTGAAAAAAACTTTGATCTTGGTCGGAACAATATAACTGGTTTTAAACGATAGTAACTAAACTTTTTATTATTGCTTTAAGCTTCCGGTTATTTAATTCTGCCAATAAAAGTTATGAAATAATTTCGTTTGTCTCATGATTTTACAAGATAGTCAAATGAAGAGTTCAACTGACTGTGATCACGCTTGTGTCTAGAATATAGCGAGTTTGACTCTTCACACTGTGAAAGATTATCGCGCTAATAGAACCTGTATAAGCTAAAAGTTTCTTAGGTTCTAATGTCATTATACAGTTCAAAATTCCGACATGAATGGCTGCATTTAACGACGTTGATCGACGTAAATAGAAAGCCAAAATCGTACCCCAATTACCTGACCTGTCAATGAAAACTTTAGTAAAACCACGATTGGCTAAAAATTCTGTAAGTTCTGATATGTTCCCACTTGTCAGCCCTGCCGTGCAAAAGAGAATTTCAGCTCAGGAATCAACCTCGTTATTTGATTGTGATTCAAAATGACAAACAGAATTGGCTGTGTTTAATGGCTTTGGTCTGCAGAAATAGATTACATTTAGCAATTATGAATGTTTCCGGTTTCCTATTCTGGCTATTTGATGTCACTAAACGCAGCCAATTGCTTGGTGACAAGGTCGACTCTTAAGCAAGGTTCTTTTTTCCCACTCCACATGAGTAGAAGTGCATTGGGCCTTACATATATATATATATATATATATATATATATATATATATATATATATATATATATATATATATATATATATATATATATATATATATATATATATATAATGACTATATATACTATATATAATGACATAAGATCCAATACTTTCACACAGGAAAAAAACGTTTTGTCTTCACTAATCTGCGTAGGTCTCATGGCTTATAAATGACTGTTTAAAATAAATTAATTATTAAAGTTAAAACCCTCAAACTGCTAAAAAATAAAGTTTTATAAAAATATAAAGAGTATTTATTGCAATTTAAAAGCATATCATTATTAAATAACATACAGTACAATGTCTGCTTTTATATTACATAATATTATATGAGACTGTCACTGATATTTTATTTCAGTGAAGTCTCCATTTGCAATTGCTTAGAATTAAACAAACGGCAAACGATTAAACTCCACGTCGATTTATCTTTTACAGCTGTAATATAATAGATATGGTTCCTATTGCGCCTTCATGCACACAGTTTTCTAATGAAGCTGTAACCGTAACCGACCGGAGATTACATAAGGTAATAAGGATATCAGTCAAACTCAGGAGGCGAATTCATATATATCTCCTGTCTAGACAAAGGCTGCCGTTCAGAGGTTGCGGCCCTAAATTGGATTCCTTTCCCCAGTGACGTAACTTTCTGGTTTGCAGCTTGAGAAATTTCTCGACTAATAATGATGTCTTCTACTAATGGTCTGGGTATATTTAAGAAGCTTGTGTTTATGCGTAAAAATTAAAAATTAAAATTTATTCTTTCTAAATGCGCCGAAACAAATTTTCTCTGAGAGTATATATATTTTAAATTTTTACTTAATAACTTCTCTTCAAACTGTGTTTCAGCAAGCATAATTGGACTAGGTTGTTATGTTTTGAAGTATCTATTTTTGTTAATCCTCACACAGTCAATAGTTATTATTTTTAAAGGGATTAATTTTGTTATAGTTTAGGAATGGGGTTAACGGATGGGGTCGATATCATCGTTGTCTCTTTAGTTCTACGCCACAGTAACTCTATGCTATAGAGTTCCAGAAGATGCTTCATAACGCATCTCACATTTAATAATGAATTATTCGCATTTGATAATGAATTAAGTATACTTTCAAGGATTAGCTTTCAAACCATTATCAGATGTGTCTATATCTGTACTAAATCTGTTTTGAGGACTGTGTTAGTTTGATGGAGAAGGATGCAGCTATTGTGATTCAAAGATAACGGATTCGATACTTGACCCATCAGAAAAACCTGAGAAGATCTACGAATGTTATATGTTTATTAATGTCTAAATCATCTTTTATGCGGTGCTGCATAAATAGGGGAGAAATGATGCTACCTCATGTGTAAAAATCGTCTACAGATGATTACCTATAGCAACATGATTTAAAATTATAAGGTGCTTGGGTTCGGTCTGTATGAAAAAAAACAATTATTAAAGTGTATTTCAGTAAACTACCAATAATAACGCCAATTTTCCAGCTCATTCGTATAATTTGACAACGCATTTATTATTGAACAATGAGCACGTTAATTTATCCATAAAAATAAAACAATTAAGTTTCTTATTGAGCTTTTCTGTAATAACATTAAAAAGTGAAACAATATCGAGTTCGTATCATTTCAAAGAATAGATTTCGTAAATTAATATTTCAGTCTAAATAACATTACCAAGAGCAACTTAATTAGCAAAACTAATTTTAATAGCAGTATACGAGCAAAAATCAATGGAGCTATAATTTGTGAAGACACTATTAATTTGATTACTTATTACCTAAATAATATTTACAAGAATCATGGCTTTTTCTCCATCTCCGATCTCATTACATAAGTAGACTCAAGTTATTGGAAGCTAGCCAGATTTTTTTTTCTTTATAAAACACACGTTTTCTAATTTTTCCTTTCAAGAAAATAAATGGAGTTAAATTAATAAGACAGATAAACTAATTATTGAAAATACGTATTACGATGAAGAGAGATAATTCAATTTGTTACTTGTCTGGGTTTTATGCTGGTTTTAATATTTATTTGCATTTCAATGTCCAAATAAAGACTTAAATAGTTTTGCCTGATAATTTAATTTTAGATGATTGCAAATTGTTGTTTTTGTGTTCTGAGATTGGGGACACATTTGTAATTGCGTTATGCATAGCGAAGAATGGTTACAAATTTAAAAGCAATTTTCTGGGGGAAACTGGTGAAAATGAATGAGAAGACTTTAAGAAAGATTTGAGGTAAAATTATTCATTCTAAAAATATATGGTTTTTTATACTAAAGAAGTGCTGACCGATTGGCTGAGTGGTTAGCGTTCCTGACTCCTAAGCTGTTGGTCCCGGGTTCGAATCGGGCATGGATGTTTCTTTCCTTCTCTGTTCTCTCTGTCCTTTCTTCTGTGTTGTGGTATGAATGTGGCCCGCCCTATAAACGGGTTTGTGGTGGTATGGCGCGGGCAACCCTACTCGCCTCCGTGACTTGGTTCACAGGTGCTAGCTGGGTAACGATAAATGAGTAGCAATTTCTGGCTTTGTTGTGGCATAGGGTTCAGTCACCCTTGTGTGCCCGCCATTAGATATAAAAAAATACCAAAGAAGTTTATAACTTAGGCTTGTTGTATAGATTAACTTATGGACATCCATTATGGTAATCCGCCTACGATGCTCCGATTAAGTAAACCAAATGCGGTAATAAAAAAGACGTCACTCTGGTATCTGGAAGAAAAGTTGTGCCAACACCATCTAATTACAAATTTCAGTGGATTTCATTGTGTTAAGTGAAGCATAAGATATTAGTACATTCTTCGTACTTATTCTGTCGCTATGATACAATATTATTAGGATTAGATTTCCTAATTTGCGTATATAGTTTAAAATTAAAAATCATCAATGTAAATTGGATATAGTGATACACTTTCAGCTATTTTTAGGTAATGGAATTGCTTAAAAACCACCATCTGTCTTGTAGGAGCCGTCCTACTAACTTAAGAATTTAAGTGGACTGTATATTTTAATAAAAACAACATTTATTCAAACATAACAAAACATTAAAAAGGGATAGCGGAAGACCGACGGCAGGCCCATCTATCAACTTCCAATGTTACAGCTTCTCTCTTCCCAAATTACGAAAACAGCTCCCTCACTTGGGTGAGTAGGAACGCCATCTATATTATAAGGGAGGTTTTAACATGTGTCTCATAATTTTAAACTACGGACTAATGAAGAGATCGAAATTGCAGATGGTACACTTCACATCAACGAAAAGGCGTAGTACTTTGCAAGCTTAGCACTCATGTTCTGTCACAAATAAAATTTCATCTGGCTCAGATATCGAACACATTACCTTTCGGATACAAGACACGACGACTTTCTTACCATTTTAGTCACCATTGGAGTCTACAATGCATTGAAAGAAATCTGCTATCAGAAGGAAGCCTTTTACCAAAGTATCCTGCGCTAATTTATCGAGAGGATCATTGGCAAGAGTGAGTTGGATTCTAACTTTCTCAAAGTTCCCGTGTTTAATTCCCAAACATGTTTTGTACTTAGTTGACCAACCCACTGAAGGGATGAAAGGTCGAGTTTTCCCAACCCGAGGATCGAACCTCATACCCGCGCCTTAAAAGCGCGAAGTGCTACCACTAAACCACCGGGTCTTATGATAATCACTGTGTCTATCAAATTATGCATAGACATATAACAGAACACCTGATATAACGTTATTCTACATAGTATTACTCCAACAGTTTATCATATAATTGAAATTCCTCTTGTATGTGATGTAGCGCCAAAGGTAATTGAATTTGCTATATGCATCGTAGAGCTATTTTTAAACACTTGTAATATAGCAAACTCAGACTTCATGACATGGCTGTTAGATACATGAAAGCCATGAAGGTCATATTTTTGTCTTCTTGATTGTAATTGATTACAGACTATTGAAATCCAGATTGAATCTGTTTTGAATTCAATCTTGATTTCAATAGAATTTTTTCTGAACAATTGATTCATTCTGAACTCATTCTTTATTCTGGATGAGATTTCGACTGATACTAGCAACAATTCTATGACTAGGTAAACCTAATCCTGTGTGACTATAATTGGATTTCAATAAAAGACTAAACTGTGCTGTAAAGCATTTCTCCGGCCGCTCACCCTGTCTAGTGGTCAGAGTGCCTGACTGCGGATAGGGAGGTCCTGGGTTCGAATCCCAGTTCCGGCATGGATGTACTTTCTCTCTCTGTCTAAACTATCTTTATCGTTTCTTTGTATGAATGAGTTGTGAATGGTTGCCTACCCTATTAACGGGTACCTATGGCATGTGTGTACTGAGGAAGTCGGAGTCCACACCAAAATATGGTTCAGTTGGAAAAGTGGAGCAGCGCACCCCATAATGCTAGCCTAGCTGGCACAAGACAACAACAAAAACAAGCATTTCTCCTTCTTATCCTAGGCATCACACAACTTTCCATTAGACAACAACTTTCAAACATAATAACTGTATGAAAAAGAAACATTTTTTTTTAATTTAAAAGCATTGTAGATGTCGCTATCGTCGGCTATTTAGCATGCATACATTCAAAAGCCTATTTCAGAATCTTTGCTTAAATTTCACGGGTGTATTATGTCGTCTTGGTGGGACAGTTTTAATTACTAGCGACCTAGCCAGTTGAAGTTAGACCCCACACTAAGACAAGTTGAATTAGAAGATTCATTTTAGTATGGTGTCTATACTGCAAAATGAATAATAGCCTGAATCAAATTTGTTTCTAGTTCTTTTTCGAACTTAAATTTAATGCTCAATATTGCAAATGATAAATTATAACTCTATTCCTCCTTGAAATATTTTTCGAAGAAAACAAATCGTGCTCATTCATATTTATGCAAATGTATCCGTTTGCACAGGTGCCTTTTAAATTTGAAGATATTTCTTAAACGAATCGTTAATGTATTATAATATTTGACCTCAATCTGAAGAAAATAGAATTTATAATGGTTTCACAGCTGCCATAATTTTTCTTAAGCCTAGAAGCATTTAAGCATTTGGAAGTAAACATTTATGAATGAAGTTCAACATCGGTATTTTGCTTGTTCGAATTCTATTCAATTCTTGATATAAGAAATTCAGTTATTGTTTGAGATAGAAACATATTTGGTGTGGAAAATCTTATTATATAAATATCCCTAGTAAAGGGCTTCGTAATTCCCCGTACAATGAGTAAATTGCATACAATTTACAACTTGTATTTCTTTACGCGTAAAAGAAGTGACTGCATTTTATATAGTTACCTTCAGGAGTAAGATTTAAGGTACAAGATAATTTGCAGTTAGAATACTGCTTGAGGAGAATGGAGCTTGACTGACCGTCAGCTCATATTTACTCATTACTCATACTTACTTACTATTTACTACTTTTTAATTGTTATTGTTATTAAATAAAATTAATAAAAAACTTATACTAGGTCCGTCGTCATTTATACACATTTTAACCCCACTAAAAATATTTGAATTTATAAACAAACAAAGGCCCTATGTTTTTTTTTTTGTTTTGGATACTTTTAACTTTTAAAAGACAGAAAAATATAAAAACTAAATGATAATATTTTTTTGAATTTGTTGAGATTCTCATAAAAACTGCTTAGAAACAAAAGTAAAAAATGACTAAAACTGGCTAGTGGAAAAAAAATTAAAATATACCTTTCATTTTATAGTATTTAGGGTTACTTTACACATTGTGATAAGCATTATAATATTCAAGCTTAATTTTTGTCGGAAAATATGCTAATGATCATAGGCGCATAATTCTTGGAGAGTTGCAATAATTTTGAAAGGTTAAACAGGAATGACTTTTTCGGGGCCGGTGATAAAAGTTTAGACAATTCAGATGCTGAGGAAATCATATCCAGAAATTATCAGTTTTTGAGAAGAGAAAAGAAAAGCAATGACTCCCGAATTAAAACGAACAGTGTTGCTTAATCCATAATGATATGAAATATGCTTAATATTGAATGGTGTGCTCTTTAACTTTCAATTCAACAATTCCTGGATCCGACTCTTTTCTTTTAGTTCTACGTAATAGATAACTTCAACGTCGATTCTTGTTGTGGAGCATATAAACCCAAATCGCGTCGTATTTCCATAGTGAACATTTTAAACAAAGTTATTAGTAGTTTACACGCTGAAAAAGTGAAAAAACGGAAAACTTCCAAGCACCCATCCCATTATTCAGATAACAGCTTAATCCATGACATTGTTCAACAGTCGCTGGGATTGAACCACGGTTTTTTTTTTAATTATTAAACTGCAGTAAGCATGTAACTGTACAAGGACAGGGACAGGTTTGCATGGCAGTGAACAGGAACAGGGTTGCTGGCGAGCCAAATATAATTTTGAATTGTATAGGCTGTATAACAGCCACAGATTACTCAGGTTATCAGAAGCAACAGGCTAAGATGGCTTGGCCATGTCTGGGGAAGCCGGGAAAACAACCCCACTAGAACATCAACGTTTAAGAATCCCGAAGGATCCCGTGTCCGAGAAAGACCACCAACAAGATGGCTCGTTGAAAATGAAAATGACCTCAAGATACTGAAGGTTAGAAACGAGCTAAGTGTCGCTCTGGACAGACTGGGCGAGAAAAAACGAGCTGTAGAGGCAGCTAAGACCTGGAATAAATATTACTTCCTATTAAAGAAGAAGAAGAGGCATGTAATTTGATTCCTGCTTTAGAAGCAATGGCGGTTGCAATGATCTGAAATCACTTGAAATCAAAAATCCTGATTGAGTTAGTCTTCTTGAGCAAAAAGTGATCACAACGCTTAAGATAACTAACCATATTAAAATTGAAAGCCTAATTGATCAGAGTAAAAATAGTTTTTGACAAGGCATATGGGGAGTTTGGGGGGATGACTGTGTTATAAAAGTAAATAATAAATACCAAGTCTAGAGTAATTTTCCCCAATCCCTTGTTTCAATGGATTTCCTTTATAATTTAAGAGCTTTCAGCTTTCATGAAGTTTAAGTTCTTAGAAATTATAAACAAATCCCAGCACAATCCACTGAGTTTTAAAGCTGGATATTATGGGATCGTTTCTCTATTGACAATTTACATTACTTTCTCCTTAATGGGTAATGTATTTGTCTTAAATTTTAAGTTAGGAATGTTTGTAAAATGTTTTGTACTTCAACAATATTTTTCAGCAATTTAAAAAAAATGTAAATAATATTCTTTCTTATGACTAAACATGATTAACTTTTATGTCCGAGTAAAAATGAGCTGTGTAAATACATGGACAATGTAACAATTCAATCAGTTTTGGATGATTTCTATTTGAATTTAGTCCTTTTTAAGTTCAGTTCCCTATACATATCCATAATAAATATTTAGTTACTTATGAATAATTTACTGAGAGATTTCATAATTTTGTTTAACTTTTTTTGTATTTGCAAATAATTTAAAAAAATTTTCATGAGACTCTCCGTAATTCATTGTTAGAATTACGCTCTTTGGGTGTCTGGATATCTCTTAAATTTAACTTCATGAATTCAACATTTATTAATGAAAACTTTTCTTTTATTAAATATAAAAGTAAAAAAATTAATGATTTTTCATAAAAAAAAAATTCAGATAATATAACAAACAAATTGCGTTAAAAATTGGTAGTCAACAAGACCTGAGCTATCGGTCTTCGGGAAAATGAAGTCAGATAAACTATTTCAAACTTTTAATATTCTGCAATGAGTCTGTTGATTCACGCTGTATAGTTATAACACTAGAAAAATATTACTTGTGCGGTAAAATGAATAACTCCTCTTATGTATAAATGAAAAGATGTGTAGATACTCTTATAAATTTCTTATGAATGCTTTTATCGATGTTTTTCATAAATTTTTACGTGGTATTTATAACCATGTAGAAGATATTTACATATTCCTTTCCCATAGCTTTCGATACCTCCCTGAAGTCTGGTTTTCCCACTTCCATCCAGTTGATCTGGATTTAATTCTGGTTTAACGGAGCCTCATATCTGAATGGTTAGTGCTTTCGTTTTCAGTTAATCTGTTCAAAACTTGATTTTTATTGTAGAGTTGAATATAGGTTCTCAGAATGCTTTTTTAAATGAAGTTTTGTCTTCAGTTAATCCTTGAGTCAAAAACCTTGACTGCAGAGTAATAGACAAACGTTTTCTGTAAGGTTCCTTAAGACATATCAATGTTTATGTAACTAAATGCAATGCAAGAGAGCGAATATTAATAAAATACTTTGAAATGTTATTCAATTTGGTGCATGGAATTGATTCTCGAGTGTGACTTTAATCTTGTTATATTACAACTAATATTGCGTGGTGTGAAGGTCGGAAGATTCTTAGACGACATCCAGTCATTACTTCCTCTACCCCACCACCCTTTACGACCGGGGAGGAGAAGGGTGACACAGAGGCGGAGGAGTTTTTTTTAGTTTAGTTTTGGAGTGGAATTCCTGCGGGGGTGCAGGACAGAGAAGATCTCGTCTTGTAACAAAAATGGCTGTTTATTAGGCTCCCGAAGCCTACTTAGATATGGCATTATTATGCTCGTTGAGACGCTTGTCTCTTTTTGTCTAACTAACCAATTAGTTCGGCTTCTCAAGCCGTGTTATTAATAAGTATTTTGTTGTTAGAGACATCAGTCTCGAAACTAATGGTTAATTAATTATTTGGGCTTCTTAAGCCGGATTTGTATGTTATTCTTCAGAGTATTTGAGACGCCAGTCTCTTATGAATATATTTATCGGCTTCACAAACCATATTTGATTTTTAATGTATTTTGTTATGTGATGCTTAGAAAATAAATTAAAAATTAGCATCTGACATAGTGTTATCGCATTCTTTCCTCCAAGACCTACGCAGTAGAAATTCTTTCATAACGGATTACCATTCCCGATTTAGAAGGAGGGAGAACGTTTACTCGTGGTATCAAAACATTATATTTTTACCAACATATTCTTTCTCTCAAACAAATGTATGTAAAATTTTTACTTAAATCCAAAAATTATATTCTATTATCTCTTCCCGAAAAAATCTAATTGTAAGCATCAGTACTGACAATTAGATTTTCTTGTGAAGAGATTATGTTGACACTGTATGACACTGTCTATAGTATTAAAATTTAGGTGAGTTTTTGTTTACGCTCTTATAATTGTATTTATGCCAAATCATATAACTTGTGTTGATTTAACTGATTACATAATTTTTTTAACAAAAGTTTAAGAAAGTGAAATTAGTCTTCTCCATCAATTAACAATCCAGCAAGCATTACTGTCCTAATACTTAACCTTCTTCATTACAAAATAAGGATTTCATTCGAAAACCTTATCATAGTAAGATTTTCGAATGACATCCTTATTTCGGAATGTAATTCTAATGACAACGCATATTCCTATTCTTTGGAAACGCACAATAAAAAATTTAATGGCAGAAAGTGATGAAAAATATTTTTTACATCTATAGCGTTTAGTTTACTAGCAAACTCTATACATAATGAAACTCATTCAGGTGTCATATTCTTGTCACGCGCGGCTTGCGATGGCACGAAAAATGACTACGAAGCCAAAGCCATTTATTTATTTTTTTTCTACAAAACAAATTTCAAATATTTCATTTTTTAGTACATAAAATGCATTTAAATTTAAAATACTTTTTGTCAACATGTTTTTGTAGAATTCCTTGCAATATGTATAAATATAATAAATACCATGAATAATTTATTTAGGTGTAGAAAGCATTTTATCATTTCCATATTCAGTATATTTTTTAAAAAAATGTAAGAATAATGCAGTAAATTTTTAAGTTTGTCTGTTGTATGCAGAATAACATCCTATGATATTTTCTCATTATAAATATCGGTTGAAAATAAACTTAAGATGAGGAAAAACAAGTAAATATAGAAGAGTGTAAAGTAAAAACAAGAAAGAAAATAAAAATAATTTAAAAACGACATTGAAGATATTTTTTGCTTCAGTTATTTAAATAAGAGAGTATGTTTAGCATTCTCAAGGGTAAACTTGTTAGCATTTGAATATATGAAAAATATAAAATCGACTTACATGAGAAATGCCTTTAATACTTCTTACAGCATCAAATATCTCAAGATAGAGCTTTTCAAATATTTAAAATTAATAAAAATACAGAATTCATTGTTAGCATACTTAATGGAAAAATCATAATAGAAAATTTTCAAATCTACAAAAGAATTCTTAAGCATGTTTAAGGAATAATTTATCGCAGTAATTCCAAGAGAAATCAAAGCACAAATTTAATTATCCTTTACATAAGTAATATTCAAGAGTGATATAATGCATTCATTAAGAAGTTTGTTAAGAACAACATTAGGGAAAATGTTCTATTTTGTTCCTCGAATAAAAATAAAATTAAATATTTATAAAGTAAGCAATAAACAAGTCGAGCTCCGGTCTCATTTTCCTTCAATTATGTCTCATATGGGCAGCGATATTTAATTCTAAAGAATACGTTAAAAAACATGTTTTTCTGTTCTTTTCGGACATAAAAATATGTTTATACGAATTGTTTTCTCTAGAAATGTAAACAGCATAGGAATAATCAATTTTTAATGTCCTTTTCTCATACACAGGTGAGTGAATCGCAAAGTGAATTCCACTTTCCCGGAGGTCTTGGAAATAGATCCAATAAAAATGTTTACAGATAATTTATTTTAAGAAATTTTTATTTTTACATAGCTTGTGTGCAAGAAAAATAATTTCTTGTTGTTTTGACATTCTGTAGAAATAGTTTGCTTGGAAAATAGCGGATGTTCTTCGAGTGATATAGAATTCGAGATGTTTTTTCATCGTCACGCTATTATTTGGAAATAAAAAGAACATTCAACCGGATTTACTTCAGAAATGAACATTGTCTGTGTATTTACTAAAACTTTTTTGTTTGAAAAATATAAATAGAATATTTTCGATGTAAGTCGTTTCTAGAAAATTCTGTGTGAATTATAAATATAAATTTATCATATTTTTTTATCAAAAAAAGTGGTGTTTTTTGTTTTTTAAAACTTTTATTCTAATCTTAAAAGATCATTTATTTATCTTATTTAAAATATTAGAAAAAAATGTTGAACGATTTTGAATTGAAAGCTTCCTTACACATATAGCAAGCTAAAATAATTTGTCATATGTTTTAGAATGTAGGAAGATACACTTATAGATAGTGTTCATTCACTTAAAATATTTAATATTTCATAACATAAAACGCAAAAACTTCAAAATCTGTAAAATTGTCATACATCTAGTAATGTTAATTCAGTTCAATTAAAATATTAAATTAATTCATAATCATGACTTCTGCCCACCAAAAATGCAACACCTTAAAGGAAACGTGCAAATCATGTGAAAATTACATCATGCATTTAAGGAATGAAACGTCACATCAGGACTATTGTAGTGCCATCTGTAAACGCTACACTGGAGTAGAGAAACTGTCGATTCGAAGTACGGCAATTGTTTTTCGTGCACAGTTTATTTTTTATTTTTTTTCGCGTAAGTTACTTAACTATAATTCCTAATAGACATAGAACATCTTTCAGACAAGGTTCTGAGTTTCATCGAGAAAGAATAGTTGCCTCCAAACAATTATGGATTATCCATCAAAGAAATCAGTGTGATCTGGTTCGACGAAATGAAGCTATTAAGATGTGACTCTGCAAACACTAGACCTAGGGAAAAAATGTGGACAGACGGGAGGGATAGCGTTCGTTTCATTGCACTTCTGCGCATGATGATGCATATTGTGCACACGGCAGGGAAATCTTTCTTCCACAATAATAACCATTTCAAGGCAGACTCAAGTTGCTACAGATCATACAGTGTCTGATGAAAGTATTCGATGTTGTTTGAAGCTGATCTTTCACTAGTGCAAGCTGTCCATTGCTTCGTTTCTTTCTCGTTCTTCGCATCATGGTCAAGAAACCACTGACGTTTTCTCTACCATGACACAATGAGTGACGAACATGAACAACGAAATGGAACGACATTAATTTTGATGACGAATACTTCTGAATGCAATACTGCGATGGTCGGGTTCGAATTTGGAAATATTAGTGAGCGATAACATTTTCGTTATGCATCTTTAAATTGGTTCCACGCTCGGTAACACGGTTCGGGTTAGTATTTGATTTCCTTCCCGTATCCCTTTAGTACGTATTGCTAATATGCTGAACAGCCAGCACTACATCCGTGAAGAACTGTTGTGCCAGCATACTTCCCAGTAACTAGCACTGAGTTGAGCTGTACCATACCTGTGTTGGAGCTCGTGGTTTTTGTATATTTTCAGCGCTTGCCATTCAGCATTGCTAGCCAAGTGCAGTCGTGAATATTCCGAAAGGATAATCCACGACTACATTGGCTTGGTCCAGAATTACCAAGTAACAGAGAAATTATTTTTACTAATTCTCAGCATTGTCCTTACCTATGCTGACAATATCATTTAGATTGCTTGCATTAAAAAAAGCATTATTAGGGTCATTCACTGCTATCTAAAGATCAGCTAAAATGCACTTTTTATTAAGGAGAGAACAAAACTATAAATACTTTCCATTGACTAAGAAGGCTGTCAACCTAAAATTTCTTGAACCTGAACATTGCAGATTTGAGTTTGTTGATAGCTTTACTCACCTTGGATCAAAAGTGAATATCCAGGGAAACATTGATATTGAGATCAAGTGATGTACAGGTGCTGCTAATCAATATCTTAAGAGATTAAGAAATTTTCTAAATTCAAAATTAGTAAAAAGAAAAAAACTAAAATAGTCCTTTATAAAACCATTATTAGACTTACACTCACATATGGGTTTCGAAAACTGCGCCTTATCGCAGGAAACTCCGTTTGCTATTTTTGACGGAAAAATGTTGAGAAAACATTATGGGTACAGTAAATGTTGATAGTGTATAGCTACATAGATACAACAATGAACTGTACGGGATATATAACGGGATGTAATTTAAATTATGCTGGCCATGTCTACAGTATGCATCCCTCCACCATGACCTTCTGGATTATCATGTACAAAGCAATGGGAACCTGCAATAGGGAAAGACCCAGATTAAAGTGTTCAGATTGTGTTGATGAAGACTTTAAGTTCCTTAAAGTCACCAACTGGAATGGCTTGACAAAGAAGATATCGGAATGGAAGAAGCTTTATGAGGAAGAACCTAGCTTAAACATTAGGCTCTCTTTATATAATTATCTCCAAATAATTTTACAAAATATATAAATAAATTTTCCTATGATACCTTTTCTCTTTCTTGACGTCGTATTCTGGGTGGTCAGCAAGATATTTGACGCTGATTTTGATAATTAATTGAAATTTTTAATAACTATTTCAGCTTTTAACAGAAAGTATTAAACTTTTAAAATCTCAAATTGACATTTTGTGTGTGTATCTCTAATGTATAACATTATCTAGTTAAATCATTGAATTTATTTATAATAACTTTTCTTGACACACATTTTGATAAATTAATGTTTCCATATTATAAAAATTAACATTCAAAATATAAAAAAATTAATCACGAGATCAAAAGCAATATTTTTCTAATAATAATAATTTAAAAAAACTTACTAATATTATTTTTACAGTTATCTACGTTATCAGAGTCTTGTCGAATAACCAAACATTCAAATAATTTAGTGCGTTTCTTTGGAACAATGACTCACAAATAATATTGCAATAGATTTTTTCCTACCATATGATTTACTTTTAAAAGAGCACCACATCGCATGCAGAGTTATATAGTAAATTTACAGTGTAAATCAACTTCTGTTACTAGATCTTCAGTGTCGTATGTTCTCGGATATAATTTTATCATTAAATTGGAAACAATACTGGTAAAAGTTATTTGAAAATTTAATAAATGAAAGAAGCAATTATATAAGAAAATAATTTCATTTTTATTTATTATTTTTTATTCAACATAAATATATAATCCAATTATATGATTTTATGTAAAATGATTCAGAAATGTATTTGAATTGGCGGTAAGAACAATATATTTTTTAGAATATATTTCTTTATTGTCACTTATTCTAATTTTTAAAGGACATGTTGAAATCTCAAAATTTCAAAAAGATTCAAAACTGAAATACTGTGTACAGTTTGTGATCAAAATACTGGCAGCACAGGTGAATAAATATGACATGAATGCGCTCTACGTAAGAATTAAAATATAATAACTACCAGTTTTTTATGAATAGAAATATGTGTATAGTCAGATAATATGTGATAATTTTATTGAAATTTTTTAAGCCTTTGAAAAATTCTAATGTAAAATGTCAGACGTCTCTAAGGCTTTCAAAGAGAGGAAATTGTAGGATCTTTTAGGCGTTTCTAGAGATATGATGTCTAAAGTGATGACAGAATAGACAGAGTAGACAAGGCAATGCAAAATAGTGGATAGAAAGAAGCTCAGTGAAAGAGACTTGAAGATGATAGTAATGTTTAAAAATCGAACATCTGTAGCAAAAGTTACCGCGGAGCTCAATCAGCATCCGAAATCTCCATTGTCAATGATATTATAGTTAGAAAACAACTTCATAGAAAGAATATTTATGGCAAAGCAATAGTTGCCACCACTCATTAAGGCTAAATGTCGTCTGCAGTGGTGTCGCACTTATAAAACCGGGACTATTGATAAGTAGAAGAGAGTAACATATGGTCTGGTGACTCGTTCCTCTCACTGTTCTGTAAATAGGGTGGGTGCACATTAGGGGGACACCTGCACAAGAATCTCCTTCTAACTGTCAAGCATTAGGTTGTATTTGTTATGATATGGTTACCCGTTCGTGTTATGATTTTCTGCTGGTCACTGGGGAAGCATAGAGAAATTTTAGCATACCAGAGCCATATTCTGAAGGAGTATTTTAGGATAATAATGTGCCCATCCAAGTAGCGGTCTCATTCCAGTCATGGTTTGATAACTACGAGTATTAAGTTATATAGCTATCTTGACCTGCGCAGTCATATGACCTTTATATAAGTGCAGCCTTATCGTCTATTTTATAGTGTTCCATGCAGAATCAATATCTTCCCTTGGCACTTCTTTTAGAACTTTTGAGAAAGGAGCTCTTTTCTCTTGAGGTTATCCTAATTAAATGCATCACAACAATGAACCCCGCACTAAGATGATGATGAATGACACACACTGCCATATTAAACTGAGAAAAAGATTATTACACCATAATAATTTTTATTCATAAATTTTTATCTCGAATAATAAAGTTATTCAAGTAAATTCTGTCCTTTAACAAGTGCTATTATATAGCAGTCTATCAAAATGATTATTTTCAAATTTACCTATTCTCAAACGAAATATAGCAACATTTGTTCAGTCTACATTCTAAATATTTTCATTTTATTTTCCAATGATAGGTTTGCGAATATCAAAATTACTATTTTCTGTATATTACAACAGATTAAAATTTGAAAATTTTAAATATTGAAATGCCTTTAATTTTAAATTTAATTAATAAAGCTCTCTCTATGTATCAAAACATATTGCAGTATTTACGATAATGGAATTAAAATATTTTGAATGTTGGAAAATAGATCAATCTTACTAATCTTTCTCAGGCGACATTATTTGTTCTGTTCAATTTTTATCAATATTTTCATTTCAATAAAATATTTATACTTTTAGAATATTCTTGGAAATATTGCATATCAGATAAAAAAAAAACCTAAACTATTGGATAAATAGTTACGTAGTACAAATATATATTCATAGTTAGAAATAAATTTCTTAAATAATAAATTTGCCAATCTATTCTTTATTTATATAGTTTAAAAATTGAGTAAGAGTTGAAGTTAGGTTTACTAACGTCATTTTCAGGCTTAGTGACATTTCAAAAAAACAAATGAAAAAATATTTTGCAGTGCTTTTATCTAAATTCGAATTCTTACAAACAAATTCTATATTCTTTCTTAGAAAACGACATTTTTTACATGGATTACGACAAAATGTTACTTAATAATGTTACTAAACAAAATGATACATTTCTAGATAGAAGAAAGTAAAGAACAAGTAAAACAGAATTCGGAGAATATTCTGAAAGACCTACTTTTGCGAAAGCAGGATAAAATTATTCTTCATTGCATTTCTTAAAGGCTTTAGCAAATATTATAAGAGAAAATAAAATTTTGAAACATTTTCCAAGAATTATATTGCGTAAGAATTCGATTTTAAGAATTCAGGATTCTACTTCATCTGATATTTTCAAATTAAATTTTGATAAATATAAAGAAATTTTTAACAAATAAATGAAAATTAAATTTCGTTCTGATATTATTGCATTCACTTAAGATTTTCCTTAAGTACTGCTACAAAAATAATGTGCTTACATTCTGCTATAGGAGGAGCACATCGTTAGAATGAATAACCAGTAAACAGTGGGTGATTTAAGCGCAAAGTACTTAATTTGGTCGATGAGGTGTTTTCCAGCAATACATTTATCGCCCTTTTTCTTGTTTCCGCAGACTTAAGTCAATAAATATAGAAAACCATATTAAAAGAGAGAGTTTAAACTGCGTTCTGCTTTGGAATATCAAAGCGAAGCCTTTCTCGAATATACGGATAGCACAAGTAACTGCGGTTCCATTAATGGAAAAAATGACAGCTTTCATAATCAACGAAATGTCATTTTTATCGTATTCTTTACAGGAAAATTACTTAATAATTTACCATGAAATATTTTATCAACACAGTAAATGAAATATTTTCTCAAAACAGTAAGTAATCATAATGTTAACATGCGATGCAAAGGTGACTTATTTATCGGTTCCATTATTTATATAAATAATTGTAGAAATTAAGTCCTTTAATTAATTAACGTTCCGATTAAAGAGTTTATGTTCCGTGTGTGAAGCAATGAGATACTTGCATTGCAAAATTGCTTACATTGAAGGATATGAAAAGGATTTATCTAAAGAGAGGCGATGAATAACTCTAGTTTAAATTACTTCCAGCTTTGCCCTAAGTGGAATTAAATAATACCTGCAAAAACTTCACGGATTATTAGGAGTTTATAAAAATCTTTTAAATACCAAGGTCAAGTATTGCAGATAGAACTTAGAAGGGAAGCGCGAAACTTCCAAATCCTGTACTTCAGACTATCTAGTGAACAGTCTAACAACCGAAGGCTGTTTGTTGTAAGATATTTTAAGATCAATCATTGTGTTCAGGAGTAATCATCCAAAGTACATGATACGTTCAATCGGGTATTATGCACTTTGGTATTCAGGAACTCATCTGAATACCAAAGTCAGCTATTGCAGATAAAATTTGGGAAGAGAAGTAATTTTTATCTACTATATATTTCAGTCGGGCTTGTGGACAGTTTAAGAACCGAAGGCTGTTGTAAGCCATTTCAAAGTCAATCATGTGTAATTGGTTTTCGTTGGACGTTTAAATTTTAAGTAATAAGTTCTATGTTGTAAGAGTAGAAACACCTAACCAGGAAATACCCGAATAGCTCTTATCGATGTGCATGTAGAAGGCCAAAACACAGCATTCACATCTTGTTGAATGATTGTTAGATCCAAGTCTTTGATCTTCCACTGCAAAGAGCATGATCCGACAACTAGGCTGCAAAAATTACCATCAATAATAATGAAAAATCAATTTTAATGGAGCAGTTAGCACTGATTGCATAACAAAAAACCATAGGCCACAAACATAACTCCAACATTATAATAAATCAAAATAATAATGACTTTTTAAAAGCTACATGTTAAATTTATTCTAAAATACACAATTAATTAAACCAAATGAGAGATAAGAATAATCTTTAAGTTAAGTAATTATAATTTACATTATGAAAAGAGTTAGAATATTAGGCAAAGGGAAAAAGAGTTCTATACGTTGAGAGAAAGGCATTTAAATTTTATTGGACCGTTAAAAATTTCCTAACAAATGCCATGCAAAAAGGGGCATTTTCTTTCTTTAAAATATTCACATCAAATAATATTTTTATAAATTATTGAAATGCATCTAATTTATCGAATCAGATAAATGCAAAAATCACCGAGATTCTAAAACTGGCGAAAACCTTACAAGACAAAAAATATAATAACTCCAAAGCCGCCAAATCGATGATTAGCTTCATATTTTCGTTTTATTTTGTGGTAACTGTCGCAGTTTGAGAAATAAACGTGTCTTCGATTAATAAAAAACGTGACGGTCGAAGTTAAATGCAGAAGTGTTTACTTTCTATTTTTATTCTTTCCGCCAAAGACGCACTTTCCGGAAACACGTATTCGTGAAATCATCAATTCGAAACTTCAGTAATTATCACATGAGTTGAAACTGTGAAAATAAAATACAATAAACTATGTCCTTGTGTGGCAATTTCCAAATGGCGAAAATAATGTGTCCTTGCCGAAATTTTTTTGCATTATTTCTGTTTTAATCTTTTCAAAAGCTCAAAATCTGTTTCCTTTTGATAGTAATAGTTAATTAGTATTTATTTCTTTTCATTTCAGTAAATAACAAAAGTATTTTGATACTATAAATGTAATGTAATAATTATATTTGATAAAAGAATTAATATGCTTGACAAATTTTATTTTGTACATAATATTTCATATCAGAATTATACATATCAAGAAAGATATTTGGAAAAATAAATATATTGTTAATTTAAATAGCAAAATATGCGCGAATGAACTGATTGAATAAAAACAACAAAAATAAAAAGCGATGACGTCATAGCATGTAATCAAATTAAAAATGTGTGAGTTAAGACTCCAGATTGCGCTAGTTAGTGATGCTAAATTGGTTCTCGCCAACTAAATGACGATATATCGATACTTAAATAAGTACACTTATGTCCTCGCGCGCGCGTGAGTGACGAAATAAATGTTAGTTCATAGGATTATTTAATGTGCTTTGACCTTCTCAACACTGTTGTCTCTCATTGAAAATATATAATTATACTGGATAGGAATTGTGGCCCAATGGTAACCATTCTCTTCGGAATGAAAGTTCACACTTTCAATAGAAGCTGTTATTGAGCAACAGAATATAGGTGCTGCTTTTCAGCTTTCTGATGGGAGTTAATTTATTAGAATCGATTCTTAAGAATTTTTTCCCAGATAACGTGAATATGAGTCATTAATTATATAAGTTTACATGGAAATTAAAAATGCTTCAAATAATCTAATGCCTCCAAATGACTTGACTACAGGTAGTTAGATTATTTAATAAATATATACGGTGAAATTATTACGTTGAAATATACGGTGAATATTAAATATATACTTCAGTCAGTAGGTATTTTACAACTTTAAACTACTTGTAATACAATAAAGAAAATGGTTGACAGTTGATAACGAATTCAATCCATGAACTAGTAAAAAAACCATCATTTTGAAATTGATGATGGTTTTACGCTCGTTAAAAATTATCCAGTATCTCTTTGCTGGTATGTCACTATGGGCCAAAAATGTTACTTATAAAGGGACTACTGCAGCTTTTGTGTGATAATTTTAAGACATTATATCTTTAGACATCCCATGTTACATCTTGTTTTTGTGATACAAGAATCTTACCCAGAAATTCATCTAAGTTATCAGATTGTCATTTCAAATAATCTGAAAATTTTGCAGAGAATCCGGCATTATGATGAATGAAGCCACGTGTTATCTCTTTTGACTATGGAAAGGTATGTCCGGAAGAGATGTTTGAAAGTAGAAGCATAAATTCAAAACATAGCGCCATTTCCAACTGTTCAGCAGTGATGGTCAAAATCTTTTCGTACAGAAATTAGTATTAAAAATATTCTTGTATATATTGTGTATAACGTAAGTATATATTTATTTTATTTTGGACTCACCGGCGCCAAGGCAGGTGTCATTAATTTCCGCAGCTAACGAGTTCAAAGAACACGATTTATTTCCTTCGAAAGAAATATTTCAGTTATTAGAAAATTGTTATTAATTGGTTCAAAGAAAAATCATCTGCCATGGTTTTTAATTTCTTTTTAAATTTTTCACTTTCAATAGCAAAATTAAAATCAGGAAACTCTTATACGCTTTCGATTCGACCGTTCTCAATACGAATCAAAAATAAATTCATGTAGAACTTTGTCTGACTTAATATTCCGCAACGCAATGCTTTTTCTTTAATGTCATTCAACTTTATCTTGAAATAAGAAAAATGTACATACCCTTTTCAGATGCTTGATTTGTAAAATGATTATGCCACGAATCTGACACCAAAAATGTGGGTTCGCGTCATTGTTATTAATCTTTAGTTAATTACAGATGAATTTTGAATTATTTAATAATTGTTTTGAAATAATAAGGAAATACTATTTACATATTTACAAATGAATATCTTTAAATGAATATCAAATAATGATCTAACCACATCTTAGAAGTCTCATAATTCAAAGTTAATAATCAAAAAGAATCAGTTTAAGTGTCTTTATGTCTTAATCTCACCTATCTTCCTCGTTCTACTACTTTTCCTCTCTTTGTCTGGCGACGAACTGCGAGAGAATCGCCCTCTGGTGGCCTTTTCGATCCAAATATATATATATATATATATATGATATATATATATATATATATATATATATATATATATATATATATATATATATATATATATATATATATATATATATATATATATATATATATATATATATATATATATATATATGCTATTTAAAATCGTATATATTGTGTTTTCTGTTTCTAAGTAAAATAAATTAGTTTAGATCAGTGTTTCTCAACCACCGGTCCTCAAGAAATATTTACCGGTCCGCGAAATATCCAGCTTTTATAGGCCGGCCACCGATACATTACCTACATTACAATAATAATAGTTTACTAGTTTAAAAAATAATGTAATCTTTGATGAAAAATACAACAAACTGGCAACTATGTACCTAAACGCGTTTCATAAATTGCCGTACCACCAGCGTTGCCAATCTATTATAATTATAATAGATCTATTATTATTCAGCAGTCCTTTTACGTTGTTAAGTTACTCACCAAATCTGTTACTATTTTGAGTTTTTATGAAATTTACAAAGTTACCCTTTACCTAAATTAAAAAAAAAAAAAAAAAAAAAAACTGCCGGTACCTCGGCACTTTTTTTACTATTCTATGAAATCTATTACATTTTGAACTGTCGACTTATTCCTTTTAATCAAATTGTTCTGACAAAACTGCTTAGAACACCAGTTAGGGTGCGCCTGTCTGCCTTGGTGCCTTGCGTATCCCTGATTACTTGACGCTGACTATCGCAGTATCGCAGTGTTCAAGGCGTCTGGCGTCTTGATTACGTTTTGTTTTTGATTTTGATTATTCCGCACACTTGGGCAATTCTTGAAAACTATTTATCAGCGTAAGTTTTTAATAACTTCTGTATTTAATATTATGCTATAACTACTATTTCTGTAACTTTAGGTATATAAAATCAATAACCAGAATGAGTAAGAAGGAAACGAAACGCACATTACTAAATTTCGTGCAAAGAAAGGATTTTCAAAAACCAAGTACGTCGTCCGCCTCTTCGAATACAGATGAAAGTGAATATAGTCCACAATCTTCCAAAAAAATAAAAAGCTTTGTAAGGCACTACATCGCAGATTATTTGAAATCTGGTTTTATCCTCTGGCCTCAATCAGAAGAAAATTGTCCAAAACCTGAATGTGTTGTTAGTAGAGATGTTCTCTCCAATGAAAGCATGAAACCTTCCAAGCTCACGCGGCATTTACAAACGAAGCACCCACAACTGGAAAGCAAACCCCTGGACTTTTTCAGGAGAAAAAGTTGGGAGATGAAAATTCAAAAGGATGCTTTTAAAAAATGTTTCTCGGTTGATAAATCGCTTTTAAAAGTATCGTATCTAGTTGCTCTGCGTATGCCAACTCTAAAAAACCATACTCAGTTGCTGAAGATCTTGTCAAACCGTGTTTGATAGACGTGTGTTCTGAAGTGTTGGGCCAATCTGCTGCAGATAAAATGAAAGCTTTGCCTCTGTCCAATGATACTATTGGACGAAGAATATGTGAGTTATCATACGACATAGAAAGTTAACTACTCGAAGATATACGTAAATCGAAATGGTTTGCTGTCCAAATGGATGAGTCAATTGACGTCTCAAATAATGTCATATTATTATGTTATGTTCGTTATATTGACTATGCAACCAATGATATTAGAGAAGAATTGATGTGCTGTATCGAACTACCATCCCAAACAACAAGTGCTGAAATATTTAAGGCAGTTAATAATTATATTGAAACTAACTCCATTGACTGGAAAAAATGCATTGGTTTGTGTACTGATGGTGCTGCTGCTATGACTGGAAGACATACAGGTGTTGCAAAGAGAATAACAGACGTAGCATCAGAAGGATTAGTAGTCACATACTGCATTATTCATCGCGAACATTTAGCAGCAAAGAAATTGTCCCCACAACTGAATGACATTCTTCTGGAATCGGTAAAAATTGTAAATTTTATCAGAAGTAACGCCCTTAATTCAAGATTGTTTACAAATTTATGTCAAGAAATGGGATCAGATCAAGTACAACTATTGTTACACGCCGAAGTACGCTGGCTATCCAGAGGAAAAGTCCTTAAGCGGTTGTATGAATTAAGAAATGAGGTACAATTGTTTTTAAATCGAAAGGGATCATTCTTTCATTAAATTTAAAAATTTAAGTCTTCAAGGTAAAAATAATACCGTTTTCAACTTTTACAATAAGATTGATGCTTTCAAAAAGAAATTGAAACTCTGGTATAAACGTGCGGAAGAAAACACTTTTGATATGTTTGCTTCTTTCTTTGATTACATTAATACTAATGACATGGATCAGAAGAGCGTTATCAGCGTTATTTTGGAGCATTTAAAAGAACTATCAATAGCTTTTGATCAGTATTATCCCCCAGAAGAAGATGTACGTTCAGGTAATCTGTGGATAATCAATCCATTTATTGATAATTATGATAACAATCTCACTACAATCCAGGAAACAGAACTTATTGAACTGTCTTCAGATCTAGGACTTAAATCACAGTTCAAATCAATAAATATATATCAATTCTGGATAAAGACTGCAACAGAATACCCCAATCTTCATGCAAAGGCGTTGAAGATTTTATTGCCTTTTTCCTCAACTTATTTGTGTGAAACTACATTTTCGGCTATGACTGTTATTAAGAAGAAGCATAGAAATCGACTTGCTCTTCCACCTGCTTTACGTGTTGCTGTAACTGGTTTAAAGCCTAGGATTGACAGTTTAGTCAGCAACAAAGATCAGCAGCAATCTCATTAATTTTAGTTTTTATATATCCTTTATTTTGGTGAATTATTTTTTGCTTATTTGGTATCTACTTACGTTGTTCACATTTCCACTCATTGTTGTTTTGGCTAATAAAAAAAATAAATATATCATTCACGTTGGAATTTTCTTGGAGTTTTAATTAAGTTTTGGTGTTTTTATTCTCGATGCAATATTATATAAGTAAGTTGAATATACAAATGCAAATTATAACAAACAAAATGCTTTAAAAATTATGTATGTCTTCATGATTTATCTTTGTGAAAAATTGTGCATTGGGTCAAATTATTAATATTATCGGTCCGCGCGAACATGCCGAAATATTTTACCGGTCCTTGGAGTAAATTCAGTTGAGAAACACTGGTTTAGATTATAAAATAATTGAGAAATCATTCTTTTTTTTCTTATAAACTTCCGAAAGTTTGTCTCATTGCTATTTTTTTAATATTATATCAAACCGTTCCAAAAGCTTATACCATTTAATAAGGATTCATATCAAGCAAAGGCTTCGCACATAATATTATAACAAATTGTTTCATTTTCTGATAAGATTTCCTTCCTACTTGTTTTACTGCGGATTTTAAAGTTTAAAATTTAATCCCTACCATTCTAGAAGGTGAAAAAGATTAACATAAAATGTGATTGTCGCGCTTCTGTTTTCTGTATTCATGATTATCAGGTCAGTTGTCTGGGAAATTTTTCCTTTTGTGACACTTGAGAATGACCTGTTATCTAATATAAGCATTTTCTGGAAAACAATGACATTATTGATGGTATAACTAACTGATGTAACATTCAACAATTAAGCTGCTCACAATAAAATATCAAGTACATATTAATGTTCGAATGAGAAAAAATATGTAAAGGTTTATCTTTTTATACACAAATGATAAATACCATATTTTGGAAAACTTAACTAGTGATTGTTATAAGTTACCAATAATTGTAATTTAAGTATTGTCAACAGAAAATATTTAAATGTTTGATATGCTAAATGATCAGATGTTGTAAGGATTCAAAATTGAAACCTTTTATTTCAATAATTTGTTTTTGTAGCTGTTTTTTTTTATTTATCTATTTTTTTGCATACAAATGTTAATTAAATCGGGAGTTCCAACTTAAAGTGTCGATTCTAAATCTTCATCTGTGTGCGTCTTGGAGTCTAATGTCTAAATGTTTCCTCGCAAAAAGTCTATTCTATCACTAAGTCGATGCAAGCCTAATTAAAGCTGCGGAACTTAGAGTTATGGATATATTAATGGCGTAAAAGCACTGTCAGTCATTTTAACACCAACCGCCAAATGCTTTCTGGAAAAGCTTTTCTTATAGACAGTGTGTTGCATTCACGTAGTGTCAGGGAGTAGATCTGGATCACTTCCTTACACACGTCCCGACAGAAACACATGCAGAAGGAAAAAGCACAACATACATCTTTCTTATTTTGATAATACTTGGATTCGAACCGAAGAATTTTTCACTTCGAATTTTATTTCTAGTGGTGATAGTAATGAGTCTCCACTCCAATACACTGCTGGCCACTGTAAATGCAACACCCTGAAGGAAGCATGCGAATAACATGAACTTTACTAACTGCTTTAGCGGAGGTGAGGTATGCAAATGATTAGAATTTCAGCGCAGATGCACATCACGCACGTCTGTGGCGCTACTTCAAAACGCTATCTAAGGCTTGGAAACAAGTTTAAGTTCGGCAATTGTATTTATCATGTGGTTTTTTTTTCAAAATATAACGATCACTTATACCTATTAGAACAAAGCGATCATTTTTTGGTCAAGTATCCGAGTTTGACTGAGGAAGGATAGTGGGATACTGAGATTGCGGATTCTCTTTCAGGGAAATGAGTAGTCTTATTGGACGAAACCAAACAACTGTAATGCGAATAAGAGATCATTGGATGCAGAAGGGTACGACGGACTGACGTGTTCGATCGCATCCACTTCTGTGCACCACTTCACGTGATGACAGGCAAATTGGGTACATGGCAGTGAGGGATCGCTCAACCACATCACGAACCGTAGCACAGCACATTCAGTCTGTAAAGCATTATCCAGTGTCTGCGCTTACCATTCGACACCGTTTACAACAAAATGGTATCTCCGCAAGACGTCCATTGCTTCGTCTACCATTGATGCTGAAGCACAGACTTCTCCGCAGCCAATGGTGCAATGAAAGATTGATGTGTGTGGCAGAATGGAAGGAAATTGTATTTACTGACGAGACACACTTTTGTCTGCAACACCACGATGGACGCATTCAAGTTTGGAGACACCGAGGAGAAAAGATGCTGAAGAGCTGCGTTATGCACCGCCACACTGGTACTGCATAGGATATTATGGTATGGAGTGGTATTGGATATCATTCTTGCACTCATCTAACACGCATTGGAGGTATTTTAAACAGCCAGCGCTACATCTTCGAGTTGTTGAAGCCAATTGTCCTTCATTACCTTCAGACCTTGTCCACAGCCATATTTCAACAGGATGATACGCAACCACATGCGGCACGCATTGTCCAAGGGTTTTTCATCAATCGCCAGATTGAATTGCTTCCCTGGCCGGTCTCGCTCTCCAGATCTTTTGCCGATCGAAAACATGTGGTCTATGTTTGCTCAACGATTGACCCAAATTACATCCTCCGCTGTCCACCAGATCAACTTTGACAACGTGTGGAAGCTGGTTGGCCTGCTGTACCCAAAGAACACATCCAAAGTCTCTTTGAGTCAATGCAGAGGCGTGTGGCAGCGGTGATCTCCAACAATGGCAGCTACTCTGACTTCTGACTTTGGCAGGAACCCCACTTCACAGAAGTCAATAAATGTAATCATTTGATACTTAATCAACATGTTATCTACAAAATAATTAATTTAATCATACAAATGCTCTCGGATTACTTCAATTTACATATCCTAGCATTACATTTTTTGTAAGCCGTGTTTATGATGCAACTAATTTAATAAAAGCCAGGACATGGACTTTCCATTTAAGATTTGAAAAACTAACAAATATATTTTACGAAATGCAACTGAGAACATATCAACTTATGGTTTGGTCCTCAGTAATTTTAGTATCCAAGGTGTATTGATGTGAAAAGGCTTAATTTATACAATATATGTTAATTTGTTACTTTGACAGTATTTTCATATATACGTATAAATTAATAAAACTAATCACAAAAGTGAAAAGTATTTATATCCCTTTTTAAAATGAAAGCGGAGATTTTTTTTAATGACACTAAAAATTAAAGTCACTTTCTTCCAGTCGCCATTATAAAAAAATAAATAATTTACTAAAAAAGCGTTATTATGAAGTAAAAACTCATGCATACTAAGAAGATTCGAAAATAATTTAATCATTTTGATATTATTTCTAATAAAATAGCTATGTTCTAAAAATATTTATCTGCTTAAGTAAATTTTTTCAATTACTATGTTATAACACAAATGTTGATATTTGATAAATTATTATTTGATTACTTATTATTTTCAATAGTTACAAAGAATCTTTTTCTAGCTACATATTTAATAAAGTCGCCTTTACGTAAATGATATAAAAAATTTACAAAATATTTTCCGAGATAAGGAAAAAAAATTGCTTTGCTTTTGCAAGCAATTATTTTTATTTCTTTAGGTAATTATTTGAAGTTTAGAAAAAATTATTTTCTTTCAAACATTATAATCAAATCAGAAAATATTAAGTGAAAAAGGAGGGAAAAAAACTTTTATAAGAATTTTTTCAAAGAAAGATGATGTGCATATTTTCATTTATCAGCGCGATGAGATTTTTTTACTCTCATAAAACAGACACATTAATTGGAATTATAAAAGTGTGTAATCTTAAAAAAATGAAATATTTTATCAAAATATTATTAAAATTTAATTCAAAAAAAAAAGCCATAAATATTCTCTGTGATTTTTCTTTTTAGTTTTAATGATGAAAGCGCTAATTTTTCCCTCTGTAATTTACAGCTTGCGTAGTTTTCAATCGAAGATTAAATTAATGTATTACACGTACATATATACGTACAAGTGGGGGCGAGCCCCAGACTGTGCCTTGAGGTTAACAGGTTTAAAATACTTCCCTTTCACCAAACTCCTCGTAATTTTGAACCATGGTCAGGTAACGAGGTCACACCCGAGTTGTCACTCTCCACATTCACACCAGAATTTACAGACTAAATTGACAATGAGTGCAGACAATCAAGCAACTAAAAGCTACTATAAAGCGCTTTTAATTCGCATATTTTTTATTTGACTTTATTTGAGACATTTGATGTGTCTTGGGCGGACACGTTGTTAAGGGGGAGAGAACCAAGAAATCTAACAAGTATCCAACTTATCATACGGGAAGAAAGCCAACATGTAAAATACATATCCCATTGGTAAGGTGGTCCTACTATTAGACCACGACAAACTTAAGTTCATGTAGTTAACAAAGCAATAGAATAACAGATTTAAAACTAATTTCAAATATATTTGACACTTGCAACGAACTGCTATTGTAAGACATTTGAATATCCAGTACATCTTTGGTTTTCGGCGACAACTTGCAAAAATAATAGGTCGTATTTAAGTATTGCAAGGGAGAAAACTAGAAAATTCCCGAGCCCTACCCCGAAAGGCTTGAATACAGATAGAAGCACAGCAATCATCACCTGATGTTATACATGGCTTGAAATCAAATGAGTTGTGCTTCCTGTATTTTTATTCTCTTGTTTACTTGTGATGTCGCTTGTGGAGCGATTGTTATGCGATTTTTCTTATGAATATTTTTTTCAAATTCTTCAAAGGCAGATATTTTTTTAATTGGCTAGAAAACAATTTATTTTTTCTATATCTCTTATAGTCTTATAGATAAATTATAAATATTTAAAATACTTTCATTTATAAAATTCATGTTCTTTAAATGAAGGAATAATAGCATCATACTATTTTATAGATAGGATTTTTGCTTATAATAATGGAAGCTTGAAAATTAATAATTTTAAAGCATATATTTTGAAAATGTCCCATTAATATTTGCTGTTTCATCAAAAAAAGATAGATTTTTAACAATCAAAATGCTTTTCTGATATTTTAACTTCGTTATAAGAATAATTACAAGCATTTTTGACCTTTACTCTTCAGTATTTCATGAAATAATAAACACATTAGAGTTGAGAAGATTAAATTAATTATATAATTTTTATAAAAAAACACATCTTTCTATCATCTAAAACCGTAATCTTCTTAACACGTTGGGGCTATCATTCGGGAATTAAAACAGAAAAAAATTTCTATCTCCACCTAATGAACAAACAAAAGCTAATGCGAAAGTTTCGAGCAACCCCTCGTTTTTGCTTTTCAGGAAAACATTTTGTAAACAGTGGATCATTTTAATGTGTCGCAATCAGAAAAACTTGGAAAACTTTCATAACCTATCCCGAAAAAAGTGCTTGAGGGGACCAGGAACGGGGTATCCATCACTCGTCACTCAACAAAGGCTGGTATCGAATTAGGAACCCTCTATTCCGACAACAGCTTTAGTACCATTAAGCCAGGGTAAAATCATTTGGGGAAAAGATCTCACATTCCTATATAGAAAATAGCATGTTCATTATTTAAACCGTCTGAAGAATGTCCTCAGAGAGACAGAAGTTATTTAACGAAATTTATACAAGTTTCTTCGCATTTTGATATCTAAAATTTTTGCTTTTTCCAGGGTAACAGGAAGGATTTGATATTGAACCGCTTAGATCGGGATTACAATAAGAAAATGATAAATATCGATACAGTTATAAAAATTACTTAAGAAAATATTAAGCGGTGATAATAATCGCCAAGAGCATAAAAACAAATTATTTAATGCTTGATCCACGTTTCTCGCATAAAAAAAACAATGACTAATCAGGGAAGTGCGATAAAATCTGAGCATTTTTCTAAACTCAAGGTCGATGCCTCAAGGATAAAATGTAACACAACAAAGTAATAACGTAATTCACATGCTTTGAATTGTTTTCTTAAGGACTATCTTAACGTTTGTCAGTTTATTTATTTATTATTTTAAATACTCTGCATGCAGTAAAATCTCTCCAAGTAATACATAAAAATTTTAATTTGTTTCTACATTTTCTTTGTTTAAAGCTTCGGCGCGGGTTTGTATTCTCACGAGAAAGACACAGAATTTATCATGGGTCTGGAGTACGATAATAAATGCTCTTCACTGTATAAGATAGCAGGTTCGTATCTAGCCTTAGTGAAAAAGGTTATTTGTATATTATGTTCTAACTTTCTTCCTGCATATCTTTCAGAGTGAGTGCTTAGGAGTATTCTCACTTGTAGCGCGTGAATGAAGTGAGCGGTCAAGAAAAGTTTTTTCTTGAAGCAATGAACAGAGATCGTGCAATAGTTTGTTGTTGTTGTTTTCCTATGACACTTGGACAAGCCAAGCTTGTTTTTGCCTATGGCAGTGCCAATTAAGTCAAAGGGAGCGTCTTTTGTTTGGGTCAGAGCACCACGAAGGTGCAAGTACGACTTTGCTCTTTTTTTAAGGTGCCTCGTCATTTTGAACCACGGTCAGGTGACGAGTCCACACCTGAGCTGGCACCCTCCTCTCCACATCCACGCCACACCAGCGGAAGGACTTTTGGACGTCACATATTAAAGTGGACACGTCCCCAACCCACTGAGTTCCAGCAACCCAGTGAAGGAGAGTACACCGTGGTCACCCTCCCAACCACTGCCCGCGGCAAATGATGCTTCACTTTGCTGAGCTTACGGGAAGCGGCGTGAAGCTACTGAGCCACTGAAGCTCGTACAATAGTTTTCAACTGTTTAGGTTATTCGCAACAGTTATATGCAACAACATAATCCAAGTTCAAGGTGCCCAGTTATTAATTAAATGCTGCAGACCGATCAATGTAAAAACTCCTAATATTAAAGTAATTCAAAGACAGCAATGACCATTTAGGCTATTATATCTCTTCTTCTCACGTCTAACGAGTACTTAACATATCTCTTCTTTTTCAACACTGGATTCAAAGCTGATTCTTGCTCCCGAAAATAGCAATGTACTTTCACTACGCTCTTCTGAGTATAAAAGTGTCGTGTTCAATACCAGCCACAACATGGAATACTAGAAAATAGGGTTACTTTTTTTGCTGCTGTTTGTTTGACTTTTTGGTAATTCAACAGGGACTTTCCCCGTAGCAGCCAACGAGAAAGCGTAAAACTGTAAAAAAGGGATTTTTCTTATAATTCTCTTATCACCAACTCAAATAATTCTATATACAGTTCTTTATTTAATTTTGTTAAGTTACATTACTTAAAGAAATTAAATAAACGTATAGTATATCATCAAGTAATTGTTTATTTTTAAATTCTGTACCGTTTAATTTTAAACGCATAGTTATTAAAATATTTTATTGGAAATTGTTTTTAAGTAATGTATTTGAAATAAATAAAAAAAATTAATAAAATTAAGTAAATAAAATTTTATGTATATTACATAATAAAAAATTATATTTAAAATTTTGTGTTAATAAAATTTTATATTACAAACATTACGTTTCCTTTGCTTATGCTTTTAAGTAATTTTTATTATATGTGATAGCTAAAAATTGCTAAGTATCAACTGTTAATACTGAACCACTATAAAACTTACATCCGAGGATTGAACTGGTAGTCGAATAGTTAGCATCCTGATTTCGGTACAGCAGTTCATGAGCTCGAGTCTCAACTCAGGCTTGAATGCTTACGGAGAGATTTTCAGTTGAATTACCTAAAATTGTATAAGGTGAGTTTCAAACCCATGAACAGAGTTTAATTCAAAAATAGAAAGAACACTAGCAAAGTAACTTTCTCACCTTAGCTCTAAGAATCAAAACTGAACAACAGAATAATTTTCTTTGTTAAAAATTTTATTATTGATAAAAAATTTAAAAAATATAATTTTTAAAAATATAAATTTTTTAAATAAACATTTTAAACTGATTTTTTTATAATTTTAAAGCAAATTTTAAAAACATAATTTATTTTTTAATTTTTTAAAAAAAATTTTTTTCTTCTAATTTGTTAAGATAAGCATAGAAATCTCATTTTTATTTTGATCATTCTAAAAAGCACCTATTTTCCGCAATTATTAAAATTTAAATGATTATCTATATCAAACATTATTATGCTATTTTGTCACTTATTTTAATGTTAAAAAAAATCTAAGAAATAAAAAATTATGATACTGTACTGAGAAAGAAAACACATTTTAATGATTATTTGATATTCAAAATAACGCGCATGAAATTATTTTTCCCAGAAAATATTCTAACCTGCTTCTATTTCCTTATCTGTTTCTTTTCTATTAAATATGTTTATTCGACTTTCTAACTTCGCTTCTTTTCGCCATAATTTCTTTTTACATTCATTACGGTTTTTGTTTGGGAAGGTGGGAGAAGTTTATGAAAGCTAAAATTGTTTATTTTTCATGTTTTTCTTATTTTAGTGACTTTTTAGAACTACGCCGAGATATTTTATGCGACTTTTTGCTATGAACAAAAGAAACGTGACCGTCTACAGTATGAAAAGAATGTTTTTTCCTGACGTCTCTGTCTGAAGAGGTTTGTTTTCCCCACATGAGAACGTTAAAAGCTTTTTTTATTATATTTTTTTCCACTTTTCGGTACCTCCAAATGTGTTACTGATGGCTCTGTAACTTAAGTATATCTTTTTCTTTATTTTTTCTTTTTCTTCCCTGCTATTTTCTCAGAAATTCTTTTCCGAGAAAAACGATGAATGTTTTCTCAGATTTTCGCCATTTGGCAATATGCAATCCAGATTTCTCGGCGTTGCACGGAATTCTAAGAAAATTACTACATTTCGTTAGCATTTTTTCTCGTAAACATTTCCTTAAATCTCAGCATATTGACTTCAGGACACAGTATTTTTTAAATTTTATCTGAATTAGCATTGTATTATAATCATTTTCTTTAAATTTACACACACGCAGGTATATATATATATATATATATATATATATATATATATATATATATATATATATATATATATATATATATATATATATATATATATATATATATATATTTACAATCTAAATTTTTAATCTCATTTCACTTAAATCTATAATTAAGCAAAAGGAGAATATTTTTTATGATAGTATTTTCTTAATTTCTAACTCAGGTAATTTTATTAAAATTTTATTTGATAAAAAAAAAAAACGAGAAATTTTCCAAAAATAATTATTTACTTCAAAATTTCTAAATATAAAAAAATATATTATTTTGCCATCCTTTTACTTTTGCACAGACATATTTCTTATTTTTAATAATTCATTAATATTCTATATTATACTTGTATGACAGCATAAAATATACATAAATGAAATGTATCAGTTAACAAGAAAAATAATTAAAGCAAAAAATATATACATTTGTGTTTTAATATTCTCAGTCATTTTGGGGCTGAATCTTATCTAAAAGAATCAAACCATTTTATTTGTTTGTTTTAAGACAGATTTATAAGCACCAATCTTATATTTTTAATTAGGCAATTATCACTTAATTTTAGGTTTTCTTCTACCGTTTTAATTGACAAGAGCCGATACTTTGGTGCAAAAAAGACAGTCCGAAAGACAGTGGATTTGGTATGTAATGCAAGATTTGACCGTTGTGCTGTAGCATTTCAGCACTTCACAACTCCCTCCTGTGCAAAATCTGTAGGGAATTTAAATTACACTTAATAACTATCTTTTCTTAATACATTTTTAATCGGATATGGATGTAACACAATGTAAGCATGTTTTTTATTTCATTTATTAAAATATACGAAGATTTAATACCTGATGTGTGAAATATGAATATTTTATTAAGAAAACAATGATTAATGTCTCAGTGTATTTTACAATCGTATTTATCAATCAGGTTATCCTCTCAGTAAGTAAAAAAAAATTGCTATTTTTCTTAAGTTAAATTGGCTAATTTATTTTTAATAATACAAACATTTCATTAGTCAAATTTGAAATGCAAGTATCTTTTGACGAAACGCCTATCTCTTTCCCCAAGTGATGTTTTTTCCCCTCTTTTTAAATCATTCAATCTTTTTCATTCGAGTGAAAAAAATGGCGTCTTAAGTCATTTGTTTTTAAAGTGAAAAAAATTCTGTCCAACAGAAAGGCGAGAACAAGTTACAGAGAATCTGCTGGAGAACTGTCACCGAGAGTTTCTAATAATAAATGACGGAACTCCTGTGTCAAGTGGTTACAAATGAATTCCACGCAAAGAATTTTGGAAGTGTGCGAACCTGTCAGTTGACTTCAAAGTAGACAAAAAGGAATATCGAGTAAAATTCGTTGGGCGGTAAACTGGAGTGAATAATCAGGAAACTATATATTCTATTTTTAAATAATGGAGGTAATAATAATATATTAAATGTGTGGAGGTAATAATATTTTTAAATGTGTGGAGGTAATAATAATATTTTTAAATATGTGGAGGTAATAATAATATTTTTAAATGTGTGGAGGTAATAATAATATTTCTAAATGTGTGGAGGTAATAATAATATTTTTATATGTGTGGAGGTAATAATAATATTTTTAAATGTGTGGAGGTAATAATAATATTTCTAAATGTGTGGAGGTAATAATAATATTTTTAAATGTGTGGAGGTAATAATAATATTTCTAAATGTGTGGAGGTAATAATAATATTTCTAAATGTGTGGAGGTAATAATAATATTTTTAAATATGTGGAGGTAATAATAATATTTTTAAATGTGTGGAGGTAATAATAATATTGTGAAAATCGTACACTTGACAGACGATGGCTTTCTGTTTCGTTGTGTACGGATGTGGGAGACGGAGGAGGCGGAGTAGGAGTGTGTTGGAGCAAAAGGAACGTTGTTCTTGAAAACACGACGAGTGGTAGCGGAGGTGCCGTTTCCAGGCAGGGGAAAGTGCTTGTATTTCAAATGATGTAAAAAGGAACCATTTAAAATTATGTTTGTGTCTGTAGTTAATGTTATGTGTTTTTTTGTGTAAAATAAATGTGTAGTAAAAACCCAAGATCTTTCGTATTACTGAACGATCCTGGAAACGACAGGTTCGTGGAAACAATCACATTGGCGCTGACTCCAGGATGTGTTCCGGATTAATACGAAATGATGGGATGCTAATGATGGAAAAGTATCTACAAAGTCGTGAGTCTGTATATTTTGATTGCTTCTCATTCCATTAAGAGCCAATTTTTGTTTTAATTATGTATGGTTTAAGGGAACTTTTGTTTTCGAATTTTCTTAAATTTCTTTGTAGGGTTTTGCTTAAGAAGTAAATATAATTATTAAAAATATATATAAATAATTTTGATTTATTAAGGAAAAATATTTTTGGAATAATCTGTTTATTAAAACAAATTTATAATAATGATGTTGTTGATAATAATAATGATGTTGTTGTTGCTAATTGTCAATTTCTTCAGTTATGTGCATTAATTTAAAAGATGCTGTATTATTGAATAGTAAATTGTTGAAACGTATGTTTGGTTTAATATGATATAATAGGATATAAATCTTTTTGTTTAGAATTTTCATTATCATTTTGTTGTTTATTATGTAAATGATATAAGTTTATGGAATAAGAAACTATTTCAAGAAAGTTTAAATGCTTTTAAAATGTTTATTGTTTTGCATTATCAAATAACGTGTTCAGAACTATTCAGTATTATAAGGTATATTAATTATTTACTATGATTGTATTTAATATTTATGTAAAGTAACCTAGATTTTAAATTTTGATTCAAAACCGAAAGTGTGAAACATTTTGAAGAGGGGAAGTTTTGAATTATTTTATATTTCGAAAGTAATTGTGCTTGCAACTATTGAATAGATTTTTAGTTATTTCGATAGCTCTGCTTCATATTATTTTAAAGTAAAATAGTATATACAAATAGTGATGAACATAAATACATATTACTAAAAATTATTTAATTTTTTTATTGACTTAAGTTGTTATGCTTAATGATCTGCTGCGATAAGGATTTATTTAATTTGAAATGCTTAAACTGGTATTATGATTCGTATATGCAATTTTTTTTAGCTTGATTTAAATTGTTTTCATTCATTAATGTGTATTATATAATTGAAGTTTTATATATATTAAGTGTATTACAGTGTGTTGAATTGAAAATCGAAACTATAAATTTTTAAATTAAGTATTAAAATAAATTATTTAATTTTTTTGTGCACTAAGTAAACGAAAGTGTTTTATTGATAAAACAAAAGAAAGATGATTTGTAGGATTTTAAATGTTTTATTTTGAATAATTGATAGTTAAACGTTTGGTAATTTGCGATAACATTAGTTGTTAAAATGGCTTTCGCATTCTTGGGTAAAGCTCGGAAGGAGGATCTGTTAATATTGGCTAGTGAGTTAGGAGAACAGATTCCTCCGGACGCAAAAATAATAGATTTAAAAAATGTGATTACACAATCTAAACATTTTGAAGAGTCATTTGTTCGAGAATTAATAAATACAATAATATCCGATCGGATAGAGAGAGAAGAAAGGCACGAATTAGAACGAGAAGAAAGGCAACGTGAATTAGAACGAGAAGAAAGGCAACGTGAGCATGAAATTAAAATGCGTGAATTAGAATTAAAAGAAAGGGAAGATGAGAGCAATTCAGGAAGCACTGTCGAATATGGGCGAGATAAATTAGGAAACGCATTTCTAGGTTATTTAAATATAATGAAAGGGGTAATTTTAGATCCCCCGGAACGAGCAGAAGAATGGCCATTCTTTTTCCATCATGCCGAAAGGATGTTCAAGCTTTATGAAGTACCCGAGCAGTATGAAGGGAAAATTATTTTACAGTGTTTAAAGGGTCGTGCTAAAGGAATAAATGCTATGTTGTCTGAAGAAGATTTAGATCAGTATGACAAAATCAAAAATTTCATTTTAAGGGAACATAGAATAACCCCCTTACAACACAAGAAGAATTTTGATTCTTGTTATAAATTACACAATGAAAGTTATGCTCAGTATGCGTCCCGGGTGGAAGCTGCATTAGAACTGTATTTAAAATCAAGAGATGTAGAAACATTTGCTAAACTTAAAGAGCTTATTGTAGCTGATAAAATAAAAGAAACTTTACCTACTCATGTAAGGTCCCAAATATTTTTGAAAGAGACTGAAAATTGGCTTCCAGTCCCTGAATTGGTGAGGGAAATTGATAATTTCTTAGTTTCGATACCAAAAGGTTTCACAAATAATCCCCACAACTATACCAAATTTATTCCCGGCCCACATGGGACAAAACAGAACGAAACTGTAAGGAAACCTTTTTCAGCTGAAGTTAGAAATAAAAGTTTTTTTGAGAGGAAAGAATATTGTAATTATCAAAAGAACCCAGATCCACGACCACAGAATCGTTTCGGAAATAACACGGCGAGTTGCGCTCCAGGTAAAAAGGTATTAAAGTGTTACAAATGTCAAGAAGAGGGTCATTTGAAGAAATTTTGCCCACAAATGAATACAGTATCTCAAGTTTCTAATAGAAGTGAAACTGAAGTAAGCAAGAAAGGGTTAAATGAACTTTGCATTAAAATAGGTAATGCAAGTTTCGATTGGGAAATTCCAATCAGTGAAAAGGATGGTGAGCTTTTACGAGTTGATTTAAATATAGGAGATAATAAGTTTCAAGGAATCATTGATAGTGGTGCGGAAATTACAGTACTGCGGAAGTCAGTGGTGCCAGAAGAAATGTTGCAGTCAAGTGGGAAAATTTACTTGAGGCCTGCAATTGGATCTCCGGTTGAAGGAAAGCTTGTTTCTGTTCCACTTAGTCTTTGGTCAGCAGATGATGATATCAGGCCGTATATCATGGTGCATGCTGCGGTTGTTGAAGGATTGCATGAACAAGCTTTGATCACTCCTAGAGTTTTCAGTTTGTTGAAAGAACAAAGAAGAAAATATCTCGGAGAGGAAATAAAAAATATCCACGGGAAAGAAATAGTTTCGAATACTTTCAATGTGGAGGGAAGGAAAATAGAAGCTCACAAGGAAATAGAAGCAAATCAAGGAACACTTGATTTAGAAAATTCTGAAGTAGAGATTTCGACTACTCCAGTGGAAAATAGCTTGTTAAACGAAGAAATAATCGCTATTAAGGATGAAGAAAATAATACTCCAATTTCGCAAGCAAAGATATTAAGAAATGAACAGTTGTCCTGTGCTACATTAAATCGGTGTTTTGAAGATGCCAGACAGCGTAAGAACAATTACTGGCTGGAATCAGATTTACTGTACCACACAGGCAATGTGGCAGGACAGAAATATGTACAGCTTGTAGTTCCTGATTGCAGGAGAAAAGAAATTTTAAAATTGGCTCATGAAACACCAACAGGAGGACATCTTGCCTCTAGAAAAACCAAGGAAAGAATTGCAATGTCTTTTTGGTGGGAAGGTATGCCAAAAGATGTCAAACGTTGGTGTGAATCTTGCCACGATTGTCAATTGCGGAGGAAAACCAAACTGAAAGACAGAGGACCTATAGAAGCTGTTGGTAGACCAGAACTACCCTTTCAAGTAGTGAACGCTGACATTTTAGGGCCTATTGAACCTAAATCTTCTAGGGGACATCAGTATGTATTGTGTGTTATGGATCAGCACAGTCGGTGGCCAGAGGCAATTCCTATTAAATCTTTGACTGCAAAAGCGACGTGCGATGCTTTTATGGAAATTTTTATGAGGACTGGCATTCCTCGAATCATTGCTATGGACAATGGAACAAATTTTGCTGCCAAGTTAACGCAAGAATTTCTTAAAAGATTAGGGACTGTACCAAAATTCTCTACACCAGGTTACCCACAGAGTAACGGATTAATAGAAAGATGGATTGGCACAATGAAGTCAATGTTACATCATGCTATAAGGTCGCAAGGTAGAGGATGGGACAAACAGCTGCCTTTTCTCTTATGGGCATATCGTGAAGTGCCAAACGCTACTACTGGGGTCTCACCATATCTACTAGTTCATGGACGCCCCCCAGTTGGACCTTTAGCAATTTTAAAATCTACATGGGAAGATGAAGTTGTTTTACCTCAAGGTATTGGTGAATCAATCTCTGATTATCTTCAGAAGGTTCGAAGTAGGTTGCAGGAAGCTGTGGAATACGCTGATGAGCATACTAAAAATCAACAGGAGAAATATGTACATTATCATAATTTGAGATCCAAATCAAAAGAATTATCTATTGGAGATGAAGTTATTGTGTTGATTCCAGACTCTACAAACAAACTTTGTTCTAGGTGGAAAGGTCCAGGAGAAATTGTAGAACAAAAATCACCACATTCTTATGCAGTTAAGCTACCGGATGGAAGCATCCGTCATCTGCATCAGAATAAGCTAAGGAAATATATCCAACCGATGAATACGGTGGGTATAATATATGAAGCTGATGAAGATTTTGGGGAAGTTAAACCTGTACCTCTAGGAGGCCTTGGAGAAATAAAGGACTGTTGGAAACAGCTAGAAGAAAAGACAGAATTGTCAAATCTATCTCCGAAGCAAAAGACTCAGCTTTTAACAATTCTCAAAGACTACAGAGTCGTTTTCAATGGTGAATTAAAACGAGCTAAGGTACAACCGCATAAAATAACATTAAAAACTGGAATCGAAAGGAAACAGCCTCATATTTACCGAATACCGGAATCACTAAAACCTCAGGTGGAAAATCAAATAAAGGAACTATTAAACAAGGATTTAATAGAACCATCTTCTGCAGAAATTGTTTATCCTCTTGTATGTGTCGCAAAGAAAGACGGAACGATTCGACTATGTGTCGATTATCGGGGACTAAATTCTGAATCTAAAATAGCTCCATTTCCAATGCAAAATTCAGAAGAATTACGATTCAAAGCTGGTGCGGCAAAGTATCTATCAACTCTAGACATCCTTAAAGGTTATTGGGAAATTCCATTGGATCAAGATAGTCGAGAATTAACAAGTTTCGTTTCACCTAAGGGACAGTATCAGTGGAAAGTAATGCCATTTGGACTTGCAGGTGCTCCAGCTACTTTTCAGAAAATTATGAATCAGATCCTAAGACCTCATAATGATTTTGTTGAAAGTTTCCTGGATGATATCATAATTTATTCATCTAGTTGGGAAGAACATTTGAACCATCTAAGAACGGTTTTGGAAACATTAAAGCAGTGCAATTTTAGCGCAAATTTAGCAAAATGCACATTTGCTAGATCAAAGGTAAAATACTTAGGTCATGTAGTTGGATCAGGAGAGCATGGGCCCGATCCGGATAAAATTGCAGCTATCAAAAACTTAAAATCGCCAAGAACAAAGAAAGCCTTAAGATCGATATTAGGACTGTTTAACTATTATAGGGAATATGTGCCTCATTATGCAAACATTGCTAAGCCATTAACAGACCTGACCAGAAAATCTGTACCAAATGATATCCCTTGGTCTGAAGAGACAGAAAGGGCTTTCATCTCATTGAAAGATAGTTTATGTGCTGTCACTTCATTGTCAACCCCTGATCTAAATAAGCAATTTGAACTCCACACAGATGCTTCGGTTACTGGCATTGGAGCATGTTTAATGCAGAGAGACACAGATGGAAATCCTAAGCCTATAACCTTCGCCAGTCAGAAATTAACTCCAGCGCAGACTAAGTGGAGTACCATTGAGAGAGAAGCATATGCTGTGATATGGGCTCTTGGTAAGTTTGAAGCATGGACTTACGGAACTGCCATAAATTTATTCACAGATCACAATCCTCTGAAATATCTTACGGAAAGCATCCCGAAGAATGCCAGATTACAGAGATGGTCATTGGCTCTCTCTCGCTATCAGGTCACAATAGCTCATAAGCCCGGTAATAATAATGTTATCGCAGATGCCTTATCAAGGGTTTATGAGGATGATTAATTTTTTTTATTTCTTTTATTATGAATCTAGCATAAGAAATAGTAAAATATTTCTGACATATTATAATATTCATATTTAACTTTATATAAGATATTGTAGTTATTTCGATTTGTTTTGGTTGTTAATTTTCATAAGGTTGTGTGAAAACTATTTGCATAGTTATTTTTTTAATGTTAATATTGATTCTTATTTTCTTACATTATAATATTGTGTTGTAATCAATATAATGGATATAGCAGTAGTATAGGCTATTTTCCTTTAAAGATAATATGAAAGAAATGTGTAAGCTGTAGCATGTCAGCAAATAGATTAATCGTTAAGTTACATTTAGAATTTTGGTATTGTTTGGCTCTTGATGGAATGGTGATGAAAGGTAAAAGAAACATTCTAGGATTCTTCGTAGTTTCCATTTGCGGGACAAGGTCCAGCAATGGAAACTGGAGGGAAGGTGTGAAAATCGTACACTTGACAGACGATGGCTTTCTGTTTCGTTGTGTACGGATGTGGGAGACGCAGGAGGCGGAGTAGGAGTGTGTTGGAGCAAAAGGAACGTTGTTCTTAAAAACACGACGAGTGGTAGCGGAGGTGCCGTTTCCAGGCAGGGGAAAGTTCTTGTATTTCAAATGATGTAAAAAGGAACCATTTAAAATTATGTTTGTGTCTGTAGTTAATGTTATGTGTTTTTTTGTGTAAAATAAATGTGTAGTAAAAACCCAAGATCTTTCGTATTACTGAACGATCCTGGAAACGACAGGTTCGTGGAAACAATCACAAATATTTTTAAATGTGTGGAGATAATAATAATATTTTTAAATGTGTGGAGTTGGAGGTAAGAAAATTTATCATAGAATCCCTTTAGAAGCGATTCTTTAATATTGTCAGTCACTTCAATTCAAATTTTGAAGCGGACTACTCTTTTTCACTTAATTAGAACTTTAGGGGCAAGCCAAAATATATACGTAAAATAAATTTTTACGTATGTTTTTTTTCTTTTTAAATCTTTTTTTGGGGGGATTTTCTCTTAATTTGTAACCGAGCGGGCAACAGATTTGTTAACGCTCTTCCCTTCGGTTCCACAATTCGTGTGCTGGAATTCCTCAATATAACTTGAATATTTGAAGTGGTTTGGAATCCATTTTAAACAGTAAAGTCAGCGATATAATTAGCTCTTGTGTGCAAAATATATATATATATATATATATATATATATATATATATATATATATATATATATATATATATATATATATATATATATATATATATATATATATATATATATATATATATATATATATATATATATATATAGGTGAATGTATATATATATAGGTGAGCGACAAAGAAACCAAATCTCAGTATTTGTACATTGGAATTGATATTTTAAAATAAAAATCAGTGTTATTGTTGGGAGAACAGATGCTGTTAAACAGGACATCTACAAAATATCTGTCATGTATAAATCTTTAATAATTAATAAAATAATAAATACGATTAAAACTAAAAATCTTAATGATTAAATAGATTTTAAATGTTTCACGGGTCTTATCGGTAAGTTTCCAAGCGTGTGCCCTTTGTCACAGTGAAGATATAAATACAATAATCGATTTCAAGCAAAAATGAGTGTACAGCGGCATAAATCTCTGCACCTAGACAAAAAGTTGGACTCTCCCACTTACACAGCAGTTGCTTGGAGTGATTCAAAAGCAGAAAATCCCCAGTACTTGAACTACCATCCCCGTAGGTATCATTTCACATGGAGGACATTGCGACCACAACTTATATAACGTGTCCCAGCCATCTTAAATGGAAACAATGGATCTTCGGTTAAGTCGGAGTTCGAACTCACACCACTTTCCAGTTATTTGACAACATCTTAACTAACCATGATACCGTGACATCTGTGAATCCGAAAATATAAATGTCAGCAAATTCTGATCTAAAAGTCACTAATGTTGGACATTTTCTCTCTGTAAGAAATCCTGACAAGCCCTCAAAAGTCACGCAGTTTTATTTCAGGTAATCTAGCTATTCAAGAAATACAGCTCAGTCTATTTTTCTCCGAGTTCGTCAACTCAGTCTATTAAAAGGAAATGTTCTAATTGTGGAAAAAGAATTTGTCTGTAATTAATAATAGGAAAAGTCAATATTTTTAAAACAAAAGTTATCCAGCCAAATAAAGGATATATCTGTGGAAACCGTAAAAATGTATGTGAATTAATGTATGAATAAATGCTTGTATCTCCATTATTTTAGGAATTACTGAATATTAATAGGGATCACACACATTTTGTAGACTTCTTGTGTAGTAGTTTCCAAAATCGCTAATAAGACAGAACATAATACTGTTCTGATAGCTTCACCTAAAGGGATATTTATGTTTTATTAGGACATTTGCAGCCTGTAAAAGTCGTAGAAATCTTTGCTTTCCTTAATTTGTGCTATTACGCAACATATTACTCTTCAATTTCTTTCAGGCATAGAGTCAGAAATTTGATTAGTGATAAACACATAATTATAAACACCAACTAACTTTCCCATAAAACTTTAATTGATAAGTTGTGAATAAGATAATTTTTTTTATTCCGAAGTAAATTTTAAACTTTCTCAAACGTGCTTATTAATCTTGATTGCTTGGATTTTTAATTATTTCGAAACACCGTATTAGTCAGTAAGATATTGAAACGTTATTGTAGTAGATTTATAAATTTACACACTGTAAAGAACAATTCAAAGGCTAATGTTCAATAGAATATTATAAAGCTAGAATAGTACTGAGTATTTGAAAGTATTTTCGTACCTTTTTAATGTGAGGTATGTGAAAGAATTTCATAATTATCTTCTATAATTTCAACATTTCTGGAGTTTCATCGTATCTATCATAATTTATCGTTTAAAATCTTAAAAAATTTAAATCAAAGTGATACCCATGGTCTAAAATTATTATGAGGCATGTGACCACGTTCGTTTTCTGACCTCTACAGATCACATAACGTCTGAAGCTATATTTTGCTTTATTGTTTTGATATTTTTTGTTCAGAGAACATTCTTAAGTGGTGCTCCGGAAAACTCAGGTTTGGTATGCAATTTGAGAATATTATCATTCATTTTGAGTTATCCAATTACAGAAAACTCATAATTATCCATGTGTCGGTTAACCGAAACTGCGAGGTAAGCAAAGGGGCCTCACCCTTTCGGCTGAGAGGATGCAGGCAGAATAATTCCAAAAATATCTCATTCAGACAACGTTTAAGTAAACTATAGAACGCGCTTTCTCAGGATAACAAATTCTCACAACGAGAGATTACTTGCTCCTGCTTTGATGGCGCAATATTATTCCACCCTACAAAAATAAGAAGTTACTCTAAAAATGCAGGACAAATATATTTTTTATCATTTTCCTTTTGCCTTAAGAAAAATTATGCTCATTTTTATCTATTTATTTTATTGAAAACATTATTCGTTATTTATGCTTCATAAATATTAACTGCTGACTAATATTAAATTCCACAAATGTTAATTATGTTATACCGAAATTGAAAAAATTCATGTCATTATTTGTGATGCTTTATCTCTCTCGGTCATCAGAGCTTTATTTGTATTTGAAGTAATCTCAGTTCTAATTGCATCGGATGATTGAAATATCTAGTTGCGAATAGCCCTAAGTAAATGTGAAAATGTAATCTTACAGCAAATGTATAATTTAAGAAATGTTTTCAGATTTTTTTATATTAAGTTCGTATAAAGATTAATCTGTAAACTATGTTTGGAAAACCACTAAGAAAAATACTTATTTTGTAGTTTTTAAAATAAAAATACCAAGTTTGAAATAATTTTAGCATAGAAATTTCTACTTGATTAAAATTATATATATATATATATATATATATATATATATATATATATATATATATATATATATATATATATATATATATATATATATATATATATATATATATATATATAACTTTGATATCACTTTAGAAGAACATTTTTTCTCTTATTAAAATGTCAAGACATATTTCTGTAGTGATAAGCATTAATATATTGAGATATTTTATTAAACTTGTCAAACCAGTCATTTTTTATGACATAGCATTTTCTTGACTTTTTCCATTCGAGATTTCAATTTTGAGTGTGGCTTGAAAGGCCTTAGCGACTAAATAATTCATTTTTGCCCTGTCAAAGTTTGTTAGGGAATCGCATACAATAACACGTCACTTCAAGGAGACTGAGAGATGTTTATTTAAATTTTTATAGCCAAAAAAATAATTGTGAGCGAGGGGGAAAATGCGCTTTTGTTTTTCTACCGTACCTAGACTAGTAAACAAACCGTTTACCTTTTTCTCATGACATGCTTTCGTCGTTTATTGACCGCTCTCAACCAATCAGGAAGAGTTTCATATTCCAAGGGGTGTGTCCTATTTTTTTATCCCTTTCTTCGAAAACGTAAACAAGCTCGCAAATTTTCTTTTGCAAACAGACGATCATTAAAAATGAAGATTAAATTGAGAGAATATATTTCTGAGTGTGTGGGTGGCAACGTAAACAGCCAGATGTATTCTACTTAATTTGGTTAGTTTATAAGAATAATTATTTTTGCAATATTATTCGAATATTTACATAATTAAAAAAATCAATTTTTTTTCTACAAATGGAAATAAGAGTCCATGAATATTATAAATCAACGAATTTGATTTAAAAGAAAAACATTCATCTTATTTATTTTAAATCCTTAATTCCAATCTTCAAATAAATTTTCTGTTTTTAATCTTAAATTTTTGAAAAAATGATTACTGACAGATAGAAGTATTGGTCTTTAAGTAAAAATTAATATTGTGTTGTGATTCTGGAGGATATTTTTTCCCATCAAAGAGAGCGTAATCTCATCCTAAAATATTAATCGTAAATACTGATTAAATTCTGACTTTCACGTCTATTTTCCGCTTAATTTAGCGTGTATTTCGTAAAGTGTGATATAGTTCCATCATATAAAAATTGCAATTAATTTTTTTTAAACATTCTCTTTATATGAGAGTAATCTTAATATTATATAATGTTGTTTAAAGAAACCCACAACACAATTTTATTCAAAGTATTCTTTAAACATCATTGCATGTTATCGATATTTCTACTAATATTTACATATAAATGACAGCAATATATTTATATATATATATGTATATATAAATAAACCAATGTGTCCATTCAAGACACAGTTACCTGTGTCTTGAAATTAGTATTTGAAGTGTGATAATTATTTTCATATGAAGAAGTGAATTTTAATTCTGGTATAAATTCTTGGTATTTTGAGTGATATTTTATGAGTAAAATAATATAATTTTTTCATATAATACTTGTGATTGTGTAAATTTCGTCAGTATCATTTAATTTAAAAAAGTTTATATTTATATATATTTTTTTAATTATTATTTTTATTTGACCATTAATAAATTTCTTAATTTATTAATTTTCTTACAAAAATTTCTTACTTTCTTATGTGGCACGACAGCCTAATCTGGGACAAGGCTGCAGTGCCTATATCTGTTTTTCTAATAGAAATTAAGAAGATTCATTTTTTTGAATATTAATATTTTTTGTGAAGGAAGCTGAGTTTTAACAGTTTAAGAAAACTGTTGCTTAAGAGACTCAAAAAATTCTCAAAAATTATTTTTAATAACTAAGATTTGTAAAAAGTTTGTGCTCTTTCTTTTCTCCTTACTTCTAAGATATATATGTTATAAATCTTGAACTACGAAATTCTGAATTTATCAACAGAATCAAGTCTTTCTAGAACTTTTGATTAATTATAACTACAGTTAAAAATTCATGTCTATTAACAACATAGTAGATAAATCTGTAGCTTCACCAGACATCATTTTAAAGATCGTGACTTGCGCCTTCGCTAAGCATTATTTAAAAAAACTTGGTCTCGTCATTTAAAAGAATTCTATTTATCTTAAAGTTTTTTTATCAACCTTCATATTAAGGGATGCATTCATTTTAAGGGACTTCACTTAATATCATTTTAAGGAACAACGCTATTTAATTTAGCAAATTTCGTCCAACATCATTTTAAACAAATTCAGTTCATATGATTCATTAACATTGACACCCGTACTCGTACTCGTCACAATGACACCCATACTCGTCAATTGTGAGTTATTATTATCCGCGATGATTTCACGAATCACATGCCTGGCATGCAGGGTGAGTTCCATTATTGTCAAATTACATTCTAAACCACTTTGGAAATAATTCGCATATGGAAACTGTCGAAGTTGTAACAGAAGCTTTATCCCACAGTAAATAGACAGAGTGTGATTCTGTAATCCACTTGAATATGAGTCTAACGTAAATGCAAATGCAAACGTTGACTGTATTGTGCTAGTGACGATTGTTTTAGATAATGTCACAAATTCAAGTAATATATAGCGGCGCTGTGTGGTGGTTGATCTAAGGTTTGGAACACTTGTCTCGTAATGTCAAACGCCTTGTAATTTTGAACTGTGGTAAGATGATAAGGTCACATCTCAACTGGCACACTCTCTCCACATCTACAGCACACCAGCAGAAAGGCTTTCGACGCCTCAGATTAACGTAGACAAGTCCCCAGCCCACAGAGCTGCAGCAACTCGTAAGAGAGAATATGATCCTCCTCCTGGTGGTAACCCGAGACAAGAGATGTTTCAATTTGCAGATATTAATGGGAAATGGCGTGAAGCTACGTATTGAGCCACAGGAGCTCAAATTCAAGTGACAGTGGAGACTTGACTGTTTTGGCAGTCATGATATCATCCAATATACTCTAAGTATGTTTTGATACCGCGTTATGGGCAGTCTAATGGTGAACTGTGTCATAGCTTTTGTCGATCGGTCCATAAGATTTGATGTTAGTTCTAACCACAACAGCGCTCCTTCATAAAGTATTTCTTTCAACTATCCCTCATCACTAGGGATGATACTACAAATATGTTGAGATGGAAATCTGTTATGATACGATTTGCGAACCATCTTTGATACAAAAACCTAGTCCTATCTCATGACCTTCCAGAAATCCTCTATCTGTTGATAAAATTTTGTTCTTTTGTTGTTACACCATTCATCTATCTTATTAAACAGCTTTATTTAAATTATCCTGATTTGAAATTACTATTACCGAATATTCTGGCTTAGTTTATTGTACTCCACAGCTGTGTATTTCTTTTCATTTGCGAGCTGCAAACTTCAAGAGCTTCTACAAAGATAAAACGATCTTTGAATATGAAATATAAAGACAAAAGTGGTCTTGCCCTTGTTGTTGTTGCTTATGACACTCGGACAAGCCAAACTCGCTATGCCGTTGGCAGTGCGAATTAAGTCAATAGAGAGCGTCTTTCGTTTGGATCAGAGCACCACGAAGGTGAAAGTACGACTTTTTTAAGGTTAAAAAAAAGTCGTACTTTCACCTTAGTGATTCTTTTAAGGTGACTCGTAAATTTGAATCGGTCAGGTGACGGGCCACACCTGAGCTGACACAATCCTCTCCACATCCCCGCCACACCAGCGGAAGGACTTTGGACGTCACATATTAACGTGGACACGTCCCCAACCCACGGAGTTCCAACATCCCAGTGAAGGAGAGCACACCGTGGTCACCCTCTCAACCACTGCCCGCGGCAAATGATGCTTCACTTTGCTGAGCTTACGGGAAGCGGCTTGAAGATACTGATCCACTGGAGCTCGGTTTGCCCTTAATTCTGCTTTGTACTTGCCCAACAGCTCACTTTACTGAAGTTTGAAACTGTGAAATCCTGATCGGTTTTGGAATCGATATCTCATTGCATTTGAATTTCATCTTTATCCAATCAGAGGCGATTGTGGTGAACGAATTTACGTAAATTAAGTATTCGAAGCTGTTATTCACACATCTCTGCTTGCAGAGAAAAATGCCAGCTCTGGTTTCGATCTCGCCATTTGACAATGCCTTAATGTCTCATTTCATGTAACTTGGATTTCCATTACACTGGTCTCCAAAAGTTATGCAGCAATATGTTTTTCGAAGCTCATCATAACATGTGTTTTACATTTTTAATTTATAATTGAAGTAGTAAAGATTTCTTTGCTTGGTTAATATTTACAAAATGTATATCTAAATTTTTATGCTCACTAAAGAAATAAAAATAATATTTTCAAGGGATTAAACAAGAAAAATTTAAAGAAAACTTTCAAATTTGATAGTTTGATCAATATTATCTGCCATTATTAAATACGTTAAATATGCATTAAATACGTTATATATATATATATATATATATATATATATATATATATATATATATATATATATATATATATATATATATATATATATATATATATATATATATATATATATATGATTATTGCCTTATTTTTACTTTGATACAATTATTAGATGAATGATTCTCAAATAGAAAATATTCTTCTGAATGTTAACAAAATACTTGTAATATTAGAGTAAAATAATTATCTATAATCTTCAAATATTTAAAGAATATTCTTTAAAATATACATAAATGCTATTTTATTATTTTTTCAATAAAATTGCTAGACGAATGTCTCTTTAAGAGAAAATTACTGTGAATATTGGCTAAATATAATAAGTATAGAACAATATTTTAATATAGAACAAAATTTTAATATAGGACAATAATTTAAAATTGAAAACAATTATTTAAATAAAATTAGTTATAGTTGTAGCAATAACTCAAAAATTAAAGATAAAAAAATCACAAACAGTATTTTGAATATTAATTTAGAACAATAATCTGAAGACTCTTATTTTATGTATGAGTATATATATTGCAATTTTTATACTAACCTAAGTTATTAACTCAAAATCAAAGACAATATTTTGAAAACAATAAAATACGGGGAGCAAAATATTAGGAATTATATATATCAAAAGTTTCTTAGCTGTTATTCCGATTATCCGGAATTATCTGGGTAAAATAAATCTTGATTACTGTTGCCACTCTAGCAAAAATAAATGCAGTTACAAATCTAAGTCAAACTAAAGCAAAAGATTCGGAGAATTCCTACATGATCTTTATATCTTCCAGCCATCTTAACCACCAGAGTGTTTGCCGAGAGCTGCGAGATTATCTGACTTTCCCTCAAAGAAAAATGCACTAGAACATTCTGAAGAATGTTACTCATTAATTCCAGACTGGCTGCCGGTATTTAATTAAAATAATCTTAGTTATTCTTTCCTGTAATTAATTCTTAACAGGAATAAACTATTTCGAAGGAAATGGCAGAATATTAACTGCCCAGATAAATTAAATGTAATGTTTCATGCCAGATTAATAAGTTAATCTAAGATTATTCGTATTATTTTATCCTGACCAAAGCAAATTGACATTATTCGACTTTGACTAATTGATTTTCATTATTTGAAATTTCATTTCTATAAAGACTCGAGTAACTTAATTAATGATGTACTTACTTTAAAATAATGTGTAGCAACATGTTATTAAGAAAATATTCATTATTATTTTTAATTTATTTACAATAATAATTTTCTAGTTATTGTTAATATAATTTAATGAATAAAGATTGACTATAATCTAATAGTAAGTCTGGTTTCTTCGGAGTGAAATGTCCTATGTTCGATTCCTCGCTGTTGAACAACGAGAGACAAGCGCTACGTTTCTACTGTTTGTAACCAGTGAACAGTCAAAGGAGAGGGACTATAAAGCTACCTCTAATTAACGTAGAAAGGTAAGTGTTAAATTTCCCTCGTCTATCATTATATATCGTTTGAAGTGGATTCATGGACATTTTTATGGTTTTCTCCTTTGTAATACATGAATACAAACCCACTATTTAGGGGGGAAAAAACCGATGGTAAAATGTTGTAGAAATTGTAAAAAAGAAAAAAAAAATTTTTTTTTTGCTATTAATTGCTTTTTTAACAGCTTTTTTCTTAAAAGTTGCAAAATATCATTATATTTTTATTTTATAATTAAATATAAAAAAAATTGTGAAATGAATTTTAATGTAAAATTTTTTAATATTTTATATGAGGAAATATATAATTTTACCATTAGCATCTTCTCAATATCGATTAGTAATATTGTTATAATCTCAATCAATTCTTTAAAATATTTATAGGAAAATATCCAAAACATTACTGACAATGCAAATTTTCATAATAAAATATTTTCTATCATTTTAAGCTTCAGGGCGGCGAGTAAAAACACGATGGAATAAATTGAGCTGCCATTATTTTGTATAGAATTAAAAATGTATTGCGTAAAGATCAAAATGCAGCTCTCTGAAATATTTTGATAGGTAAATCCCATAGACATATCAAGCAAGAAATTAAACTATTTTATCATTTAAAAGAGTAATGCTGACTACACACAGGTTACAACATCCACTTGCTTGTTACAGACATAAGGGATAATATTCCAATTTTTTTCACATATCATTCTTCAAAAATAAGCAATGCAATCATAAATTATTTCAAGAAATTGATGAAACAGGCCAAAAGTTATTTTGAAATTAACTAAATTCATAAGATATGCGTGATTGTATTTCTTTTACATTATAATTAATGATCTTATTTGTGGCGTAAAATTCGAATAAATCTGATTTATTTTTATTATTTCCTTTTTAAATTCACTTTATTATTTTCTTGAATACACCTAGATGTTCAAAATATGTATGCGTAAATTCTCCCATTCATTAGCAATTCTTTATTTTCGCTTAATTAACTGTAACTTTAACTCCTTATTTAGCTTTTTTTATGCAGGATTTATTGTTTACTCAAACTGTATTTTCTACCTTTAATCCTTTTTAATCTGCTCCCAATTATTTATTTCTGAAGTTTTATTTTTTTTTTACAATTTTCCCCAAAATATTTATTTTTGCTCTAGTATGAGAATTCTTTTATTATTTTATTCTTGAAAGTATGGTATTTTTATTTTTCTACTCTAAGTCGATCATTTTTATAATTTTACTCCAAGCATCATATTTTGCTTTTCTCTTATTTTGTCTTAGCCGAGCTGGCAGCCGAATGGTTAGCGCTCTTGCCTTCGATTCAACAGTTCGTGGGTTCGAATCCCACTTGGGCATGGATGTTTGTAGTGGTTCGGATTCTACTTTAAACCGTAAGTCCCGGTCTAATTAGCCCTCGTGTGCAAAAAATGACCGTTGAGCGACAAACAAACCAAACCTTATTTTGTCTTTCTATTTATTTATTTTTTTTCGCTGAGAATTGGTTGATATTTGTATTTTGTTCTATCATTCGGATCTTTGCTTAAATTATTTCGAAACGCTTTTCCCCCTTTTTATTACTTATTTTCCCTCTAGTTGCCTTATTTTTAATGTTTTTTCTAAAGTGTTCTTATTTATTTATGTATTTATATATATTTAATCACCCTTTTTAAACTTTTAAATTTCCAGCTTATTATAAAATTTAATTTTACGTATTTTCTTTTACACGTGTCAAGAATGCTTCCCAGACTGACATACGTTGATTTGGTCTCAATGTTGCTTGTAGTAAGACCACTTGCTTCAAATTGGAAGATGCAGAGTTCGATTCCAGCCTCTGTTAATCAATGGAGGCTGAATGTTGCATTTCTTCTTTCTGCAATGACATTTGTTACAAAGACTATTTGTAAGTCACTCCGATAAATGCGTATGCAGATGTGTAATCGGGAGCATTGAATACTCCTCCCATAGATACGTGAATACGGGTTATTAACTGTAAGAAATCCTTACAAAACTAGTTATATAAATGGGATATTAAAAGAGATAGTAATCTTGGTCAGTAGTTAAGTTAGGCTGGTTATTACATGATATCACAAAGGTGGTATCGATGATTTAAAGAGTAGGTAGCGCATGAAATAAATCTGGAAAATTCTTTTATTTAAAAAAAAAATTTTTTTATTACTTATATTCCACACACACACACACAAGGTACCTTTATTAGAATTTAAATGACCTAACATTTGAATTCTTGAATTCGACTTTTATTCTGGACGGGGGTGTTGTTGCGAGACTATTTTGAGAAGCATTTTATTTGTTCGTTGTCTTCAGTTAAAATAACTGATATGACTCAATTATCCTAAAGTATCAACTACAAATTTTACTTTTTAATGGCAACTAATCACGGAAATTATTTCATAAAAATAATAAAAATAACCAACATGCTTCTCACTTTTTGATTTTCAAATAAAAAAGTGAGAAGTATTTCAAAAAAAAAGAAAAAAAAAAAGACTTTGAGAATCCAAAATGTCTAAATTTATGTTTGCTAAATTCGAAAAATATAATTTTGAATAAAATTATGCACAATTTACATAAATTACAAAATCATCAACTGATAATTAAAGTTATAACATTTCAACATTTATCAAATGCTGCGCAACTTTCTTTCTATATCTAATTTTGAGAGAAAAGTTATTTGTTGATTTATGAGTCTTATTTCAGATTTCTTAGAGGAAAATTTTTAATACTCTGTTGTTGATCATCTTAAGCATTTTCAGTACTTCTTTTAACTAAGAGATCACAATACAATGTTTCCTAAAAATATATTTTTTACTAATGAGTGTAGTAATTTTAACGAAGTTGTTAGTAGTGTTGTTGTTGGTGATCTCGGGAGTGTCTAGCAGAACTAGACACTCCCCATGAATCCAACAATATCCAAAAATTAGAAAGAGCTTATGTTTAGAGAAATGAATAGTTTCAATTGACCCGAAAGTCAAGGGCACTAAAGGGAGAAGTCTGATTTAGCCCTGAGTGCCTGTCTGTTTTAGCTGGACATAACGGAATGGCCATCATGCCTAAGATGGCCCTCCCAGGAGTGAACTCCCAACATATTTCAGCTATTTCGTCCAGGAACACTCCTTCGCCACCATGAGGCTGAGGTAGGACCAGAAGAGGAAAAGTTTTTCATTTCATCACTTGACTATCATTGGATTTTCTTGAAAATACACAGCTATCATTTATTTTACTATCGCAACATACAGGTACAATAGCGCATATTTTTAGCTCTCTGTTTAAATGTCTATTTTTAGGTGGTCTTTCTGAATTAGAAGACTAAGATATTAGTCTCCAAGTCTTTCTTTGAAGGTTTTCCTTCACTTTTGATAACAATGGTTTAACAATCTTGGATCGTTTAGACTTGATCTAAATAACCCAGATCTGAAAAGATGATTTTTATGCCTTGAATGGGAAAAATAAAATATATGGGAAATATAAAAGTAAAATAAGCTTTTGCTATATAAATAAGAGGCACAGCATTTATCACAGGTTCCATATTATACAAAAATTGCTGATATTTCTTCATGTGCAAGAGAAATTTTCCCAAGAATTGTTCTCAGTAAAATTTTAACCATTTAAACAATTCTTTACCTTTATCCTCTCGACTATGCTGTTGTTCGTGTGGATTGAAATTTACAATATTTTTTCGAATTAAAAGATCATCAGTAATTTTTTTCCGAATTGAAAGAGTTTATGAAGTTCTCTGCTCCAACAGTGCTGCTACCGTTGTCTCTATATTTAATTTTGGAACATCGTCAATATGACAATGAATCTTCTAAGGTTTAGGCTTAGCAGAAAACAATTGATAAAATTTCGTATTAGTTCTAAGATATCCTCGTGATAAACTATACAAATGAATAAAATATTTAAATCTTTTTTTAGCTTTTCCTACAATTTCAAATACAAACATATTTCTAACTCTGTGCTATTAATACTTCTCTGATAGTGGAGTCGGTAATCCATTCATCTCTTCTTCAAGTTTTTCCGTAAAAAGTAAATTAAGTTCAGTTTTCCTAATAACAACGTCGCAACTGAATTAATGAATTTTTTATAGTTAAAAGCTAAGAACAAATGTCCGTATTCTAGAATAGAGGTTGTTTTTCGCAATAAACCGATATTTAAATTTTTAACTTTTTACGTGATCCTTTTTTCTATCTCGGTAAATTTCCAACAATAATCCCTTTATTACAAATAAGCAATGAATATATAAGTATACTTTTCAATTTCTCGATTTATATGATCAATATAAAAGCAGATTGAAACTGCGAATTTTTTGTAATTTTTTATTTATTCATACTGGGACATAAAAAATGAAGACATAGATACCGAATAATATATTTCTTAATAAATTTATTTTTAAGAAATTTATTAAGATTTTCTCATAAGCAGACAAAATTTATTCTCAAAGTTTTCAAATTTATTCTCATATTCTTCAAATTTATTCTCATAAGCAGACAAAATGAAATAAAAAAAGGAATATAAATTTGATTTTAAATGCATTAGAATAGAATTAGAGCGAAAAGAAAGTATTTCATTCTTCAATTTTCTAACCATCGCGGAAAAAAAGGAAAATATACAAGAGCCTCTTATATATAACTATTATAAAAAGAATAAATACTATCCTCATTTCTATTATCAAATGTAAACGATTGTAAATTTCTATTAAATTTACAGAAGATGGTGTAAGAAATGTTTTTTTTATTTTTCCTGCTTGTTCTCAGTTATATACATTGACTTCATACAATCTGTTGCACAGAATATTTCGCAAAAGAAAATCATTTTTATTGAGAAATTATTAAAATCATATGCAGGAAGTATTTTCAAAAGTGTTTCAAATGTTGCCGCCATTAGACATTGTCTATCGACCCTCAAAGTCAAATTAAAGATGTAAATTATGAGGTTATGTTTTTTCATGAGTATGCGCTGTTATTGGACTTCGATCATTATCGATTCATATGGGGAATAATATTTGTTTTTACGCAAAGTAGATATAAAATCACAAATTAGGCAAAATCTCAAGCACGCACTTATAAGCGCAATCAGAAATTTCTCATATAGGAAGCTGCCACCTCTTAATTTAAGATTAAAATGTCTTAAGTTCGATCCTAACCGCTGTTGCTTGAATGGGAGGCGAATATTGCATTTTTGAGTAGTTCAGAGTGTACATTCTGTTAGAGTGCAAACTGTTAGAGTGTACATTCGAAACTTTTCTGGTTTCCTCCTTTGATATTCACGAGTATATATTAAGTCATGTACTAAGAAAAATTGCACTAGAGAGAGTACACATTACGTGTATTTTAAAATATTTTCACATATTAAAAACACAGGTGTATGCCGTAGTCTTAAATATACTCAAGAAAATTCTTGGAATTCGTATCATTTAATTTAGGAATTAGAAATAAATAATAACCATATAGAGGTAATTTATTTTTCTAGTTCAATACATTATTACAATTTATTTATACAATGATGTCTCATAGTCTGAAATATACTCAAGAAGAAAAATACACTTTGGAATGTATATTATTCAATGTAAGAATTAGAAATAAATTATGAATAATCATGAGTATAAAACTAAATATGTGATAAAATAATTTAAACTTTATATGCTTTGTTTTTTTCATTGAATTGTCTTATTATAAATCGACACATTAATTGGTACTTTTTGCGGTTCCAGCTTTCCATTCTCATTATCGTCTGAAACGTGATTCTTTAGTATATTATTTTCGCAGACGATTTCGAAGTGTCTTGTTACCGCCTCCTCTAAGAATTTGTCTATTTGAAATGCAAATCTTAGAGGAAGTCGTTTTCCATACGCCAGTTCCGATTTGTGCGTGCTAACTGGGACGACGACAATAAAACTCAGACGTGACCCTGGACATAGCCACTGGACTTGAATGGGGACAGTTCCCTTGGCAGACGATAATGTTATACGGCAGTTGGGTCGTCCTGTTTCACGCTTTTCCATTTTATCAGTTGTTGCTTTCGATATTCTTAGTGTTTGTGATTTTTGCATACAGACGATTTCTTGCGACAGTTATCGTATTTCAAGTAACTCGAGTGTCTCGATAACAAGGACACTGGAAATACAGACATCATGCTTTCAGTGTCGTTCCTTCTCCCAAAGTGGAATTAAGCATTTATACGCACACATAAATAATTGATAAATTTAATTTACTATTGTGTTTTTGAATTTAATTTACCATTTAAGAAACCTTTGCAGATGTCTTAATGTATTTCATTGGTACTTAAAGATAATAATCTGTGTTACTAAAGACTTATAGGTGTGATATTAGCCTAATAGAAAAGACATTATTTTCATATCCGAAAATCTGTATTGTGCGTAGATTCCTTTGGCCGTGGTCAAAGCGACAAAATTGGGTGGATTTAAAGGCTTCTATCGAAAATTGGAAGCGGAAAAAAAAAATACCGTAATATTCTAATCTAGCTCATGGGGTTATAAAAAGTTGGTTTGTTTTACCTTATTTGTTCTCCCCATTTCGATGCTTATATCTGGAACAGAAATTGTTAAGCAGATTCAATCGGCTCAAGTGCTTGGTTCTAGAAAGAAATACTTTTCTTCAAACTTCCACACCATGTTAGAGGAGAGGAATTATATTCCTGAAAACTTAATTTAAGCGAAATGAGCTCAGATATTGAAACCGTACTCCTTCCCACCGATTTCGATATCCGGCTATGATAATATTTCGGAACAATGTCATTCTTTTCGGGCATGAAAACAATGATATTATTGTGAAATATTATTATGACCAACCACAGTTTATAGTCGGTTAAAAGGAGTCATTTCCTATTCTTTCAAAATTGTTGCACATAGAACTATAAGTTATACAGGAAGAACGAAAGAGATTAATTGAAAGTATACTTTATTATATACATTAGAAAATTAATATTTGAAATGTAGAAAAAACCTTTCCCAAGTGAATAATCTCTTTGATTCATAAATAGTGCCTTACAATTATTTTGCTATTTTGCACTGTTATCAGCAGCATAAACCGCTAGTACTTTCTAGCTCTGATGGAAGCGGTATATCGGTAAAGAATGCATTGTTCTTGTATTCGAAGGTAAAGGGTTCGATACTTGATGCAGCAGAAGATCGTTGCGCTGAATGAACAGATGTACATTGAGTCCTTTGGAATCTAATATTCCTTTGCTAGAGTGGTAAGGAAACTTTCGAAAAACGAAGACCGTTTAGGAATGCCATTTAACCTTAAGTTCAAAATAACGAGGCAGTTGTCTGCGTTTATCTGTTTCTCCCAACAGGAGTAAACAGCTGAAGACATCGCAAGAACCAGGGCACTGCGGTAGTCTGATGAATAAAGACATCGCTCTCGAGTTCACAAGGTTATAGATTCAATTCTGGACCCAATCAAATACCATCGTGCGGAAAGGACCTATGCTCAGCGCAAGTTGCGTAAAGTCCAGTGTCTTTTACCAGGTGTGGTACAGACATTTGCAGAAGTGGCAGTCAGCTCAGCAGTCGATATCGTCATTTGATCAATCTTTTACAGTTCACTGGATTTTATCTGAAGAAAAACAACCGGAAACAAGCCGAAATATCCTCCTCACTAAAAGAAAAGTAAGCTAAATTGTGGTCAAAATAAGTGATCTGAAATAGATGTCTATTCCCTACTTGGGAAACGAAACCAAGAATCATTGAATTGCAACTATTCACAGCTGCTATCTTTAATAATACCGATTCGAAGAAATTCTTCATAAAAGGATCGGTTATCTGATCATTAAGTCAAGATTATATCACAATAAATAGTACTTTATTTCGTTACATGAAGCATAGGCATCTACTTTCATTCAATCATTATTCCAAATGAATTCTTATAAAGAAGTTATTTTTTTTTACTCTTATATAAATTATTCTTTCAATTATATACATATCATTTTCTATACTATTATCTAAAGTTATGTATTTTTATAAAAGTATTAAATCTTTAAGTAGATAAAAATAATAGAAAAGAATATTAAATTTATTTGAAGTAAAATAACTGAAAAATACAGAAAAAATATTTTCTTACTAAATTATTTTAGAATTGTCTTAGGCATATTCGTTTCTGAATAAAGTAGCAAATAAATATAAGCAATAGATTTTTTTTCTATCGTTGATGTTACAAAATTGACAGGAAAATGCTTCTTAAGTTTATAGGTTCGATTTCCGTCTCGGTTATGGAGGAAGCGAACATAACAGTAAAACGTACAACGAAATCAAATGATATATAGCTCATGGAATTTCTCTTTCTATATTCTTCTGTACCTAATTTATACAATATTTTTGTTGTATAAGGTATATATTTTGTTTATAGGAATCCTTCATTAAATTCTTAAATTTATCAATCACTTTTCTGTTTTTTTTTTCATTTAAAAAACAAATTCGGCTATTAAATGAAAAAACATTTCTGTGTGTGTGTGTTCCTGGCTTATTTAATGTATCACTTTTATTACTTTTATTATTATATACCTGATTTAGGCTTATAACTTTTGATCTTGTAAACAAGTGTAATTTGCCAAGGATCAAACAAAAATGATTTTAAACCCAGAATTTTTATTCGCCTGGGGAGATTAAAGTTAAATATCTTTTTAAAATATTTGAAATGATGAAATATTAACTTGCCAATAAATTTTTTTTTAAATAAATTTTTAGATCTAAATCATCTTCCATCAACTGAACTTTTGAAATTTTTAATTTAAATACCCAAAAAATTTCCATTAATTTTTGTTTGTTTTCGAAAATGGACGATATTATATAAATTTTAAAATCTTTATTTTCACGACTGTTTTACCGAATATAAGATCTTTGGCTTGATTACAGCCACTTTTTAATAGATAGACATGGCACATGATTTGATATCTCGTAAGGGACCGCCGAACGGGTTAATATTTTAAGGTATTTTAATATCTACCTCGTGAATTATTCTTCGGGAGGCTTCTCAAAAATATTGAGCCACACTCATGTGTAAAACACGCAGAAGAGCAAAATCTATCGCCCGTTGCTCAGTAGCGGCTGGAATCGAACGCGGAAACTTTTGCTCCGAAATCCGATGCCCTATCGCTAGGCTCTCAGCGGGTCACTCTCTTAAGTACTGACCACATTCCGTAATTGGCTCATAATTTAAAATAGTTTGTTAACTGTGACAGCCAAGGTAGTCTGATAAAGTTAGCCATTGTTCTTATGATAGGGAAGCGAATAGCATAACTGATCCAAAAGAAAACGATCGGGTTGAGATCACTTATCGATAAATTTCATTCGATTTCAATGTCTATCTATAAGACTGCCCAAGCATGGAAAAGAAGTATCGATATTGTTACTTGATTATGATTGAAAATCACGTATCGATTGGCTTTCTTTACATATTCTGTCGGCAAATATATGGTAATAATTAAACGTAAACAAATATGGTTCGACAAAAGTTTGTAGGATGTCCACACAGTCATTGGGTTGAATCGCAGGTGAATTTCGTTATATTTTATTCAATTTTAGCCATCGGTTTATATTAAGTCGAAATATGAAAATACAGTAGAATCTTATTAATTCATATCCTACTATAATCCAGTTAAACTTTCAATCCGAATTGAACAAAGCAGTTTGGATTTTACTCAAAATATGTATTTTACTTTGTTAAGATGATTCTTAGTTCACAAGGACTTAGCTAAAATTGCAATTTCAGATTAATATTTAAGATAAAAATTTGATTTTAATCATGAGATGAATATGCCAATTCCGTAACATGAACCGGATTATTGGTAACCCGGTTCTATCTAATCTGGATTGACACAGCTTGACTGTTACTTTAGGTTACTTAACTTCTGGAAAAGAAAAAAAAATGACTCGCACCTTGCAGGCATTTAAAATCTCTTGTTTACCAGATTCTTAAGCGATCGGAAGGTGAGGCTTAAAAGAGAAAACAAATAATGGATTAAGGAGTCAAGGTCTCTGGAAACGCTTTTATTTATGTTGCGGCAGGAGGAACAGAAATGATAGTTTTTCAACCTCTGAGGGTCATCATTGGCAACAGAATGCCGCTTTATAAATAATTCATCGCGAGATATTCGATGTTATGTTTTCGAAAAGAAAAAAAATTGATTTTTGTTTTCTGTGATGTAAGAAAAACAAAAAAATCTGAATAGGATTTTATTTATCTTCTGGTTTGGTAAAGAGTTTTGAAATTGTAGAGCTATAGTTCCAATTATTTTCTTAAGTTCAAAAAAGACACTTTAATGGTACTATGGGCCTAATAATAAACTTTCATGTTTAACAAGTTATAACAAATATAAGTAATTAATTTCATATAATTTTGGATCCGAGGTATTTTAATCGGGAAAAGCCTCCTTTTCTGATTTAGAATGTAATGCATTCTGTACTTGATCCAGCCAAAGGCCATGATGCCGATATAATTTAGGTTCATTAAGAGTCCGTAAGATATATATATATATATATATATATATATATATATATATATATATGTATGATATATATATATATATATATATATATATATATATATATATATATATATATATATATATATATATATATATATATATATATATATATATATATATAAATATACGAAGCTCTTCTCATGATGATATGTATAATTTGGAAATGGAGTGTTCCAACTCGGGTATTGACTACGTCACTTGACCATGGTTAAAATTGCGAGGAATATGCTGAGAGGAATTCTATTATGCAGAAATAGGCATCAGGAAACCTATAAGATTGTACATAATACATTTACACACAAGCATCTTAGAGTATACTATTTATGCAATCATCTTCGTATAGAGCTCCAAAAGTGTCCACCATAACATACTTATATATCTGGAATTACAGAACTGTTTTTTCATTTAATTGCATTTGTTTCCTGCTACTTGTTTTTGCCAACTCTGGCCATTGAACACATAGTCAAACTTCCTTGTTATTCTGAGTCATGGTCTAAAAATTATATCAACTTCTGTGGTGAAACATACCGATTCTAATATCTGTGGCATATGAGTAGAAGGCCATTAAATTCTGTATTTAATTAATGTACATGGGCTCTCAGCATGACAGTATTTCACAATTCGGGTATCGAACACACAACCTTCGGGACATGGGAGCCTTGCCTTTCAACCCCCAATCATGTTTTTCTCTTCATTATCTAACTTTTAATATAATTTCTTTTATTTGGTTATGAAGTTTGACTGGTCAGACTTTTCCGGTTTCTCTATAAACATGTACTTTGATAGCCAATTTCATGGCTCAATTGATAGAAATTGAATTATTATAGAAAATGATGCTGTTTATGTTGTTGATTTAGAGCATATGAGAGGCATTTTTTATTACATTTTTAATATATATATATATATTCTAAATGATTAATATAGAGAAATTAACTTTTTATCATTATTTTATGGAGCTTTGAAAGAACTATAGAATTAAATACCTAGATTTGCAGTTTCATAAAATCAGGTGATATTGATTGATTAAAAAAATTATAGAAATCCCACCAAATACAACAATAGGTAGGATTTAATTCTATTACCAAATGATGGGTTTGATGTTTAAAAATTTCGAAATACGCATCTTCAGCTTAATGAATTTATATTCATTTACACTTATATATAATGAATGTGAAATCCTTAATTTTTAAATGTGGGAAAAATGTATTTTATAAACATTGCCAATTTATGGAATTAGAATGAGGGTTTTGTAAATTTAAAAGTACTGTGATTTTTAAAGGATTTTTGAGTAAAAATGATCATAGCTTTTTTTAAGATCTTGGCAAATGAAACATTTAAAAACTTTTGTAGAAAATATTAATACTGATTTATTTTTTTGTTTGTAATACGTTTCTGGCTGCTTGTTTTTGCTGATAGTACAGCCGCTAAATAACCAAATGCCTCATAATTTTGAAATTATGCCAATTGATGAGGGGTGCTGGCACCCTTTTCTCCAAAGCACGCAACACCCCAGTAGAAAGATATTTCAACCACGGATTTTTACGTCCCCCAAATTGCTGTTAGTGAACACGATAGATCTTCGATTGCGTCAGGTATATGACTCACATCTTCCGCTCAACAGAATGGTGCCTTTCCCATTCAAATAATAATTAATGTGGAGTTAAAGTTATAGTAATTATTTCTGTCGTAGATCTTTGACTAAAAGGAAGCGATTTCGATACCACACAAGGCACAATACTGTAGTGTTGAGAAGGCCAATGATAGTTAAAATATCTGTTGTATCCAATGTCCTAATGCTTCAGAATTAAAAAGTGCTTGTATTTGTTTGGAAGTTTGTTAACAGAAATGAGAACCTAGAAACGTATCTCGACAACTAATAACTGTCAAGTAAAGCTATGATCTTAATGTTAACAGAAAGGAACTGGCAAATGAGTATTTAGAAATTTGTTTTTGATTCAGCAGTTGGAAGTTCGATTCTCATCTAATTCATTTAAGTTTATAGTCATTGGTAGAACCCTTCAAATATGAAAATCTTAGTAAAAAATGAGCCCTAGTATATATAAAGACAGCTGAGACAACCACATCGAACCGATATTAACAGATTGCTAACGTGTATCAAAATAAGTCTGAAAATAAAATTGATCATAGTTTGCTTACTGAAATTCAATACAGAAACTATAAAGTAAATGTCATGTATCGGTGACATTTATAAATTAGTTTTCAAAAATTTAGTAAAAGATTTTATTTTTTCAAATAAAAATGTTACTTAATTTACTATTTATTCATATATAATTAACATTAAAGCAAAATAATTCGCGTAAATGCGAACTCCATAATTTTTGAAAAGTTAATTAGAAAAAAGTGCATATTTTTTTTTCCTTCGAAATAAAAATTCCACGATTTTGATAGAAAAATAATGGCGCGAAGGCCGCACACATCGTAAATATTCGCTTCATTCCTTTTTCAATAAAAAAACAAAGTGCAGAAATAATAATTATGAGTTATTTACTTAGTGTTCTATCGAATGTTTTTATTTTAACTCTTATCGCATGAGTTATGTTTAATAGAAAGAATTCATTTCGCGGTTTCAGGTCAAGTTATTATTTGCGATTTGTTTTCATTCATAATCACGAAATTAGAAAATACCGTGTGTTTGTTTATTATGATAAGCCGTTCTCAAAACAAGCTGGGTATCTTTTATGGGACAAAATACTTATAAATTTCACATTCCAATTACTAGATATAATACGGCGAAGAAACATCAGAAAATAATTACAGAAATTACTTTCCTGACCTTTATGCTTCGAAACAGCCATAAATTCATTCACCTGCCTCTTTTAAGTGACGTTTTGCAAATGAAAATTTTTGGGGAAGAAAAACTTTCAACCTCAATTATTCTCTTCGCTTGTCTGCCACTAAAGACGGAGGCACTGAAACGGTAACTCTCTCTCGGTGAAGTTGTTTTGAAACAAACAAAGGGACAATTTTACGAGGTGATTCTTCTTTTTGTAGCTCTCTTTCATTTTCGCCGACATTTTGCAGACGATTATCTAGACAACTTTAAAAATATTTAGTTGAAATTGTCCTTTTTCCTCTTCCCATTTTACATCAGCGGAAGTCTGAAAATTTTCCTTCTCAAAGGAATGATTTATATCTTATTCTCCCACGTATAATATATACCACGAAGAAATTCAAAATGTTTAGTTGGTTTGAAATTTGTTCTGATAGTTTTAGTTAAGGTTAAACTATATTTTGGAGAAAAGAGACTGAAATGTCATAAATTTTGAAAAATCAAAAGCAAAAATATGTTTGCAGTCAGTTAAAGTAAATAGTTAAAAAAAAAAAAACATTTAGAGTTTTGTAGTTTTCAAATATTGATTTTAAAACAGGATAAATCTTTTATGTTTAAAATATAGTTGATACATACTTTATAAGGAGATCTAAATCAAATTTTTCTGCTATATTAAATTGACTATTTCAGTATATATTTGATGATAGAATAAGTTAAGAATTTTTTAGTGTTTCGATCGAAATCGATGAATTTTTAAAAGAGTATTATATTATATTCCCACAAAAGATTTGTTTGTTACACTTTGATAATTTTTTTTGTTTCAAAATTTCATACTTTGGTAATTATATTAGATTAAAACTAATTATGTCAATACATGTTTTAGTAAAAGTTATGTTTTACTTTCTGTTAATTATAGTTTGCTATGGTAAGCAATTTTAGACGCGCGGCACGTTAAAAATTCATTTAATACATCCATGACAACCGTCACATCATTTGAAATCAAATTGTTGCTTACTTAAAATCTGTATTTTTGAAATATTGTTTGTATTTTAAATTAGAAATGAAAATGATATATAAGTAATAAACATATTGAACAACTTTGTCCTATTTCTTAACCTTATTTTTTAGTCAAATTGTTAGCTTTTAATGCTTAAATGTAATAATAAAAATAATTATTATTATGCTGTATATTGTAAATTATGAAAATGAATGTAGTAGGATCAATATAGAAGATCATTCTTTTTTTATAGATGGGTTTGTATTAGAGAAAGATTTCTAATTAAATGATAAACACATATCACCCATTTTTTGAAATGTTGAATTATTTCAAAAGAACATTTTGTCTTAAAACAATATTCATATGCATTATATTTCAGAAAATTTATGATATAATCTTCATAAATCGTATTGTTTTGTTTTCAAATTATTAATTTAAATATCTTCTTTCCTAAGACAAAGCCTCTGCACATAATACAATAAAGAAAGTTTCAAAATTCTTTTTTATTAAGCTTACATAAATTTAAAATATGAAAATTGATATAGATGATTATTATTAATACAAAATTAACCTTGTACACTAAGACTGCAAAGTTTGAGGTTTTTAGTGGAGTAAACAGCGGAATCAATACCTGTGTGCCTGAACTGGATACCTTGGGAGAATGGTACTAACTCAGTTGTCCACTTCGTCACTTTACAATAGGTAAAAAAATGTAAAATAAAAAATTATGAAATATATTGGCTGATACATATTTTATAAACTGGGTGGCAGACGGGTTTTATTTTTGTTATTTACGTTGACATTCTCATGTTTGAAAGGTTACGGATTCGATATCCAGTTGAAGACTTCCATATTGAGGAACCAATCCGATAAATCTGATTTCCTTTCAGTGTGGGGTTTGAGAAGGATATCAGCTCATATGTCTAACTCGTCCCTTGATCATATTTATAAATTACGAGGTGGCTGGCCATGTTTAACACCGACATTTTTGGAAATAAATAGTTCCAAAAGTGTTGCAAAAACCTAAAAGTATACTGTCAAATTGCACTTTATTTGATAATCCCTTCATACTGGTGTTAAATAAAATCTTTCAGAGCAAGATGTTTTAACTTCACATTAACAATTTAGCAATTTTATTCGATATGAAACTTGGGTGGAGAAATCTTATTTATTTTAAATGAGATCGATATTAACTGCAACGAAGAGTCTCATTATTTGAGACTTGCCAGTTTTAATAAAATCATTTATTACCATTAACATTTGGTACGGTCTGGTGAGCTTACTAAAACGATGAAGGAAACCTGAGAGAATTTGCTTACTCAGTCGTCGACTTCGTCATTTGAATGTGGCTGTGTGGAAAATGAATAGATGGGTATTTGTGTCAAGCGATTTCCGTCGAATAAGGAAATGTAACAAGGAGAACAATAGTTCTTTTGATGGAAGTCATCTCGTGAGGGGGAGATAAAGAATTTCCAACCGAAGACTGTCATGCCGAGACAGATTATGCACGTTAACATTTTGTGGGCTCTAATGTTCCTCCACTGCCTTGATATGATGTGGCAAAGAAAGCGTCAACCCCGATGTTGACCTTACTACTTTCTGCTATTCAAAATTATGGGGTGGCAGACAATATTTGACAAACTCCCAACTGGCAAAAATAGTCAGGCTAAAACATGTCACAATAACCCACCACAATCAATTAGTCGACCAAAGTAGCCTGGATTGGAAAGGCGGCATTCTCGTGACCAAAGGCTGACACAGAACATCCTTCGTTTTATTTTTGATGTGATTGGGACATGAAAAATAATCAGGTTCGGAATGCTTCTTCATTGGCTGCAGAAGGGAATGCCAACTCAGATGTCCATCTCTTCACTTGATTATTGCTCAAATCTACTAGGAGATTCTATAGTTTAGATATTTTTAGTGACTTTTTTCAGTCGACAGAAACAATCAGCAGGGGGAAAAATCAAATTATCACTTTGAAATATTTAAATTTTTTATTATTTAAAAATAAGCTGGGCGCTCCGTGGCTGAGTGGTCTAAAGCATCACCGCTAATCGCTTGAGAGCGTAGGAGTGTGGGTTCGATTCCCACCGTGGCCCTGGGTATTTTCTTCTTCGTTATTCTTCTGTGATTGTACATCTGTCATTGTGCTATTTGTCCTATTATCGACGAAGACTTACAAGCGGATCTCAAGAATCAAGCATACAAGTCTGAATATATGTAATGTAATAAAATAAGCTGATGCAAAATTGTACAATTTAAGAAATTTTTCAAAATATAAAAATTAATTAGAATTTAATATGAAGAAAAGATTTTAAATAATAATCTTTTCCATGCAATTATTTAATGGAAAATATCCATTTTTATATAGAATGAAAATTAATATTATTGTGTGCTTAAAATAGCTTAAATAATTAGAAACTACGAGTTAATTAAAGAAAGATGTAATATACTTCGGAATGAAGACTAAATGGGAGTAAACAGAAGTTTAGAGATATTCTTCGTATTTTTTTTTTAACAAAGATTCGCATTCCGAAGCTAATTAGGTGAAAGATAAAAAAGCTCTTCGAAACGAAAAAATGTTTATTTGTAGATTTATCCCTACATTTAAAATGTGAAATGATTCTTTTTAAAAATGAAGCAAATCTTTTTAATGGGGTATACATAATTAAATTATTCGACGTTAAAAAATTCACATAATGCTTTCGAAAAATTTTATGAAATAATGAGAATTCACTAGAAAAAGATGAAATCCTAATAAATGAAAAGAAATATTATTATGCATAAATGGTTGAAATGAATTAGTTTTCTTAAATGCCGAAATTAAACTGTCTTTATTGAGTTATATGCAAAATATCTTATGTTAATCTGAATCTGTCTAACTTTCGGTAACTGGGCGTGAAAAATGTGAGGAGTGAAATTATGTATATCGTGTGATGCAGTCTAATAAATATTTAGCATAGTTTGACACTAAATTTGAATATAGGTCGTATATATTTTTTCGTTGAGGACTTTTTATAGATTGTGGCTATAATTCAAGTTTTTCAAGAGCATGGCATGGTAGCAAAACAGTACTTTGCGGTAAAAAGTGTGGATTTTGAACAATGGAAATTAGTGTTACGTTTTTACTTTCTGTATGCACATCAGTCGAGAGGGTGTTTGGGAATTTTCGCACATTTTTCTATTGCAACGCGTAAATATGGACCACTATCTATGAATATCTTCCCAGAAGGCTTTAATTTGTGAGGGATATTTAAAAATCTTTTAAATGTTTTCTTCCAATAGGTTGTCTATTTAGCGGTAACAATATTTATCAAGGGAACAAACCCGGAAAATTCCGGAACAATCATTTTGACAGATATGCATGCAGAAAGCCCTCATTTCCTAATCTGAATCGATACATAAACCCATTGCAATCGCTCAGTAACTTCTTCGTAATTTTAAGCCATTTATAGGTGACGATGAAAGCAATAATGCTGTCACCTTCCAACTTTCATAGAATATTTTACAGGAATCTTTGATTAATTCACGTACATAAGCTTATCAGCGCAATCTTCAGCTAAATTGAGTCTAAATTTTGTAATAAACGCATATAGAACAGGTATAGAACATAGGATGCCAAATTGTGTTTTGGTAAGGTTTCTTAAAAAATCAATTTTACTTCTAATGTTGAATCGTGTTTCTGTGATGAGGACAACACGTAAGCTAGCCCCCTCTTTTCTACACTAGTACAAAAAATACAAAATAAATTAATGCCACTTTATTTTCTTCATTAAAGAATGATGCTCATTAAGGTAATCGTTTTATTGATGCATTTCCGAGTGGTGACATATTGCGAAAATCGAAAACACATTCGCAGCGGTGACAAAAACAATGACATTTTTCAAAAATGAAAAAAATAAATACCATTTTCTTAAAGAAAATGATTGTGGAATTAAAAAAGGGGATTTAAAGTATTATATGTTTTTTTCCTTTCTTATATTGGGGTTACGCATAGATGACAATTTTATTCTTGATAATCTCCAACCCAGACTGTCAAAGTCATACCAGATTCGTGAATTCGCTGATCTATCATAAGGAGGGAAAGAGCAGCTTCTGTATGTCCGGAAACTGAAGAATGCGTCTTAATTTTTTGTGGCGTTTTTAAACGGGGAAAAGAAAAGTATGTACATTTTTGAAGCGAATAGAATTCCACAATGCTATATACATGATGGAATATGGAAATTTTCAATAAGTTCAAATTATTGTCATTTACGATTTATATTAATTATAAATCCTATAATCAAAATTTCGAAGTGAAACAATTTATATAATAAGAAACAAGCATCTTGATATAAGTTTCATTCCTCTCTGTGCTCCTATCTTTTCCTCTCTTCAAAAGCGTTCGGTTATCAACGTTTAGGGTGATATCATTAGTCCCGTGGTAATTACGTCGTTGATACTGTACTGGTATTTGGAGGCTACTAAGCGTACACTATTTACTGGTGACTCAGTGAATCGTTTGTAGTGTTCCATTTGCAGATGAGTTATGGCCATTTATTTCTGTTATCAATTCATGCTATAAAACATCTATACTATGCCAACCACATCTGAGTTCTGAATAATGGTCAAATGTCGAGTTCTATAATTGACTTGATATTCTTCTTTTTATACGTTTACTCTATATTCATGGTAAAGCATTAGATCCAATGGAATTTTTAACATGCGTATGTCTTATTGACATGGCAGTTTTTGATCAGGTTGAGTACTGAATACTTTACTTTTCAGATACAAAAATGGCGTCATTATTTACCAGCCTTTCATGCAGTGTTTCTTTAGTATAAAATAACAAGTTTATTTAATTGGCTTTCATTTCAAATTTTATTATTTCAATTTGCCGAAACTTAATGTCCCGACGCTGAGTTATGCATTCTTGTCTTTGCATTTATACCACGTTAGAACAGTGCATGGTATAAATTCAAAGACAAGAATTGGATACTAAGTTGTTAAAGTACAGTTATTGGCGATACTGAGTAGTATAAATATAAAGAAAAGCTTAATTTTGAGACCAAATTGATAAGAACATGATCTTCATTACGAAAAATTCCTGATCTGGTTCTAGCCACAGTGGAAAATAGATGTTCTTATATACTTATTTATTTATTTTAAATTTTTGGAAGACTTTTTGATTCACTTTCTTGCAACAAGTGAATACAGGCCATTTATCTGCCAATCTTGAAATCTGAACGTGATACGTACCAAAGTTGAAATCCTTTGGTACGTATGAAAATTCAAAGCGTTGAAGCAATAAGCAATGCAATGTCAAATTCATTATTAAAAGTGCCTCCTAATTCATAGTGATCCACCTTTGATACATGGCTTAGACCTAATCCTGAATTCCTCTATTGCAACCAACAGAAAGACATGTGAATTTAACAGCATGCTCATTATTAACAAAACAGTCTGGCGCAGCATGTCCATCTTTGGACCTTGCGCCAGAAAACCCAACCAACAAACTGTGTAATGTTCCAACTTATTACTTGCTCCTTTATGGTGTTGAAGACGTTTAACGTTTCCGCAGTTATGTTGCAGTTGCAAAAGAAAGGACTCATTCAGGAATCAATTTCATTACTTCTCTGTACAGTAGAATTGCATATTTCTCTGGTTTTATCCAGAATTTTGTTTCAAAGTTACTTCACGCAATAGGATTCCAGCAAGATTTTCAACCTAAAAAATAATTGGGAATCTAATCTACAAACGAACGATCAGAATTCAACAGCTGTAAGCGTTTCGCCATCAACTCGGCAGGGAATTCTTAAAATTTAACATTGAACATCACCAATAGAGTCTTTCATTCCTCTAATGCCAAATTATATAAATTTAATAAAACATTTCTATCCTATATCTACCTCAGAGTTATTCGTAGGCAAAATATAAGAGCTAAATAAAAGAATGGCAGATATAAAGTTTGAAAAAGTTACACATTTATATATACTAATGGAGAAACAATAGCAATAGTGACAACCGCAAACAAAATTCTTTCCATGGATTAAACATTCGAACAGATGGAATTTTAGCAGACAGCACTAAATAACTACAAATCACTGCTTAGCTTCTTCAATTGTCTGTTTTACACTTGAATAGAGAAATAAATTTTATCCAACCATAAAAAAAATATCTTATTTATTTCCAAAACACGGGGTCTGTGAACCCTTCTTTTGAAAGCGGAACGCTTTTTTGCCGCTTCACAATAGGAATGCTATTTTCTTTGGATCAAATTAATGAGACAAAATACCAAAAAAAAGAGAAACGTTGTTAAACAACTTCCTCGAAATCTATAGGAGGAATTAGTTTTCCCGTTTGTGTAGTTATTTCTGCTTTAGACCTAAAGTATTCATATATCAGGAAATAGTATTAATTTCAGTATTATCTATTATTTTTCTCAATATTATATAAATTTAAATATTTGAAAAGAATTGGAAGATTTATAAAAAGAAATTCTCAATCAAACAAATATTTATTTTTATCTCTACGTCGCTCAGATTTACTACGTCGTAGTGATTCTGAGTGACGTCGACACGTTGGTGAAGAATATGTTGAGCAATAAATCAAGATTAAATTCAACAGCAACTCTCGTTTTCACATACGCATATAGAGAGCAATGAAATAATTTTTAAACTTCAAAGCTCGTTTAAGCTAAAAATAAGGGTTAAATTTTAAAACCAATCATTTTTTTCCAAACTACTCTCTCTCTTTGCGAATAAAGTACTATTAGAAAAACTATATAGTATAAGAAACATCCAAAATAGAGTTATTATTTAGAACCAATTCTTATTTTGATTGTATGGATGAAAATTCAGATAAAATTATTACTTATTTCTTTCTATTTTAAAACTACATTTTTAGATTCATATTTTTCCATTTCTTCATTATTGTGTACTTTATCATTTCAATTAATTTCGTCATAAGCATATTTTGCATGAATGATGACTATTCATTTTTAACATTTTTTAAACATGCTATACCTTTCTTTTTGCGCAAATGTATAAGAAATTTGTTTACTATTTGAACTGATATAAAATTTAACATTAGGTAAGTTTCTATTCCATTTGATATTAAAATCACTACAAGAATGGAAATCATTTTACAATCAATAAGGACTTCTTTAGGTAACAACACATCACACGTTACACAAAACTAACATCTCAATTTTTTTTAACGTTGAATACAGTTTTTTTCGCAAAAATAGTGTTGAACAATAAGCATTAATTAGAAATATTACTGATATTAGACTGATAATAAAATAAATAAATTAAAATATTATGCTGCTTATACACTGTGCAAAAAAAACAACTTTTAAATTTCCCTTAAGGAATTCTCAAAAATTAAAAAGTTTTACAAGGCATTTCTTTGCAAAAATGTGCTAGAAAAAATGCAAAAGAGAATTATGTTCTTAAAATAATGTTAATGCTTAAATATTTCCCGAAACATATGTGAAACAACGATATAACTATAAATCTATTTTGAAAATTTATTTATGAGAGCAACAGCACCGTCAGTGTCTTGTGGTCATTAGACGGAGGGTCGACTCAACTAGAAATAAAAATGGCGACTTGAAGAAGAAATAGTTAAAGTGATTACACATAGAAAAAAATTGCAGAAGAACTATTTCAAATTTTCGCATACAAAGAGGAATGAATAAATCACCCTAAAATAAAATTTCCTTATAGTCGATAAAAGATAAAAACTATAAATAATTATTAATTTTTCATACATTCAAAAACAAATATTATTTTTTAGGAATATCTAAAAATATAGCTTGAAAATAAAACGCTCTTTCAACATAAGAACATTTTGTATCGTATGATATTTATTCTTATTGGTAGAAGAACGGTAAAATGATAAATGAAAAGGGTCACTTTCGAGTACGGAAAATAGTGGGCTCTATACAAGACACAGTCGACAACATTCATGTCTCTGCTTTTGCTGAGTTCTAAAACTTTGAACTCCACATTGTTGATTGCGCGCTCTTAACTATACACATTTATAGAGAAAGAGAATCTTAAATCTCCCACCCTAACATAAATGTATGCAAACAAACAAAATTTCGATATCTTACTGAAGTGAAGAAATCTTGTCTGGAATCTTTCCTTCCATAAGGAATAGTCCTACAAATAAACCATAGCTAAACCTTAGTCTAAGTCGAATTTCACAACGTTTAACTTTTTCTTTTAGAAAAAAAAGCGTTGTAGTTCATATTGCAATGCAAGTAGTAAAGTGGATTAGTATTATTTCCCCTAAAATAAAAATGTATTGTAGGTTGCGGAGGGTAGAATAATCAGATTTCTGGATTTTTCCTTCAATCAAACAGGAACCTTCTGGCGAAGTTTATGTATGCATGTTAAATATCTATAACTTAATATATTTCGAGTGATATGTTGGGAAAAAGGAGATGACAGTATACCTGTCAACTTTTTTATTTAATAAAGATTTTAATTTCTGAGACATATGCCTCGTGTGTTGATAATAATAGTCTTATTAAATAATGGATGCAGACATTTTGTGCGTAAGTATGTATATTATTCAGACAGGGATTTAAGATCAAAAATATTTATCTTTCTAATTTTATGATATAAAATTACGAGATATCAAAGAGATATAGTAAAACTACATCAAAACTCTCATTTATAATTCTCTTGCAAGAGCAAAAGTAATTTGAGAGAATGTTGCCCTTAACATTTTGCTTCTTAAAAATTATGAAAATAACTAGTTTGGAAAAGAATAGTGTCTAGACTGCTTGGAAAAGAGGATTCTGTCTTCCAATGAAAATATAATTAGTCTTCCTCAAGTTTAGACATGAAAGTAAACAAGATCTTTAAGGCAGCGAAGTTTTCGAAACATATGAACAGTAACGAGAATTTCTTTTTACCAATTACATTATTCATGAATTAAAACCATACACAACATCTTTCAAAATATTGAAATGCTGCTAAAAATATAAATCTCGGTGAATAGAAAACTATCGTCTGAGGGAAATTTCTGTTATTTCTTTAAATGTAAATCAATTCTGCAAAGGAAAACTATATTTCGTAATAGAATTTCTGAGGTAATTAATTTACAAGCGAAATCAAGGGAACTAAGAACGGCCTTGATTTGAAAAAAAGTATATATATATATATATATATATATGCATATATATATTATTTAAAGTTTTTATTTTAAGATAAATTAGTATTGCGAATTGAGAGCTCTTAACTTTTCACTGAAACAAAAGCTTTTTCTTTTGGTTGAAAAACATTTTTCATCCTTAGTTGGAAATTTTAACTATTCCAAATTTTAGTATTTTATTTTTTCTCTTTTGCTCTGTTAGCTCCAAAAAAAATACATATTTTCAGCTGGCTTGAAAGAAAGTGTTACGAAAAATATCTTACTAAAACTTTCTTTCGAAGAAAACTATACTTTTTTAAAAATCGAAGTTTTTTCTTTTATTGCTTCTTCAATATCTTTACCTGAAACCTTCGATTTTATAGATCCAGATTTTTTTCCTTATCTCAAATACTAAGTCAAACATTGAATGAAATCTCAAGAGGCGATAGGGATATATCTTCTCTAGGTTATAGTCAGGCAGAGACGCAAATCTTTATTTTTCTCGAGGAGCTGCAGTTTGAGAGGAACAATCCATAATCAAAAGGCAATGGCTTCAATCCACAACTCCTGCTTTAAACAATTGAAGAAAAGAAATAATACATTTGAGGTCATGATGTAATTTTAATTCTTGATGGTTAGAATGCGGCTCTTAGTTCACCCTCATTCAAACAATTAAAAACACTTATCATTTTTATTTGTTAACATCAATTAGTGTAAGTGCCAATTCAGCCAAAAACTAATATTTTTAATAGAATTTATGCTATTGGTTGCCTACTTACGCCGTGGTTACCTTTAGTATGTCATGGATGTTTTAGCAACAGCACGCAAAAATTAAAAATTTGTAAAAATAACAATGTCATGTTCAAGAAATAAAATCAGTGAAACCCCATTCATTTATTTTTGAATATAGTAGTGCCAAAAACCTGCAGGGTTTTTTGTACAAGTACCATGATGGTGTATCACCATGTCAAAATATAATAATATATTCAACAATGAATCTTACCCCCTTTCAATTTTTTCTTTATCTTTGTTTATCTGTGTGCAATGTGTGTTTTCTCTTTAATATAAATTAAACAATATAATAAACACGAAAGAGAGAGCAATTATTACTAACTTAAGTATTTAAAGATCCAGATTTTTGAATAGAAGATATGTTCCATTCAGCATAAGATCTTTGTCCGAAAAGCATAATTATCGTCATCTTAATACCAGTATAATGATGTGGTAAGGTAGAGTGGTCATAGAACGAGCATAATGGTTTAACTTTCCTTGCTCTATAATAGACACAGATCATGCTTGTTTTAATTAGGTATGAGATTTGTGTCTATCTAGGATTATCCATTCTCGAAAAAAATCGATACTCTGGATATTGGTTCAGATGATTTCAAGCTGCTGAGAAAGTTACTAAGCTATTTGTAAATTGTTTTTTAAATGTTGGAACGTGTCTTTGTCTCAAAATTTTTATTTTCACTGCATCTATGAGTAAATCTTAACAAATTCACTTACAATTAATAAAAATTACAAATTTTTCAACAGAAATTATAATTACCAATTATAATGACTCAAAGCATGAAAATTGCTCTGCATAATAGTTATCCAGTGATAGACGTGGTTAAGCAGATTTTTTTTAATGATAAAAATTATTCATTCAGAATTTTTTCACTATGATCAATAAATTTGAAATCAAATTCTTTTCAAATTAAATGTCATTTCGCAAGTGGAGACTCGATTGAAAAGAAGTAGTACTTTTCGAAATAACATTAATAACTTTTCAAATTATTCTATTTATTAACAGTATTTTCTAACAACCATTATGCAACTAGATCGCACCATTTATTCCCTATTGCCTACACCTTCAGTTGTGTCTTTCTGTGTGTATGGCAATAACATACTTATCCATTAAAAAGTCCTTCATTAAATAGTTGAATGTATTCCATAATTCTGCTACGTATAACCCTTAAGTTATCAAAATAGGCACCGAATGTAATGTTCTTCCTGGGGGGGGGACAACTAATAAAAAAACTTTTTATTATACTCAAAAAGATGAATTTTTAATTCTGTGTTGTAAGAATTCTCATCTATTGTGATGTTACTTCACATAATTCCTGCCCTTGCCAACTTCTTATTTGCTGATGCTGTTTGCAGTGCCCTCTTGTTGTGCTACTTCCTAAACTTTTCTTTTACAACCGTTGGCAGCAGAATGTTTCTCCTCTGTATTAGAGAATTTCCCTTTTTTTCTCTCTCATCTGCGAGGCGGCATGGACGAAAGTTAAAGTTTTTTTTTCCGCTGTTTTTTTTTCCCCACTAGAGAGCTGAAACTGTATTAATCAATCTTCGAATCAATATGATGAAATTTTCTGGTGAATTCTATATTGGCATGCTCTCTGCTTCTTGGTGTATTCTCTAGTCTTCTTCCCTCATCCACAGTGCTGGTGTTTCCGTCTTCTAATTCATCGAGGATCGCACAGCCTTTAGCTGCTGATGGGAGAATGGAATGAATCGACTTCACCTCTGTAGCGCTTTTCCAGTTGGGGCTGCTTTTCCAATTTATTTTGCCTCGAATTGTAGACTGGTCCAGATCCGACTTTGTGAAGACTGGTAGCATCTTTTTCTCAGGAGTTAGATCCAGCATTGATTGTTTACATCCTATTCCACGACCCCACGGTAAGGACAACCTGTTATAAATCTCACAATAGTTCAACCTTCTATATTTTAGTCATCCATTCATCGCTGATTTTGATGTATCAGACATTACAGCATTTTGTCCCTGCAAATATACGCCTCATTTACCAGCAATTCTTCTCCCTATGACTCATACCACGTTTCGCCACTAGGCCTAGCTCCTTGGTCAATCATCTCCCCTGCCACAACAAGAATTTCTTTGAGTGATTTTCACTGCCAAAACCCTTTTTTACAAAAAGGTATTATTTGTAAAAAAAATACCTTTTTTACAAGGTGTATCTTTTCCTTGCTGCAGAGCCCTAAGTAAATGTAATTATTTTTGTATCTTATATATATATATATATATATATATATATATATATATATATATATATATATATATTGGTTCTTAGAAAAATAAACTGTGAAGTATTGTTTGCATGTTATATAAAACAATGTCTCTCTTTTCATTTATGTACATTGCTCATGCACTCACCTACTAGCCAAAATACTGGGGAATCACAACGTCCCACTAGTACGACCACAACCATAGTGAAGAAAAAGTTTTAAAATAACTTAACCAACAATACCAATAACATAACATCTACATATAATCAATTTCTAAGGAAGCGTTTGAATAAAAGATTAGTTTCTCAACAAGCAAAATCATTTTTCAAGATTGGAACAAATAAAAAATATTTCCGAAGTCATTTTTATCTCATTCATTTTATCTTTTCTCATAGTTTTTATTGAAAATATCGAGTTTCAAAATAATCCTCTTCTCAAAATTATAACACTGTATCTTTAATCGAGGAATTTCTCATTGATTAACTAAGTTCATTATACTTAATTTACACTCAGGCATCCAAATCCACTATTGCTACTTAATCTATTGGTATCGGATTTTTTTTATAGTATAGCTGCTTCGACATCTATGAATCCTTTTTTTCAGTTTTTATTAGATTATTCAAAAAGTTATTTAAATTCTCGAATAGTCTTCGAATGGGCTGTTTGATTGATTTCAAACAAACTAAAGAAGCATAGTTAATAGGAATTGGGAATCTAGCTCTATGAATATAGCATTTATCTTCGAGGCATCTACTACAGATTCTATTTCAATGAATAATTCTTTTGGATAATATATGGCAATGATCATTAAACCGCTTATATCACGAAGACATTTCCAGTAGATCTTGTTAATGTTCCTATAAGCCGAACTTGATTCTGCAATACGCTGGAAATATTTTAACAATTTATTGCTACAACAAACAATAATTTGGAATTATTTCAGATTAGAGAAGTAAGTTTTTCAAAGCTTATATTTATTATTATTTTTTTATGCGTATCAGGTTATTTGTCTTAAACATGAAAGAAGATACAACTTTGAATGAATGTAATGATTAAACACGTCATCAGTCAAGTAGTTAGCGCGAGAATATGTTATAATTTTACTATTTTCCTCCAACTTTACTTCATCAACCCTATTTTTGAAAATAATAGAAAAGTTTTCGATATCTGTTGAGAAAGCTTGCTGAAAATAGGATTGGTCATGAGTATATTATGCTGTTAAATGATTCCTTTTTGTAAATATTGGAAAAGATGTTATAGTTCCATCTGCTATATTGTTGACTGATGTCAATTCCTTTTTTGTAGAGTGAAATCTGCTTGATTTGTCATGTTCAATTCTTTATATGCATTCGCTTTATTATCGATAAGAGAAACAATTTTAGTATGAGAAAAAGTTCATAATCCAAGAAACTTTACATCATAACTCAGAAAAGAAGCACTGTTGTAACTTACACAATGCCTCTAGAAAACACAATTTTATAACTTTCCTTCTTTTTGTGGCTTTAGTAATACAAAAAGGTTTCACAATCCATCGTTTTTCCTTCACAATACTAATCTCGTTGACTTCATTTGCGTTTTACCTATTTTATCTGGCAATTTACATCACAAAGGAGGAAATGTTTTCTGTTGAGTGGAAACTCATAAGGGTTCAGACAATTTCTACAAAAATATTTCATTTCATTTAATATTTTCGCATTGAATGTATTTTATATAAAAAAAAATGCCTAAGGAAATTGTTGTCATTTGATTATTCAAGCAAGCAATTGACAACAGTATATGGTAAAATGGGATGTATTCATAAACTTAATATCAGCTCAAACGTGATTGTACTGATACAAAATTCTGCTCAAATATTTTTAATTACATGGAGATGCAGTGATGTTCTCCCTCCTTCTAAATCGGAAATGGTAATCCGTTGTGAAAGAATTTCTATTTCGTAGGTCTTGGAGGAAAGAATACGATAACACTATGTCAAATGCTGATTTTTAATTTATTTTCTAAGCATCACATAACAAAATACATTAGGAATCAATATATGGCTGGTGAAGCCTGCCATAAATATATTCTATATTAGAGACTGGCGTCTCAAATATTCAGAAGAATTACATATAAAGCTGGCTTAAGAAGCCCAAACAAATAATTAATCATTAGTTTCGATACTGATGTCTCTAATAACATAGCACTTATTAATAAAACGGCTAGAGAAGCCAAACTAATCGGTTATTTAGGTAAAAGGAGACAGGCGTCTCTACGAGCATAATAATGCTATATCTAAGTAGGCTTAGGGAGCCTAAAAAACAGCCAAGTCGTTACAAGTCGAGGTCCTCTCTGTCCTGCACCCCCGCAGGAATTCAACTCCCAACTAAAAAAAAAACTCCTTCGCCTCTGTGTAACCCTTCTCCTCCCTGGTTGTAAAGGGTGGTGGGGTAGAGGAAGTAATGCCCGGATGTCGTCTCAAGAAGCTTTCGACTTTCACAGATGCAAAATAACAGAAAAGAATCAATGGTTAGATTATAAAATATTATCTATTTTATTATAGCAGAGGATTTTTTTTATCCGCTAATAGCAAATAGTTTAAAGTAGAAAAAATGTTAGAGAAGAAGAAATAAAGAATTACGCGAGACACTATATACACTAACTATAGACACTGTATAACATAATGACATAGTTAATATGTCGACTATATTAACTATGTCGTGCTATGATTTTAATACAAAATTAAAATCAAGATGAATGATTCAGTATATATCATGAGAATACATCCGATAATGAATGTCGCTCTTTTAATACTGCACAGATAATTTACGCAATTTTACAAAGGCCACAATTCTTTTCAGGTGGAAGTACACGTGAAAGTTTGTTGTCAACTATCACACCTAATAATGTGTTACAGTAAGGAAAATGTAAATGGAGGATAATTACTGTACCTGCCAAATGATAAAGAAAGAATTTAACTTAGGATTTACTCCAATACATAAAGTCGTTATTGAAACAATGCTTTCAGCTTGAAAAATAGCTTGTCTAGAATCAATCAGGAATCCCATACATATTTTAAAGATAGTGACCATCAAAATACATCTAAAATTGTAACTGATAACGAAACATATATATAATTTTTAATGTCCCAGCATATCAAGAAATTAAAATATGAATCTTCATACACAATGAATGAAAAGACAATTTTCCATGTAAAAAGTAATATATATTGTTTTCTTTAACATTTATTTTTGAAACACAAGACTGGTCAAATTCGTTAAATTGGAAGGGCGATAAATATAGTTATAGATAACTAAAAATACATTCTAATAAATGTCTTCCAGAATTTTTTTTAAGAAATGAATGTCAAAGAACACCTGTTCCACCTTGACAGTACATCTTCTCATTTAGTAAAACTGACAGCTTAATTTCTTGAACAAAAACACTGCAAAATGATAAAATGTTTTCTTTTGGAATCTATCAAATTACCGAGACTCTAATCAATACGCAGATTCGTCTAAAAATAGTATTTGATCAATTTATGAAGCAATCATTTTTAACATAAAAAATAAAATGCTTTAATATGCGCAACAAAATTGTGTTTGTTAAATCAGCTTATGTTTTTATACATAAAAATCGTAAAAATATTCATAGCCTAACAAGCAATTTTTAATTCGCGCATTATTTCGAGAAATGTTTATATTTTATAATATAAATATATACACTGTATTTATGCAATCTATATTTATAGGCATTTCTACAAAACAAACACAAAGACATCAACATATTGCGTAAAAATTACGCCATCAAATTTAGCTGAGTACATTATCGTGTTCTATTATCAAGAACAAGACAAAGCGTTTCTTTTCTGACAAAATCTCAAGCGATCAAAAATATATCAGCAGCAGTATGTCTTTTACGACATTAAATTTGGCGTCCGATTTATGAGCTTTTCCACGGCAAACAAATGGATAAAGGATTTTTGAAAAAAACGGCTTTCAAAATAGTTTGCGGAATATAAATTTTTTATAGCAAATACAATAAAATAGTTTCCAGTCTCCGGTAAAAGTCCGTTTAATGTAAGGTAAAAAAATCAAGCAGTCAGTAATAAAGAATTTCTTTAAGAAAAATCAATAACGATGGAAATTCTTAGAATTTTTGATAGTAAAAACTATATATAACGAACAGAAAAAAAAATCCTGCAATATAAATGTATTCCAACTTTTATTGAGCAGTTTAAAAAACGGGGGTTGGTTTTCATTTGTAACTGTATAATAAAAACATTTTAAGAACGTTTAATGAAGTGGAGATGTTGAAAAATTTATTTAAGGATATGTTCGAGCAAATGGCAAACAATTTAACATGAAAAGCTTTAAATAAACTTGCTCTCCATAGTATATTTATGCATACGGATATTATAAATACACGTCAAGTGTTGAGAACCTTGTAGAAAATATTTCACAAGACGTAATAGAATTTGTTGAATGTGCACAACAAAACATGGAATTTCGGTTTCAAAAATAACGAAGAAAATAGTTACAAATGTCAAGGGTTTTTTGAAGCTGTATAACATAGGAGCTGATATGATTAAGTAAATTCCAAATGAGATAATAAAAATTTTAATTTTTTAATATTTCCTGATAATGTTTCCTGTAAATGTGGCTTAATATAAAGAAAATATACCATGGAGATGACTTTAGAACATTTATTTATAATTTTATCTATTTATTTTGGAAATCACAATTCCATGGTTCAATGTACACGGCAACGAATGGTACGACAACGATGTTTCGGCCATCGCAATATTCGCTTAAAATATCTGAACATTTCCCATTTTGGCCTTAATTTATGATGTATGTATGTCCACTTATATGCATAAATGTGGATCTATTTATGTGTGCCAAAGTCTTACAATTTTATAGAAGAGTTTGTCTCTTTTATTCTTGTATAATAATGAAATGAGTTCTAGTTCAGAATTAATGAAAAGTGACGTTTTTTAAGTAGTCTAAGTAAGGTTATACACTTATTCGACAACATCATTAAAAATTCTAGAGAGAAGCAATTTTATTTTTCTATACATACTAATAATATTTAGCTTCAATAAAATCTTCTTGAAAATCACTTTAGCAGTTTAAAAGCACCCTGAAGAGAATTATTTTTTGTGAACCGCGTCTTATCATTACATGTATAGTTTAACTTTCTCTTCTTTCCTATAGTCTTCACCTTAATCTTCTTCGCTTCATAAATGATGTAATGAGCTTGAGCACTCTTGTCTTCTCTTCAACAGTTCGTGAATTCGATTCCTGAACCGAGTTTTCACTTTTTCAAGTGATTTGTAATCAACTTTAGGTCCCGGTTCAATTAGCCTTTTTGTATGAAAACAGAGTAAAACAAATAAAGCAAAACCGAGGTTTGTACCATAATGTCCTTCGCCCTACAGAAAGAACGCACTACCGAAAGTTAAATGTATAGTTCTCAATTTTTCTCTATCTACATACAAAGTTCACCAAACTTTGTATCAACAGCATTGTATTAGGTTGGGGAATAACTTCGTTGCGTTTTTACCAAAGACTTTTATTTAAGCAAAAAACGATAATTATATATCAATAAGTTAATCAATTATATATTCGCCGTTGCTGTTTACAGCCTCTTCCCACCTCTCGACCCATTTGTTGATGCCGTTCCGCCAAAAATCATCTGGTCTGGTGTCAAATAGGTTGTTGAGCCAGTTTTTACGGACCTCTTGGTGCACTGGGAAATGCTCGGAAAGAATGCCACAGTCAACAAGGAGCTCTACATTGCCCAGCTACACCGCGTGAATGAGGCTATTCGTCTGAAAAGACCTGATCGACATGATCAAACCATACTCCTTCACAACAACACCAGTCGTCAAAGCCGCACTCCAAGAGCTCGAATGGGAGGTCCTTCAGCATCTATCGTATTCTCCGGAACTTGTACCGACCGATTACCATCTTTTCCGCTCCTTGTCAAACCATATGAAGAGCGTTACCTTCGATAACAAAGGCGATTTTTGGCGGAACGGCATCAACAAATGGGTCGAGAGGTGGGAAGAATCTGTAAACAGCAACGGCGAATATATAATTGATTAACTTATTGATATAATTATTGTTTTTTGCTTAAATAAAAGTTCTTGGTAAAAACGCTACGAATTTATTCCCCAACCTAATATTTAATGAGTTAAATTTTAAACAAAGTACAAACATTTATGCGCTTGAAATTTGAGTGTGTGTGTGTGTGTGTGTGTGTGTTTAGAACGTAATCTTCTTAATGGGCTTGCACGGTACTGGGCACCTCTGCTCGGTAGCATTTTGTGCCATAGCTTAGAACGCAATCACATCGCATAAGACGTAACACTCTCAATTTGTTTTATCATATAGAATGAATGCCACCAAAATAAAATAAAAAAATTTAATTTCCCTTTCAACAAATTATATAATATAAAGATAAATACTGAAAGAAACTAATCAAATGACTCATCCTTTGAATATAAAATAAAATAGGGACAAATGGAGAATTAATGTGCAAATTCAAAATTAAGAAAAACTATAGTAATAATTACCACAAATTTACTTTTTAATCCTAATTTAGATGAATGAAATAATCTAATCAGATAACAGGTAATATATATGCAATAAATTTAGGAGCTTTGAACAAAGTATATAATGGTTTACAGAAAAATACATGATACTTTTATTTTAACATGTATAAGTTAACAAATATTTTATGCTGTTGATAAAATACAGCATTTTTTAACTAAGAAAGTACAGAAAATTATTCGAAATGTTTACAACAGTGCCATGCAATATTCTATTGATAGTTTTATATTATTTTTTTCATTTTACATCACTTTATTTAATCTATAATTTTCCTATTCGAAAATTATGATGGCATTAAGAATAGCATTTAATTTAATAAATTACTAAAACATTATGCTCAACTTATAAGAAAATATGTTAATTTGATCATATATTTTATGTTCTATTATAAAGGAATCTTATATATTCTCCATAAATATTAGAAGTTTCGGTTTTGTTACTAAAAAAATGCAATGTGCAATACGTTTTATTTATATAGCATGGAGTTTCTTTCCACGTGCAATAGAAAACATCCTTAAATAATAATTTGATAATTCTTTATTCGAATTAATTAAATATAACACACATATATATTAATAATATTTTTAAATTTTCTTTGTAATACTGTAATTGTTTGCTGTTTCGTTTCATTCCTTTTGTAGAACATTTTTAAAATAAATTATTCCAAAACATTTCCAGTTACCTATGTCTACTCACCGAAGCAACTACATAACCACAATCATCTCGTCAATCTGAGTCTAATGAAGTGACGGAAGAGACATCTGAGTTGGCACTCTCCTCTCCAAAGTATACCAACCATTTCATATACATACATCACATATATCACACACATACACACACACATATATATATATATATATATATATAGTGTGTATATATATATATATATATATATATATATATATATATATATATATATATATATATACTGACAATGAAACATTAGATTCTACGAAAGGTTAACATGCGTAGGCCTTTTCATCGCAACGATCTTCCGCTGTATCAGGCACCGAACTTATTAACTTTCGATTATAAATTGCGTCCACCTTCATAGATGAATATTGAATATTCATGCCACCACACATGTACAATATTATAATATGACACTTTAGAAATGCCTTTATTTTAAGCAGTAAAAGTTATTTTATTGTATGTTATTCAAATAAATATACTGTGTCATAAAATATTAAATTTCTATTTTACCAGATGTTTTTATTCATATAAAATAAAGAATCATGGCGCAAATATTTATATATTGGATGTTGCATACAGCTGTGTGTGTGAAATATTTTCTAACATTATTTACTTTGGCTAAAACGTATAATGAAATAGCGAAAACCAATAGAAATAAAATGATTTTACAGTAATATAGGAATTTCTTATGTATTCATTCTACAAAATTTAATAAATCAAGTTTCTCTCTAACTAATTCAGGCAATTTTTCGTTTTATTTTAAAAGCATTAAAGAGACTAAGAATGTTCATGTTTTATTTGGGTATTTATTTAATATTTCACAAAGAATATTTTATTGATAAAGAATCAAACATTTTAATACTGTAAATACTGGAGACAAAATTTTCCTCTTGTGATAATGAAAGTGGTATTAAATTTATACCAAAAAAACACTAAACCTTTCTGATGAAAAAAATTAGTTTTTATTTTGTAAACTAGTTAGATTTAGATTTTTTTTGTTTCTATAGAAATATAACTGCATTCACACTACCAACATAAATAATTTCAAAGACATGATTGTAGAAATTCCTTTTCCATACGGTAAATATGCTTTACCTGACAAAAGCGTAAAATAGTCTTACATCAGTATTTATTTGCAATATTACATTGCAATTTTATGTTAATATTGAACATGTCAAAGTAAACGATTTTTTGTGTTTATGCAATATCTTGTTTTCCACTTGAATAAAAAGTTTTTTGTTATGAACCTTGAAACTATAGATAAGAGAAATGAACAGTTTATATCATTATGGAAAACGAATTTTTCATCCGTTACAAGAAATTAATGAAGAAGACAATGTTTAGTGTCTTTACATTGTGTTATTATGCGATGTTCTCGATTGCCTATTTCTTCAAATTGAATTTTCTTAACAGACATGTTTAATTTTTAAGAGTGAAGTGACGAAATCAAAACTAGATGTGATACAAATGAAATTACTACAGTAAATTGTCGAGTATTGTTCCTCTGTCGTTTTCAATATTTGATTGCGGGTCTTCTTTTAGGCGGCATGTCGTTCTAACTACACCAGTATCGTTCATTCGTATTTTGAATTCACTAGTTTCCTTGGATCGATTGTACTAGCATCTAAACCTGTTATAAATAGGGATAAGTTTGTTTTCTCAGTTCTATAAACTATAAATTATAGTTTCTTAGTTAATCCTAATGAAATTAGTAGCTTTGTAAAAGAGATGCATATCGCCATTTCCCCGCATTGATAATTTTATTTTACGTTCATACACATAAAATATGCTTTTAGTTTCTTATTTTTGACCAATTGTAGTTACCTTTGAACCCATGCTACTCTTCGTTTCTTTTAAATTTTTTCCTGCTTATTACATTTTTGATCTGCATGCAGATGTATGTATGCATATAACTGTATGCAGTATACTTCCGATCATCCAACTTAACATAGTAAAAAGCCAGGCTGAATAACAAAAAAAAAAAAAAAAAAAAAAAACAGATAAGTTAAGAGTTTTGTGAACTCATTTCTTTGCCATTAATATCAGAAATCAAAAGTTTTGACAACAAAACCTCCTGTTATAACATGTGTTTTCTTACTTTCTATTGATACCCTTTATTTATCTTAAGCCACATCGTATGTGAACGTCACAGCGGCAAGTTGAAACATGGCGCAGCTGTCGGTAGGAAATCTAGTTGAAATAGAAGGCCCCGTACTAGTAGTTTATATGTTTATTCATACAAACTGCCAGTACTGGGTCTTCTATACGTTTCAAAAATTTATTAGTGAAAAAGTAAGTTACAAGATGTAAAATGTTCCAATTTTAAAATATCCTGTTATGTCTAACTTAAATTCTGGAAAAATAATAAAATTGTAGCTTTAATTCTTAAGAAAATTGGCTCAAATTGATTTTTTTTCGGTGATATGTGATTACACAGATATGTAAGGGTAACCCAAAGATACGAGTTAAATTTTAGTTTTCGTATAAATCCTTAATGTGCTTCTGCATTTTAGTTCTCTTCCATGTAGCAGTATCCCCTCATTTATCCAAATAGATCATATTATCTGGCGTTGTTTCCTCTTGCTGACTGGTATCTTACAACGATGCCTCAATCTTCTTAACCTTTTCCAAATAGTGGATGAGATTTTTCTTGTCATTTAAAGGTTCCTGCTCGCGTTAGGCTGACCACTTTAATCGGGACATATGCTTCGCATCCCAGGGCCCCTTGATCAGGAAAACAGAGATGGGCACTGTAAGCTTTGGCTCATATGGGCTGTCGTGCCACAGAGTTTAGTAAAGGTTTCTGCTCCTCTTCTATAACTTCTCGTTTCTCCATTTATATAGCTGGTCTCCTGCACTTTTCCAGTTGAGCAACAAGTTTAGCGTTTTCGTCTGTCATTTTGATTTTGCATACTGAAGTGTTGGAATGTTCTCTGTCGTGATTCAAAAGAACTTTCCAAGATTTTACAAGTGTCATGTTTGAAATATTTTCCCATGCATCAGACAACCACCTTAAGGCACCAAGCATGTTGAGCTTTTTCTGAATTTTTCAGCAGTGTTTATTAATATCAATCACTGAATTTAATGAACGTAGAAGACCCAAGCGATATTTTTTCTTTGTCTATTCAAAAACTCCAGGATGCTAAGCGGCTTTTGAACTAGATGTTAAAAAAATTTCTTCGATGTCTTCGTCTGCGAGTTCATCAATGACTGGATACAAAGGTGTGTTTCCAAGAATCAACAGATTGATTTGACACATCCTTCAGATATTTTTCTACAATTTCTTTTGGAACCAGTTTTTAAAGCTTTCTGAATTCATCTATATTTTTGTGTGTGTAATATACGGGTAATGATTCCAATATTTTTTTGTTTTTAAAAAAACTTTAGGTTTTTTAGATTTTTCTATTAACGTCGACCTTAGCTTGTGTTTGGATTCCATTGCAGACACAAAAAATGTTGACTTATTCCTTGCTATTTTTGTATCCTGGTGCAGCGGCTACATTTAGCGATGCCTATTACAATTTAAATCTATCTCATAGCAGTTGCTTAAGAGTTTCCTAGAAATTTCCTCTTTTCCTATAAATTTAAAAAGATGATCTTTGAACATAGATGCAACATTTTTTGACGTCAGATAATGCTTTTCCACTTAGGGTTACCATAGTGAATGAAGAATAATCTTCATTCATTTGGTTACCCTAAATGGAAAACTTAGGTCATCTAATCATCCATTACTGCCAGTAACTCTGAATATTGTTTTTTTGTTTGTCACTAAAATTCTACAGCTTTTAACTGAAATATTCAACCAGTTACAGTTCTTATAGCATGAAATTCATTCATTGCATTAAAAGAAAGCATCCTTTCTATCAGCTTTTTTTTATTATGGCTTACCTTTCGGCATGGTTTTTCTGTTACACTTCCAACAGCTCATGCAACACACCACTTTTCAATTTCTCTGTTGGATTCTACCACTATGTTTTTTCCCACTTTCATACTCCTAAACTATATATATATATTGATGTTACACCAGAGTCTAGTCACTGTGTATAAAGTAATTTCTTCTGCATAGAGTCACTTTACAACGTTTTCTTGTTTATCATCATTTTTAAATCTTCTTTTCACAGTGATACACACTTAAAAATATTAACCATACCACATAAGGCAGCGCTTTGTTAAACTCATTTAATTATGATTAATAAAATGAGGTCAGATAGTAGCGAGTCAAATACTCGGGCCGTGCATTATAGTGTAATATATATATATACTAAATATTTTGTCTGACATAACTAATAGTCTGATAAAAACAGATATTGCAGAATTAATAAAATTTTTAATATTTTTCTTTTATCTTTTTTTAATAATATATTTATGTAAAATAGCAACATAATAAATAAATAATAAATAAACAATCATAAAGTATGCCAGTCTAACATAAATGTAAATTAAAATGTCGAAAATGTTGTTTTAATAATGGTAATTTATATCAATATTATATATTTTGTGATAATATATTTTTTAGGCTATAAATAACACTATCATTTATTAAAAATACTGAATTATCATATCTTGGAAATTAAATTTCGATTTCCATGTTATTCACACAAACATATTCTAAATATTATTTAGAGTGGGAACATAAGAGATATTGTTTTCATGAATTTTCTGGTAACACAAGGGAAGTACTATGCAATAAAGTATCTTCTAGCAATTACAATGATGACTTTTGAAGTTGAAGTAAATATAAAATGGCATTAAATATGAAAACGATAATATTATTCACAAGCATACAAATAGTCTGCTACACGTGGAGTAAACAGTAATAATCTGGCAACTATGAGTTTATCTATAATTTACTATCGTTTGCTCCATTAAATTAATCACGCTTCACTCCTGCTGATGTTCCTCAATAATATTCAGCGGTCTTAAATATATAATTACTTTGCGAAAGAGGAACACGTAAACATACTTAAACGTCATCTTATTTTGGAAGCGGCAAACGATGTTTTTGCGGAGAAAGAATTCTTTCTCATTTCCTGCAAATGTTTTTGTTTACAACCCGTCGGCTTAATCTCGCGCTGAGCCCTCAGAAACGGAAAAGGGCGAGAATTATGTCGAGTCAAAATGGCGTAAACAGCGACTCAGAAAGGTCGACGTACGAAAGCCGTTTTATGCGATTTTTATATTTTTTTATAAAATGTGGGAAGATGAAAAAAAAGGACTTCTTGAAACTGAAAACGATAAATTCTGCTCCGTTACGCAATCGAAATCGAGTTGTGAACTTCTAAACAATGTCGATAAAGTTAGAAGTGAATTTAAATTGCAATTCTTAGGATCCAGAGAAATTCAAATTTTTCGTATATTTTATTTTTCTTGTTTCGAATTGGTGCCTTATATAATGCAAGAAAATAAATATATATTTGCTCTGTTATAGAGAAATAATAATTAAATCAAATTAGATTGTGTTTTATTTTTTAAAAAAAGCTTAATCAACCAAAAATTAATAGCTATATTAATGTTTCTTTAAGAATACATTGTCCTCCAATATGATATAGCGTAGATTTAATGCGGCCAGACTTAATATAGCGGTAAAAGAGGTAGTCAAGTATTATAATATTTGACTCATAGCTTTCAGGGTGGAAATTTCGTGAAAGTCCTTTATTCACGTGTCTTAAGAATGAAATTCAAAAAAATTCCCGAGCACGCACTCCATCATACTTGCATACATTAATATAATTTTTGTCTCTCTTTATTTAACAGAGGCTGAAGTCGACGCGTTCGTTGAATGGTAAGCATTCTGGACTTCTTTTCACATTTCTTGTAATTCGACAACAACCGCGGACAAGAGTGTTAGTAATTGTTTGGAATTCACTTAATGAATGCATCTTTGTGTGCAAAAACTGACCAACAGCTATTATTAGCTAAATTAATTAATTAGTGTTTGAGATCTGATACAGGGGGGTGGAAGTCTTTCTACTCGAAAGAGCACGATAGAATTACTAGGTCATGGTAAACCGAATTGCTTTCCACTTAATCAACTCATTGGTAAGTCAATCAAATATGGAGCTCAGATTCTAAGAAAATTACTTCTATTTAGAATCAATTTCATAGAAGATTCCGTTTAATTTTTAAACTATTGGGTTGTTCGGAAAGTAATTTCGCTTTTCCTACATGGATCAGCTTTTTGCTAGTAAAAACCAACCACTTAGACTGTGGAATCATGCTACTACCAGAAAGATGGTAAAATCTATTGGACTAGAATGAACAATGAACAATGCAATACAATATTTATTTGCTGCACATTTTTCATTTTCATTCAAAACGAAATGACTTTCTGAACAACCCAATAGATTCAATCTAGAATAAAGAACAACAAAAAAATTACATTATTTTTTAATTTTTGTCAAAGGAAAAAGTAAAAAATTACTTTCCAAAATCAGAAGTTTAACACATAAGCAGAAAGATGTTAACCCCATGCAAAAGCACACTTTCTTATTAGTGAAATGTTTTCATGGCGACAAATTAAATAACAATCTACACATTCGTGTTTCAACAATGAAATTAAATAGAAAAAAAGGAATGTGGAAATACAGACATAGATTTAAAATTTATTCAAAATTTTGCGCTGTAAAACCTATGTTTCAAAAAGTACTAAAGTTTATAAACACGATTTTCTGAATTCAAAGTTTATCATCAAGACAATTTTCTTATAATCATAATAGTTTTTAGCTACAGCAAAATATTTGTTTAGAATTTTATATAATTTACTGTGATCATAAGAAAACTACAATAACAATTGAAATATACATAAATAAGAAATTGGAAATAAAAGATGCAAAGTAATTTAATATTTATGAAGATATAAAACTAAATATTAATCTCTCAAGGTTCCAAAAATAAGAAAATATTTTAATAGGAATGAGCAACAAAATAATATGGAATCATAATAAAATACAAACAGAATATCAATTTTTATTTGTTTTCAGAACGAATTATTAAATGCATTTTTAAAATATGGCGTCAGAAATCCGACGATTATAGTTAAGATTAAATTTGGCACATTTATCAATAAAAAATAATAAAACTATAGGAAAAACAATATGGTTGCATTTGAAATTGCGAAAAATAATTTAAAGAAATATAGCTGCAGCTTTCAGTTTAATAGCTCATGAACTCGATTCCAACATTAGTGTAGATGTTTGTTACATTCCGGAATCCTCTTTAATCGTAAATCCTGGTCCTGTCAGCCTGTGCAAATAAAAAGTTATCCTAGGACAATAAATTAAACAAATCTATCCGTGTTACAATTGTTGAGTTCTGCCAATAGAATTGATTGCCAATTTAATAGAAAAAAGATTTAAGATTACAGTCGACATTATAAAGATACATTCTGAGCCTTGGATAAGGAAATATTTACGAAATCTTAAAACAACAAAAACATAAGCTCAATTTAAATAATCTTTCTTTACATCCAATTCTTTCATTGTTCCTCAATTTTTAAGAATAGAAAATTAATGATGAAACTAGAAACTATAAAGGAATAGTTGAAAAATAATACAATGCCATTGAATTGCTATCTATTGCCAAATACGTAATTATTAAAACGTGTTCTAGAGCCTCTTTTTGGAAATTAAAAATATAAAGACTAGTTTAATGTGTTAATTTAAAATATATATATTTGTAAAAAGGAATAGTGCAAAACCATAAAGCAATCTCACCAAATTTTTTCAGTACATACAGACATATATATATATATATATATATATATATATATATATATATATATATATATATATATATATATATATATATATATATATATATATATATGTCGACCGATTGCTGAGTGATTAGCGCTCCTGCCTCCTGAGCTGTGGGTCCCAGGCTCGAATCCCGGTTTAGGCATGGATGTTACTCTCTTTCTCTATTCTCTCAGTGTTTCTCTGTCCTTTCTTCTGTGAAGATGTCTGAATGTGGCCCACCTTATAAATGGGTTTGTGGTGGTATGGCGCGGGCATCACTACTAGCCTGCGTGACTTGGTTCACAATGGGTAGCAGTTTCTGGCCTTGTTGTGGTAAAGGGTTCATCACCCTAGTGGAAATATATATATGTATTTCCACCGGTAATATATATATATATATATATATATATATATATATATATATATATATATATATATATATATATATATATATATATATATATATATATATATATACAGGGTGATCCAAAAGTCAGGACGAACTTTAAAAATGAATAATTCGAAAACGAATCACGATACAAAGATGCGGTTTGCACCAAACGGATGGAAAAGAAACCGGGTTTTGTGTGGCAATGAAAAAAATAGTTCTGTTGGCGACCGACAGATGGCGCTGTCGGATTTCTGATGTAAGATTATGCAAAGCAACAAACGATATAAAAAGAAGCAAGTGCAACAGGTAATGGTAGTCGAAGCTGGTATGCATCGAAATGCTGTCCATAGTTGAGAAAGCCCTCTTAGTTAAACTGTTTTATAAGAATTTGGAAAGTGCCATTGCGGCATTGCGAGCATATCGCTACATGAAGGGTATGCGAGATAGCAAAGGACCAATAACGTCTTCTGCATTGAACAAAATTGTGAAAAATTTTGAAGCTACAGGTTCTTTGGCATCACGTCAAAGAAGTGGACGTTCCTCAACTGCAGCTGCTGTTGCCACGACAGTGGAGCAGACGGTGCAAGCCATGTCGGCGGTTGCTGCACATGGGGAGTGCAGTGCTCGAGAAGTTTCGAGGCAGACAGGAGTGTCGTACGGAAGTGTCTGGAGAGCGCTGCGAGTAACTTTGCAACGGTATCCCTACAAGTTGCAACACAACTAAAAAACTGAAACCTCCTGACTTCGACTCTCGCCGACATTTTGCGAATTTAGTCTTCAATAAGATGAAAGAGCAGCACGACTGGCTTCACACTGTGCTTTGGACAGATAAAGCACATTTCACACTCTCTGGCGCTGTTAACACCCACAATTGTCGAGTGTGGACCACAGAAAATCCACATGCATTTGTTGAGGTACCCTTGCAACAGCCTAAAGTGACAGTCTGGTGTGGCTTCACTGCTGATTTCATAATTGGTCCATTTTTTTTCGAGGAAGTTACACAGTCAGGTTTCCAAACAGTTTCTGTCACCGGTAAGCGATATCTAGCAATGCTACAGAACAGCATTATTCCTGAACTGCAAGCGCGACAGGCACTCCAAACAGTCACCTTTATGCAAGATGGAGCACCACCTCATATTTCTCTGCCTGTGCAACGCCTGCTACGCTCAACATTTGGGGAGGATCGCATTATCAGTCGCTACTTTAACCACGCATGGCCTCCAAGATCTCCCGATCTCACACCCTGTGACTTTCGGCTGTGGGGCTTCTTGAAGTCAAAAGTGTACAGCGACCAACCGGCATCACTAGCGGCACTGAAAGATGCCATCCGCCAAAATGTGTCTGCCATAACGCAAGAAATGCTACTAAATGTTGTGAATGGTGTGGTGACTCGTCTCACAGTTTTACTTCTGAATGATGGACAGCACATTGAATATTTACTGTAGTAAGTACTAATTAACTGTAATTAATCTGACTTCATTAATCATTGTTTCATTTGTAAACCATCTTTTGTTTCAATAAAACACTATAGCGCCATCTGTTGGTATATATATATATATGTGTGTATATATATATATATATATATATATATATATATATATATATATATATATATATATATATATATATTACATTACCGGCAAAGAAATCCGGCATACTATACAATGCCAAATGAGAAACTGGCAAAGTATAAAATGCATTTTTGATTCGTTTTTAATATCACGTGGCAATATATATGTTACTTTTAACGCGGGCCTCAAACTCAGAATTAGTCACTTGCACTTTGGGATTTGTACAGGATTGTCAAAATACGTAATTTTACCTCAATTTGTTCAACAAGAATAAGTTTTTTACTGATTGCATGATAATGGAGGAGCAAGCTGTAGTATTATAGAAACAGCCAAAAGGTCTATATATGCATGAAATAACGATTCAACAACGAGCTTGCAAAATTAGAATTAACGCGGCAAAAACTAATCTTTTTTTTTTAACCGAAACTACTTACTGGAAGTAATAAAATAGTGTACAAAAAAGCCAAAATGATTATTAAGAACGAACACAGGGACTATTGGTTGCTCATTCAATACCATGTGATGATTGTGGAAAACAAAAGTAAAATTATTTATCATGTTAAAGAAAGTGTCACAGTACTGTAGAGCATTACGTCACGGTCTCTGAGATAATTCTCGTATTTCATGAAGCTCGTTTGTATATTGGATACGGAGGACGTGATAGGGCAGGAGAAAGAACTTTCGACCAAATACAAAAACATTACACTTAATAATAACAGAACTTCCACCTTTGTGAACCTAGCCAGTTCATAGAAAGGTATTAAAAAGGGCATTGTTGTGAAACCTATGGATTTCTTTTCTGAATTTAATTCCCGTTGTCAAGTAGATCTTATTGACTTTCAGTCTCAATCAGATAGAAAATACAGATTTCATTATGATATTCCAAGATCATCTCACAAACTTCGTGATTCTACATTCTCTAATGTCAAAAAGAGCTGAAGAAGTAGCCTACAACCTAGTGGACATATACTAATTGCTTGGAACGCCATCTATATTACAGTGTGACAAAAGTAGGGAATTTATCAATAATGTGGTGACCAGCTTGAAGGAATTTTGGCCTGCATTAAAAATCGCCCATGGGAAGCCTCACCATTCACAAGGCCAGGTAGTGTCGAAAGAGTTTGGTACTTGGATGCAGGATAATAAATCTAATCACTGGAATGAAGGACTGCATTTCATATTATTTATGAAAAATAGAGCTCATCATTCTGGGATCAAAAGAATACCATACGAAGCTCTTTTTGGCTGCGAACCTAAAGTAGAGCTTATAACGTCTTTTCTTCAGATTTTTTAAAAGACAAATACAGAGTAGCAGCTATAAAAAGTAATAGAAATCGTTCAAACAATGGGAAAAGGTGAAAATAATCAGATTATTTAAGAAAAAGAGCATGTTTCAAAAAGCAAGCATAAAATTATAGTCAATAGTGGACTAAACCAACGTGATGAAAGCATGCTTACCGAAGAGATTTTCATTTCTTATAGTTGCTGTGTGTGTTTAAAGAAAACGAGTAACGCAATTGAATACAAAATGTATTGTCAAAAGACTAGTTAATGTGATGAAATGGATATTTTTTGCAAAATATTTGTTTCAAAACTGAAAATGATATCGATAGTAAAATAAACTATAAAATCAATTTCGAAATACAAGCCAAAATAATTCAAATGAATTAGGAACAAAATTTCCCTCTGCTTCTTTGGGAGATACTGTGTGCGTTCTTATTCTTGAAATCCCAAAGAGGCTAGGTAATTCGCGCAGAATATTGGCAGCTTAATGAATGTGACAGAGGATGCTTTCCATCAACTTGGAATGTCTGAAGGAATTTTTTTTAAAAAAGGTATATGCAGATCACGATTCATTTTATGCCCTAAGAGCTTGCTTAGAATTGAAAATATTCCTGATCACAAAATTCCTTTCTGGTCAGCTGCAAATTACTCAGTCTAGTGGCAGCAGCCATGGTATTTGTAAAACAAAAGTTCCAAAATATGAAATGTCTTTGACTGAAAAATGTAATGAAATGTAATTCAAAATATACTTCAAGCCTGCTATTTTGCAACAAGTAAATTCATTTCGAATTTTTTATATGAAGATTTTGTTTTCCTAAATAAGAAAGGCATAAATAATGTTTTTTTACAACATTCATTTCATTTTCATTTTTCTTTATGCATTTTGAATAGATTTTTATTGGCTCTCTCATGTTTTCAGAGCAACATTTACATTGTTGAGTAATGCGCATCATTTACATAATACCTCATCAGGACGTTACTTTGACTAAATAGAATTTGTCATTCTATAGAATGCCTAGGTATTATACACAATTTCTAGCGAATGTAAGATATATATATGTATGTATGAGTATGTATGTTTGTATATGTATGTATATGTATATATACCGCCAAGATAATTATTGGAGATGTCTCCTCTTCTAATAACATCAAGGTAGAGCAGGTAACTGTAACTTACAGACATTTGACAGTACGAAGAAAGTACCAAACAGTTAAATTTACAAAAAAGGCGAACAAGTCTAGATGCTAATCATATCTCTCGCAAAGTGACTATTAATTGAAACAACATACCAAGACTCAAGACATCCACCATGAAGTTCGATAACGAAATTCGAGAAGGTCTCAAATTAGATCAAAGATTTACTTTGCTTCAGGAATTTATCATATCCTCCTCCCTTCCTCACAAACACTGTTGTCAACTTGAACCAACTAGATCACTGTTCGAAAAAGGAGTCAGTGGCCATGGTTAAACCTAAAGGAATTTCAACTATTGAAACTTATTGGGAACGTGATCCTGTGCGGATGTATGCTGATGGATCCTCAAATGAAATGATTGCTTCATGAATTTATCATATCCTCCTCCCTTCCTCACAAACACTGTTGTCAATTTGAACCAACTAGATCACTGTTCGAAAAAGGAGTCAGTGGCCATGGTTAAACCTAAAGGAATTTCAACTATTGAAACTTATTGGCAACGTGATCTTGTGCGGATGTATGCTGATGGATCCTCAAATGAAATGATTCTGATCAGTGGAACAGGCATATCTATCACTCTAACTAATGACAAGAAAATGCAAAAATGTATGGATTCAGTCCAATTTTACTTGCGAACAATGGCAATCCTAGAGGTCCTACGAATGTATGTTTCACTGTGTAATACAGATAAAGCTATTTAGCTCATCGTTTTCTACGACTCCAAGGCCATCCTGAAGGCAATAGGAGATTCCAGGCTACCACAAGATATCCATCACTATTTAGAGACCTGGTAAAAAGGTATATTTTCCAGTGGATGCTTGCGCCTGTTGTCATTGAGGAGAATGAGGAAGTAGAAATGCTGGCTAAGAAGGCAAGAGACATTAACTCGGAAACTCCCAGCACCGTAACTTTAAGAAACGCTAATGCAATTGCTAGATACAAACTGAAAGAAAAACACATCGAAATGGGACATCAAATATTTGCTATCAATGCAGACAAGATTATTACTAGGATTATTTCCAGACTTTCTGTGGAATAATCAGAAATACACACGGCACCAGAACTTACAAATCATGTAAGAACAGCCCGCAGAAGGAACTCACCCCGGAGCACATTTTTAACTGCCCGGCCATCACAAGAAGTTTACAGGCCATTGACGAATTTCCCTTTCAGGGAGATCTCTATAACGATAAAATTGTACACACTGCTAAGACCGTAATTTTGGCACATGGAGTAATTTGACACTTGGCTTCAAATGGATACGACACCAAGTAGCCAATCAACATATATATATATATATATATATATATATATATATATATATATATATAGGTATGTATAGGTATGTATAAAATCACAGTGTTGTATTCACTGGCTGGATAATTTTTATAAATTAAACTACCCATTTTTTTCTGGCTGGAAGTCCTTTTTTTATTATTTAATTCTATACCCCATTTCCCCCATTTTGACGAAGTGGAATGCCCTAACGTGGGACTTGGAGAAAACCGGTCCTGCAAGGGAAAAGCGAGGGGAGGAAGAAGAGAAGTGAAGGGGAGAGGAAAAAAGACAGAGGAGCTGCAGGACATCGCCGGAACAAGAGACCCGGTTGGTTTGGGGAGTTCGACGCTTTATTGGAGACTTTGAAAAGTAAAGTTGAAGTTGATAAAAAAGAAAAGCTGATTGAAAGAAGAAGAGCCCTCTCAAATTGTGAAATTAGGAGATGCCTGAATGTCAGCATTTACATCCAAGTTGTCGTCGACCCAAGGCGTTTGCCATACTATTAAAGAAGAACGCTGGACTATTGTGATCAACCAGGTTTGTGAACCCCTCTAAATAGGCCGGCCTATACCATCGACTGTTTATATATGTAAGTGAATGTTTTTTTTATTTATTTAATTATCCAGCCAGATTTTTTTTTGTGTGGTACCACCATTTACGTAACATTATTTAATAATTAATCTCACTAGAACAGGCAATCTAGGGTAACTTAATCACTCCACGTGAGTGAATTATCATTTTAATAGCAAAGTTGTAATAAAAGAAATAATACAAATAATTGAATTCATATTATTGTAAATAGATGTGTTATTTTCTTTTGTGAATTAAAAGAAGTTTTGATTACTAAAACAAAGCCAGTTTCTGCTTCTGTTCTTTCAGGTTAGAATCTGGGTAGAAATAAAGACTTGAATAAATACACAACGCAATATTAAAAAAAAATAATGCCTTATTTTAATATAAATTATCATATGTGATCGTTTTATAATAATTGTAATTTTCTACACAACAAAATGGTGCCGTTTAAAGTGGATTTTGAAAAACTGAAAACGGAATAAGATTCTGGCTTAGTTTTAAACATGGCTGACTATTAAAAGATTGCACGTGGTACATCTCCTTATTTAATTATTTACAGTAATCTTATTGTGTTTATTTTATATTAAGTGGAACATTGTAACTGTTGTGAAAATTATTGTAAATACTTATATGAATTTCATATATTTACATTAATATTTGCTAAGGTAAATTATTTTTTGAAGGTAAATATTTTTAATTAATGTAATTATGAATAGTGAGACTCAAACCGCTTCGTGTGTTGTGTCAGTAGACACTCCTAATATTGGTGAATTCTTAAATAATATTCCTGTGTTTGATGGTAGTTGTAAAGATGTTTCACTATCACAATTTTTGGATAGAATAGATGAAATTGGTGACCATTGTTCATGGCGCCCGAAAGATAAATTATTAGCTTTAAAATTGAGAATTTCTGGAGAAGCGGAGGATTTTTTATCAAGTCAGGGTGACCTTAAAAAACACGGTTCATATGTAGATGTTTGCACGGCGCTTCGTGATAGGTTTAACTTCTGTCACTCTATGACAACAGATATCTCTCGGTTAACTACGAGTTATCAGTTACCGTCAGAATCAGCACGAAGATATTTTTCACGAATCGAGGGCTTATCGTATAAATGCGTTCCTAGTGAACGAAGTAGTGAATTCGAGCAATATAGATTGGATTTATTATTGTCCACGGCAAAAAATGGCCTTAAGCCTGAACTTTTAAGAGGAATAACGCCTTTAGCTCTCACGGACTATAGTGAATTTAAGAAACAAGTCATTCTCTTAGAGGAATGCATTCCATTGAATAGACCGCCAACTACACAGTTTGAAACAGTTCACGCTGTGACTCAAATAAATGAGATAAGTGAACTAAAATCATTAATCAAACATAACACAGAAAAAAACTCGGAAATGCAGGGCATGTTCATAAAACAAATTAGTGACCTACAAGCTCAAATAGCTGAATTAAAAGTAAGTCAAATACCAACACAAGATAGAAACCAAAGAATACCTAATTTGTTTTGCGTCAGGTGTAAAAAACATGGGCATGAAGAAGCTACATGCAGAATACCATTTTGTTCCTTCTGCCGTAAAATTGGACACGAAACGCAAAGATGTTGGTATTCCAACAAGCATAACAATTTCCATAAAGGTAGAGATAATAGAAGAAATCATTTAAACTAGCAATAGGGGGAGAGACGGCTGCACCTCGCTACTCCGAAAATAAACCCACACAGGTGCCTTTATTTGTTACATCCACAATAAATGATAAATTGCCAGTAATTCAAATCACAATAAATAATGTAAAAGTAAATGCTCTCTTAGATACAGGCGCATCTTGTAACCTAATCGAACGAAATTTTTTTGAAACTATAGCTTATCAAAGTAGTGTAATGCTCTCACAATGTAAACTCCAAATTAAAGGTATTTCAGACCATGTGCTAGAAATTGAAGAAAAAGTAACTTTAAAAATTAAAATAAATAATATTGAATTTCAAAGCGATTTCTATATTACTAAAGATAGTATTTCAAAAAAATATAAATTAATACTAAGTAGTGATTTTTTTGTACAACATAAAATGATAATTGATTATAGGCAAAAACTATTACATAATACAACTACTTCAATTAAATGGAATTACCAAAATCCTGACTGTGACGAATTAAAAACTAATGTCGTGAACATAGAAGATAACAATAGTTGTATTTTTGGATTTTCCGTTACCAAAATAACTATTTTTCCTGGAACCGAAAAAATTATAGAAATCAAAACAAAAGAAAAATTAAATTCAAATTTAGATTCGGTTTTAATAGAGCCTGCAAATGATCATGCGGGTGATAGAGTATGGGTTGCTCGCTCCGTAAACCCAGTATCTAAGGAGGGAAATTATAAAATAAGGGTTGCAAATACATCAAAAAATACTATACACATAAACAAAGGTTCAAAATTAGTTTCCATTGAACCTTTACAAGTAACAAAAATTGATACTAAAGAGTGTAATACATTTTCCACTGAAGAAATAGGTGATGATTTTGAAGCTTGGGGAGGAAAACTAGATTTATCGCACCTATCCGAAGATAAGAAAAGAAAATTACTTCCCCTGCTTGAAGAATTTAAACATGTGTTTGCCCATTCTATTCAAGATTTGGAGGGTTGTAATACTATACAACATGAAGTTAATTTGACAGATGATATTCCAGTTAGGCAAAAATTTTATAGGCCTCCTCATCACCTAAAAGAGGAATTAAATAGACAGGTCAACGAATTACTAGACATAGGGATTATTAAAGAAAGCAGTTCCCCTTATAGCGCACCAGTACTTCTTGTCAAAAAGAAAGATGGTTCTTTCAGACTTTGTACCGACTTCAGGAAACTAAATGAAAAAACTGTACCAGACTCTTTTCCTATTCCTAATATAACGGACTTAGTGGACAATTTAGGAAATGCTACTCTATTTTCTTGTATGGATTTATGTAGCGGGTTTTTCCAAATGAAAATTGATCCTAAGGACACCTATAAAGCAGCGTTTGCAACTGAGCATGGTTTATATGAATGGAATAGAGTACCATTTGGTATGCGCAATTCGCCAAATAGTTTTCAAAGATTAATGGAAATAGTACTGTCTGGATTAAAACCTCTTCAAATAGCAGTATATTTAGATGATATCATAATTGCTTCTTCTGACTCAATAGATGAACATTTAAATAAATTACGGTTAGTTTTTAAGAGATTAGAAGAACATAAATTGAAAGTTAAACCTTCTAAATGCTGTTTTTTAAAGGAAACTATAAACTATCTGGGTTTCACTGTTTCAAAGGGGACAGTTTATCCCGATAAGAAAAACATACAAGCTGTGTTAGATTTCAAGGTCCCAACCACTCGTAAACAAGTTAGAGGATTTCTTGGATTGACAGGGTTTTACCGAAGGTTTATAGAAAATTATGCTGAAATAGCATTACCTCTAACAAACTTGACGAAAAATGATGTTAGATTCAGTTGGGATGATTCAGCTCAGCATGCTTTTGACACCTTGAAAAACTGCTTAATTTCTGAACCTTGTTTGAAACTACCAGATTTTTCAAAGGAATTTACATTAAGTACTGACGCTTCAAAATACGCTTTAGGAGCTGTTCTTTGCCAAAACGATGAAAATGGCTTCCCACATCCTGTTGCATACGCCAGTAAAAAACTAAAAGATGCAGAAATTCGATATAGTACAGTAGAAAAAGAAATGCTCGGAGCGGTATTCGGCGTTACCCATTTTAAACAATATTTGTACGGGAAAAAATTTATCATCTATTGCGATCAAGCAAGTCTTTCCTTCGCACTCAAAGTGCGAGATCCAACTTCTAGAATAGCCCGATGGGTAATGACTCTGCAACAATATGATTATACCATTGTACATAAACCGGGAAAATTAAATATAACAGCTGATTACTTGTCTAGGGGTGTAAACGCAGTAGAAGTAATAGCTTCCAACTACGATTCTGATTCCACAATGAAACATCGAATTAAAATTCATCAGGAACAGGACCCAAAATGCCAACAAATTATTAATTATCTAAAAAATAAGGAGACACCATCACCTACTCATATGTTATTTTTTGAAAAAAATGATCTTCTTTACTGTATACCAAAAAATGCCCCCAAACATCGTGGTGACATCAAAGATAAATTAGTGGTACCCCTAACTTTAGTATCAGAAATAATGCGTCAGTGTCATGATTCCCCAATAGCAACCCATCAGGGATTTCAAAAGACTCTGAACAGAATTAGAGAAAACTTCTATTGGGGTAATATGTATAAACATGTTTTAAACTACGTTAAATCGTGTACTTCTTGTGTTGAAAAGAGAGGTCATAAGCCCGAAAAACTAGCTCCATTACAGCGCGTTCCAGTCACACAACGACCAATGAAATGCATAGCTATGGATGCCCTGGGTCCACTTCCTCTAACTTATTCAGGAAATAAATATATCTTGGTGATTTCTGATTATTTTACACGCTGGCCGGAAGCATATCCGACACCCGATATAAAAAGTGAAACCGTTGCTAGAGTATTAGAAGATTTTATTAGTCGACATGGTGTACCTTCTCGTCTAATTTCCGATAGAGGCTCTAACTTTATCTCAAAATCCATCTCTGAGGTGTATTCGAAATTAGGTATTGAAAAACACACTACTACTTCATATCACCCTCAGAGTGATGGAATGGTAGAAAAACTTAACTCGACTTTAATTAATTCATTAAGTCATTTAGTAAATTCTACTCAAACAGACTGGGATCGGCATGTACCTTTCGCCTTGCTAGCTCATAGATCGGCACGACATTGTACAACAAGCGAAACACCATCATATCTCTTGTATGGCAGGGATATCCAGTTACCGTATTCTGTTATGTCTCAACCTATAGCTCATAACTATGCGGATGTCCGAGAGTACGCTGGAGATCTAGTTGTACGTTTACAAAATGCTTTTCAAATTGTCAAAAATAATTTAATAGCTGCAGCAGAAAAACAGGAGACGTATCGCCGTAAGACCGCAGTTGATAAACAAATAGATATAGGAGATGTCGTATATCTATATCTACCCGAAACAAGAGCAGGGATTTCAAGAAAATTAATGAGACCAAATGTAGGCCCTTTTAGAGTTCTGAATAAACAATCACCAGTAAATTACGAGATAGCTTGCGTAAAAGAACCTTCAAAAACCCAAATAGTTCATGTAGATCGACTTTCAAAAATTAATGATAGAATTGTATTCCCGACTTTACACGAAATTAATTCTACACCTCAGCAATCTACTGACTCGAATAAGGAAAGTAAAAATAGTTACTTCGGGGTTAACGCTAGCGTGCAAAGAAAAGGTAAAAAGGCGTTTGTTCTTAGCCCTGTAATTAATCCTCAGAGCAAAAGCTCAACGTCAATTCCAAATAAAGGAGTTTCAACTGTCCCAAAATGTGATGGTGGAATATCTCGAACAATAAAACATAATTATAATACTCGTTTCGCTCGAAAGAACTGTAGCACATAATTGACTGATTAAATGAGTAATACAAACATTAACAAATGATTGTGTAGAGTGTATGTATAGCAATAAATAGTTTCGTAAATATATATATATATATATATATATATATATATATATATATATATATATATATATATATATATATATATATATATATATATATATATATATATATATATATGTTTTTATATCTTGAATTACTTATGTAACTGCTGACTAAAGTTCTTAATTCTAGCAGTCTGTAAGAAGTTTATATTTTAAATTAGCCAAGATTACATTGTGTGGTAAATAAATGTATACTTTATGTGCTATTTCTAATTGGAAATCTTATTAATTATCACTTTATGTATGATTTTAAGTAGAAAACAAAAAAAATGTATTGAACAAATCAGAGCCATGCAAAATAAGTGCAAATGTGTAAATGTGCAAATATGTGAAAAAAATCTTCGATTTTTTTTTCCAGGAAGATTATTGGTGTTGTATTCACTGGCTGGATAATTTTTATAAATTAAACTACCCATTTTTTTCTGGCTGGAAGTCCTTTTTTTATTATTTAATTCTATACCCCATTTCCCCCATTTTGACGAAGTGGAATGCCCTAACGTGGGACTTGGAGAAAACCGGTCCTGCAAGGGAAAAGCGAGGGGAGGAAGAAGAGAAGTGAAGGGGAGAGGAAAAAAGACAGAGGAGCTGCAGGACATCGCCGGAACAAGAGACCCGGTTGGTTTGGGGAGTTCGACGCTTTATTGGAGACTTTGAAAAGTAAAGTTGAAGTTGATAAAAAAAGAAAAGCTGATGGAAAGAAGAAGACCCCTCTGAAATTGTGAAATTAGGAGATGCATGAATGTTAGCATTTACTTCCAAGTTGTCGTCGACCCAAGGCGTTTGCCATACTATTAAAGAAGAACGCTGGACTATTGTGATCAACCAGGTGTGTGAGCCCCGCTAAATAGGCCGGCCTATACCATCGACTGTTTATATATGTAAGTGAATGTTTTTTTTATTTATTTAATTATCCAGCCAGATTTTTTTTGTGTGGTACCACCATTTACATAACATTATTTAATAATTAATCTCACTAGAACAGGCAATCTCGGGTAACTTAATCACTCCACGTGAGTGAATTATCATTTTAATAGCAAAGTTGTAATAAAAGAAATAATACAAATAATTGAATTCATATTATTGTAAATAGATGTGTTATTTTCTTTTGTGAATTAAAAGAAGTTTTGATTACTAAAACAAAGCCAGTTTCTGCTTCTGTTCTTTCAGGTTAGAATCTGGGTATAAATAAAGACTTGAATAAATACACAACGCAATATTAAAAAAAATAATGCCTTATTTTAATATAAATTATCATAAGTGATCGTTTTATAATAATTGTAATTTTCTACACAACAACAGCAGTATTGTATAAACGAATTATGAATGATATTCATATTTCAGAACCAATGCCAAGATATTCAATAATTTGGGAAAGTCAAACGCGTTCTCTACCTTAGGTAATTTAGAAACTATTAGGAACGTTGAAGCAGGATTTTGACACGAATTAATTTCAGTTGGTATTCGGGTTAATTTATTACAGCTTAGTTTCTTAGTGCTGGTATGTAAAGTTTATAATTAATACTATATTTCCACTAAACAAATGATATTAGTTTGAGTTTAATCTACATAGAAGTCTAGGCATCTTTATATTCAAAGTAATTTGATGTAATGCATGTAATTAATCATGATAAATATTTAATTTATATTCGTCTCCAAAACTGAGGTTACAAAAATATTTTGTGATAAAGGCAATTATGTGCAGTCAAAATTTTGAAAACTAATGTTATGCAGTGCAGTTTAGCAAATGTTATCTATAAATACATCTAATGACTGGGTGAAAGAATCAATTAAAAAGCAGTAGAATTTGAAGCTGATAATTGAATGTTTTCTGAAACTTCCAAATATAAAAGGCTGGAATTCTGGTTCTCAAAGAAAGTATCTAATTACACAGATTACAGTTCAAATAAAAAATAGAAATTGATGGAGAACCAATAATATTTTAAAATTATATATATATATATATATATATATATATATATATATATATATATATATATATATATATATATATATATATATATATATATATATAGGCAGTCGTAAACAGTTATCGCTCATTGTGCAAATTTATTATGCAAGGTGTTTTCCATATTATGTCAATCGCGGCAGACATCATTCTCGGCAGACAAGGAGCAATCATTCTCGTCAACAGAAAGTATCAATTTCGGTATTCAACTGAATCGGGAACAAGTTCAGTATACACTTGGCGACCGCGGCGAATTTTTTTGTTGCCAAGTTAGGCGCGCGTTTATAAACACTGGAAATTTCCCGAAGTTTGATCGAAAAATAAGCATTTCAGAAAATTTAAAAAAGGAAATAAATAAAAAAAATGGACTTACTTGATATGAAGTTAAGCTGACATGCCGATTGGTATATTTATTTCGACATTTTATTCGTTTGTCACCAGTGTCATATTTCAGTAAAAATAATTATCTAATTTTACAAAAAAAGCATTCAAAAATATTTTTATAAATATATACACTTCATAAAATTTAAAAAAAGCATGCAAAAACTTATTTTTCAAATATATACATTTTTTAAAATTTAAAAAAAAACATGAATAAAATATTTTTTAAATATAAGCACTTTTTAAGTAAATAAAAATGAAACACGAATACAATAAGAAAATACGCGTAAGCAATAGAATTTAAATAAAATACTAATACCTTCTCGAAATCCAATTTCCGTTAAAAAATTAATTAATATTTGCGAATTCTAAATTAATTAATAATTTGGAATCCTGAGCAAGAATCCATCATTATTATCTTTAATTTTTGCTAAAATAATTTGTTGATATATCATGCCAACATTTTGAACATGAGAGATTTTAAATTATAACAATAAATAAAGTAATTAAAACATTAAAAAGGGGATAATAAATTAAGAAAACGAAAGAAGAAAAAAAGAATATTTAACGGTTTTAAATATATAAAATAAAATATATCATTTAATAAAAAATATATCTTATAAATAAACCAATTAAAAGTAAATATAAAAGAAATAGTAAAAAAGAAAAATTTACGATGTTTGGACACTGGCGACAACGTAACACAACTGTGGGAAAACCACTAATTGAAGCAGCAACAGCCAACGAAATTAAAATGACTATCAATTAAAATGTAGAACAAATAACAAAGAAAGTTCTCGAAGTGAAACTAAAAAAGCTATTGCCACTAAAAAAAAGAACATATATAACGTAAAAATTATTTAAAACACGAGAAAAACGGAACTGTGAAACTAAAAAAGCTATTGCCACTAAAAAAAAAAGAACATATATAACGTGAAAATTATTTAAAACACGAGAAAAAAGGAATCTGGCAACGAAAAAATAAAAATAATAACAAAAACTAAATTTAGCAACACTACAATAAAAACAAAAGCTGAAATCGGCAACACTACAACGTAAACAACGGTTTCCAGATTTGGCGAGAAATCAGTGTATGGGGATACTGAACTTGTTCCCTGAATCGTTGTGCTGAGGAGATAACTTTGGCAGTGTCTAAGACTCTCGATTTGTGCTTTCTAGAAGTTTTCCAGCTCAGATGTCGACCTCGTGTCTTGACAATAGTACAAAATTATGAAGTTGTTGGCTGTACTTAATGGTCTTAATCGATAAAAATAAGCAGTCGGAAACTAATCGCAATAACCTGATTTTCCAAATTTAAATATTATCGTATTCTTTATATTATATGTAAGCGAACAAAATCTAATATTTTTACACAAAAACTCGGTAATAACGGCACTTGATGAAAAAATAGTGTGAAGAAGTAATTTAGAGTTCTGTAAGAAAAAACAAAAAAAAAAAAAGCCTAAACTATTTTGACAGAATCATTATGTCATATGCGGAAGAAACTTACCAAGACTTCTATTTCATCAATGCACTAGGTAAAAAAAAAATTCTAATAATAAAGTAATACAAAAGCATAAGTAAAGGATGAAGGTACATACTAAAGATTCACATAGAGTAATGTTACATCTCTCATAACACTTGCATAAAAATGCAATTAAGTTCCCGCAAAAAAATACATAATTTCCCAATTACTGCTTTTTTGAGAGGAATGAAAATTGCAAGTCATTTAGTCTGATATTAATGAATCTCTTCATTACTAATGGGGGTTACATATGACTATCTGAAAGGAATTCATTACAGGTCAAGTTTTATAGCATAAATACCGTACTATAACGTAACGTACTTGTATTTGTATTTCAAGTAAGGATAGAAAAAATCATCAATTTGTTTTAATTTGCACTTTTTTTTATCTGCTGAATATTAGCTGGAATACGATAATGTAAATATTATTTAGTTTTCGAAAGCAGTTTTTGTTTTTGATAAACTCAAGTTAGGTAGATTAAGGGCTTATATCTTCTAGGATATGAAAGATTGTTTGGAAGAAGGGTATCACCTTTATGGTTCAATGAGAAATGATGTCGTCACTTTTCAATACGTGAATCAACTCATTGACAACACGATTCAAAAGCGACATTTTTTTTTAAATTCTAATATTTCAAATCAAATTTACTTTACTACCTTTATATTGCAATGAAAATTGTTATTTTATTAGAAACTATCGTATAATAATTTTAGTTTTTTATCATTTGTGAGGGGGTTAATTTTTATTATTTTATTATAATCGAATTATTTTATTTATAAATTTTTATTATATTCGAAGAGAATAAAAATTATATATTTTGCAAAAATATTGAAAATTAAAACTTTTATTAATTATTGATAGAATTTATCTCAAAATTGAAGCGCCATCACAATAGTAAATGCTGAAATATAAATAAAAAATATATATGCAATGAAAATTGTTTTATTTATTATACATATGCACTTAGATACATATATCTAAACAAATGACGTCATTATTCGTCTTTACGAATTATGAACGGTAGCTCACAGAATAAAAGAAAAGATATATGGATATCGGTTCCTTTAAATAAAGATATTTATTTACATGCCTTGATTTTTATAAAAAGTACTGTTTGTTCAATAACAGGAAGTGTGTTTTCGTTTTTCCCAATATGTCACCGATTAGATTTGCTTTGAATGCGGATGAAAGGAGTCCCGAATTCGCTATTTATTTTACATATATTTATGTACGTTTGTGTATTGAAATAATTTATATTTTTAAATGAATTCGATTGATTTATAACTTCAGGAAATCAATTACATTTGAATTACTGTCATTAAAGATTTCATTTGAGATGTAATCAAACTCATATAATTCATAACTAACAACATTAATTTTAGTCAAGAGTCCATCAAAGCATATGTTCATATTTAATTATACATCATTAATCAAAAGCAAATGGTAAAAATGAAAATAAATTAATTTTTATCTTTTTGAATTTTGACCTTAATTTATTCTTCTGTAAGAGTAATATTTATTTATCAATGAAGCTAACTGAATAAAAGAAAACTTTCTTGAATGAAAAACTAACTCAAATTACCTATTAAATAAAATTATGGAGTTTTCTATACTTAAAAATATTGACATTTTATCTTACGAGGAAAAATTTTTTTAAATTAAACGTCAATACTTTTAACCGTATTCTTAACCTTTCTAAGTTTTACTTTTAAGATTTCAATGAATAATAATTTGGTATCATTTTTTTGCGATTTTGAAGCTATGCCGAAACCATGTGTAGTTATCAGTCTCTACGAAAAATAATCACAACGTGTGCCTACAGTTTTTGAACTTTCAGTGTCAGTGACTTTTACAGCAATTCAAATGAGTAGATCATATCACCTTGAGCTCCTTTTTCCATCATTATTTTCAATATTGTAAATCAATGTAAGTAATATATTTATAAATTACAATCAGTATTTACTATTAAAATTCATTCACATAAAGTTAACAATAATAATTTCTTTTGAAATATATTTCTCGAAGCTGCTGAGTTAACCTCTTCGCGACGGGCGGTGCATATATGCATTTCGTACGGACGAAAGTGAGGGCCGGGCGGTGCTATATGCATTTCGCACGGACGAAAGTGAGGGTCGGGCGGTGCATATATGCATTTTATGCTGGAACAAGTTTTAATAATCACTAGATGGCACTATGTGTCCATCACATTTAAACTGAACGTAGTTTTAGTGTTCTGACCTTCATTTTTTTCGTATTCTTGCTTTTTTTGGTATTTTTATTATCAGCTGTGGGTGGGGAGAGGAAATCGCAATGTAAACAAACACAGCTCGGCTCTTCAACTTTCCACGTGATTTAAGCATTCTCGCTTCTGATAGCTCTCCGAACACTTTCTAATTTTGTTTTCGCTACTATTGAAGTCTTTTAGGGTTTTAGCGACAGTTTCGTTACAGTTTTTACTGCTTTCGGTTTTATTTGCTCACTTTTCTTGTTATTGACTCCAGATTATTATGGCGAGGATTATCTGGTAGGCATTTTCCTACCCTTAATTTGAACAAAAAGGGAGAAAAAAGTCGCTGAAAGTGCATTGTTTGCTCACAAACCGTGATGAATGAAAAGAAAACACAACAAACATTTTATACTTGCAAATCATGCAATGTCGGACTTCGGGTTTCTCCGTGATTTGAGATTTTCCACACTCAGTCTTCATTTTAAATTTTGTTATTTTTTTCTTGTAAATAGCCCTTGTATAGTTTTTATTAATTTGCAAATATGTTGAAGTGTTTTGTCAATTATAATTTTGGAAAAACTAGAATTGTTCTGTTGAAAATTATTTCTCAGAGTAAGCAACTTTTTTATATACATATTTTAATATAAATTGAAGGAAAAACATTTTTAAAGTCTAGTTTTAAGTTATAAGATAGATTATGTGATAATCTAAAATGCTACCAAAAATCACGGCGATAGGACTTTAACGTTATTATTTACGAATTTTTTTCTAAAGTTAGGCTTAGCGGAGAAAAACCCCGTCCTGTAAGATCATTCCTTTCACTTTAGCTTCGTCCTGAACGCGCGTCTTAAACAAAGGCGCCCGCCCCCTGAAAAGGTTAAACAAATTAATAAACCATCACTTCAGCAAAGATAAGCATTTTTTTTAACAAATATAAAAAATCGAATAATTTTTCTCTTTGCGATTAAAATGCTTTATTAAAGAACAAGCAACTATCCTGCGATAGGTATTCAATTGAATTTTTTTAATAAATATGTTTTATTAAATATTTGATATTATTATAATTTTAACATAGTGATATTAAAGAATATACGAATGAATGTCTCTGTACAATTATCATTAGAATTCCTTCCACTAATACCCAAGTACATACCATAATTGCTATTTAAAATAATGTATTTAGCTTTATGTTTGGTGATGCCATACAATAACTGTTCTTAAGATTAAAAATAAGTTTAGAAAAAGCTTCTAATTGAGAGAGACTGATGAAGTTTTTCTTGATATTTCTTATAAAAACTAATGCAACTTAGAAGTGCTAAGATTTTAATTTCAAAAGTGAAATAATTATTTTTGTTAAAATAAGCATTTTTTTCCTATGTACAAGCGACTCCTAAACATATTTATGCTGTTCCTGGTATTAACCCATTTCTCCAATCACAGTTCAATAAATTACGATTTTTTTTATGGGTTCAGCTTGAAAAGTAAGAGAACACTTGATATTCTGCGCGCGCATCTGCTTCGTAATCACTACAGTCAAATACCAAAAGATAATCGGTGAGCCATAAAGGTCAAGCAGAAAACTGGCATATATGTATATATAAACCATGAATAAAATAAACACACACACATAGACAGAAATTCAGATTTAAAATGTATTCATTCAAAGATAAAGATATAAACATAAAAAAATTATTTTTTTAAAAAAAAAAAAAAAAAAAAGCATACATGAGAACAATATAATAAAACTTCTTTTAAACCTGAAAGATATAAATTATAAAAGTGAAAAATATAATTCATTTTTTTCTGCACTGTTTATTTAAAAATTTTATTTTTTTCCATATTTTTAGTTAGATATAATGTTTATAATATTCGTGATACATTCAATTCTATTTTCTGTGCTTTTTAGTGCGATTTTTTGCCCGATTTCTTTTGTGTGCCATGTGAAAATTTCTCGAAAAATAACTGACAAAATTATATATATATATAAAAAACCAACTTTAATCAATTTTTTATTTAAAATTACTGCCACGTAGTTCTTTTGAATTTTGATATCTATTTCATCTCATTAAATAAGTTTGGGTCACTACGCATGTATGTACATTACGTATGGATTGTTAACCCAGTACACACACAAACTAGATTTCTATATCCTGTACTTTCAAGCTCCTCGTTTAATACTGGTTTATAGAATATTTTTATCATATTTGTGTGTGTATGTTTTTATCTTTCATTTTTTTTAATACTTTCGTTATTTTTATTAAGTTTCGCTTTTCTAAATTGTCTTGTCAAAGTATCTCGCTATTGCATTGCAAATAAAGTAATACCTAGTTATTTTGTACATGAGACTTTTTTTAATCAATACTTATTCGCAGAATAAAAATACTTTTTAACCGTGTTCCAAAAATTACTTTTATCTAACTACTCGTGAAGATTTGTGGGATTTTTATGCGTTTTCTTTTCTGTAATCCTCATACCCACTCTTATTATTTTCAAAAAATTAATAAAAATAAAATTAAAGGAAGAAAATTAAATTAAAACGTTTTCCGGTGAAATATTTTATTTTTTGAATATTTAAAATCATTTCGTAACTATTTTATATAATATTACATAAACTCTAGTAGAAGAAAATTATTTCACAATAATTTATATAAATATATTCATAATGAATATATTCAATAACGTAAATTGGGATTACTAATATTGTAAGAATATATAAGGGCATTAGGAATCAACATTGTGTTCTGAGTATAAGGATTTTGGTATAGCTTGATATAAAATGAGTTTTACATCGAGTTTAAATTTCGTACGAATTCTTTTTGAACTATTTTAAATATATTATGCAAAAGCACAATGCTTTTGTACAAGTTCCTTATTTTTAAAATTAGAATAACAGAAAAACAATGCTTGTCGCTCTACAAAATCTTTTCGTGTATGAAGGCATATTCAACCGGGAAAGATTCTCTGTCAAACATTTGCCAAAGTGCGTCTTCCTAAGCAAGCAGTGGCAGGATATGAAAATGGTGTCAATCAAATCTCAAATGTGTTCTAATGGTGAAATATCTGGCTAGCACGGTTTACAGGGAAACAACTATTGCAAGTCATGTTGGCTGATGCGAGCAATATGCAGTCGGGCATTATCCTGCTGAAGGCACTAGACACTCCCTGAAGGTGGGGGAGTGTCATATGTCGCACCACATGATCCACGCAACGTTGGGCTGTCATAGTGCCATGAATACGAGCAAGAGATGATCTGGATTGGTACGAAATGGCACCTCAAACCATGATGCCGCATTGTCGCCTCGTGGGGCCGTTCTGCAATTGCTGCAGGACTGAGCTTGTCTACACATCGACGCCACACTCCTAAGCGGCGACTGTTACTGAAGAAACTGTCGCATCTTGCAGAATTTTGGTAGACGTGGTTTGTGGGGCCGCCACTGCCTCCCGTCAGAAGTGTCGATCCACGCGTGGTGACGCCACTCTGCCTGCATCGACACTCTCGCAAACGTTCCACAGTTCCTTGTTCCAACCATCTTCACCACAGTCGGTGCACTGTGGATGAATCCAGGCATCTGTCAACAGCGATTTGCCGTAAGGAACAACCTGCCCTTCTCAGTCCAATGATCATACTCCTCGTAAACTCGTCTGTCTGCCGGAATTGACTCCATCAGCGATGGCCTGGCATTCTCTGCTGTTACAGGCGTCATTTGCGACATGAACAAACTTTCAACGATTATTTTCCAAGCAGCAATAACAGCGCGAAATAGGCCACTCTGCCGGTTCCTCACCTTATATCTTATGTTACTTGAGCTGAAGAGAGGCGCATTTCACATCATTTGCATAATTCGGTAAGATGGGTCTACTCTAAAATTGTCATAATTTTCTGGCCACTCCTTCTTGATGTTGCATTTTCAATGCTGGGCAGTGTATTACAATAAAATGTGATGGCAATTAAGCAAGTATGTATGTAAATACTTTTATTTACCTAGTATTCTTCCTAGATATGATCATCTCATTTTTAAATATGCGAAAGAAAGGGATTTTTTTAAAAATTGTAAAATGTCTCCAGTAAATTCAATGAATTGTGTTTACGCCCATGCGACACAACATATTAGTCAAATCTATCTTAAAACTGCAACTTTGATGTCACAGCAAATCAGATTCCATTCTGGGATAATTATTAGTCAAAGAAGGGGATTCAGTTGGATCTTATTTGACGACAAAATTGTTCTTTATAGTGTAAAAGTCTCTATGCAATGTGGATGTTACTCTTTATAATAAACATCTGTCCAAGTTTTCATTTTACATCTCTTACACTTATAATGTGATGAAATTAACTAACTAATTAATTATGGAATGTGTTCGGAAAAGCAATATGCAATAGATTGTAAAATGACTTTCCTCTCAATTATGTTGATAGGATGTCCATCAACTGCTTATATCAGTAAAGTTATTTTCTTATTTAGAACTTAACCAAAAATTTATAGCTTGTGAGTTATGCAGCTATCAGAAATTGATTCATGCAGTATATCTGATGTGTTATACTGCATGAATCAATGAAGTAAGAATGACATCACTTCACATGTCGACTTCGTCACCAAATTTAAGTTGCAGTTGGCTGTGTTTAATAATTTCGGTTTTCCGAAACAGATAATTGGCAGAAAGCACAAGACCAAAATTGGAAACAAATTCCGAAAACTATTAATTATTTTTCACTTTCACAAAACATTGCTGATGTCAATACTATTTTAGAAGTTGTTTATCTGAAAAGTTATTTTTTCATACCAAATGTCGTGAAATAAAATAGGTTTATCTCCTTTGAATATCAATGGTCATGTTATAGTTTTCACGTGTTCTTCATGTTTACTTATTTATATCGATAGTTTGTTTTATGATTTATACAAGTCTTTTAATTCAACAATAAAATTTTAGATATTCTGGATTTTATGTATCTTTAAATTAAAGGATAAATAATGTTTTATTCGCAAAATGGTGTTTTTTACTGCTGTTTTAAATTAGAATCTTTACATTTAATCGAGGAAAATTTCGCCAGTATTTTCTACAAGATTTGCTTTAAGCATTTTTATAAACAGTTTCCTTGAATTTTCTTGATTTCCCATAAATAGGGAAAATATGTATCTTCATTTGGAATTACTCTGTTTTCATTCTTCAATAAAAAATTTTTTACCTTGATAAATAAGTTTACGATTTTCTTGCATTGTATTGCTTTTGGCAGTTTGCATGTCTGTAAAATTCTTTGAAGGATAAACAATAGATTAACATAAACTTCTCAATCACTCTTTGAAGTCTGAGATTACAGTTTTTAATTTTAAGGAATTCATTGTGAATGACAAGTAAATTTGTGTTTGTGAAAATTAGGTTCTTTAAATCACATAAGAAATGAATCATACTGCATGAATCCATGTAATCGATTAATGTAGTCACTTATTGTTGATGAAAATAAAGAAGTACGCTACCTTGAAATAAATGTCTTTTATTCTATTTATTCAAGGGTAATGTATTTTGGCGCTCTTACCACTTATTCCGGCATAGTTACCTACATTAAAAGGGATTAAATATTTTATTTTATGCTTTCTTCTTTTTATTCAGAAGTAGTAGTTTTAATTAATGATTTTGGTTTCATTTATTAGTCATTATTATAAATTTTTATGTATGAGGCCTAATTGAAAAGAGACCCATTGTTCAAAGTGAATCCCGAACAACTATAAATATCTTTAATCAATGTCAATGTGGAAACTACACGTTTGTTATTAACAATTAAACTTCCGACTATAATTAATAATTAAACTTCCAACTCAAAATTATGTCAACTAAGAACATTGCTTGACATTGGAAATGCAACGCCAAGAAGAAGTAGCCAGAAAGTTATGCAAATTGCAGGGTAGACGCACCTTACCGAGTTATGTAAATGATATGAAATGTGCAGTTCTCCAGCGTGCGTAGGATAAGATATATGGTGAGGAACCCGCAAAGTGGGCAATATTCACATCGCTATTGCCGATTGGAAAATATTTGTTTAAAGTTTATTCTTGTCGCACAGGACACCTGAAATTGCAGAGAATACCAGACCAACGTCGATGGGGTCAGTTCCAGCAGACATACTAGATTTCGAGGGCCATGGTAATCGGGCTGAGAAGGGCAGGCTGATCCTTACGTCATATTTAAGCTGACCTGGACGCATTATTATTCATATTTAAGACACCTGGACGTATCCACAGTGCACCGGTTGTGGTGGTTGGAACAAGGAATTGGGGAATGTTTGCGGGAGTGCAGTCAAAGTAACGTTAGCACGCGTGGATCGACGAATCTGACGGGAGGTGGTGGTGGCCCCGCAAAACAAGTCTATTGAAATTTTGCAGCATGTGCTAGCCACCCTGAATATTCCCATATCGAGCAGGACCATTTGCTGTCATTTGGTTGCTAGTGAACTGCGCTCATGGCGTCTGTAAAGAAGACTACCATTGACCCCAAAGCATAGACACCAACGTCTGGAATGGTGCCGGATTACAGCGATGTGTACGATGGAATGGCACAGAATCGTCTTCTCAGATGAGTTACGCTTCCGTTTCTTCAGTGACAGTCACCACATCCGAGTGTGGCGTTGACGTGGAAATGGGTCCAATCTGTGGAACATCCCACCGTGCGGCAACGTGGCATCATGGTTTGTGACAACATTGCGTACGAGTTCAGTCTCCTCTAGTTCGTATTCATGGCACTCTGGCAGCCCAACGTTACGTGGATTATGCGCACTGGTCGATGACATTCCTTTACCTTTAGGAGGTTCCCAATGCCCTTTATCAGCAGGAAAACGCCTGACTGCACATTGCTCCCATCAGCCAACATTTCTTGCAGGGTGTACAGCTGCTTCTTTGGCCACTGAGCTTACCATATCTCTCAACCACGTTTGAACACGTTTGAGATATGATTGGACGCTATTTGCAGACCATGCCACTGCCTCCTTCAAAAGACGCACCTTTTCAAATAGTTGCCAGGGAATGGAGATCCATTCCTTAGGCTGCCATCCGTACTCTCATTGACTCTGCAGCTAAACGTGTTGCTTCGCGTATTGCTGTTCACTGTGGTCCTACAACCTACTGACCCGACCCTGTTCTCGCTCTGTATTATGCATATCATTTTGAAATACAGATCACTTATTGTTCATTACTGTTTATTTCTGTTTGCCGAATTTCGTCACTTTCTGATTACTCCTTCTTGGTGTCGCATTTTCAATGTTTGGCATATTATTTCTCTTTCGTATTAAAATGGGAAAGGGAGGGGATGAATATTAAAGCTAATTTTCAACAAAGCATTTTTTTCTGTTAAATGAACTGCAAATAGATCTCCATCTGGTGGCAAATAAAAACTGAAGATAATAATGCTTCCCATAGCATTTTGTTTCTTTTTATTGCAGGCATTTGTCTCTGCTTTTCTGTTTCTTTCCTCTGAAATTTTAAATCATACTAACGAAGAAACCTTACAGCTCACAAAAGTACATAGACCACAAGAGGAGTGTCTGAGTGGCAATCTCTGGCATTGAACCCTCAATTTTTTGGAACATTAGAGGGATGCCTATCCTTAGCAACTACTGTTGAATCTTATCTGAAGAAGAATCGCTCGCTGAGATAATGTTTTATCACTGCATATTTTATTTATTTAATTATTATTTCCAGTACATCTGAATTTCTATCCATAAGGTATGGTGGAAAAATAACCACATTTATTAATGTAAACTCTTTTTTCATATGGTATATACACGAACCGTATTAGTGTATTGTAACGAGCTAAAAGACGAGCATCAGTATAGCGCATACACGCTAGATTCTGTCTCCCTCCTCCCTTTCGATTATATTATTATTGTTTACTTTTTGTTTTGGAGAGTGTTCTCAGACAGACAGCACACTGGAGGTGTGCTTATGGCCCCGTCCACCAATGGCATTGTCATGTTTATTAAGTTGAAAGTTGTATTAAAATTTATGTAAATAGTAAAAATTATGTATATTTAAAATTTATCCTCATCAATAAATTAAATTAATCTAAACTGTATTCAATTGCCTGTATTCAACTGAAATTGTATTCAATTGCCTTGCCACCTCAGTACACTACAGTATACAAGCCTAATGGCTTGATGACGAATTCAATTATAACAACAAAACTGCTCATAACTGATCCCGAGCAATATTTGAAAAAGGAAATTCATTCTTGATATGTGAAAGACCGATTGGTAGACGGATTTCGTTTTCTTCACCCATTAAGAAGGTGCTATACAAACGGCATTAAACAACAGTACATATTAAATACTTTGTTGAAATAATTGTTCCTTTAGTGCAGTCGTATGAACTCAGGTCTCATCTTCGTCACTTTGCCGTGGTTCAAAATAACTAAGCGTTCTATGAACCTCTATCTATGAATCAGTTGTTATTACTAAAATGGGTTTCGACAGACTATATTATTGAAATATTTTGATAGTAAGTATCCGAAATTGCGCACATGAAACCACGTAGAGAAAATGACATTTGAGTAGAACAATATCAAAACTGAGATAGCCAGGACAGGTGGCTTATTAAGAATTAACGAGTTCAAAACCAAAGAAAATCTAGCTCTTTCCTCCTACTACAATAATGAATCATTACAGTAACATGTCATTTGTAAATGAATGTAAAGACTTAAATTATATTTGATATTTTACGAAAAAAGCCTTTAAATAAAGCCATCCATTCAATGATATCCCTTTAGAAATGGTACACGGTGTAGGTTGTACTCCATATATCCGCTTGGTACTCCATTGCATGCATAGAGATGGAAGAAACATAACGTGATATCCTCTTTGTTCAATAAGTGGTAGGGATCAAATTAAGATCTTTCCTCTTCGAAGAACACGATCATACTAACAAATCAGGGTATACCTATAACCTGTGTGTAGAAATGTCTTCAGCCTGCATTCACCATCATCGTATGGGACAAATAGCAAGCCATGATTATCTGTTTTCAGTATCTTTGATAATGCAGACAGTTGCAAACACATATTTGATGTATTCTACTCCATATTTTTACAATATCTTCCATTCCTGTATGATACCCTGCTTCATCAAGGCAACTGACGACCGTTTGCTGTTAATTTTTTCTTTTTATAAACAAAGAGAGTTTGAATTTGTCGCATTAGCTAGTATATTCTCTAAACTATTTACTCAATGCAATTTCATTAAGTAGAGAAATTAGAGAATATGTTGATCTATTTTGATAAGAAAATCGCTAACTTTTTGATAAAACGATTGATAATCTCGGTATAGGGTCAAAACCACATGTAATGAAGTACTTGATCCTACTTGACTGGAACTGACATTAAAACTTTTTACTCCCAAAGAGAGAATCGAGCTCATTATATCTTGAACTGAAGAACTGAATGCTAACTATTCAACTGCCAACTCTACTTTTCATGGGTGAAAATTTGTGAATGAGTTTTTTTTTTTCTATAAATCGGGATTTACATCTTAAGGGGCACAAATAATCTTCAAGTCACATTTTTCTGTTTTTTTTTAGTCCTACTGTTTAAGTGACATTAATCGCAATAATCTCGAGGTGAATCTTGATGACCTTCTATTGTTTGAGTGGCAATCATGTAATATTTATTTTCAGAGCATCTCTAAAAGTTTATAATTGCGAAAATACCAAGATTCTTACAACTATGTAATAAGGAAATGAAATCGCACAAAGTTTCAAAGGATTTGATACGTAGAGATAAAATAATTTATGGTGCAAAGCAGAAATCTATTAAAATAATTGGAATATTATTAAATGTTTTCAATGTAGTCATTTCTCTTGGAATAAAATTTGTTCTAAATTTAAGAGGAAAGAACCTCTTAACTTGATTAATATATCAAAGACATTTTGTTTTTACATTCCACATTTTAATTCTACACTACATTTAGAATTTTCCCAAGTACATTGTTAAGGATATTTTACTTAAAGTATATATCAATAAATATCCTTTAGTACATCGTTAATTTAATGTATGCAAAATACAAATGTATTCAAGTTTTTATTTTTAATTGCTAGTTCTCTAACTAATTGACTAATTATGACGCCGCTTTGCAGATAATCTTACAATTGATGACTGTTGACAAGTTTTATAACATCCATAACGTATTAAGTTACTGGAGAACTTTTCGTGGGTAGAGAACCTTATTCTCTTGTCACAAAAAGGTAATTCAAAAAGGCCCCAAGCATTCACCCAACAAAAGCACGCTCAGGATGAAGAATCACGAAATCTCTTTTCTGTGATTCAGTGATTGGTTTCGATAATGGAACCCGCCAATTCAAAATACTTAGCAGGTGAGATAAAACTCTCATAAGCATATTGATATATTATGTAAGACTATAAGTCATAGAAAATTTGAAAGAGAATAAAAAAAATGGATTGATGCCTTAAAAATGAACAATATGACGGAATAAAAGACAGTGTGTAATATAAGAGAATTAATTTCCATCTGCCAATTATATAAACATTTATTCTATGAATTCATGGTGAATGGTTACTTTGATACTCTACGATTTCCTGTACCAATCGACTTCAGTTTAATCGCGGTGCTGTTTTCAGATAGAATATTTCTGGTAAATTTAAGTCGAAATGCCACTAACCCTTTCAAGAATATTTTTGTCATGCATGAAGTAAAAAGATGTGCAGAGCAGCTGACCAATTTATCCAACGAATATATTTATTAACTAAGATTGTTGTTTCTATGAGTAAAAAAAGATGACGGTAACGTCTCGAATTAAATGTGTACTGAGGAAGTCGGACTCCACACCAAATTTCGGTTCAATTGGAAAAGTGGAGCATCGCACCCCATATTGTGCCAGCCTAGCTGTCTCAAGGCAACAACGAAGGAATTTATACGGTATTATTCACCCATTATACTTTTATTTTCCTATTTAACATTATTTAAGAATTTGAAGAATTTTCAACCATTTCCCTTATAATGACTTAGAAAAGTATTTACAAAAAATGTTCACATGTGTTTTATTTATTAATTATAGAGAACTAATATAAAATATATAATATGCTGTTCTTAGAGGGAGTTTTAATTCTTTTGCAGGTATGCGAAAATTGATCTATTTTTTATGTAAAAGTTTCATATATCAGTATCTTTCATATATTGCTTAGTTATGTTTGTAACATTATCAAATAATTTATCCCCAAAACATTAATTAAAAAATCAGAAACATAATACATGTTCTCAATTTTGAATTTTTATAACATTTCCTTTAATTTTAGCTTTTTACCGTGTAAAAACATCATAAAACAAATCAAAATGGAAGTCTTCTATGAATTTGATATGTCGAAATAGTAACTAATTTCAATCTATATCAATCCGATATAATTCAAATAACAAGGTAAAGAGTTAATATTAAATAAAAAAAAATTTATATTTTAATCTTAATTATCTTACATAAGGAGTAGATTCGTGACAATCAAAAATCCTTCAGAATTCAAAATTCTGTCAAATTTTGAATTTATTCCACCTTAAACTCTAACGACTTTTCATACATCATAATTTTTAAGAATGAATTAAAAGCAAGCATTTTTGTCTCTAAAATCCGGATGAAGGGGGGAGATTTTAAAACTAAAATTTCTCTTTCTAATTGAACATAATCTTGTTTACAAGAACAGATATTTTCTAAGGAAAATGTTGAATTCAAAGATCTTTCTGGACAAAACACGTAATCAATTCCCTTGAGCTTTTTTTATGAAAAGAAAAACAGCTAATATTCAAAGACAGACGAAAACAAATTACAGTAAACTTTTAGAGAGGTAAGAGGAAAATAAATTCTAAAATGTAAAACATGAGCATATATTATTATTTTTTTAAATAAAATTTAATAATTTATGCTGATAAATAGGTTAAGGGACCAATCATCGAACGTTTTTACATGTCGACATTTAAAATTCTCCTAAATCCTTCATTTAAAATTTTTTTTCTTATTTATTGAAACGAAATAGATACAAAAATGTTTGTTATATTTATATTTTTATACTGTATATAAATAAATGAGAATTATTTCATTTTTTATTTAATTTAAATTTTTTTAAAAGCCTAAATATTTGGTATGCAAGTTTTTAGATAAAATTGAGATAAATTGTCGATTTTCAATATTTTTTTAAATTATCGATACTAAATAACTTCGAATTAGTCTCCGTAAAATACATTTTCAATGATTTAGCTACACACTATGAAAACATTATGCACTATGCATGTAAATGTATGTACTCTATGTAAATGTTATATACTTGTCAGTTATAAAATATGTAAAAGTAAACTTATAAATTTTATTATTTTAAAATTATAATAATAAAATTTATTCCTGTGCATAGTTATTATGGACATTAATGATACATTAAAAAATCAATAAATTATAATATTTTTTCGCGCAAAATGTTAAATATTTTAAAAGTTAAGTCGAATATCTTTGTCTAACCATGCATTAGGAGTAAAAAAGAGTTTACTTTTTATTTAATAAAGTAAATAAATGCATGTAGAAACAAATACACGATGAAAATTTACATAAAATTTCTTTTATGAATGTTTTTTGAATGATTTATGCATTAATAATCCACAAATACTGAATAAGTTTCTTGTGCAAATTTTTGGATGCAAAGAACCTCTTAAAATGTTTCGTAACATATCAGCGATTCTCCAAATTTATTATCAGTATCTTTTTATGTAAGCGAGATCTTAATAGTTTTATGTTTTAAATAATGTATATAAAAGCATAAAAATTATGTTATAAAATGTATATATGCTATGTTATATAAATTATTGTATCATTGTTGAAGTAATCCAGATATTGCCATATTACTTTAACTATAGACACTTCAGAATATTTAAAAATATTTTATTGTCCTTTGTAGCATTTAATTTCAGAGGTTTATTTATGAGTAATGCGCATATAAAAGTTTATCAATTCCAACATTTTAATGCACTCTTAATCGTTAAATATGTTTAGGTAATTAAGGATTTAAATGTACAATTATTAATGCATATATAAAGATGAAACAAAATTATTTCATACATCTTTAATAATATGTAAATTTTCATTAATAACATTTAAATGCATGGTTGTTTTGCAATACAAACTGTTGTATATTCATCGAACGAAGCAAGGAAACGACAAGCATTTATTTCTTTAGACTTTCTTAAATATTCGGAATTGTTTCTAAAGCTACATATTAAATATTATAAAAAATATAGAATTTATTAAAAATTCTACATTGTTTTACATTACGAAAATTATACATTGCATAAACCAGCAAAATTGATGTTAATGACTTATTTATATAAATTCCATTCCTTTCTATTTTCCTAAATTTTTTATTGTATGTTAAAATTACCTATTTTATGCATGCTGTAATGTCTCACCATCGGCACTTTCGATTTTAAGATCCTATGTTTTTTTTTTGTGTTTTGTTTTGATTTTCAGAGAGACTCTCATTGTACGCGAAGCAGGCGAGAGAGATTGTCGCGAACCCATACATGGCTCCTTGTAAATTTTGTTCATTTTTTAATTAAATGTGTATGTTTCAAAATTGGAGTCATTTATTTGTTTGTTTGTTTCATAACAAACTTATGTTTTTGGTGGCAGCGGTTTGATGCTTTTTTAATGCTTTGCATTAGCATCCACTATGGAAATTAATTATGTGCACTATAATGGATTACGTGCCGCAATGTTGGAATACAGGTAGGCCATTTTGATCAATCTTTCTCTGGCTACTATTGAAAATAAATAGTTTGGAATGTTATATAAATTGATAGAATATTTAGTTTCAATCTTATTTACGTGGTTTTCATGTTATATCAATTAACTTTGTTTATAAGTTTGTAAATGGTGTATTCCATATTACAAAGCTAATTTCTGTATTTCGTGTATTCGAATTTACAGTGTTCATGCTATATCAATTAATTTTGCTTATAAGTTTGTAAATGGTGTATTCCATGTTACAAAGCTAATTTCTGTATTTCGTGTATTCGAATTTACAGTGTAATATTTTTTATAAGAAAAGTGTATCTTATTATAAATTTGCATTTCATAATTTTTATGTGGTTGATGTATTTCAATTCACGTAGGAATATGTTAAAATAACTATGTTGTTATAGATTAATGTGTAAAATCGAAAGTACACTTAAATTCATAATTTTTTGAATGTTTCACTGAAAGTAGATTTTATGAAAGTAATATATACTTTAGAAAGGTTTTGATTTCGTTATGTGAAAACGAAAGTACATGATTACAAATAGGTTTGAATTTAAAGTAATGTGAGATTTATTTATATGTTTTTGATTTTTGTTTGTAAAGTATCAAACTGATTCATTTGGTATTTAAAAACGCATATGTTTATTTTCATTGATAAAGATTTGAAAAGATATTTTCTTACTGTTTAAAATATCGTACGTTATTATCATTTTCATGTCGTGTATGATTAACTAACTAAGTTTATTGATTTAAAATCGAAAGCTGATTTCTGGTTTAGATTAGTTAAAGCTTTTAATTTATATTGTTGTTAAGAATTGTAGTGTTTTATATTTTGAATTAAATAAGGATTCAAAAATATGTATAATTTCATTTTCTGATTTAATATAGTAGTATTTGTATAAGAATCTGATTTTATAAAATTTATACATTTTTGATTAATAATTCAATTTATCTGAGTATCAAGTATTAGCTTGGTGATAAAAAAACTTGAAATCGAGAGTAGAAGATTTAATATTAAACTTGTTCTTCTTTTCAAAATATATGATTTGCTGTTTATACACTATTTGTTGTATTACAATATAGTTTGTTTTCGTTTAAATTTTTAAATGTTATGGATATGTTTTATATTAGTAGAGTGTGTTAAATAATTTCAATAGTTATTTACGAAATTTTGTATATAGGTGGGTGTAGTCTGTTTTTTCTCTCATTATTGCATCTCTTCTGAGATAAAGCGTTAATAAATAAAATGGCTTTTTTAGCACGGGGGAAAAAGGGAGATTTAGTAGAAGTAGCTGAAGAGTTAGGGGAAATGGTTCCAGATTCTTTTAAAATCCCAGATATTAAAAAATTAATTTTAACTAGTAAAAACTTTAACGAGGAAGAAGTGAAATGTATATTAGATAGGGTAATCGAGGAAAGAGTTAAAAGGGAACAGGAAGAAAAAGAGGAAAGAATTAGGCGAGAAGAAAAAGAAGAAAGAATTAGACGTGAAGAAAGAGAACATATTTTGGAAATGAAACGTCTGGAAATCTCTTCAAATGCTGCAATTTCGAACACAGAATCAGTTACAAATAGGACTGAACATGCTCAAAAAATTCAATTAATGCAAATAACGCCAAAATTCGATGAAAGGAAAGATGAGATGAGTTTATACTTAATAAATTTTGAGCGTAGAGCAGAAATGGCTCATATTCCAAAAAACGAATGGGTAGTTTATCTTGTAAGTGCTTTACCTTCAGAGATATCTAACATGTTAGCTAGAGAACCTCCAGAAAGGGCTGATGATTACGATTACGTGAAGGAAATTATTCTTAAACGATTCAAGTTAAATAGCGAAAAATTAAGACAATTGTTTCTTAGACACCAGAAAACGTCAGACAAATCATGGAGAAATTATGCACAAGAATTGAATAGTTACTTTACGGAATGGCTTACGGAATTAGAAATAACGACATTTGAACAGCTTAAGGAACTAATGGTAACAGATCAATTGAAACGTCGTGTGCCAATTGAAATTAAGGAACATTTTTTGGCGGAATGGCTTAAAATAAATTCGCCGTATGATCTGGCAGAGAAAATAGATGAATATGAAAGTTTAAGAGATAGTTTTAAGACGAAAGATTTTACAAAACTCCCTCGAAATAATTTTGGTTTTCGTCAACAAAATGAAAACCGTGCCTTTAAGTTTAATGAAGTAGTTCGGAATCATAAATCTCATGTTCCTAAAAGAGTCGAGAATAAAAATTCTAATTATTCACATGAAAAGGAATTCGAAAAAAGAAAACAACTCCGATGTTATGAATGTGGTTCTTATAGTCATTTGCGGCCTCAGTGTGACAAAATAAAAAAGAACTTAGAATCGGTAGCATCCAACGAAATTGCTAGAAGTACATTTAATGAGTTGATGGCTCCTTACACTAGTATCGGCACTGTTAATGGAATTCAAATGCCAATCTTAAGAGACACTGGAGCAACTCTTGATTTGATTTGTGGAAAATACGTGAAACCTGATATGTTCACGAAGGAAAAGGTTTGGCTAAGAACACCTCTTGATGAAACTTTAGTATGCTTACCTATTGCCGAGGTTGAAATAAATTGTGAATTAGGTCACATTTTGACAAAGGCAGCAGTTCTTCGAGATTCTTTGGATCAAGGAAGATATTTACTGGGAAACAAAACAGCCGCTTTATTTGAGGAAATTAAAAAGCATGAGGAGGTGAAAATACATATGATAAATGCTATAGAAACTCGAGCTCAAAAAAGACGGAAGGAAAATAGCACGAATAAAGAGATTATTGATTCTGAAATAGAATCTTCTAGGTCTTGCTTCCTAACTAAACAAAATGAAGAATTAGAGCAAAATACAATTTTGCCACCATTAGAAACCGAAGTTGAAGGGATGGATTTGATAAAAACATCTCCAGAAGAATTTGCTCGGGAACAAAAGGTGTGCGAAGATTTGAAACCTCTTTTTGAGCAAGCTAAACGACAATCTTCAAAAGACAATAAATATATTATAATAAATCAATTGTTGTTTTATAATAAAATGGACAATGATGGAACTGTAAGAAGATTATTAGTTGTGCCCAAGAAGTTTCGCAACCAACTAAAAGGGATCTGCCATGAAATAACTGCAGCTCATTTAGGTATAACTAAAACAAAAGATATGCTGTGCAAAACTTTCTACTGGCCTAACTGCTTTAAAGAAATTGAAAATTTTGTTAAATCTTGTGACAAATGTCAACGAGTAGGAAAGCCTCAAGATAAGAAAAGGGCTCCTTTGAAACTGGTTCCAGTAATTCCGGAAATATTTACAAGAATTAACGTTGATGCATGTGGTCCTTTACCTATAACTTCCTGTGGTAACCGGTATATTATAACAGCCATTTGCATGTCATCCAAGTATCCAGATGCCATCCCAGTACCAGATATACGTTCTACTACTGTGATTGATGCTTTTCTTCAGATATTTAGCCGCATGGGTTTTCCTAGGGAGTTGCAAAGTGATCAAGGAACATCTTTCATGAGTGTCCTAACATCAGAATTTTTAGAAAAATTTGGTATTAAAGTTGTGCATAGTTCCGTTCAGCATCCCCAAAGCAATCCTGTTGAGAGATTGCATAGAACTTTAAAGAGAATACTGAAAGTCCTTTGCTTAGAAAAGGGTACAGATTGGGAGAAGATTTTACCTCAGGCACTTTTTGCTCTTAGAACTTGCATTCATGATAGCACTGGATATTCTCCTGCAGAATTAGTCCATGGTCGGAACTTAAGAACACCCTTAACACTATTATATGAAAATCTAACTGGTAAAACCATTGAAGAAGATAGTGTGATTGCTTACGTTTTTAATCTTTTAAATAGAATGAAAAGATGCCAAGAATTAGCTGTGAAAAATATGACAGAGGCTAAAGAAAAACAGAAACTTTGGTATGACCGTAAGGCTACGAAAAGAGAATTTAAAGAAAATGATCTTGTGTTAGTTGTTGCACCTTCTAGATCAAACAAATTTTCTGTTCATTGGATAGGTCCAGGAAAAGTAGTAAAACGACTATCGGACACAAATTACGTAATACAATTTCCCGATAAGGAAAAATTACATGTATACCATGTAAATATGTTAAAACCTTATTTTCAGCGTCCAGAAGATGTTAATTTAATTTTTACCTCTGATTCTGATAATGAAGATATTGATTCTGAGAAAGAAGATATCCCAAGTTTTGAAATTAATTCATCTACCCTTTTAGAGACTTTTCCTGAAAGCTGTTTTAATGAAAAGTTAGAGGACGATCAGAAGAAACAATTGAGTAGACTTTTGATTCAATTTATTGATATTTTTTCAAATGAACCGGGTTGTACAGAACTGGCTGAACTGGACATCGAGTTAGAATCTAATAAATCTATTATAGCTAAACCATATCGAATGTCCCCACGACAGACAGAAATTCTGAAATCGGAAGTAGACAAGATGTTGAAATTGAAGGTGGTGGAACCAGGTGAATCCGATTACACATCACCTTTAATATTAGTTGAAGCTCCTGGAAAAGAACCTCGTCCGTGCATTGATTATCGCAGGTTAAATGAGGTTACCAGAACGCAATATTATCCATTACCAAATATTGAAGAGCGTGTTGAATCCGTTTCGAAAGCGAAGTTCATATCTTTATTAGACTTAACACGAGGTTATTGGCAGATACCTTTGAGTCCTAAGGCTCAAAGATATGCTGCATTTACGACGACATTTGGTGTTTATAAACCTTTGAGAATGGCATTCGGTTTGAAGAATGCTCCTTACTATTTCAGTAAGTTAATGGCTGATTTATTAAAAAATTGCGAACATTTTGCTGTGCCTTATTTAGATGACATAGCTATATATTCACTTACCTGGTCTGATCACATCCAACATCTTAAATGTGTTCTGGAGAAGATTCGATTTGCGAAATTGACTGTAAAACCCCTAAAGTGCAAATTCGCTCAACTTCGTGTTAAATATTTGGGACACTTTGTAGGACAAGGTCAAAGAACACCAGGTGATATTAAAGTGAAAGCCATTACCGATTTCGAACGTCCCTCAAGCAAAACCGAAGTACGAGCTTTCCTAGGTCTTGTTGGGTACTATCGCAAGTATATACCAGAATTTTCGGTAGTTGCTGCGCCTTTATCCGACCTGTTAAAAGGGAAGTCCAAGAAAGGAACTGTAATATGGAATAATAACTGCGAAAAGGCATTCATAGAATTAAAGAACACTTTAATAAAGAAGCCTGTACTTTACAGTCCAGACTTTCAAAAACAATTTATCATTCAATGTGATGCCTCAAACTTAGGAATAGGTGTAGTTTTATCTCAGAGAGATCAAAATGAAAATGAACACCCTATCCTATTTCTGAGTAAAAAATTTTCAAAATCTGAGAAATATTATAGCACTATAGAAAAGGAATGTGCAGCAATAATTTTTGCTGTTACTAAATTAAAATATTATTTAGATGGTCAGTATAAATTTACTATCGAAACTGATCATAACCCTTTAGTTTGGTTAAAACATCATACAGGATCTAATCCCAGACTTTTAAGGTGGGCTTTGGTGCTTCAAAGCCTAAATTTTGATATTGTTCACCGAAAGGGCAAATTACATCAGAATGCCGATAGTCTCAGTAGAATGCTGAAAAACCAAACTTAATTATTTTCTTTTTTCTCAGATATTAAATTAAAATGTTTTTTTTAATACAAACTTCCATTGTTGTTACATGTGTACATAATAAAAAAATGTTTTTTATAATAAAATGTGTCTATTTGTAAGTTTAGTTAAGGTTGAAAATTCTGTTGTGTTAGATAATTATTTTGTGCTATTTTGATATAATTTTATTTTATATTTAATACTATATAATTCCATATAATTTTGTGTTTCAGCCAGAGTCCGATTGATCAGGGCTATCTGTAATACTAAATTTTGCTCTTTGTTGTTTGTGTGTGTTTTTTTTCTTTTTTATTTGCAGGTTGATTTCCTTAGAATGAGAAAAAAGAAAAAAAAAAAAAAAAAACTCCGGGGAAGGAAGGAATAATTTAGTCTGTAATGTCTCACCATCGGCACTTTCGATTTTAAGATCCTATGTTTTTTTTTTTTGTTTTGTTTTGATTTTCAGAGAGACTCTCATTGTACGCGAAGCAGGCGAGAGAGATTGTCGCGAACCCATACATGGCTCCTTGTAAATTTTGTTCATTTTTTAATTAAATGTGTATGTTTCAAAATTGGAGTCATTTATTTGTTTGTTTGTTTCATAACAATGCATATAAATAAATTAATTGTATACAAATACAAGGGTTACTCTGAAATTTTTGAGATACGCGCAGACGAGAATTTACAAAATAAAAATAACGGTTTAATTTTAAAGTACAAAGTATTTTAACACAGAAGACGGTTTTTTACTGACTTACTTCAACTTGTTTAGTGTGGAATAAATTTTAAACAGAAGAGAAAATGGAGTTGATGCGAAAACATTTTCGCGCTATGATTTTCTACGATTTCAAAGCAGGATTAAGTCAAGAAGAATGCGTTCAACGGTTGCAATTAGCATTTGGTGATGAATCTCCAGCTCGTGCTACTGTATTCAGATGGTTTAGAGAATTTAGAAGAGGTCGCAATTTTCTTCTGGATGAAGAACACACAGGAAGTAATCCCGGATAATGTGTCTGCCATATGAAAAATGTTAATGGATGATAATAGCGGTACCTATCAAATAATACAGAAGGAACTTAACATTGGATCCGCAGCCATACACAAAATCATTCATGAAGAATTACATATGAAAAAAGTAGTTTGCTGTTGGCTTCCCCATAATCTAACAGAGCATCAAAAAGAGGAGCGTGTCAGAATCAGTAAAGAAACTCTTAATATGCTGAATGATGGTGGCCACCGCATCATTTCTATAATTGTAACTGGTACGTACATTTACGTTTTTTGACGTACATTTATGTAAATTTACGTTTTTTGACGTTCCAACACGCCAAGAAAGCAAAGTATGGGTCTTTGAAGATGATCCCACACCGACAATGGTGAAAAAACAACGCGCACTGAAAAAAGTGATGTATGCCGTTTTCTTCAGAAGTACGGGATTGGTCAAAGCCGTCAATTTGGAAGGACATAAAACAGAGTAACAGCAAACTGGTATACCACTAAATGTCTTCCAGAAATTCTACAAGAACTGAATGTTAGGGGACTAATGCTTCACCATGACAATGCATCTTCACATACAGCCGGATTAACAGTTGAGTTTCTTAAACAAAAACAAATTAAAGTGATCGAACATCCGCCGTATTCACCTGATCTAGCTGTGTGCGACTTTTGCTTATTCTTTAATCTAAAAAGAACTTGCGTGGACGTCGTTTTCATTCAGAAGAAGAGATTGATGTTGCTATAAATGCATTTTTTTCATCTATTCGAAGAAATGAATGGCTTGAAGCATTTAATCTGTGGAAAATTCGTCTACAAAAGTGCATTGATGCTGAAGGAGACTACTTTGAACACACCTAAAATTTTGTATGTATAACTTTAAAAACCTAGTTGTATCTCAAAAATTTCAGAGTGACCCTCGTATATATACACAAAATTCATTAGCAGAGAGAGAGAGTTCTTTTTTATTGAATATATATAGCAAACCACACCAAACATTTTTCATTATAGAAATAAAATTTGTTAAAATACCTTATCAATCCCTTCAAAAATATTTTTATTGATTTATAATTGCATTGCAAATATGCACTAATATAAAAGATAGCTGTTTTTATTTGCCAGCTAATTTAAATAAATATATATTTATAAAAATTACATGTACATATATATATATATATATATATATATATATATATATATACATATATATATATATATATACATATATATATATATATATATATATATATATATATATATATATATATATATATATATATATATATATATATGTGTGTGTGTGTGTGTGTGATATAATTAAAATGGAAATAACCTTCCATTACACTAACTCCATCCAACACTTTACACAAATATAAGTAAAAAAACAAATTATTCAATGGGAAAATAGAATCTTCTATTGAAATGTTCATACTGTATATAAATCATGAGTTATTCTTAGACTAAATGCACTTGTCTCTGTTTTCATTATTTTCTGAATTTTGAAAGTCAAAATGTGTTTGCAAATCATAATATTCTAATTCATTTTTTATTTAAAGTATCGAATGTAAATATGTGCTTAATATTATTTTTTTTAACATTATATAAAAATTCTTCGAAAGGTTTTAAACATTTGGTTCAAATTTAACAAATCTCAGCTTTAAGTGGTCTTGGAATTCAAAGTTCCAGTTTCTTGATTTTATATTTTGTAAAAAAATGGAATTAAAAATGTGAATGATGGCAACTTCAATAGCAATTTGATTTTGGAAATGTTGAGGAAAAAATAACATTCCTTGTAATATAGTTTGAAAATATTTAAGTTACGTTTATAATCTTTCAAAAGTTATTCGAAAATGATTTTTAAGATACATACTTCTTCCTTTGAAGATAAAGTAGTATATCAAGTTTATATCTGGCAAAAAGAGATTGATGTCAACACTTTAAAAGAAAATTGGATCGAAAATTTATTTTTAAATCCGAAAATCGATTTAGAATCATTTCAGCATTTTTCAATATTTCAAGAGGATTTTTACGATCAAAGATAAAATTTGATACTTCGATTTGAATTCTATTTTGATTTCTATTCTATACTTTCGACATTTTCATTGGAATGATATGTATATATCTAAATAAAAAATGATATGAAGAAATATAAAAAAAATTAAAAATATAAATAAATAACTTACCGTACGAACAAAGAGGAATATTAATAAATTTTAAGTACTCAGTGTAAAAATTATCGAATTGATGTAAATTATGTTTTTTTTTAAATTATATCTTGTGTAAAGGAAATATAAATACGAAATATTTCATGAAAGTTTTCTTAAAGCATTATTTTTAAAACTACTATGTATATTAATGATGCAATAGTAAAATATAAATAGATTATTCTAAAAAATTATTTAACAAAAAGGGAAAGACCAAGGTAAGTACTGGTCATGATGCCAGAAGCAAATGCTGCCATATTTATGGGAAAGAGATTAACAAATTAATCCTCAAGACCAACTATGGATATTAAAGACAAGAAGCAAGAACTAAAGTTGAGCCACCTGAATCTGCACCACTGTAGAGCGGCGAATCTCCTGTACTCCCAAGACATTAAGAACTTGGATATTGACTTTGCCTCAGCAAATGAACCGTACATATTCAATAATTCCATCACAGGCTTCTCTCTGGACTATGTTATCATTCCTTCTAAAGACCTTAAGGCAGCCATCATTGCTAAAGAATTTCATCATTAGTCCGATTTTTTCGGCTGATGAAATCATCATCATCAAAGTGAAGGTAAATAATGATTTCCTCTTCATCTGCTCTATTTACAGCCCTCCTTCAAGGAATATTCAATCTTCAATTGAACCGCTTGAGAGTCACATTTCCAGCAACCCCAGTGAGAAATGGATCATTCTTGGCGACTTTAATGCCAAATCTTCGGCATGGAGTCCAAGACGTACTGACCATCGAGGCGAGCTGCTTCTAGACTTCATAGCTCGTCAGGACCTGATTGTTTAAAATGACGACAACAGCCATCCTACCTTCTCCAGTAGCATTGCAGAGAGCTGGATTGATCTCATGATCACTAAGAACCTGTCTAATGATGATGTCAGAAATTGGAAAATTAGAGACTGCATTACTGCCAGTGATCATTGTCTCATGACTTGTGAGATTGGAATCAACAGGGTACATTAGCGGCACAACTGGAGATGGAACACAAAGACCTTGGACTGGGACAAGTTCAAGCTCAGCCTTCCAAGACTGATTGAGGAATACCCACTCGATGAGATATCAGACATCAGCGAAACCATTCATAAGATCGAGGAGAAACTCAGTAAGCTTTGTCAACGTCATAAGAGGAAATTGAAACCAGCCTCCAACTCTAACTACTGGTGGACGCAGGAACTCACGATGGAAAGAAGCAGAGTTCGAGCTTTACGGCGTAAATTCCAGAAAGAATCGGATCCTGAACTGCGAAAGAAAAAGAAGATGGATTTCAAATTGGCAGCCTCCTGCTATAGAAAGAGAGTTCAGGATACTAAACAACGTGCTTTCCGGGACTTTCTTGGCAATGTGACTAACTCAAATGCTTTCAGCAGTCATTACAAAATAATCCGAGATAAACTCCGCAGACCTCAGATTGCTGACCTCGTCAGACTTGACAACAATGAGCTGGCCAAAGATGTCGCAGAATCAGTCAATGCCATCCTCGAGTTTCACTTTCCCATGACTCCTCTTAAAGTGAATGATTCTCTAGACTACACCTCTCCTCCTCAACCAGCTTTCACGGTCCATGAAATTGAGGAAGCAATCAAAGATACTGACTTTAATAAGGCTCCAGGCTATAACGGCATCTGTTTGGACGTCTACGCTGAGCTGTTCTACACCAACAAGGACTGGTGCCTGGGAATCCTCAACAAATGCCTAACACAAAGTTCGTTTCCCAAAAACTGGAAAATTGCAAAGGTTGCTCTAATCCCAAAAGATGGTAAGGATAAATCGCTCAGAGATTCTTACAGGCCCATCTGTCTCCTGCCCGTATGGGGGAAGATTCTCGATAAGGTCATTATGAGGAGGCTTTACTACTTCTTCATTGAAAATGGACTGCTCCATAAAAATCAATTCGGATTCCTCAGGGGCAAAAGTACCTGTGATGCCCTTACAGAACTTATCAACCGCATCAAGCAAAATAAGCAGAACAACCTCTTCTCCTGCCTGATTTCGCTGGACATTAAGAATGCCTTTAACAGCTCCAGGTGGAATGACATACTGCGTTTACTCAGAAAATTCCAGACACCTGCTAATTTGTACTGGATGGTGAGCACATTTCTTAAGGACAGGTTCTACCTAGATGATAATAAGAGACAGGTACCATATAACATCGGGGTTCCTCAAGGTTCAAGCCTTGGACCTTTCCTATGGCTTATCATTGCCAATGAGTTGCTGACTAAAGATTTTGGCCCTAATGCCCATTGCCAGGCCTTCGCTGATGACGTAGCAATACTGTTGGATGCGAAGTCCTATTTCAAATTCACGAAGTTGGCCATGAGGCCCCTCAAGATAGTAGAAGACTGAACCAAGGAACTCGGACTCAAACTAAGCTTAAATAAGTGTAAATACTCTATTTTTACTAGGAGTAAGGACATTACCCGAAGACCAGGCATCTCGCTCTCCGGAAACAGAATCACCTACTCTGATGAACTGAAGTACCTCGGACTTATACTGGATCCCAAACTGACCTGGATGGCGCACCTGAACAATGTCAAGAACAAGATTGACAGCCTCCAAAACAAGCTAGTCAGAATCTCCCGAGTCTCGTGGGGACTAAAGCCAAATATCCTGAAGCTCATCTACTGCAGCGTCATTGAGAGTACCATCCTCTACGGGTGTCAGGTCTGGTATTCCAGCACTGCCAAGATCAACAACAAGCTCCAGCAAATCCAACGTATTGGACTCCTGAAAGTTACGAAAGCTTATCGTACTACCTCCACCGATGCACTCCAAATCCTGGCAGGAGTCCCACCGATCTTCCTCAAAGCGGACGCCCTCCAAAAGAGATTCAAGTTGTGGAATCTTGGGTCCACAATCCACATCAACGAGACTGATTGGAACCCTTGCAATGCCTGGACCAAGGTCCCAAGTCTCACCCCACCATGGACGACCAACCCTTGGACTTGGAATATGGAACAGGTCCACGAAGACTTCTACGCCTTCACGGACGGCTCGAAGATTGGCAATAGAGTCGGCTATGCGTCTCTCATCTACAGAAACAATGAGCTGATTAAGACCATTCAAGCCCAACTTAATAACACGGCTTCAGTGTTTGAGGCAGAAGCAACCGCAATCCTGCTAACCATCAAGCACGCGATCTCCCAAGATTACCAGAAATGCCACATCCACACAGACTCTAGGTCAGTACTCTTGGCGTTGGCTGGAAGGCAAGACTCAAGTGATACAATACAAGAGATTGTCGAGATCTGCAAAGGACGAGAGAGACAATTCGCCTTGCACTGGGTCAAGGCTCATATTGGTATCACCCAAAATGAAGCAGCAGACGTTGCAGCGAAGCAGGCCACCCAATTAGACAACATTGACATCACTGTTAAACTCAGCAAACAGCAGTTCCGGACACTTACCATCGAGCACGAGACTTCTATGTGGCAGCACAGATGGGAGACCTCCAACAAATCCAGGAGACTCTTTGAACTCTTCCCGAAAGTTTCACGGAAAAGACTACAAGGGGACTTCTTTCTAAACCAGCTTCTTACCGGGCATGGAGTCTTCGGCACCTATCGCAGCAGATTCCATGGGCAATCAGATGTCTGTCCACATGACGGCGATGTACATGATCCGGAGCACCTTCTCTTCCACTGTAGCCGCTACTCCAACATTCGGGAAAAGACCTTTCCCAAGAACTTCCACCAACTACACATCAAGCAGCTCCTCCCTCTTAAAGAATTCAGGAAAGGTGCCAAGGAAATTCTGCAGGCTGAACTCCTCCTTCAGCTCACTGACTAACCTCTCCTCCTTCCTTGTACATATGTTTTGTGCTGTATCTTTCTCAATTAAGGCCATCCGGCCCTCTTCCAGCCACAGTGAGTCCCAACAGAACCCCTTTTGCCCCTTCGGTTTGGACAGTCCACAAGAGCTCTACTCACACGCCCTGGCCAAGTGCTGAGCCTGGGTTTCCTCCAGGATTACTGTCCGACGACATTCTCCACCGTATACCTTCGGGTGGGACGGTGCTCTTTGGTAATGTTATTACCAAAGTTATTATTAATATTCTAAAAAATTAAGAATAGATCAGTTATACGAGCATTTTTTAAGATTTGGGGAAAAATTTAATTTAAGCAAATATTACAAATATATTTATTTTTATTATTACGAATGTGTATTTGGCCATTTAATTACATTTACATCTTAATTTAGCTGAATCTTAAATCAAATTCTACACAACGACTAAAGATGAAAGAAAAAAATGTTTTTTAGAAGAGAAAGCCATTTCTCGTCCTAAAATCAAAACAAATCACCCATTTCCCGTTTAGTAAAACCAGCTAAACGGAAAATATGCTTTACTTTTGCGTCTTTTTCAACGAGAATATTTGGAAGTTTTCATGGTTTCCTTCTTTGCAACACGTGAATATAGTCCATTATCTATGAAAAGTTCTCGCGGAAAATAGCAATGCACAATGGAGATTAAAAAAACACATACAAAACCTTCCACTGTCTACTAGGAAGTGTTAAAACATCACTACTTGGAAGGTTTAACAGAGAATGAAATCTAAAGACTTGTCTGTGTGAGAAGTTCGATTAGCAGAGGACTTGATCTGTTTAGATTTTCCGTGAACAAGTCAGCAAATTCTGATAGAATTTACCCACCTTAAATATTTTCAGAACATAATGTGGGAATAAAGGTTCCAGTGTTAAGTATTGATATCATTATTTGACGGGTGTGACAAATTATACGAAGACGATATTGAAACTAAGGCCAATTGATATACGCAAGCTCCCACCATATCGTTATAAAAGCGTATTGAAGAATAAAATTGTACAGGTTTGAATGCAAAAACTACTGGATAATTGAAGATATATTCTTCATTATTGCTTTGTATTGGAATGATTGGCAGAGAAAATATTTGAGAAGTGCGAAATGAGATTATGGAATGAATTATAACATCTGATAACCTGAAAACAGTTATTAGTTATCAGAAGTTAATTAGGCTGCCTAGAAATGAATACTATCTTGTAGGATCTTGAATTAAAGTGATTCTTCTTACAACTACATGATATAAAAATAAATAGAAACTATTAAGATGAAATACTGATCAACATCAGCCTAAGGCAGCGAAATCTATTTTCGAGACTCACCCACCAGCTAAACTTCAATATAATGATTTGAACATGAATACATTTGTGGGGCCTTGATATCTTGTAGTGGAAAAGCATTAATCATATGCCCGATTGAAAAAAAAGTTCGATATTTGTGTTATACTGTAGTTCTATGAAAAGTTAAGCATATTACAAGTTCAGTACTGCCTAATATCCCTTTGCTTGTGGTGAATGAAAAGTTGAGGGATCGAACATATGACTTCACAACTTATCAAAATGCAGAACCAATTGTGTTTAGTTAGAAACTTCGGTTACACTTGGATCTTAGCCAAAAGGCCGAGAAGCGATAAGTATCCGTATTGTCGAAGAAGGTTGAGAGTCTGCGCTAGAATAAAGTGGACACATCGTCGAGAATGACAGTGTGATGAATCAAATATATCCACATGATGCAATAAAATTTTATGCCATGCCTATAGCTTTTTACTATGCTATGTAATTCTATTTTTGCTTATAATGATGCAAGGTTGGTTGGTTTGTCGCTCAACGGTCATTTTTTGCACACGAGGGCTAATTAGACCGGGACCTACGGTTTAAAGTGGATTCCTAACCACTACAAACATCCATGCCCAAGGTGGGATTCGAACCCACGAACTGTTGAACCGTGCAATGATGCAAGACTTAGTCAATTTGGTCTTTCCAGAATTAGTGAAATAAATAAGCAATTTAATGCATAGAGTGGCCAACATATTTTCTTGACCTGTATCCAATCGAACAAGTCTAGGACACATTTAATATCAAACGTCAAGGACACAGTCGATATCAAAATTCGAAAAGTTTTAGTGTCCTTGTCAGTGGATTTTAACATCTGCATTCTTCGTCGTATAGAAAATATGACGGACGACCATACACGTTTTTATTTTTCCAAATGTGGACAAGATGTCGCTGTGTTCACACTTTCTTCCGAAAGCTTTTAATGACATTTGTAAAAGATAAAAAAAAAATCCTGCGTTGTTGTCAGATGAAAAGATTTAGGTTCCCAAGTAGTAGGGATCAGTTCATTTGAATTAGAAATAGTCAATGTAAAACAATAACAAAAAAACACGTTATTCAAACAGAAAAAGAAAAATTGTTTGCCATACGCGAAGACGATATTTGCACAAAAATTATTCAAACGAGAAAATGAAATTGTGCATTTTTCACACTGAAAAAAAAATTATTTATTCTGAAAAATAATACCATAGATTTACTTATTATTTATATTATTTTATGAATTCTTCAACATTAAAATGTGCCTTACTCTTTAAGGATTACTATATTATGTAATAAATATTTCTTTTATAATAATCATTAGATTGATGATTTCAGCAACTTTCTCTTTTGAATTTTTTATGTCTGAAATTCTCTCTTTTTGGTAAATTTAATATTTTTTATTTCATGATCGATGAAGTTAGCTTTTTTCTTATTTTCTTATTGAATACTTCTATTTTTTTATGTGCATTTTAAAGAGAAAATTTAAGAGAATAAATAAAGACAAGTGAATTAAAAAAAAACTGTCCTTCAATATAAAATTAATAAGAACTGTTAAAGATAAAATCATCGAACGAGTACAAAATGTTCATGTAGAATAAAAAAATAAATGAAATATCACATTTCTTGGAATATTTACCTGAGTAATTATATACCAGTAACTGTTTCTTAGGAAAATAATTCCAGCAAATCGCCTTAGTACAAATTGGTTTATTTCGGAGAAATACGGATGCTTCGTGCGCGGTGTTTCTGTGAAATGCAGTTTCTTCATCTTTTAACAACACGAAATCATTTTTGTAAGCTGAAATTATCATCAATTTGCTAGATTGATTGGCCGTCACATAAAACGGTAGAAACTCGAATTGGAAGGGGTCAAATGACTGCGAATAAAAAGTTGTTTTTTCATATAGTATAATCGATCACTTTATTATAAAGTGATATTTAGTGTAAATAGGAGTTAACATTTTTGATATGATTTTTCATTAGAACTGCCATCAAAGCATCTATAGGTTTTGTGGGAAAAAAACATACTTCCCGTACATTTTCCGTTCCAGGGATTAAGTATCTGATCTCATCTTAGACAACCAAGGTATGTACGTGGTGCTAAGAGCGTTAAACTTGCGCTGAGTTTAATGTACATCCACGGATGAAGTATCGAAGTTTTAGAAGATAATTGTCAGTTGAAGTGTCAAATTCGTCGCAGGGTTAAAATTTATGATGCTTGACTGTATTTCTACGTTTGCAAAAATATAATTTATTCGCAAAAAATCAATAATAATAAAAAAACAGCTGTAGTGATCTATTTATATTTGTATATTTACATTATAATTCGACTAGATTTTAGATTTTTATCCTTTTCTGTGGTAAACATCCTAATAAATATTATAAAATAATCTTACATTTTTAGGGCATTTTTCCTTAGCACCTATTAATAACATTTTTTCGATGAAAACAATTCAATATCTTTAAATGTTTGTAATAAAATTATTCATTTGAAAAATAGCAAGATAGATATTTCATAATTTCTGTGATAGAACTTAGGGTGTTAAAAATATTAATATGATATTGTTGAAAAACTCAGTTTCAATTTTTCCAACTTACTGATGAAAATTCACTTGGGTTTATTTATATTATTAATTCGACGTATTATATTTATCAAAAAATAGGGAGCTATAATCACAGTTATGAATGAATTTTAAAATAAACCTGTTTAAATATGGAATAGTAACATTTGTCTTGTGTTTTACCCTTTTTAATTTCAAATTCAATTTATGAATTCGATTATATTCAAAACATTTAAATATAATCAAATTCATAAATTATTTTTTTAATTATTTTAGAAGAATATTTATCAAGCAATCATTTTTAATACTAGTTATTTCCACATGACTATTACTGTTTTTGATGTGGCTTCAAACTAAAACAGGAACTTCCTATAACATTTCATTACTTTTTTTAATGAATTCAAAATAATTCAAACTCAAAATTATCATTATGAATTATAACTTAGACAAATAATTATGATTTCTCTCATACTTATATTCCTGCTGTTACAAATCTAGTAAAAATACATTTAAACGATATTTGATTTCAAAAATAAAACAGAGCTTAAAAATTACCAAACAAGGGCAAAAACTAATTTGGAATATAAAGGTGATAATAATATTTTTCTATATTATTTAACAGTTTCCTTTTCTTAATTGAGAGATATTTTTATAAATCAATGAATATTGAATGGAAAGAATTTAAAATGTTATCACTTTACGAAATACTTAAATGTAAATATCTAAAGAAAAAATGATTGTTTATTTGAAAAGAAGAAAAATCAAAACAAGTGCTCATACATAATGTTCTAACATCTCTCTTCCTCCCTTTCCCTCACTATTTTATCAGAGAGAAACAAGTTTTATCCTAACCTTCATTCTTTCGAATTTAGAAAAATAGGTCGAATCATGTGCTTTATTATTTAAAAGGTTTTTATCCTATCTTTCACGACTGGGGGTGTAGCTCAGTGGTAGAGCGTTCGCTTTGCATGTGAAAGGCCCGGGGTTCGATCCCCCGCACCTCCATAGAATTTTATTTTGATTTTTACTTTTTTTTTCTAATAATCTTGTTTTTTTTTTCTAGAAAATTTTATTTTTAATCTTTTTATTTTCGCGCCTTTTTAGATGTTTCTCTTATCTGTTCTGTAAAATTTCTCACAATTTTCAACTCATTAAAATTAATCACTGCTTGACAAAATAAATCGTCTTTCAAATGCTTATATGTATTTATATGTGATACGTGTTAATAAATGCTTATATGCAAATATTCGATGTGTAGTTAATGTATTCTTATTCACTGAATAATTTTTTGAACGGCTTTTATCAAGCAGCTATGTTTAGAAAAGTATTTAGCATTTTTTTATAATAATCAGTTTTAAAAAAGATACTCTCTTCGTTTCCAAAAAATTGATTTTAAGTTTATATATTTAATATTAATTATACAACACTGCTTAGTAAAATAAATTTTGTTTCAAATACTAACTCAGATATTACAAGTATTTTCTTATTATTATATAAATTAATAAAAGAGATAAGAAAAATATTTTATATTTTCGATCGTATACAGTTTTAAAGATATTTATCGTCTCTAAAAACTCCTCATAAAAAGGAGTTCTTAAAGACCAAAAATTTACTCCGCAATTTAACCGAATCCTCATAAAAAGAGCTTTTATAAAATCTACGAAATTTTCCTTTATATTGAAATGTTTGTATAAGAATATTTTTTCATGAATATATCATATGCAGATTAAAGTAATTTGGTATATATACCACAAGACACGAAAAATGTATCGTACATATGGATTAATTAATATAATTAAGTTTCTAAAATAATACATTTAAATCAATTTATTAAAAAATTTCATGTAAATTTTTAAAACTTTTTTTTCTTTTTTTGTGAGAAAATATAGTTACTAGTTCTAGTTAACAATACTATTTAATAAAAATTCAGTTTAATTTTTAAAACCCATTACGGTAATTTTTAAAATTTTAATTAACAGTTTCATGATTGTTTATTAAAATCTTTTCCAAATAACTTTGACTAGTTTATTTAACTAATATTGACTTTATAAATGGGATGTTAATTAAAAAATTAACAAATGAGATTTAAATGACAATTTGTCGACACTTTTTATATTCCTCCAAGTGAACTTTTTTTCATAATAATTAAATAAAATGTCTGAAAGTGATAATCTAAAATAACGATGAATTAATACAGTTAAATTATAAATAATGCCACTCAATAAGAAATAGGAATATTAATTTGAAAATTAGACATCACTATTTAAATAATTTTAATTGAAGTTAAGCTATTGCTTTTCGATTAGTTTATTAATTACTTAATGAGATTTTGGATTAAAAATTAATATGTTTATGTAAATTTAAAAAAAACAGGAATATACGTTACTCCACGATTAATAACTAGTTAGGATAATAATAATTGACTAGATTCTGAAAATTTATTAAAGGTTTTTTGTATCAGAAAATTTACAAAAAAAGCATAAAAAATTCACTTAAGTATTTAAAAAAAAGAATATCTCTATGAAATAAACATAATATTTAAATAAACATTAAAATAATGTTTTTTTTGATATTCCTAATTTTATGAATAGGTTTAAAAAATATATATAATATCTGAAATGTCAACATATTATAATAGAAAGAATGATATAATTGCATTTAATAATTTCTTCTACTTTCAACTTATATATTTGATTAAAATGAAAATTTTTAGTACTTAACATAACTAAATTAAAATTTATTTTGCATTGGAAATGAAAAATATATAATACTGATTCTTGTATTTAAAGGATTATATATTTTTTACTTTAAAATTAGACCAAGAAAATAAAATTATGAATTGTTATTCTATTTCGCTACATTTCCTTAAATAGAACGTTATTCAAAGTATTGTCAAAATCTAGAATTAGTAAATCCCATTTTTAGATATAAATTTAAAATTTGGACAGTTAACATCGAATAAATCACATTTGCATAAGGTATATTATTCTCATCTTATGATTCTATTATATTTTTCTTTTGATTTCAAAGTCATATCTTATATCCTAATAACAGAACATAAATTTAATATATCATAATGAACTTACCTTTCTGAAATTGATGTGTAAACATAGAGAGATAGACCTCTGATAGCTATTTTCATAAGAACGAAGAGATGGAAAAAAATAGCTTGGCTCCTATAAATTGTCAATATGACAGTCAAAATCAAGATGACATAATGTATTACTAGACAGTGTATTTTAATATATTTTAAAGAATTTTATACTGCATTATGATGTGTTATTCAATGAAAACAGAAAGATGATATTATAAAAAAGAGTATAATTAATAAAACGCACATTTAAGCTGCACCAAAATTTTCCGTCAGTTATAAATCTATATTACGTAATTTTGTAAAGAAATAAAATTTTTGTATATATATATATATATATATATATATATATATATATATATATATATATATATATATATATATATATATATATATATATATATATATATATATATATATATATATATTAAATAAATATGAAGTGTCCAGTAATAAGCAGTAAGTGAAAATTTATTTGGTGATATTTGTTGATATTTTTTTCCCTGCAGTGTGTGTGTGTGTATTTTAAAAAGCACTTTTTTACTACATTCTTAAATAAATTAAATAAAACAAAATAAAATAATAAATATTTCATATTTTTCATTTTTAGTAAAATTATTTTATTTTCTGTAAAATAAAGTTAAATAGAACTAATAATAATAAAAAATTCTTAGTAAAATATAGTTAAACAAGGCATTTTCATTTTAGTGAGGAATAAAAAGAAATAAATTGAAAATAAAGTAAAGAATAGAATAAAAGATAGAAATGAAATATTGGAATTTCATATTCTTTTCAAACATTCGAAATTTGGTGAAAGGAATCTCAGTTTCTTCTTTAATTCGTATGTATTTACTCTTCATGTAAAAAAATTCCTTGAGTGCTTTAAAAAAATTCGATATATGACAACTGTCTTCTTAAATTTTGTAAACATTTTCTCGATTTAAATTTCTCGAATTTTTATTTAAAAAAATAGATATTTCATAAATCTTGTAAGAATATTCGAGATTTGATGACTTTAATTCAAACCTTTTATAAATCCACATTAAGAAAAAGAATTGTAATTTAACAAAAATAGTTCTGTGTATTTCTTAAAATATTCGGAAATTAATAATTAGAATCTGTCTATACTCGGATTGTACCTTTAGATTAATGGGTTTGGAATACTCACCCACCACCAAGTGCTTCGTAATTTTGAACCATGGACACTCCTGAGCTGGCACCCTTCTCTCCACATCCACGCCACACCAGCGTAAAGACTTAGGACGTCACATATTAACGTGGACACGTTCCCAACCCACGGAGCTCCAGCAATCCAGTGAGAGAGTGTACATGGTCACCCACCCTTTTACTGTCCGCGGCAAATGATCTGCACTTTGTTGATTTAATGAGCCACTGGAGCCCAGTCTCTAATTATAGTGTGCTAGTACTCATTATGGCAACTGATTACAGAATCATGACAAGCCAATATAAATCGGGATTATGGACTAAGTTCCATCAGTAACTAATCACTAATTGATTAAAGGCACTTTATATATGAGAGCTAGTTAGATTGACACCAACAGTTAAACTTCGAACCGAAGTAGAATTCGAATCTTTGCCGACATCCACACTCACATATCCGAGGATTAAAACAATGTAATTAAACTTAGTCATTTCGCTGTTATGCAAACTGATTACAGAACATGACCTTGACACGCTAATACATATAAAGAATGTTACGAATCTACATTCATATTTTATGTAATCGGTTGCCATAAATTAAATTTTTCCATTCTCCTTATTCAAAGTCAAAAATTGCAGCATCCACAATAATCATTCAAATATTATTTTGCTCTTTTCTCTCTTTTACATTAAAACAATTCTTGTAAAATAGTATAATGAGGGTAACTTAGTGAACTAATTAGTATGGCAATCAATTGAAGAAGATGAAACACATAAAAGCAATTTTAAAAAGTCAGACAGTGGTAAACGTTTACAAGAGTAATTTCAGTTTATGCATAACATTCTATTAAAATTTATGAATAATTTATGTATGATTCTGCTTGTTTATAAAGGAAAATAATTTGAGTATTAATATTTAGAATATGATATTTAAGAAAATTAAATTATTATTAATGAAAGAAATGATTTATAACTTTATTTATATTTGAATCTTAATTACATTTGCATATTTTTTATGCAAATATATGTTGTAATTGCATCCTTTTTTTTCCATACAATGTACATTCTTTTATTTGTACATACTTAATATATTCTTTCAATAAAATATCTTCAATCTTAATCAAATAAAAGCAATCTAAAGAAATTTGCCTTAGAATTTCTGGCGCATTTTAATAATAGTGAAAATTATGACATTTTTTAAAGATTAATCTATTTATCATGAGAGTTTTATAAAAACGAAAATATTTTTAAATATTCTTAACAATCAATCATTTCAAATAGACACTTTTATATGACGTCATCGAATCCTCACAAACGAAATTGTTTGCTTACTTTCTAAAGAAAAATTCAAAATAAACACGAATTACAGTTCATCTTGTTTAATGTTCAGAGTGATGAATAAGTATAAATCGTTTCCCTTCTGAAATGAAGAAAAAAATAAATTAGAATTATAGACGAGTGATAAAAAACATTTTTATTAATGCATTCAATTTTCATAAGTTTCAAAATAGATCTCATTATGTAAAGATAGAAATGTAAAGAAAATGTGTGTAAACAAACCGCCACGTTTTCCGTCCGCAGTTGCCTTGTTCTCGAAGTGAAAATATCTATCTAATTATATAACAAATTACATCTCTCTCCCTCTTTTATTCACTTAAAAATAAATTTATTGACAAATTTTATCAATTAAATTTATCATATAATAAGTAAACTCTGATTAAAATTTGATTAATCTTAATCGATAATATGCGCTTTTAGTTAAAGCAATTTCACTAGTGGAAAAATGGAAATCTTTATAAGCGAAAATTTTTCTGAAAGAAAGATATGAATTCACTATTTAATGTTCCTTGTTCAACATGCACAAATCATCCATGCAATTTTATTTCTCTTGTTAAATTTGCTCTTTTTAATGGTTTTAAAACTCTTTATTGGTTTATCATCAAATTGGTCATTTGCAAGTGCAATTTTTGTGAGCTTATGATTATTGATTGTCAGGTTGAATTTTTCACATCCTTAAAAATCTTTTTTTTTTTTGCTTACTTGGATGTAGTTTATAAAATCTCACTTGTTTTTTAATTGACTATTAAAAGTTCCGAAAGATGGGGCGTAAAAAAGTAATTTACTATCTCTGTGATGTTATGGTCACTCGACTGTGACACAAAAATTAGAAGCAGGTAATTGTGCACAACAACTTAAGTTAATAAAAATATGCAACCGAAATGATATTTGGTAATACCAGATATGAATGGTGAAACATGACAAATTCGAAAACATTCAAAAATTATTGTAAAAATTCTATTTATAGCTGAAAGAAACTTTTAAAAACACCGATTTCTGGTTAAAAGCATAAATAAATTAAATGAAGTAATTTGAAAATATTTTTATGAAATCTGTAACACCGTGAGTTTTGCGATTTCCTAAAAAATTTTTTAACTTTTTTAATTAAATTGTATGCTTCATCAATTTCTGTGAAGAAACTTAATGACATATTGATTTTTGTAAGCGCTCCGAATTACAATTTAATTGCTCATAGGTTTAATAACCACCATGAGCATTGTATATGTTTTTACTGATTCGGAATTTCCCATTAACAAAGTATCCTGATCAAATTAATCCTCTTGTGTAAAAAAAATAAGCATTTTTTCCATGGACTAACCATAGCTTAAAAGCAGTAACTACTGTTTACCATTATTTGAAACGTTAATTCAGCACTATAATTTATTTTATAAATTAAAAAATTATTCAATTGTTCAATTTATTTTCAAATACAAATTCGGCTTAGTAATTTTCAAAAATTCTCATTAAAATAAAGGAAAAAAATTATTTTACGCGAAACAACTTCTGAATTTTTTTAAAGTAAAACAAAAAAATTACTTTGATAAAATAATGCTATTTAAAAATTTTTGTGTTATTTTCTTGTTTTTTTTTTTAATTTATTTTTACCTTGTTTGAAATTTTTTTACGGTTGGTTCTCACAAGTCTCTTTTATGAGATACAACCAGCATTCCAACATTTCCAAAAATTGTTCTGTAGAATTCAAGTCGGGACTTTAAGTTGAACAAACAGGTACTTTCAACCAATTTCTGTCTGAGACTCAAAAATACGCGTTCTATGAACAGAAGCATTATCTTGTCACATAAAGGAACCTTTTCTTAATAGATACCTTCGTTTTAGAAGCATGTTATTGTTTAAAAAAAAAAGTCTACGTAACAACCCACCTATTAAAATTAACGTGACTGCCGCTCAGGGAAACGGCCTGAAAGCATGATGCTATCGCCACTAAATTCGAAAATACATTCCAGTGAAAATATATATAAATCGATCACATGGCTTTTTCCAGGATTATCATACAGCCTGATCAAAGCGTTAGCCTATGAATCGGGATGCATCATTTTACATGGCATTCTTTTCTACTGCGAAGTCCAATTACAATGATCTTTACACCATTGCACAGGTATCAGGTCACTGATAAGTGTGAGAGTGGTTTAAAGTTTTCATTAAAAAAATTAATAAAATACAAAGTTTTCAAATATTTTTAATAGGAGTTTTGACTTAAGAAATCCCGTTAAAACCAGAAAGATAAGTTACCAGAAAATATTGCTAATGTGTAAATTCAAGAAATTCCTATATATATATATATAAATAAATAAATATATATATATATATATATATATATATATATATATATATATATATATATATATATATATATATATATATATATATATATATATATATATATATATATATATATATATATATATCTTAAGATTTCTTAAGTCAAAATTCCTAATAAAAATATTTGAAAACTTTGTATTTTATTAATTTTTTATGGATTATATATATATATATATATATATTAGGTCTACCGGAAAGTTCTGTCCGCTCCGGTTACAATCAGTTTCAACAAGTATTCAGCTCAACAAACCATTTCCAACCTTATTCGGAAACTAGGGTTTGTGTGAAAGTATTCGAGATGGGTGCCACACAAGTTAAGTCAGAAGAATTTGAATGATCGAATGATCATATGCACATTTCTGATTGCACGCAACAGAATCGAACCCTTCTTGGACCGGATCATAACTGGGGATGAAAAGTGGATTACCTATGAAAATATCATAAGAAAAAGGGCATATTGTGAACCCGGAAAACCTGCCCCCTCTACCTCTAAACCGAAGTTGAGTCTGTATATGGTGGGACATTAGAGGACCAATACATTTTGAGCTGTTGAAACCAAACGAAAGGCTAAATTCGTAGAGGTACTGTCAGCAATTGGATAAATTAAAAACAGCACTCCAAAAAAGAGGCCGGCGATGTTCAATAGGAAGGACATCATACTGCTTCATGACAATGCCAGGCCACATGCTGCTTTGGGAACTCGTCAGAAAGTCGCAGAGCTAGGCTGGGAAATTCTGTCGCACCACCATACTCCCCGGACTAGCACTATCTTATCACTTGTTTCTGTCCTTACAAAATTTCTTGCAGGGCAAATAATTCAAGAACGAAGAAGATATCAGACAAGCACTGGTTCAATTTTTGGCCTCTAGAGATAAGACATTTTTTAAAAATGGGATATTCAAATTGCCATCACGCTGGCAAGAAGTCATAAATATATATATAATGATGACAATTATATTATTCAATAAAGTTTATCCAAAGTATGAAAAAATGTAGTCCTTCGTTTCATTCTAAAACGGACAGAACTTTCCGGTAGACCTAATATATATATATATATATATATATATATATATAATATATAAAATTCTCGTGTCACAGTTTTCGTTGCCATACTCCTCCGAAACGGCTTGACCGATTTTGATGAAATTTTTGTGCTTATCCGGTATCTATGAGAATCGGCCAACATCTATTTTTCATCCCCCTAAATGTTAGGGGTAGTACAACCCTAAATTTTTTATTTTTATTTTTTTAGGTTAGTTCTGTAAGTTTCTAATAGATGGCGGTTTAGCATCTAAGTTGCACAGGTATTCGGCAGATGGCGACGTGTTTATTTTTCTAGATTATACCATCTTCGAGAAAATTATCGTGCGCGCGCAAGCGCGTGGTTAAATATAGAATTTACATATATTTTCATGATGTATAATGATACTATAACAATTTTTCGTGAATCATTTTCATAATTATACTTTGTATTGTGTTATTATTGTGCCGTATTCAGTTTGAATATTTTTAATATTATAAATAGTAAAATAAAATTTTATTTATTACTGTTTTTCTCTACTAATTTTCAAACCACCTCGAAAATATGTAAGTATTTCTTGATAGCCTTTTATTATTTTTTATTTTTATTTTATAATTTGATAATTATTAATTTATTCAGTAGAACATTTTGATCTAATTTATTTATTCAAATGATAAATTCTTTTAATTTTTTTTATTTCAGTATAATGCCACGGAAAAAAATTTTAGTTTTAATATAATTTAAAATTAAAATAATAATAGTTCGATGTCAATGTTATCTACCTCATTTATAACAATTTATTTTTAGATGTCTTTAATTTATATAGTATATTTTATAAGTAAGTCACTGATTACAAACTATAATTTAATATAAGATGAATGAAATGTAAATTCAGAAAGTATATGCTGATTTGTGCTTAATTTCAAAATTTCGATACTTTACCTATTACTATTAAATTTTGGTGAAACGTTTTATTTTTAATCTCCTATGAATGAACCTATTCTAAATTTTTTTAGAAAATATTAATTTGATTGAACCCAAGAATTAGTAAAAAATTGATTCAATGTATTTTAAAAACTCAGCCACTGCAACGCGTGGCTGGGTCAGCTTGTATATATATATATATATATATATAGATGTGTGTGTGTGTGTGTGTTTGTGTGTTAATTAAACCTAAATTTAAAATATAAATCGCAATTTTAATAAACTAAATTAGGAGCACTGGTATTCATAAAAGGTTTTTCAAATAAAATACAGTTAATTTTATATTTTCCTGGAAATACTTTCGCAACTTTCTCTAAAAATTTTCTTGATATATGCTTTTATTTTTCAAAGTAGCCATTAAATTTGAATTCTATCTACAAGAAGTTACATTTGAAATTATAATACAAAGCAGATAAATCTATTATCTACCTCTATTGTTTTAGTCTACAATATATATATATGTATATATATACACTACTGATTGGAAACAAATATTGATTTTTTATTTTAGAAAAAGCATTTGATGTATATATATTTTTTTTAAACAAAATAATAGGAAACATACATTTTTGTTTTAAAAAATTACACTGAAATCTGATAAAAATTAAAATATTGCTGATTTTTTTGAACAAAGTGTTGTTGGAAATTAAGTTGTATTTATTCTCTAATGGCAATATTATTGCAATCCAGGGATATTTTTCTGAAATAATGTGAAAAAAATTTTTTTTAATTGTTTTTCGAAAGATTACATAATGCGCGAGCGTAATGCTAAGCCATTAAAAATTTAAAAAACCACGTCAACATAATCAAAGTGATCGTACATATAAAACGAAACTCGTGCAGGTACAGTTTTAGTGGATTCTATCTTTGGAGGCAAATAACAAAGGAAAGAGAAGTTAATGCATCGCTCTCTGAGATTGCATAACAAAGGGGGAAAGTCGGTAGAGGTAGCATAACATTAGTTACGTAACATATTTCGTTAAGGCGTTTACAAGTCGCAGCTTATAAACTATTTCCATTTCAAATATATCAATTCATGGCTTAAGAGAAAACTATTTTCATTTACAATGTTTTATATGTTTAAGGGGAGGAAATGAAATTTTTGAATTGTCTGAACTTAGAATGAATTCCTGAATGCATTGTTTAAAATCAAGAAAAATGCAAAAAATAGTATTTTTATCTATGTGATTATGATAAAAATTTCATAATTAATAAAAATGATTTTAAATAATAATTTTAAAAGTGAAGTTAAACTTAAAATTACCGAAATTTTGATTGAAATTCTCAATGACACTTGAGTTATTTCAAAACATTTAAATGTAGATTAAAATAAGAAAATAATTATAACACTTATAAGTAAAAAAAAAAAAATAATAATATACGTTTTTAATCAAATAAGATTTGAACAATGTGTCAAATAAAAAATAATATAGTTATTCTTTTAAAAAGTTATTTATATATTTCTTGAAAAAAAAGAGTTTAAAAAATTGACTTTGATTATTTTATTTCGTTTCACATTTGAACCTGTAAAATTTTTTACACCACTTTCATGAAAATGAAATTCAATATCAATAACTTTTCAAAGTTAATTCATTGCAGTTAATCAAAAAGGCTGGAATAAAGAGTATAATTTAATTATTCAATTTATACACAGAAGTAATTCTGTAAATAAAAATAATATGAAAAGCAACCTCTAAAATTTCAGATTGCTCGAATCTTTTCTAAAAGTTGGAGCTATTCAGTTATTCTGATCCGGTGAATAATCAAAGATATAAAGTATATGATTGCTGTTCTTGATTTAATGTTAATGAGGTCTCAAATCCCTTTTACTTTTAGGTTCATAATCACAAAACCAATTTTCCATTCGATCATACACTATCAGCTCAAAAGAAATCAAAAAATTCGAATTAAAAAAAATAAAATACAAAGAGTAAAATTTTCGAATCTTTTTTAAAACTGGAATAATTAATGAATTTAACCATTCGATTCCAATTAAATGTCAAAAAAACATAAGTGATCGATTTATTTTCATAGCTTCGCATTAATAAGAGAATTTTGGTGATATATGATCTGCACAAATGTAAATAACATTTTATTTATTTTTTTTTCAAATTCAGAATCACAAATACAATTTTACTGAAAAAAATTGAATTTGGGGAACGTTCTTATTCGCAAAGGAATGTTATGAACGCAATAATTCACATGCCTTAACGTTAGAACTTATACGTCAATATATGATTAGAAAAGCAATCCACTGTCTACCTTCAACGATCTGCGAGAGAGGGCGCTCATGTCATCTCCTCTCACACCTCCCTACTTCTCCCACTTTTACGCTGTCATTTCGCGAATCAAAATACTATCTTCAGAAGTCGCGTATTCGGTACAGTGCATTGGTTCTTAAATTTAAGAGTCTATAGTAATCATTTGTTTATTTACCATTCACTTCAACCCTATAATCAAGATTGTTTCAAAATATTTTTTTGCGCTCATCATTAATTGGACTTCTTGATGATCCCCAAACCAACTTTAAACGGGTAAGTCTTGCTGAAATTTATTGTCTGTAATAATATCCCTCCCCCCTTATATGTTGTTGACAGCGCTTAACGCGTCCGTTGGCCTTCTATCTAGCTTTTGCCGTTTCATTTAGTAAACACTGCTTTAAATACCAATTTATTTCCAATATAATGTATTCTTTTGAAATGAATGTTTCGTATTAGCCTGACTAGAGATTGTTATGATTTTATTTGATTCTACGCATTTGTGCTCTTTTTCAATTCAGAATTTTTCCCTTATAAAATGTTCGATGTACAGCCAATTAAAGTTGTTTTATTATTTATAATTCACTATTTTATCACATTATTTTTAATATTTAATGCGCTTAAAACATAAAATCAGATTTCAAGTTCTTTTTGCTGTCACTTAAGCTAAATTTACTTCTTTAAAACTTTTAAAATATCGTAAAAATTTGAGAAAACATACTTTATCTTTTGAATTTCAACATTCCGTAAATAGTTTTTTGAAATAGCTAGATAATGAAAATAACTTTTAATTTCCTCAACTTTATAGAAAATATTGTGGAACAATAAGGAAACTAAAACTTAAATTATGAAAGAAAAACAAGTTCACTATATTGTCACTCAATAAAGTCTATGTATTATGCAACCACCATTGATCAAACTAGTTTAAAATAACAAATATTAATTTGTTGCAATTTTGATGTCTTATTTTGAATAGATATATTTAAAGTTAAAACATAAATGAATATATTTGTGATCATATTTCGTAAGAATATTTATAAGATTTTGTTTATTACTTTGTATTAAAAATTTATAACATAAATTTTATACAACATTAAGCAATTTAAGCGAGAACGCACTCAAAAAAGATACAGGCCATATTAAAATATAACAATAATCGTATAATAATATTATATATCCTTGAAAACTCATCATTGAAATAATTTCTCCAATTTTGAAACAATTTTATAATTTTGGTTTCTTAATTGGATGATTTTTGAGCTTTCTATCAACATAGTTCTATTTATGAATTAAATTTATCATAAATATTTTTTCGTATTTATGTAAGTATTTTTTATAAATAAATGTGCTATAAGTATATTCATAAATTAACTATCTAAGAACAATATTTCCTAGTGATTTTGTTCGCCTCGAATTTCATTGTTTGTGGCCACAAATTTTTAATTACATTTTTTTAAAAAATGTTTAAATATTTGTGTTTTTAATAGAACAAAAATAACTCCGCTGTTAATCGCATTTTGTAGTTCGGAATATCTTTTCATTTTTGCTTATCTTTCTTTATTCATGAATGTGCGGAATATTTTGATAGGAAAAGCTTATAAGGAAATAAATAAAAAATAAATAAAATCTTATCTGAAAATGAATGGTAGAATTGGTTTGTTGTGACTGCCTAGCATGCTTCATCTACGTTTCAAAAACAAGACTACTCACTAGAAGGCGAAATATGGGAAATAAAATTCCCAATTGCTTTCTGTTGCAAATGAAATTCTTGGGATGATTAAGAAAAATAACCATTTATATTCCCAAAATTATTTTGTTATTTGTGGATTAAAAATTAAAAATATAATTAAATGGAAGCAAAGTGATAATATTCAGTTTTGTTAAAAGTCTGTATATATATATATATATATATATATATATATATATATATATATATATATATATATATATATATATATATGATGATGATGCTTTGTTTATAATTTTCTTTGATGTTTCTCCAAGCAACTGGGATTTTTTTTAAAGTATAATTACAATTTACAACTAGTGAACGAAATTGTGTAATTTGAAGGACATCCATGTTATCTTATTCATCCATGTAATCTTATTCATGAAAATTCGTATATTAATTACCATGGATGCATCCATAGTAATTGATATACGGATTTTCATGAATAAGATTGATATTCTAAAAAATAAATATTTATTTACCAAATTTGATTTATTATGAATGCTATAAAATTAAGAAAATGTTTGAAATGGATTTAAATGGAAATGTTAAGGAAATATATTTAAATAGACCATTTTGGTAAATGTTTATTTTGTTGCTTATTAGGTAATCAACTCAATATTTTTTCGAATATTTTGAATTCGTTTTTAATTGTATTATTTGAAATACAGTAAACCATTCTAAATTTTTCCATGCTAATTAATGTAGCAATGCTAATGTATAACGTTAATATTTCAAGAAAAATCATTTTATAATAGAAAAATTAAACTCCTATTAAAGTTCATATATACTGTCATATCAGTTTTCTATTATATGTTTGTTAAATTTTTATTTTTGTAAAATAACCTGTTTGTTGTTTTTTTTATGATCAACTTCGGAGTTAATTTGAATTGTTTAGAATTATTTCTTGTCGCGCAATGTTTCGTACATTTTTGAAGTACTCAGAAAAGGATAATTAAAAGTTCTTTGATAATAATTTTAAGTCATTATGAAATATATATATGTATTTTTGTCTTTTTGATAATGATTTACACACATGAATCCAAAATCTACGAATCTTGAGAAATATTCGAAATAAGAATCCCTTTGTTTTCTTTAATCCGTGAGAAATATTCGAAATAAGAATCCCTTTGTTTTCTTTAATCCGTTTTCTTTAATCTTCGAAATTTCTATTTATTCATATGTTATTATAATTTAAAAATTTATTCGCAAACATTCCGGAAAACTATTTCTTCAATTAACCTAAATAATTTTATTATCAAAAGTCAGAAATGTTTTCAGTAAAGTGTAACCTAAATATATAATTAACAAAACAATCATAAAATAAATTATAATAATGTACAATTCTATTTAAAAATAAACTCATTTATGATAATTTTAAATGTGCAGTAGTTTTCTTAATCTTATTGCTGTGTGAAATCGAATACAATTGTGTTCTTTTAAAACCTTGACAGTTTAGCTTTTGGCAAATGCTATTTTTTTTAAGATTTCCGAAGTTAATTTTGATTGTTCTCTTATTATTAAATGAAAGTAATTTTGCATAACATAAACTCTTGCAATTTTTGTTCTTTTAATTTATTTGAAATAAAATAATTAACAAGTGAATTAAAATAGCTGTAATTGTATTTATAGTTTGAATTATTGAATTACGATTTTATGGAGGCCAAGTGACATCGCTTCGTGTTCAAGAGCCCAATCCAAATTAATCTTTTAACTTGTGGATTGGGTTCCTGAGCACGAAGCAATTTCATCCCTTTATTATCTTTTTCTATTTGTGTAAACAAAAACCTAATTCTGCTTTTCCACCGAATTTAATTGATTTTTCAAATTTGCTTAATTCAGTTATTCAATTGAGAAGCAGCTGCTCAGATTGGAATGAAGCGTACACCAGAATGTTGGTCTGGTTAACTTAAAACATCGACTTTTTTATTTTAATCTTTTCATCACATCGTTATTATTTAATTTTAATTTCAATTAACTGTAATTTGAATTCCCATTGTTGCTCAACCCATGATGCACATTGTTCCGGAACTCTCCTCATTTCAAAAATAATAGTTGGTTTGTCTTTTCGTTTTTTTATTTATTTATTTTTTTAATTAATGCCCATGTTATGGATAAAGAATAAATATGGACGTCGTCAAATTCACCTTTTTTTACTGGGAATGTGTTATCGATTTCCCTGTCATGCCGATGATTAGAAGTGCAATGAAATTTAGTTAAAAAGGAATTTTTAAACGTTCTAAAATGAATAAAAAGGAATTTTTCAAATGTTTCACATCTTACTCGATTTTTTTATGTCATTTATAGTTAAACCTTCATATTAGTACAAAAAATGCTTTCAATAAATGTAAGTAAATAGTATATATCCTTAACGAGAATAGTAAATATCTTTATTCTTCGAAATCGCATTATTTCCCCCCCAAAAAATGGGTAAAAATTTTCCCCTGGAAACCAGGATCCCTTAGTTATATATATATATATATATATATATATATATATATATATATATATATATAATCTTAGGCTTGCTGGTTACTTATTTTCTGGGGCTGTAAAAATAATGTTCACGGTTGATGTTTCAAATTATACGATTTGATTTTTAAATATTTGATATATCCTCAGAATTATATTTTAAATTTTGTTTTGATATATATTATATCATATAAATAGAATATAGGACATATTAAGTAATATCTGGTTGTAAATTAAATTTTTTTTTTTACTTTTTATTGCTTTAAAATGCTATTTTTACAAAATAAAAAATCAGTGCTAATATAATTTATCAACCTTTTTATAAGATCGTCATATATAGTATGATATAATAGAAACACAATATTCTATTTGATTAGCAATGATAAAACCGATACTAATTTAGTATTTCGTGTCAGTTTCCCACACATATCTCGCTCCGTATATTTTAACTAATACTACATGCATTACTATATTATCGGCATTCCTAATGAATACAACCTTATTACTAGTTGACAATATATTTTGAATTGCTTATTTAAACATTTATTAAATTATGTATTATTATTATATCTAACATTTCTCAAATATTATATCTAATACATATTTATAGTAGCGTTTACAAAATCGTTGCAAATTATTTTGCAAGCACTAAGTCATGTATAGATTACAACAAGGTTAATTTATATTCAATTATTATAAAATAGTTTATCAGATATTAAATTTATTATATATCTAAACATTTAGATTAATTATAGATCTAAATAATTTGTTGAATTAATATGGGATTTCCAATCACATACATACATAATTGCGCAGGAGAGCCCCAGGTTGTACAATTTCCATTTACGTAAAACATTTGTTGAAATGGGTATGAATTAATTCAAGATTTTTGTATACTCTACGCAGTTTTAAACTTGTAAGCTAGCAGCTACATGATTTTCATTCTAGCCGTCAAGTTAACTGTTCGTGGGTTCAATTCCTTAGCAGGAAAGGTTGTTTGTAGTAATTAGGAATGTACTTTAAAGTGTGAGCATTGGTAGGATTAACTCGTATACCCAAAAATAACCATAACGCGACAAACAAACTTTAAACTCTTTATGTATGAAGAAAGATTTTGTTTAATTGACTTTATCGTCACATACAGGAAACATTAACTACATTGAATCATTTTTCTTAATAAATGTAATGACTTGCATCATTCTAAAGCAGCATTTCTATTGAGAAAAAACTTTTGTACACCTATCGTGTCTCGAAATTCGAATGAATTTTTTTTTAAATTTTTACGTTTTAATCAAATGAATAGAAATTTGTTTTAAATGAAATTTCACCTGTGACTCGCGTAGTAAACAGATGCAAAGTTTACTATGTTTACAACTGATGTTTGCTGTGTATTTAGTATGTTTTTTCAGAAACAGGTGATTTTTTTATTGATTTTTCAGACCGTATTCATGTGTCGCCAATAAAAAAATCTTAGAAAATTCCCAAAAATTTTCGCCGATAGATGTGAGTTCTGGAACACAAGCATTTTCTGTTTTCCAATAATTGCTAGTATCCAATCGGTATTCCATCACTTCGGAAACCGTGTACCTGATTGTAGGCCATGATTACCCTATGGAATTTCACTTGACTTATTATTTTTTTTAACTGTAAATACTATATTCCGATTGAAATTTCGTTCATGGCGTTGCGTTGGATACAATTCCAACCATGTTATTGTTTTTTCACTGTGATATGGTGATTCTATAAAATTAGTGTTGCATATTCTTAATAAAATCTGATTAAAGTTTGGTTCAGGCGAACACTTTTGGATTTTTTTGTTTGTTTATATTGATTGGTTTTTCAAGAATGGAGGCAGCTGAGCTGAAGCACTCACGGCTTTAATTGAACTATTTTTGGGATCCATTTCCACAATAGGCCACTGCGTTTGTAGTGGTTCGGAATCCACTTAAAATTATGTCCCGGTTGAATTAGCTCTCTTGTGCAAAATGTGACTGTATGGACGACGAAACCATCTATATTTTAAGGTAAGCAATTGAATTTATGTCTGAATGATGAAACCTCGGGTGCTATATTCGTCAGATTGAAACGCCTCTTGAAATATGAATGTTAATTGCTATCCAAAATTCGTCTTAATTTGTAATTTACAGTTGCAAACTAAATAAGTTCAAGATAAGCAGTTTCATTTTTTACCCATATCTACCACATTATAAAGATATTATTTTCAATCATTTTGATTTCTTATCTGTAATCGAGTTGAATTCAAGGGAAAAAGGAAAGTTTTTTTTTTCCTACGTGAGCACAACTGATGTAAATAAGCCAATATTTTGATCTATAAGATTTTTATATATTTTAATATTTAAATTTTTTTATGCTTGGAACATCATATGTAATTCATTCTATGAACTAAATATGGATTGCATTTTAAATTACTTAACACAGTAAATCATTCAGTTACTAACAACAATAAATCTCATTAAAATCAATCCATGTTTCTATTCAGGGTATCTGCACGCGCTTCTTTTCATTCCCAATGAGGAGTTAAATCACGCCTGTTTGACATTTTTAATAATTCCACATATTCAACGCCAGCCGTCGCTATTTGTGAGTGATTTCACGGATTTAGAATTCTTTCCATAAAATAAAACGAATTCAAACATGAATATTTCATAAATTTTAAACCCTTCTGCCAAAAATGTTTTCGAATGCTTAAAACGTATGGTTTGAATAGTTTTTCATTTATTATCCTCTCCCGCGCTTTTCGAAAGTCATTTATCTTACTAACAGCCACAACGAATATTATCAGTGGCAGAAAAGGAGCCAAGTAATGGTTTTAAAGTAGTTTTTCTCGCACACACACAGCATCGCCAAGGGAATAGTTGAAAATGTAATTCCATGACATTTATTCCCCATTTAACAAACTTTATTTCATCCATATGATTGCTTTTGATTTCAGCTTTAATTTCCTTTAAGTTCCTTTCCGAAATGTATTAAATAAATCGCGTGCCGTAAAACAATGAATTCGAAATGTTTTATATTATGAATTACCTCACGTAAGATTTATTGGGCTTATTTAGTGGTTATATTCTATTATCTGAGTTGTAACTCTATTATTAAATGTAATTTTTCCCGCTATAATTGTTTCTCTGTATAAATGGGTTAATTTTTCCCTACTGATTCATTTTTATGTAACATGATGTAAAATGAAATACTTGGTTTAATGCATTTTCTTGAAAATAGTTATTATTTTTTTAGAATCAATCTTTTGTATGCGCTGAAATAAATAGTGTATTCGAAAATTTAGCTGTTGGGTTTGAGTCGAGGCATAAATTGATAAATTAATATTTCAAACAACGAGCTTAAAAGCATCCATTTTATGCTCTCAAGGGTGCAGTTAGCTATAAATAAAATGAAATTTTTAGGAAACATCTGCCATTTTATGACCGTGATAATTAATCTCTATATCCGTACATTCAAGATTATGATTCAGTTGTGATAATCTTAGACGTTTCCTGATGATCTAACTATCAGATACAAAAAACATTTCGATATTTTTTAAGCAAAACATTATTGTAGTATTGATATAACTATCAAAATAAATACCATTAGGTACACGTGGCAACCATTTTTTCTTGTCATCGTAACTAATAAATGCTACAAAAAATAAAATCCAACACAAAAGTCATGAAAAAATATGAAATGACGATTAGCAATCTTATAATTAAAGTAAGACATTTCCAATTCCAATGGAATAAATATGCTTGTCATCAAACTTCAGAATAATGTATTCCATAACATCTTAGTGCTGATTTCAAATTTATTTGAATTTGCTCTTCATAAAATATAAATAATAAATCTATGTAACTGCTTCTTTTATTAATTTAAAAAAAAAGTTGCAAAAAATGAGGAATTATGAAAGACTAATTAATATTTTTATGAATGTTATTACCTGACTACATAGAGTTGCACTTGCCGAAGATTATATATAAAAAGAAAGTATTCAGCATGTAGTGTAGCCTGCGAGGTACCCAGACTTCAAGTTCCTTAAGTTCAAGGGTTCGAATCCTACTCCTAACTTGGATACTTGTAGTAGTTCTGAATCCACTTTAAACTGTGGGCAATTAGTCCTCGTATATTATAGTATGAATTCTATTTTGATTAATGTTGCCCTCATTTGAATACGAGTATAAGTCTGTATTAAACTGCTGCTCAATTTTTTTTTTACTTTTTCCGGCCTAACAGTATAAGGAGACCAAATTTTCATGCATTAGCAAATTTTTTTGTCAAAAAATCTTATTATTATTTTTATTTGTAATTTTAATTTTGAATATTTGTATAATTGTGTAAGAAAATGTAACCTTTTCCTGAGAATTCACGCATTTTCACCAAAAAAAAAATCAACTGCTTGCTTATTTCGAAGGAAAGCAAATTTTAAAAATTATCATTTTTGCTTAGAAAAATTTGTGACTTTTGAGGTTTAAAAATAAGTGATCACGCATGCTATTATTATAATCTAAATATCAAGTTGAATTGGCCTATCATGAAAGGAGAAGAAGAAACGGCCACGTGTTGTTGCCAATTCATGAAAAATATTTGTAATTCAGAACCGACTTTTCGCAATTGAAAAAATATCAGATATCGAAGTTTCCAGTTTGATGGGAAGTAAACATGTTTGGAAGTAGGATTGTTTACTCATAACCGGAAACAATACGACAAACTAATGGATTTGGTGTCGTAATTCAAGAAGTTTTACATTTCTATGATACGGAGATCCCCCATTTTTTTTTCTTTTTCTTCTGTTTAAATTAGCTTGGAAATTTTCATTGTTGAAACAAATCAACTAATGGCGCTTAAATTTATTTCGAGGATAAATTTTTCAAATCCTTCCCGTATAAATGTACATTAAAATTTTAACAAAAAGAATTCAAAATCAACGAAAATATATTAAATAAATATTGGAATAGTAAATGAAATGAAAAAAGTAATGTATAATTATCTGATAATAGCACTTGATTTCGTTATTTTTCTGTTATCGAGACCAGATTTACATATTGCCAAATCCAGCTTCTTTGGAGATTTCTATTCTTTAAACCGATTTTTCTATTATAATATATTATTTTATACGATATTCTTTAAACCGAAAACTTTTGTCTACCACGTGGCTTATCTTTACACCTCTATTTCGGTGATTTCTTGGAAATGAAGCCATGGATTTATTCCATTGTTCATGTTTTTTTTTTAATACACTTTCTTTCACAATGAGTAATTCTTTTTCTTGCCAAAATTCTGTAAAAGACATTTCGCCATTAAGTAAGCTCTGAATTTTTATATCCATGATAAAAATTTCCTGAGAAATTAACTTTACAAATCTTCGTTCTGGTCAAGAAAAACAGTGACATCATTCGAAGCGATTTAAAGAAAACGTTTAAATGATGAATCTGATTCCAGTAACAGAGAAGTGCTATAAATTTATCAAAAACATTTATGATTGAAAATTATAAGTTGTGTGGTCTCACCGATGTTAGAATCGCACTTTTCAGTGTGAAATATCTCCCTACCATTGTTAAACAAAGGGAGGTGGATTATTCGTTTCTGCAGACATGTCTATCGGGGCCTGTATTTGGGAGTTCCCTAGTTTACTCCTTTGTGACACGTGAATGCTTTGTCTATGATGTCCTTCCAAAAGGCAAAGTGCAATAGATTTTCATATAGCTTACAACCACTTTTAAGATATTTGCTCCGCTGTATCAATATCAAATTATAAGTCATTTCTTTAAAAAATTAAATTTTTGACCAAAAGTAATTTGTAGATATTATTTAATCGCCGCATAGACAAAAGCTTAATGGTCCGAGACATTTTACTGTGTTATATATTCCCTTCCCGAGGGACTTTTCTGACTTAGTGACTCGTATTTATATGTTGTTGGTTGTTATTTATGACACTTGGACAAGAGCCAAGCTCGCTAGACGACGGCTATGCGAAATTAAGTCAGTAGGGTGCTACTTTCGTTTAACCAGAGCACCACGAAGGTGAAAGTACGTCTTTGCTCTAAGACTCCTCTGATAGATAGCCACTCCTTCAGTTTTGATCTAGAGGAAAAGGAAATTTTCTCCAGACCATTACACCCATGATAACTGCTCAACGACCGACCACAGGACATAACATTCCACAGATTGGACGAGCACGTATGTCGCATGTACTCGATGGGTCTTTGGCGGCATTGGGAACCGAATCCAGCCTTTCCGAAAGGAAGGCCGATGACCTAACCACTAAGCTACCACGGCCCGTCGAATTGATATATCACTAGAGAAGGGAAAAGAATAATCACCAAGTATTCACCCCAATAAATGTATTCAGAAACACAGTATCCGTGTTACAGTGTAACAGTTGCTTGGATCGAACAAAGGCTTTTCTCTTCAAAGATTGAAATTCTAACTCTGAGCTACGGCAATACATTGAAGATGTGAATTGATGAGCAAATTAGATTCATTTACTTATTGCTTTTGCTCAATTCAGTTTACTTTTTTCTTTAGTACGTTACTTTATGATATTTAACTGATTTATATTTACGACTTTCCTCCTGTAAATTAATTTATTATAATTTTAAGTCGTTTCAACATTGTATTCATCTTATTATATTTGTATGTTGAAATATAACTTCAGAATCTTAAGGGAAGCTAGATATATGGTTAGATTATTTTTTCTGACCGATGCGATGGATAGATCTCAATCATTTCCCATTCTTCAAATTTAATTTGATATATATAAAATTAAATTAAATTGAATATAAAAATTTTGAATTGAAGCTTTAACGAAAAGTTTATATCGGTAGAGCTTGCTCTGTATTTTCTGGAAAAGAAATGCGCCTTAAATTCCATTTTGATCTCAAAAAATAATTGTATTGCTTATGAATTGATTAAAAACAACCTGGTAAAATGTGAAGAAGGTGATAAACAAAAATTTTGGGTAATTATTATGGGTTAGGTTTCCGGCCATTACTTATTTTTCTTACTGAGAAAAAAGACTCGTAAAACAGTCAAATATTTGCATGTGTAATATCTTAGGGATAAATGGTAGTTTCAGAAAAAGTTGTCTGTCATAAATCCCTGACCTCTTTTAAATGGGCGGAAAAAAGTTTGTTGCCATTGTGTTAATGAGAAGGAAATTAAATTAAGATTTAAAGTCAATCAAGTTAAGAAAATTAAATGGAGTTTTAGAACAATTTTATTTATATTAGTAATATAAATTTTCCGTAGATTTATGAGAAATCTATTATGTTCTATCAGAATTTCTGTAAAGTTATCAAATATTCATTTGAGGCATTATCTTCCTAAAGAATTTTCGGAATATTAAAATGTAATATGTTTACATTTAACCAAATTTATAGAGAAAAAAACTGATATTTTTTAAAACATTAACTCTTGTCCTTACTAATTTTTTTAAAGAAAATTTCAAGATATCATGTTTTATTGTAAATATGTTTATAGGACAATATCAGGTTTTTTAAGGTATATAAACATTTAGTTTTTTTTTTCAATATCCTTCATGTATAAATTTGTTATAATTAAAATAGTATTTATCAATTAATCATCAAAATATTTATAAAAAAAATCCAAAAAACAAAAGAAGAAAATCCAATATACTACTGATATTATCAATAATGACATGGCTGAATTTCTTCCATTTTAAGCTTCAGGCTTGATAAAAATGTGATGAAAACCAAATACACTCTCGATCAAGATATTTTCAGGATAATAAATAATTGCTGCGTACATGAACCCAGATAACTCAAGTTTTTCACGGTAATTTTGAATATAAATTGTAAAAACCACGAAATTGGTGAAACATTCCCACATTTGGCTATATTTCGCCAAAATTGGCGAAATATTTTTAATTTTTAATTATATCTCTACATGTGGGGGAAAAGAAATTGTATTTTTCGAGAGGGATTTTTCAATGAAGTTGTGAGGTATGTACACACACATTTCAATAACGAACGAATAATTGGGAAAACACATACACTGCTTTTTTGTGTTCTTTTTTTGTTCTGTTTCAATGGAGCTGTATAAAAGGCGAAAAACATGCAATTACCTCCTCCTCTCGTCTGGGCATATCTGTTGTTTTCCATTCCGAAATACAATCGCATGACCTTTGTGGGAAATAAAAAAAATAGTATAAATTTCCATCCTTCACAAACACCGTCTGCCTAATCTCGTTTCACCTTGCCTAAAGAGAAGTGGGTCGCCCGCAAAAACCTTCCTCACTCGCCTGTTTTCTTTCCTATTTCTCTTTCTTACCTGTTGGTTGTTTGTGTGTCACGGAAAAGAATCCTGAAAGCTGTTTTCATCTCGCTTCTGCGTGCAACTACCTTTTCTTTCTTTCTTTATCTCTACCCTCTTGCCGAGCAACCAAAATACATACCTCCCGATGAAAGCAAGTGGATATTCGCAAAAGAAATGATGAGCTAAACGAGTTTGTAAAAAATGAATCCTTGTGAATAACGAATTTAACCTTTTTCCCAATCTGTCTGCTTTTTATATAATCCATGCTGCTTCAAGGGTAAAATGTTCACTTGGAAGGTAATTAATAGGTTTGAAGTATCAAAACTCAACAATTTAATAAAGCTTATTAAAAATTAAGTGTTTGTTTTAGCATTCAGACAGTAAAGGAAATTTATTCATGAATTTTATAAAATGCACATTTATTGAAACTGACTTTGAATTAATGTATACTAAATTACTTTTTGTGGAATAAATTTTACATGAAAGATGTTTTAAAGTAAAATTATGCATATAAATTAGCCTAAAACAATCGAATAGAAGAATCACTTTATAAAGTAAAATTTCCAGAATAAAATACGTTTTTGATAGTATATTAATCCAAATAATATGGAAAAAAAATATGTCCATATTGAAAAAGCTTTAAACGTGTTAAAACATTTACTGATAGATAACTGTATATAAATTATCTATACTAATATTTTAACAATATTAAAATTAAATTTGATTAAATTTTTATTTTCTACTAATATAGTTTTGTTAAACAAATTTTGATCTAAAGAAAAAATAATAGGTTGATCTATTTTATTTCTTGAAATAAATTTTTAAGCTTTGTAAATTTACCTAAATTGCTTGTTACCTGTACCTATTATGCTTTTTGTTGTTTTTTGTCTTTATGTGCATCATTTGTCCTATCATTTCATAAATACAGCTTAAAATTGTAATCTCTGGAGAAAAAATAATTTATTGGTGATACAGGATAAATTGCGAAATTTTTTATCATAGTTATTCAAATTATAGCATGAAAAGCTTATATTATATTGTCATAATCGGAAGCTTTTTCCTGTCATATTTAAGTTTGACGACTTTGATTTAAAAGTCTTTAAAGCTTAAAAATCTTTTTGTAAAATTGAACTAAATTATTACATAAATTTAAATCAAATTAACATAATCAAATATTTTTAATTGCATACAAAACTTTTAATAAATGTTAATAAATGTTTTAAACCCATAAAATAAAATAAATTTTTTATCAGACTGTATAAACTCAATCGAGCAACCTTATAACATAGACACTTTCACTGTGAAACAGCGGACAAGAAAATTTCAAGCACATATCAAGGTTCATTTTTATCATCAGCATCTGCACCATGTTAATTAGTGATGATTATGTCAACCGATTCATCATCTGACCTGTAATGTTTCGAATTGAAAACTTTCCGATGCATTGCAGATGCCGTCTGTTATGATATTGCAGAATATTTTGCTTCATTTTAAGATCCAATCTGAGTAAAAATGCTGTGAAACAAACTATTGTAATAAATTTTGCTTCGACCGCGATATCTGTAGCAATAATTAATTGTAGTATCTATTTTTATTAAGATAACTCTCAGTAATTAGGAATGCAGTATATATTATTGTGTTGAACTAAATTTATATCCCTTTAACAATTAAAAATAAATTCTTAATAAATCTACTCTCTCGAATTTAACTAAGGGATTATTTGATAAATAATATATTCTATTTATTGGGATGTTTCACACGAAGTAATTTTTCTCTCATTTTGGATTAAAATTCAATATTGTAGTGGTATAAAAATAAGAAAATGTGATTAAAATGTTTATTCGTATTGCTTGGAAAATCCGTTCAGATTTCACCATTTCCTATCATTTTGTTATCTGAAACGTCAACAACCGTTCTCTAATCTAGTGAAACGGAAAAGGGGGGAAAATCAAATATTTGTGAATATTTTTGCTGAATTTGCCACAAAATAGCAGACATTACTGATTATACTTTATCTCTTTCGCCCTTTCTGCGGTCGACAGGGTACAAGTTTCTCAAATTCTATGTGTCTTATTTCCTTGACAAACCCTGCCTTGCCAAAAGATTTATGGTATTTGGAAAATTGCGCTTTTTTTAACGAAAAACCAACGTGGAAATTAGCTCTGATTTTGAAAAACAACATGACTCTGCGATTTTCAGGGACGAGGGTTATCTGAAAAGAACTCTTGAAATAGTTCGATAATTTCTTCAAGGCTTTTGGACTTTTTTGGTAGAATGCTTAGAAATAATAAATGTGATTGGGAATAAGTTTAATAATTATTCCATTTCCTATATGAAAAGAATGAAAGTTCAGTGAAATATTGAACAGTTTTTTTATTTTTTATTTCTATTCCGTATAAATCATGAAGAAAATTAATGATTGAATTAAATTCAAATCAGGTGTTGAAATAATGTCTTTATTTAATGTAGTCTTGGAATAATGGTAATAAGACATGATTGAATAACTATTATTTGATCTCGTGTAATATATATGATAACACGTAGTGGGTAGTTTAAGGAATGGGATCTGTGCTAAATGCTGTTTTTGAATATCTACCGTGTATTGTCCTCCCAGGAAAACTTACAATCATAAAGAAAACAGAAACACTATACCTATCTCTCACATAGCTTGAATACTTTCTCATAACTTTTTGAGTACCATAGCGATTTTTTTTTTTTTTTTGTAATTACTGTTTAAAGTGAATTCTGAAGCCACTACAAACATCCATATTCATAATAGGAATCGAAACTACTAGCTTTTGAACTAAAGACAAAAGCACTTTCAATTTACATTTCTTTTTTTTTCCTACAAATTTCATGTGATATAATTTTAAATCAATCTTATTAAAAAAATTTATAGTCTTCAAATATTTTCTATATATTTAAATTCTCTTCGGTAACTAGGCATTTATTTAAAATGATTAAATACTTGAAATAATTTAATATGTGGTAAAACAACGTAATAAATGTTAATACCCATTATGAATTACATTTTAAATTAATTCTATTAAATTGTGTTGGGAATTTGTTTATGTAAATTAACAAACAAATAATATTTCTGTTTTTTTATTTAAAAAAAAAATACTTTCAGTGCATAGAAAAAATACGGTTTATTTCGCAGTAATTCAAAAATACTTGGAGAAATTCCAAAACTGCGTGTTATAAAAGTAACAATAAACTACCGCACACACACAAACACAGCTTTATAAGGAATTATTGCATTATATAGCTCCCTATATATACATTATCACTGTTATTTCGTCAAACGTATTAAATTATTTTACTCATATATGTCCAAAACTGGACTTCTAGCGTTCTACTGTTCTAGCGTTTTCTTTATGATTGCCATAAGCTAAACTCTGCTATGAACAGAGGTTTTAATTTCATCAATTGCTGTGGGGAAAAAAACATCACAAAAAAGAAACTTCGCAAAAGTACATCATTTTTATGATAATGATTTATTTTTAATTTGAAATTTAAAAACTAAAATTTTGCTCTTAACGATTCCTATTTTGTCTGATATCATTTCAGGAAATAGAATCTATTCATTAATATCCCAGAATAGATTCTATTTAGTTAGACTTTAAGATGATTTTATAAATATATAGATTAAGGACTTATAAAATTTGTACATTTATAAATTTAAAATATAAAATTTATAAATATAAAATTTGTAGACTATTAAAATTGAATAAGTCCTTGTCGAATTAGCATTCATGGTGTAAAAAATGATTTACGATTGCAAACATTGATTCATACATGTATTATATATAACATATTTTTCACCAAAATCTTTACTTTCTTAACACTTAGAGTGAATATTGAACTGAAATCTATTTTCTAAATTGAAATTTATATAGAAAGCTATTTTTTCTTATTTTGTCATAAACCGCAATGATTAATTACTATTATTTTCTATTATTTATTTATAGCAATAGTTTACAATAATTTATTTTAAAGTTATGAACTCTTAAAATTTTTGGTTTGATAACTTCGGGGAAGGCTATTTAAATACTTTTCATTCAGAATTCTTATATTTTTCTTTGAATTACATCAGAAGCTTGTGAAACATATATCTCTCTTAAAGAATTCATGCGTTACTTCATCTGATATATATCTAATCTGTGCTATATGTAGAATATAATAAATTTTATGACATAACATGTCGGAACATTAATTTTCCAACATACTTGTTTTTGGGGACAGTAAAGACGATGATAATTTTTTGTTTATAAATTTCTTTTGATGTAAATTTAGCTCAGTCTTACTATATATATATATAAAAATATTTTATTATTTTTAGAGTGTTTTCATATTTAGATTTTTTTAAATGTTTTATATATTTAGTGTAAATTAATATCTGGTAAAAGAGTGTAATACTTACATTAAATAAAAGAGTGTTTCTATCCTTTATTTATAAGTTTATTTCAATTACATTTAGCAGTGCTGTGTGGGTGAATTTATTATTATGTGTGTGCATATTAATTAATAATATTTATACTCTATGTTGGGTTAGTTGATTTAAAATTTCATTTCTTAGACAAACACTCTTTTTATTCTTTAATAACTCAAAAATAACAGAAATTTCAAAATACTATTATATTTGTTGTAAAAAAAAAATAAATTCATTGAAACAGTCAACCTATTTAGCCTTAGGCTACTATTGTGAACATTTATTTATTTTACAAGTGCCAAACATTAGCGCTTAATCCATTAGTTCACGGTCCTTGACAATGTCCTCTGTTGTGAACATAGCTTAAAAAATACTAATAATATTGTATACTTCTAAGCTATCTTTTATGTAATATAATCTGATCTTCCTTGAAAGTATGGCTATTCAAAAATTTTATTAATTGCTTCAGAATTTCAGAAAAATCCTTAACTATATGCGAAGGAAAATTGTCCTGAAACGTGACCATGAATGACTGACTGTAAGAGATATCTCTTAAAATCTACCCGTACTAATAACCGTAATAGGGATAATATTTCTTAAAATCTGCCGTCGTAATTTTCTCTGAGGTTTCCATATTCTAAATCCTTTCACTTTGCTTAGTTGTGTAAGAAAGCAAACCTTACTGGAAATTTTTATCTGGCAAATGCATTAGAATACATATTCTTATAATAATAAATTATTTTAAGTTGATAATAATTTAACAAAGTTCTGTCACAATAGACTCCTAGTTGAGCTAATTTCATTTTAGAACTAATGTCACAGTACAGACATAATCTCATACTAGATTAGATTTTTATAATCATCTTAACTTGGAATAATTCGTGTTCGATTCAGCCTTCGTATTAAAAAATAACAGATATTGAAATACGCAGTTTAAATATGCTAATTTATTGTAGCATTTTTTCCGTATAAATTTTTTCATATATCCTCAAGATTATTTGGCTGAAATTTATATTCTAAACTAAGTATTTTATTCTGATTTTATCACAAACTGTCACTCATTATTTAACGTTATTTGCTATTATTTAATAGCAGTTAAAATTTAATATGATTTATTATATTTTATCCGAAAGGGAAATTATCCCTTTGTACATCGAATTTAGTTAATAAATATCCGTTAAACGATGATGTCATCTAAATACAGCATTGCAAGAATAGATATTTGTTGTAAGTAGTCGGAATTCTAGACTTTTTTTTTGTTGTTGTGTTAAGTGTTGGGACAGATCTCTGAAGCAGCTTTCATGTGATGTTTTAACGTTGAGAGGTGACAAAATATCAGTTTTGACATTCGGTTTTCCAGTCTTACAAAAAGATGTGTCTATTTTTTAACTTACTCCTTAACAGCCCTCTAGTGATGCAAAAAAGTGTTAACTGTAAAAAAGTGTTAAAGTGCAAAAAAGTGTTAAAAGTGCAAAAAAGTGTTAGAATAATTCTCGATTCCCTTGAGAGTCGTCAAAATGCTTCTGTATAAAAATGTAAACATTATGCTGCATAAAACATTTCCAAATGTTTTTATTATTTTTTCTTCTCATGTTTTGGTAATTGAAAGCTGAATTTTGTTAAGAGTGATGGTTGAGATTACGATACGTTTCTGGCTACTTATTTCTAACGATCGAATCTGCTGAATATAGCCCAACGCCTTGTTATTTTGTACCACTGTGAAGTGACACCAAACCTTCTTTCCAATCCACAACATTGGAAAGACATTTGAATTTAAGGCACTTTTAGCATCGTAGGTCTTTATTAGTACAACAGTTTTCGGTTCTTGTTCCTGCTAACCGATGCTGCCAAACGCACAACTCTCCAATGATTTCAGATCACTCTCAACAATTGTATAGCATCTGAAGTGGCATCTTCCTCCTTAAAGTCTGAACCTCAATAACAGAAGAACATCTTACCTTAATGCGCGTAAGTCCGTTAGAACAATGGTCTCTTTTATCGATAGCAGACAAGATATTTATAGTATCTTATTTTATGGTTTGGTTTGGTGCCGTGTCCATTTGAGAAGTCAAGTCAAATCATTCCATGTTCGGAAATTACAGCTTTGTATCCAATGTAAAAAAAAAAAAACTTTTTATGCAACTGTAAAGTGAAGTTGTATTCAAATTCTTTTATTAGTAAATTGAAGAATTTTTCTATTATCTTAATATAAGACATTAAATAGTAATTTTGATAAAAAAAAATGTATTTCATGTTTATTTGTTAAAACTTTTGAATTAAAACATTTTTTTCTGTAGCGAATTCTAAATATTCAAAATAATGGAAAATGCATTATAATTCATAATTTTGAATAGAACTCGCGAAATTCATTATAATTCATAATTTTGAATAGAACTCGCGAAATTCAATGGTTAAAGATTCGTTTAAGTTAAGTTATTATAATATTTATCAGGTACGTATTCCTGCCACTGTATAATTTTAAACCGTGGTCAATTCACAAAGTTGACACTTGAGTTGTCAACCTCCTTATCAAATTTCAAGATCACCTTAGCGGATGAGTATTTGGCGCTGTGAAAGAATAAAAGGCATAAGCTTGTTTTCGTACCGAAGTTGCTATTTTCTGTTCATGAGAGAGATGCTTGTCACCATTATGTTGACTTGGTTTCATTTGCTTATTAGCTTGAAATCAAATCAGATTAAATCATTTTTTTTCTTGAGATAAAATAAAGAAAGAGGCAGAATTTAAAATCAAGTTTTCGTGCATCTTTATAACTCGTAAGTAAAGATTTCTTCGACATTCTCATGCTTGAGTCAGCACTGTTATTCAATCGATGTTCCTCGATTTTTCGCAACCGCCTCGTTGTCTTGCGTCACTGATTTCAGTGGAGACGTGCGGCTTTTGCCGTCAGATGCGCGTCAACCCTTGCGGTTATATTTTCCCACGAAGATAAAAGAAGAACAACAGGCCGTAAAGAATCGCAACACCCTTTCAATTTGGTGGTCAACACATATTTGCCATTCTTAGAATCATCCTGCTGCCAGTAAGGACATCCGGTGCGAAGACTCAAAAGTGTGCTTTTTAAATGTCATCGGAAATATTTGATAATCTAGAAGCAAACCCCTAGATTTATTTGTGATGAGTTGTTGAAAAGTATCAGACTTCTTAGTAAAAATTAAGGTTTCTTGGAAAAAAAAAAAAAAAAACATATACATATATTTTTATAAAAAAATATATATATGGTTATTATTTTGTCGAGACTAAAAGATTGATTCTAACTTAAACTGGATTTATTTATATTTTTATGTAAGACGTCAACATATAATCAAAGTTTTCCGATCTACTTTTCTATTTTCTATTAGTATTGGCAATAAAAGTTTCATATCACAAATAAAACATCTCTAAAATGAAGTTTTAAACGTTAGTAAGAAAATTTCAGATATTTTAAATACCAAGTAAAATAAAGATGCAAATTCAATTATTTGATTTCTCGTGCTTATTTCAGAACAAATAGGAAAAAAATAAAGCTCAAAATTTATACCAAATACTTTAATTATTTAATCATTTTAATATTTATTATTTTTGGTTCAGGTGTCAATCTCGTCACAAAAATTACAAAGACAATTGCTGCATTCAGCTACATGGAAACATGCTGTAATAATATAACTTCTTATTTCCTATTATTGTACACGAGTCTCGTACAACCGGCGTTACCTATTAATGAAGTGAAAAGAAAACGGTTAATTAGAAAAACTGAGCTCAAAGTAATGTAATTGCATTCCATTTAAATTTAATATCGGCATGTACTTTTCAAAGCCAGAGAATTTCTTTTGGGACTGTAATTCACTTTATGATAACTTTCCTCATCAGAAAAATAAAATATTTAGTATTATATATATATATATATATATATATATATATATATATATATATATATATATATATATATATATATATATATATATATATATACATATAATAGATATATTATGCATCACAAGAAATTGATAAAATTTATGCAACTTATGAAGAAAATAAGCATTTGTTTTCTTGTAGGACTCAAAAAAGTTTAAACACAATTCTTCTTCTATTATTCAAAAATTAATTACAATGTTTCTTTAAAAAAAAGCATTCGACAGTTTGACACAATGAAATGTTTTTATTTTTTTTTATTTAATATATATATATATATATATATATATATATATATATATATATATATATATATATATATATCTTTTTTAAATTTTAATTACTCGTTTTTTTATATATCATTGTCGTGTTTTTTTTTTTACATCATGTTCATATTTAATTGTATAATTTTATCTTTTAGTAATACATCTTTTGAGTTGATCTATTAAAAGTACAAGTGCCATTTATTAACTAGCGCAATATACGTTTAATAGTTATAACTGCTGAATACTCCATTTGTTTTTAGAATAGTTGCATTAATAATTAATGTATACTTGTATCATTCATTATTACTCGACTTCATACTAATTAAAGCAATTGAATGGCATTTCTTTTGATAAAGTGATTATTATATGAAGTAACAACATTTGAGAAGCAGTAATGTGAAATTATATTTTAAGTTTTATATTTTAATCTATTCGATGTAAATTTAAAGTTTTTTTAATAAATCTGTTTTTATTATTTCTACGAAATTTAAAAAGTTATACCTAAAGAGTGATGTTTTCTTATTTACTTGTAGAAAAAATAATAAATAAATATTTAAAGCATTTTTTCAAATGTATTGCCATATTTAATTATTCATAATTAGAAAATTTTATACATATATCTGTTTTATATTGTCCAAAAATAGATCCTTCTCTGTGTCTATTTATTCCTAGCAAGTAATGTGAGTTTTTACGGTATGTAAGTTCTTTCTTACGTTCCAGTTACTTTCTGGAGAATGTATCCCATATGTTTAACTAGTTTTCTTCTTTTTAAGGTTTCTTTCTTGATACATGTATCAATATTAGATATGAATTCTATTATTTATGGCCGTTTTCCTGAAGCATTATATGAACTAACAGCAATATGCCGAAAATGTCTTTTCCTTTATGGGAATTGTATCCATTTCTTTCTTTTTATAAGGATTTATTTTCCAAAGTTATATCAGTGTTACCTATATTATACATATATGTATGTGTGTAAATGTATAAAATTTTGCTTTATGTATGAATATGATTAAACATATACTCTGTTTTTAAGTTTTAATAAAATAATTGAAATGTATATAGTTGTAAATTTTTTATATAGTTTTAACTTTTTAAGCTTAGTTTCTGTCGTTGGATAAAGAGTTTCTGCTGCTGCATTTGGACTTAACATATTGGTTTAGTCAAGCTAGCATTCACACTTTAAATATGTCGAAGTAAGAAAATATATGTAAGGTAATAATTATTGTATAACATAATTGTTACGAATAATTAGCCCTCTTGCCTTTATTTCTACAGTTCTTGGATTCAATTCCAACATCAGTTTTAAATAAATTTTGTGATTCAGAACCCAGATAAAGCGTGGAAGCCGGTCGATTTAGTAAGCGTGTGAGGAGAAAGAGTAACTAGTCTGTGATAAATTAACAAATTAATTGAACCAAATTCAAGTTACCTATAAACTGATTATATCTCAATAGTTGGAAAAAAGGAAATTATGAGATAAAAGAGAAGGTAGAACTCAAATAAAAAATGCACCAATTCACTTAGTTTTAATTATAGATGTTCTTTACTTAAATGATGGAATTTATTTATGAATTGATTTCAATTTAAGAATGTTTTTACGAAATATTAAAGGGGTTATCCAATATGCGTCGAATTTCTTGATATAATTTTTATGCTTCCGCGATTCCAAAAATATGCGTAAGGTACTTATTTTTATATTTTAAACAAATGAAAAATAACTTTTTTCAGTTTAACTTTCAGCTAGCTTCTATAGCTAATTATTTTTCAATTATTTGCTTTATTCGTTTGAATATTATCGTATTATTTTGTGCTTTATTTAAACATTTTATTTTACTTTTACTTCCGTTAAGCCTCGTTAACTTGTTAAACTGCAGATAGACGAATAATTTGATTTAAAACTAGTCGTACATAACTGAAGAATGTTTTCAATATACCTTAATTATCTTGATCTGATTCCTACATAAAATACTTACTATTATTTAAGCATTTTTATGTGTTTCTGATGGTTATTTTAGAACTTACTTGACTTGCCAATCATTGAATACTTTTAACGTTTTGACCTTTAACTCAAGAGCTCTTAGATTCAATTCCCACGTCGGGTATTTGCAATGATTCATTTTCAACTTGGCTCGAGCAATAAAAAGAAAAAATGTAATTGGAGGCTTTTGAAAAAATTTTAATTTCGAAAAATTGATTAAATTTAAAAATAATGCATATTAGGAAATTCTGTAAATAATAAAATATATCATACATGATAATTAATAAATTATTAATTTATAAATAAATAATAAATCAACGAAAATTAAAGTTAATTATTATCAATAAATAATATTATTATCATGACTTTTGTTACTTGTTATTCATAATACTGTTAACATTTGTTTATATTCAAGATGAATAAAATTTTTGTCTGTGAATTCAAGGTGAATAATTTTTTGATTCCATCTAATTACTTTTCACATCAAAAAATACTATATTGTATATTATATTATATATATATATATTATGCATCATGAGAGATAAATCGATAATATATATGCAACTTATTAAGAAAAATGAAATTTGTTTTCTTGTAGGATTCAAAAAATTCAAACATAATTCTTCTATTATTCAAAAATTAATTACAATATTTCTTAAAAAAAAAACATTTGACAGTTTGACACAATAAAATGTATTTTTTTATTTAATATATAATTTTTTCTTTTTTTAAATTTTGAGTAGTTTTATTTTGTATCATTGTCGTTTATTTTGTATTTTGCATCATATTCATATTTAATCGATACAGTGTCTTATTTTAACTTTTTTTCGATTATTCTCAAATTTTAGTACAAAAATAATATACTTTTAAGAGTTAATTTCGAACATTTGAACAAAATTCCAGGGAGCTATTTATTTAGTTAGTAACACACGATGCACTAACATAATGTGATAGTATTAATAAAAAGACATATCTAATTTTTTAATTTAGTGCAGTTGTGAATTCTCTGTACATAATTTTTTTAGTAATTGAGCGAAACTATGAAATCCTCTAAAATACTCATTTAAATAACTTTCTAGTGGCAAGATTAATTGAAAACTTTTCAACAATTTATCATTGTTAAATCGATTTATTTTATGGTTAATTATTAACTTGTTGAAAAGATATAAAGGAATTAATATCCGTTTAAAATCATGCATACCTTTTCACGTGATTTAGGATTAAAATCTTAACAATCCAAAATATACGTGCCACGCCGTTTGCCAGATGTGTTGCATTGTTTTGCGCCGCCTTATAGAAATTGCGCATTCATCCATATTTCCTTTAAAAATGCACTAAAATCGTCATTGGTCGTCTCGCCATTTAAACCATTTCTTCCTATATGAAAATATTTTGTTCTCTGTTTAATTAAACCTCATCCCCCCAAAATAAAATGCAGTGATGACAACTGAAAAATAATGACTTCTATACCGAGAAATTCTTATTTTTCGAAGATGACCTTATCTAGAGCCTCATCACATACTGGGAATATTATTGTTTTACATTGCAAGTGAAGAAGTCTCAGGATGTTTCCCAATTATCCCCAGACAGTAGACTTTTGCGTGGGTGACGTTTAAACCTAGAAAATGTTCTGGGTTTTGAATCTTTGAAACGAACTATTAATTGCTCAAAAGAGTAGGTGTGCATCGAACTGTTATATTTACTTTTTAATATTGATTCGCACTCTATTCACGCTTTTTGAAAAAGTGCTGATTCTTTCGTCTGAGTATTAAAGATTAGCTTATTGGTTAAATGATAATAACTATTTCAAACTCTTAATTCAAAACATATATATATATATATATATATATATATATATATATATATATATAATATTTAAATTATAAAAAATAGATTATTACTTTTTTGATTTTTCCTTAAATTTTTCTTAAACGAAGTTACTATATGGGGCATTAGCATGCTAATTTTTTTGTATAGATTCTTCATTAAAAAATATCTATAATACTTTAATTCGCCATCGCGTAACAAAAAACCGATGTAAAGCATATATGCATCCGTCATGCATTGTCTTTCAAGAGAGATTTCCAAAGGGAATGGGTTATATTCACAAGGAAAGAATTCCGGAAAAATCCTGAGCACCCGCCTTGGCAAAAGTAGTTGCATAAAACAAAAACGCCATCTGTTGTAGTTCGCCATCTGTTGTGGCTAGCATAGAATCCGAGACTTTCTACATCGAACAGCCCCACTCGAGTTGGTAGTTGAAGAATTAGTACTCTGAACTTTGGTTCACTTGTTCGTGGGTTCGATTCCTACATTGAGCATAGTTGTTACTTATTATTGGACCCTAGTTTTGTGAATTCTAAATTAAGTACTTTTTTGTGGGTATGTTAAATTTTAAGTTTATTCTTTGCATATTTATTTTGATTGGTTCTTTAAATCACAAAGTAAACTTATTTATGTATTATAAAAACAAAATTATAATAATAAAAATTATTAATATTAGGTACCGAAAAGCTTTCACATAATTATGTATCAAATGTAAATATTTCAAATCTAAAAAAATTAAAAAATTTTATTGGAAAAAATATAGTATATTGCAGTAATATATATATATATATATATATATATATATATATATATATATATATATATATATATAATTTAAAATATTTTAACATTTTTTTCCACAAATTATTTATCATGTGAATTGAAATTTAGCCTAGATGTTTTATTGCTGATTGACTGTTTTTGTTTCGCTAAGAAATTTTGATAGTTAAGTTCAAAATAAAAATTGAATTATATGCAGTAAATGTTTTCGAAAATAAACTATTCATATTTGCGATTTTCGCGTGAAATATAATAACTTCTTGAGTTAAAAGACTGTTCATATTACGTTGTATCTGTGGGAGTTAAAAAATTTGCTAACCTTTTTTAATATAAAAGCAGAACATTTTGACATCGCATAGCAGATCGTCTTACAGCTGAAAACTATTACAATGGAGAAAACCCGAAAAACTGCCAAGCATTTACCACAGTAGATTTGCATGTAGAAAGCAGAAACACAACACCACCACCTCCTATTGTTGAACACCAGAATCGAACCCTGAATCTTCCTTCGTTAAGTAGAGGGCGGTATATGTATAGGTAGGTCACAATAAACTTAAAAATTAGAATTAAAATAAGTTGTTTCCAGTTTTTTTACAATTAAACGATCGAAAATGTTTAATTTATCATAATTGATAATGAATGATTATATTAAGGTATTTATAAAATGTATGTTTTCATTAATCATTCATTCTAATTTTAAAAAAAAATGTGTTACAACTCTAAGGTATTCTAACTCCTAGATGTAATTATTTTATAATTAGTATTAATTATTTGCCTCTTAGATCTTAATTATATAAACATATAATTAAGATCTAAAAGGCAAATAATTAGATCAATGTAAAAATCTATCAATAGTTCTATGTATGCTAGATTTAACCATACTTTAAATATCTGGGCAAAGTCTCAAATTGCATTATATTCATATTTGAGAAATGCGAAAATACATTTTTATTTAAATATGGAATATTAAATTTTTACTATAGTTTTTAATTTTAAGAGAAAGTTTGTTTTCCAAGAGCTCCTTTTTTTTTAATAAAACATATTTAACAGTGTTACATTTTCTACTTATGCCGGAATTGATTTGCGAAAGCATAATTTTAATAAACTATTTGTTTTCCCAATAAATTTGTATTCTTCATAAAGACTTAATTTTTTCCGCGTGATTAGAGAGCTGTTATCGAATCTGAAAGAGCCGCTGAGGCGATTTCAAAAACATTTTTGTTTACAGCAACGGTTTTTATTTTTACAACTCATTGTATACCTTCTCTTCATCTTTACAAAGAACTTGGTGTAAATATTTGCTTTGGTAAGGGGAGAATTCAATTGCTAAATGGAGAAGTAAGTTCTCAGATTTCACCCACAACATCCGCTATGAAACAAGAACAATTATTTCATTGAGGACATTTGTTAATTATTTTTTTTTCCACTCATCAATTGAAAAGATCGTGTTTCATCTTGGATATCTGCCAACAATATTACAAGGTATGATTTTTTTATAACCAATCATTGCTTAATTCCTTTTACAGGCCGCTTTGCAAAATGAATTATTGATTTCCTGTCTTTTCGTGTTTGCGTAATGACTTGACTGGTTTACTGGTCATTGTTTGGCGGCAGCGATTAAAGGAAAGTTTGTTTATGAGCGTCACCTAAGAGTGCTGCATTTTTTATTGCCACTGAAAACAAACTATGTATTTTATCGTTTGGCAGCTTTTTTATACATTGTTTATAGTTTAAAGTTTTAGAATTCGGCTTTCTTTTGATCCTGCCCAGTTGTTATAATATTTTTTTATTGGAAAACCTGCTCTGTTTATTTATTTAAAAGCAACAGATTGAAGCGAATAATAGTGTATCGGGTTTAACGAAAAATTTATATTTACTTGTAAAACTGCATTACCATATAAACATTTTTAAGCAAACAACCTTATGATGTATCAGTGTTGTATTTATGTTGGGATATTGCTAGTAGACGACTCATAGATTTAGTTGCATTGGCATTTTTTCCCAAGAATTTAGTTTAAATAAGACACTAAAATTACTTAATCAGAATTGTAATGCTATAACATTTGCATAACCGTATGTTGTATTTCAGTTTTCTTACAAATACACATGTCTCAAATAATTAAATACACATTATGCAACAATGTTTTTCAAATTTGCTTGTATCCATGCGCGTGGAGAACACTGGTGTAAAATGCATTTTACAGTTATCAAAATATTAAATTGACACTGTAGCAGTGGTAGAATAACAGCTAATATATGAAGTATTTTTTTCTTTTCGAGACTTTTTTGTGTATTTACTTTCCGAATAATTGCCTAGCCATCAACGGACCAAAAAAGTTTGGAACTACCACAGTATGAACTGTGTTCATCAGGTACAGCGAAGGTAATTCAATAAACTCCTAAATATTTATATCAACAGTTATGCATACAGAGGAACACAATATCAATTCATTTCTTGTTCAACTGTGCCTAGGATCGAACCTGTATCCTAGCAATCAGAAGAACTTGGCATTACAACTTAACCACATGATTTTAAATGTATTTTATTTTATATATTTGGTTGAGTTATATAATAGTTACACATAATATAATGGAATATCTTTGTTTATTCGGTTAAATTATGTAAAATTAATTTTGCGCATCGCGCATTTCAATTGCCAAAGCTTGCTAAAATTTTCCCATAGTGTATGGTCGGAGTTTAAAGAAACATTACCAAAGGGATTTTTGGCTTTTATATTTTATCTCATCCATATGCCTTTTTATATATAATTCCTGTGGTAATTTTATATTGTTCTTATTCTTAATTTTCGTTTTGTATTGTTTTCACACTTAATTCGAATGGAACTTTAAATATTTATAAGTAATATGCGTGTAAGTTTGTTTTAGAATTTTGCTTTTCTGATTGTAAGATCCACGATCGCAATTTTTATTCTTAGAAATGCCGTTCGCATTTATGTTATTCCATTGTTTTTATTTAAAAATTGTGAAATGTTGTTTTACGTGCCACTCTCTCGAACAAAGGGTACAAATGTGATTGTGTGTGTGTCCTTTTTTATTTTTATCTGATTGTTTTCATTATCGCTTGAGCGAATCACTCGTGCTATTTGTTTTGCTTTTTATGATACGGTGCAGTTAGTTTTTCATTAGCTCCGTATTAAGTAAGCTTTTTCCTATTCTTTTAAATGTTTTTATCAACGAACTGGACCGTGTATATTTATATGTTACAATTAGTTTGTAATATGTTACAATGTTATAATGAATTGAAAGGTAATACAGTTCTTAATGATACCCAAAATCGTTTTCTGTAAAACTTTCCTTTTAAAAGAGACCTGCTATTTCAGTCGTTTTCTTCACACTGCTATTTTAAAATTTACCTTACTCCCGTTCTTTGACTGCAAGGTCTTTTTCATATTTATAATTTTCACTTCCTGAGCCACGCCCCTGTCATATTGCACTCTTCAATAATTCCGCTTTTATAAATTAGCTTATCAATTTACTTAAAGAAAGCTTGAATTAAACAGTGTGGTGATTTAAGGTTTTTGTTCACACTGTCCATCGAAAGTTAGTTTTTTTACTCATTATGCTTAATTGACCATTTCCTTTACCAACTTTTTCCAAAAATATTGTAAAAAATAATTTTTTATTTTTTGAATTTTATTATAATATATAAGAAATCAAATATAATTGCCTATTTTTAAAAAATATGATGAAAATAGTTTTATCATCATCGTCACTCCATATTAATTAATTATGGTAGTATTTATATCAATTGATTCAAAAAAAATATTTAACTGAAATATATATATATATATATATATATATATATATATATATATATATATATACATTGCAGATATTGTGTTAATTATGAAATTATTGAATTTATTTTATTTTAAGCGTAAAATTGAGCTAAAACATGGAACTCTGATTGAGATATTTCAGAATATGTATACAATTCTGGGTTATTCATGGTTTATTAAAATATTAGTTTTTTTCTAGTTTAGGTAATTAATTGTAATCTAAATAATTCCACAAATTTTTTTAAATATATAAACAGTTTCAATCAATTACATTTTGCTTATATTATTTGCAATGATGGTGATTGAAATTAAAATTTTTGCAATTATTAGTCTTAATCTGTTGTTTGAACTTTCTCCTTATTACTGCTTCATGAACCAGTTTATCATATCTCTCAATCTTTATTTTAAAAATATGACCACAAAATTTCCTTGTACACCTTTATTTTTTGGTGATCATATCTGTGTTAAATTCATAATGCTCTACGATATATAGATATATATTGAAATTGCGACTTGAAATTTTGTTATTCTTGTCCATTGTTTGCTATCGTCATTTTTCTAAAAATCTTTTTATTCACTATGATTCCTTTAACAGTGGTTGTTTATTAATTTTTTTTAAACTTTTACTTGTTTATAAACTAATTGATGCAACCACACTATTCGAGGTATAAGGTGTCAAGTTCAATCTTATATATATAGAATAATGTACAATGCTTCTTGGTACAAATCTATTAGTGTATACTTAGGATTTTCTTGGTTTCCTCCTTTGCGATAAGTGTATATGACTCGCTACCTAGAAAATCCTTCTGGAAATCAATAATAACCAGTCGATGGAGTAAAAAACTTGACAATAGCTCTTTGTTGCTTGCTACGCTCTATCAAATTGATATTATTCGAAATTGCTCAAAGTTCTGAAATGTTTTCTTGCTTTTTTTATAAATATTTCTTTATTTTTGTCATTTATTATGGCATTACTCCCAATTTATTTATACAGTTTATGCATCTAATCATACATTAGTGTAAAAAATATTGCATATATTTTTAATAATTTGTTGAGGATTATACCCACTGTCATGGTATGCAGGTATCTCATGGTATCATGGTAAACAAAAACACTTTAAAAAAGTTATAAATATAATTTTTTTTAAATTCAGTCTTTAAATATCAATAAAACTTTGTTAAAAAGAAAGCATGATTTTTTTTCTTTCAAAGAAAATGAAATAAACAAAATTTATCTTCGCTATCGACAGTTAAATTTAATGATTAACTAATACTGATTAAGTTATCATGAAAGAAAAACAGCCTCGTGAAATAACACATAAAAAATATGCAACTATCAAATTCGATGAAAAAACAAACATAAAACCCATTAATTTGTTTACTGCCGTCTCTTTGCGATGTTTTTATACAATTTTGCTTCTTATTTCTTTTTACTGAATAATATTTCGAAAAAGCGTGTGCGTTGAAAGCTTTTGTCCTCATCCTTCAGTTCCTCTTTTTCATCGCCAAATAGCAGCCAATTTCGTGAATTAGTGGCAGAATTAAAAGAGCTCAGTTATAAAAACACTAAGTGCAGTCATTTAAAATTCACATTCTGAAATGGGATTTTATCACGGCACTTCTTAATGCTAGAATCATCTTCTATTTAAAAGTCACGAGCTATGAATATTTTGTTAAAACATTGTATCTGTTTATTGTAGTTATTACCCTTAAGGCTTTGCAACGTTTTTCGAGTTTGGTTGCAAAGTTCTTTTTTTATGGGGGGGGGGATCTTTTCTATAAATATACCTTTTGAATGGATGATTCCTTTTGGGGTTGCTCCTCATAGACCACATAAGTGGTGGAAACTCAAAATAGATGTAAGAATGGGTTAGTCAAGGAGTGTTTAAGAGAAACAGTCGAATCTCATTAGAAGGAATTTTATCTAATTGTCGGTATTTACTCGCAGCATTTCAAGTTTCATTGTAATGGATCCAATCATGATGACTGCACCGACCAACGTTAAGATTGGGTTTCAAATTCGGTGCTGATTAAAAAATTGTTTGTTGAAATACTATCAAAGTCTGTTATAAAGAATTTTTAGACTAGTTTTGTTCGCTCTATTGAAATTCCTTTGCGGTAGATTTAATTATGACTCTTACACCGTACAAGTATCGTCTTTTGTTCCCACTGGTCCAGAACTTTTTTGTGGGATCAGTTTGAAGACCGCAAAAACCAATGTTCTTAGATGGGAAAAACGGAAGATGTATGAAGCTTGGCTCAAATCTCCTGGTCAAACCCACGCTAAAAGTATGATCTGTAGATCATCAGCGAGGATTTCCTATGAAATTCTAAGATGCTCTAGGCAGAAGATACGTTTAATCGTAGGCTTCATAACTGGGCACTACTATTTCAGAAAACATCTCCATAAAATGGGACTGTTTCAGCAAGACCCTATCTGCAGGAAATGTCATATGCAAGAGGAAACGGCCAAGCATATCATTTATGAATGCGAGGCTCTTGCCCTCCCTAGATTAACCTCTTTAGGCATCATCCATACTAGAGAGTTACACCTAGACTCCATTAAAGGGTTATCAGACTTTATTAATAAAGTGGGTGACCCGAGCAACTGGAACTAAGAAACATTGTGTTTGGAGTTAACAGTACAAAATGCTGATAAAAGCAGAGGTGCTCAATGACAAACAAACCCAACTCTAAGAAGAAGAAGAAGTACACCGTACAACGTAAGGGTAATTTTTAAAATCCCATGAGAGGGTATTTAAGAAAATATTGTCAAATTTCATTTGAAAGTTTTAACTAGCGAACTTCTTTCATTCTATTGAGATTTTATTGTAATAAATCTAATCACTGTTTTGACTACTACACGTTATGATAATTTTTCAATTTCTAATTATCAAATTTCACGAAGGTTTACTCTATAGTATAGTTTACTCTATAGTACTCTATAGTAATAAATTTAATTCAGACCTTTACACCATTAGCCATTAATTGTCGTAATTTTTTTAAAGGAAAACTAGAAAATTCCATTAAAAAACTTGATAACTGATGTTCACAATATTAAAATTTCGCTCTGAGGAATGTAACTCGGAGGTTTGCGTAAAGCTTATACCAATAGATCGAATAGTGGTTTCTGTTAATATTATTCCCTGATTTCCTTTCATCCAAATCCCGTGAATTTTCAGAATTCTTTATGCTTAATTGATGGAAATAAAGAAGAATATTTATAATTAAATCTGTTTCAAGTATAAAACAAATGCATGCAAGTAATTTTCTGAAATTCATTGAAATGAGGAAAATAAAATTTATGAAATAAAAAACGCAATCATTAATTTTTATCTATGAAGGTTGTGCATTGAGAATATTTATTTTGTGCTACTTATCGCCAACATTTATTTCGGGATTTCCCTCTCTCGGAGAATACAGATAAAAATTGATTAATCGTCAGCAGTTTGATTGCTAAATAAGGATTTCTTACAAAATAGGAAACTAGATTCATTTTTTATATGTGCATTTGTGGATTGTGTTTATATGTCATATTAAAATTTCTGTGCACTTCACATCAAATTATAATTTGGATTACTTTAATTCACCTACTTGATTCAAATTGTGAGTATTAAAAAATTCAAAAATTTATGTAAAAAACGATTTTTGATGTTTACACGCTCGATTTTAATAGATTCCTGAAAAATACTTACATGCTGATCTACTGTTGCTATAACATTAAATTACCATTGCTTTATTGATTATTTTAATAGTCTTCAATGATCAATCAAATTAGTTCAAATCGGCTGTATTCGAACTCTATATATGATATATATGCTTGTTGTGGCTAAAAATCTACTGTAAACTACAGATTCTAATCCAACTAATTCATATGATCAACTTAATTTATTAGATTACTTATTGAACATACATTTTATAAATCAATGAACAAATATATAAATGTGTAACTGGATTTAGAAAAACCTTCAAGACTTGGTGATATTAAGAAATAGTCCTCTTATCTTTACGAGGAAAAGAGCTTGAACAATGAATGCTTTACCGTCACTTTACTTATGGCGGAATCTCAAACGCACAAATTCAATTGCCACTGCTTCCAGCAGGAATTTCATCTTTCAAAATAGTTGTCTTAAACCGAAATGGAAAAAAAAAGTATCGATTTTGGCCGAGATCCAAAATAGAATTCAAACATTTTTTCTTCATTTCATTCTTTACCTTTTTTTAACCCCCTTTCAAAAGTCAACTGTGCACGAATTTGTCGAAGTTTCTCCTAGTAACCAATTTGGCAATTTATCAAGATATCTAACGTTGTAAATGGCGAGTTGCCAATCACTGGAATGACAGGGGTACTCTCCTATTTTTCTAGACGTTCGCTCCGTCTAAGACAGCTCTATAAAAGAAAACATTGTATACCTTGAATATAAATATAAACTTCATTTAATCAGGTATGGTTATAGTACTTTTCTGTTATCTGCAGTCGATTTACACATCCTCAAACTTTTAGCAATTGGCGGATAGTTCGAAGTGTAAAAGCAATTCCTTAAATATTTATGTGATATTTGTATCCAAAATTAAAATTCCAGTTAATCATCTTTGAATAACGTTTCTTCGGTAAAGAAAATTGGTTACTGCTTAGGAACTTTTTGACGATTATAGAAGAAAATTCGATGACGTCTAGGCTCCCTGTAATAGTAAAGAACCATGCTTAAATGATAAATTTCTTGTATTACCTTAATATATAATATAATGCGAATGTGATAAAAAAAAGTATTTGAATCACTCCACTTGAAAACAATAGGACCTTGTATAGAGAGGATTTCATCAGGAATATATCGATGCATCATCATGATGATAAAAATTTTATATTTATGATGTTGATCTTTTGATTGAAATAAATCATTTCATGGTTTTTATATACTGATAAAATCATCTGATAATGCTGTATACCGAATTTGAATAAATATTTTTATTTATTGATTTCCTATATCCCTTATTTCGAATTAAAGTAGCAATTTCCTATATTTTTTATCTATCCTTGATGAATTTTTTAAATAACTTTAAATCTAAGAAATATCCCTTATCATTTATTCAACGAAATTTCATTTTTTTCAAATTAGAATAAAACACCATGTGTGTATAACTCAGTTACTACCAATTAATAAAGTAACCTCTGGTGATCTAATACGCAACATTTTTTATTTTTTCAAATAAGTGTCTTAAGATTTTTCTTTTGTGTTTTTATTAAAATCACTCTTAAATATTAATTTTTCTGTCGCCATTACCGCATATTTCAAAATCTCTTAAACCATAAATCACGTATATATATTATTGACTAAAATGATACAGTAAATAATTATTTTATTGTATATTCTATATTTGTAATATCGATTCCTTACCTTGTATCCTACCCTGACTACATTTTTTTAATGTTGATAGATTATAATCCTGATTGTCCGAGAAGTGACAGTATTTAGTTCCCTTAAAAAATATCTTAGGCTCAATTTTTTTTAACGCTTTGTATCAATTGCGAATTTTGTCGCAATTTTTTTTATGGTGAAGAATTTTATAGCTTAAAATTTTTTATAGAAAACTAATTACACAGTAGTAGAACTTATAACTGCAGCTGTTAATTCTGTATATCAAAATTTCTGGCTGCATATCTTATGTAATTATCTGCTTGAAATATAATAATCGGTGACTGCTATATTGAATGTTAAAACATTTAATTACTGTAAGAGGACAACCGTGGTGAAAATAATCACTATACACGAATAATATATTCAGGATCCTTATCTTTATAATCCTATAATAGAGAGAGCGTTATATTTACATGATCCTGTAAGAGCATTTCTGTTAGATATTATATAGAATTATTTAAATTACCTCTTATAGATTTCAATGAAAGTTTAGTTAAAAATTAAATTATCAATGTACGAACCTGTCATCGCCTCGTGCCCTATATTTTTTAACTGATTATAGTGTATGGTATCTAACTTTTATCAAATTATTTGTTTTATTGAGTATCATTTAATATATAAGCTGACAGTATCTACTTTAAAATTTAATTTCTATTTATTAAAACTGCTTGTCTGTGGTAACTTTTGAATTCAATTGTGTGTTTCTCATTGTTTAGAACTTTAAACGATTTCAACATTATTAAGAGATAATATTAAGTTTTTTTACGAACTTAAGCAAGCGCGACAATATATTTACTTAAGATTTCCCAATTATACATTTTTTAAAGATATCGTTTAGTTTTTTTTATATTTCACAATATTTCGTGTTACTCCTATAAATTCAGAAACATATTTTGTTCCAGAATTATCAGTCAATAAGGAAGGAAAAAATTTATGAATTTCCGGAAAACAAGATAAGAAGGAAATGCTTTGTGGTTTGTTATTTTTGTTCTGAATCAACGCCAGGATGTGTTTTCGTTTTTAACTACCATCACATGAAGTTACACTTTGAACACACTGTTTCTGTCTTTCCAACACCTGTTCCTGCCTCTTTTCTTAACCTTTTCAATGAAATCATGGTCTTTTAATCGAATGAAAGTCTAGTCTTAACCTTGTCTGTAATATCGCATATTATATATATTCTACTTTTTTTTTAATACACATGTATATAATCATAAAATTTTTAAAAACTTAAACATATATATCTTTGTATTTTTTCAATTTTTTTTATTCATTTATTTCCTTTACAAGCTTTGACCTTTGTATATATTACAGACAGTCGCCAAAAGTCCAAAATGATTTTCTGTCATGATGCGCATGGGAAACGAGCACCTGCTTCATCAAATGCACAGTGTGCTCAGTTGTTAGTAGAATCGCATATGTATACTAAATTAAAATACCATTCACGCCATAAAATAATATTAATTTCCTAAAGAAAAGCCACTTCAAAGTAACCGCCACATTGATATCACTGTGGGTCAGAATCAAAAATATTGATGTGGAGTGATGTATGGCACATGTCTCAGTAAAAAGGGAATATAATGAAAACATAACTCAAAAAGAGTTAGTTCTAGTATGCGAAGCCTTCACATGCGTTTATTTGAATGTCTGCGGATATTACAGATTCAGATCCTATTGATACTGTTGAGAGCATTTCGATTTCAGTTTTTCTCTCTGTCCTCAAATTTAGAAGATCGTAGTAGAATGTTTTTAAAAGTGCTGTGTATTTCATCGCTAGAAACGCTTCTTAGTCCAGTTGAATGTTTTATGTGCTTGTAAACGCTGCCTCTAAAAATATCTCATATAAAAAAATTAATCCCATCGCGGTTTGTCTTCCGGTTTTCTTTCTTTTCAAAATTCTTTTTTTTAAGACTTTTATTTATAAATGACGAATATTTACAGCAAACAAACATTGCTGTTTTTATATAATGTCCACTCTTTTAACCTTGATATTTGAATAAGTACGTTGTAAGTCAACGCTCTTGTCATACCCAAGGCCTTTTTTGTGTTACTGAGTACGATTTTTTTCTTTTTCCCCCCATTTCCCCACCCCCTCTTCTATCAGCCCTGCGCGTTTTTCTGCTGCATCTCCGAGGCAGGAAGAACAAATCGTTTCTGGCTCAGGTCCTAATTTGTGCATTTCTTTCTACGCTCTAAGTCGAGGGGGGGAGACTACTCGTACCTGTTTATGAAACGATCAAGTTTGATGAAGTGTCCTCGGTGGCTTAATAATTCGTATAAAGAAAAGTATCTGTTTATCCATAATTTTTTTTTATCTCATTTACTTGACCTTCGGATGTTTTTAATCAACGTTTTTAAGTAAATAAATGTCTTTGCTTAATTTTTTTTTTCCTTCCGGAGTTATCAAAAATGATTCTTTCTGAATGTTTGAAAATGATTATTAGATAGATTTAAACAATAAAAACGAAAAAAGTATTATGTCCTAGTGTTCTGTTTCATTTTTACACGTACATACAAGAAATAAAAATTACCTCAAATTGAAGTAAAATGCAGTGAAATACTCATTATAAATCAATTGATTTTGCGTTTTATCCTCATCGATCTTTGTAAGGAAATCTTAGCAAAACTAGCGGCAGAAAATTAGGCATTTTAGAGGTTAATTTCTATAAAAAGGTGAAAGTACATTTATTTGTATGCGATGGCTGTTTTAACTTGTATAATAGATTTTTCTAAATTTAATTAATTGTATTCTTTCAGTGCTAATCCAAAAAACAGTGCATTTGTGAAAATGTTATGTTATTTTATATGATGTGAATATTTAATGATATGTATAAATTCCATTTAACCATTTTTTCTATTTTATATTACGTTCATTAGAATTCAGTTTTTTTAGATGTAAATTATGTAAGGTACTGTTCTACTTTTGAGATCAGATTTGTAGAAAAATAGTCTTCAAATCACTGTGAAGCCCCTATTTTTCTTAAATGAATTCAAAATATGATTTTGATTTACAGGTTCAGCTTGTGTTGAACAGTTTACTCAAGTAGAACGTTATGCGGTTATAAGAGACAGAGAGAGAGAAAATATTGTATATAATCTCGCGTGAATCTTTTAAAGCTTCAAATTTTCCTTCACATTCTGAGAAATTGGCAATATCTAAATCCTATATTAGATCTATGTGTTAAAAACTTGCCGCATTATATTTAGTTTCTTTATTTTATGAAGAAAACCTTTCTTCAGAAGAGTTTTTAGTACAAATTGTTTCTTTTTATATAATTATAAACAAAATGCTTCAAGATCATTATGCTTAAGACGTCAAAAAACGCTTGTATTTCTTATAAATATATAATTGAAAATAAAAGTCTATTTTTTGTTAATGATTTTTTGACATCCTTTACTTGGGTATTAATTTTACGATTGTTGTGTAAGGGAGTTATCAAATGCCATCTGCCACTTTTAATTTTCCAAAAATTGTCGTTTTGACAAGGAGGAGTGGTCCTAATTAAATCTACCGGAAATAGGCCTTGGTCTTCGTGACGCAAATTCAAAAGGATATGACGCTCTGTACAGAATGACGGCGACCTCCATACTTCCAAAATGAAAATTAGTATCGAAATATTTTTGCTGAGTTAAGAAATAGTTTTCTAAAGAGCTATTTTACTGCGCACGAATCTGGCAGTAAAAACAAATTTCTTCTTTCAGCCGTGACGAAGCCATGTCCCCATGTTTGTTTGGTAATATATTATTTCAAAATATTTGTTTGTAAAATTATCGATCTGCTATTATTATTACATTTAAAAATGCTTTCGATCATCCTTAAATAACTAAATAGTATCGGGTAAAACAAAATGTGTATCTTTTATAAGTACAAAATAGCATAACAAAATATTTATTTAAATATAAATTTCTCTAATTGTTTATAAGGATAGTATCCTTTTGATCAATCTTGCTTTGGATTTTTTTTCAAGAAATTATTTTGATTATGATAGAATCAATAAGTTGTTTTGCTTTTTCTTACTCATTTAAATTTGCATTTTAAATCTATATTGTTTCTATCTATATATACCATTTACATAACATTTAAAGTCATTATTTTTTTAAAATTTTTGATATATTTTTATATTTTTTGTTATTTATTTCTCATATATTATGCAAATAGATGGAGATATTAATGAGAATTTAATTATTTTTATTAATTTCGTTTTAATATAATTTTTATCGAATGATTTTAATTTTACTTATTTTTTCGTTTTTATTTTAATGAGCCATTCAAAAATAATTGGCACTAAAAGCAGTTCCAATTTATTTATTGATGTTTGTGAGCATTTTACAGTAAATTTTATTTTTTTATCCCTCATTAACGCTTGAGACTAATTCATATGCTACGCATAGCATAAAACTCACGCACTAAAATAATGAATTTTGAATGAGTTACCGTAGAAAAGCCATGCATGTTCTAAGGTGGCAGAAAAAAATTTCATCTGTTCTTAATTTCAGAAAGTGGTTTCACCATTTGGAAAATTGAAATTTTTTATTCCGCCTAAATTTTTCTTTTTCATTTCATTTCTCTGAAGTATTTTTTGGAGGGGATGGAGAGAGATAAATCTGAGTATTTCATGGTAAAGTGGTCTATACTACTAAAATGAAAATACTTCGACATATTTCCTTCCAGTCGTCGGCAGTAATCTAAAAATGAAAGTTCGTTAATGAAAATAGCATAGAGATCAGCCATAGGAAGAAGCATTTTTTTATTATTTTGAAACATTGTTGTGTATAAGTTAAACCATTTAAAAATAATGTGTAAATTAACCATGTTGAAAAGTATTTATTGTATAAACGAAATCACACATATATTTAGTAATTCTATCCGAAACATATTTTATCATTTTATAATCTTTACAATACGTCCTTTATTTGATAAAGAGCAATAATGGCCATATGAATAACAAAAAAATCTTAAAAATAAGGAAAAAAAAAAGAATCTTCAAAGAGTAGTTTTATATAAAGGCAGTCACGTTATATTTCTTGGAGTTTTCGCAATGCTTTTATGCAATTGATTAGCTGTTAAACCTATGTTTATTTACGTATTAAGTTTTTACATTTAACAAATAAGAAGGATTACGATGGCGTTTTATTTAAATTTTCAGTTATGCTTTCCATTTTTTTGTTTCCATTAAAGAAAATTTTTTACATGCTTTTCACTCCACGTAATGGACAGCCGAAGACCCCTTTGTAAGATATTTTAATATCCACCGAGTAAATTGCCTCCCGCTTAGACTCCTTGTAAATAATTGTTCATTTTCACGAGGGAGGCAACGCGGGAGACTCCCAAGCAGCCACCCCGACGAGTGCTGAATGCTGAATCACGACACCCATCTCTCACTGTTCTTCAGCGGCTGTGATCCGATCTGTGGCCTTAAGCTCCGAAAAGTGCTGAGAAAACAGTTCATTGAAACAGAATTGCGCAAAAGGATGCTTTCAAATTTAGCTTAAAAGTTGATTTTGGTCATTCATTTGTTTAATGGCATTGCTATCAGCACTACTTTTATGTGGCACAATTAATAGCCTCTTTTATCAGAATATTAGGTAGAGAGAGAGAGTTCTTCAGCAAAAGAAAAGCAAGGCCCAAAGTGACTCACTTACCAATGTACGTGTATGGGCAATGAAAAAGGGAGCATATTCAAATAAATGCCATTATATATATATATATATATATATATATATATATATATATATATATATATATATATATATTTGTGCCATCCTATTATGCGGTACAGAGATATAGAAATATTTCTTCGTGTTTCTTAGGGTGCACTACAATAATAAATAAATAAACCAATGCTTATTTGTGTGCGTGAGTTTTCCAGTGTACACTAAAGAAAAATTATTCGTGCTTAATATCCAGTTGTTAGGGCATATAAACGATTCGTATAACAAGTCTTATCTTATAAAGGGAGAATTAATCTGATCTGAAAACAATTCCACACTAAGTGGGAATCATATTTACAAGAATACTCATATATTTGCGTGTATTTATATGATATTCATATATTTATTGCATGGAATTAACAACATATTCTTGTATTCATAAGTAGCTATACTTGAACTATAGTATAATGCTTGTAACTGTTGGCCCTTATGCTATAACAACTATACTTTACATGTATTTATAAGATTATCAACCATTAGTATGATATAAATGTGTAATGGATACATTTATGTGAAAATCTTATTTTTGTGTAGTACAATGTAGAAGGCTTTTATTGAGTAATAAAAATATTTAGCTTAATTATTATTATTATTAGTTTTCTATTATTTATCTATTGATTTTTCTGTACTAATTTTATTAGATCTATTTTTTATAAATTTTCTGATTTAAATTAGAAAAAAATATTTTAGTTTATTGCGCTAAAAAATCGACTGAAAAATAAATCTAGTTTAATCAAAATAAGTCGCGCGTTTTAACGAATTTCATTTATTTTTGTCAAAAATAATAAAAAATCAAAGCGTTATACGTATTTATAATTCACGTTCATCACAGAAGTTAATGGTATAAACATAAATAATCTCGCATTTCATAAATTCCTTTTAATTTAATTGCATAAGATTTTAATCTTATATGATTCGGGAAACTATATTGAATCATTCATTTGAATCTACAAATGATGTATGTACAAATTTGGAGCACTCTTTCGAAACTTGTGAACTAGGCTGAAAATCCAATTTTGTTTACATTTTTTTAATCCTTTTTTACAATAACATTCGATTCGTTTACAAAAATAAACAAACACAAAATTAATCGAATCTTATCGAAAAATCAATTTTCTATTCACAGTCAGTAACCGATAGGGATCGAATTTTAATCGATTAATCGAACGTCTTAGTGCAATGGAATCGCTATCTGTGGAAACAACGTCACAGGAATCAGTGCAGACCGCGAAAAGAAGAAAAAAAAATTCTTTATGTATGTTTTACAATTTTCAAACTCATCTTTTTTGGCAGTCACGTCATTTAAACACCTGCCCAACGCTGCGGCATCTTAGATCACCTGTCGGTATGGCAGCGAATTTTCTTGGGAAAGCTGAAAATAAAATAAACACTTTCTTTTCGTTGAAGTACAGGCAATTTCATAAAATAATACTAAAAAAATAACGTTGTTTACTGTATAGGCGTTTAAATTTTTTCTACTTTTTTTTTCCGAAGTGAAGAATTCCTGAAGCTTGCGGTGACGAAAGTTAGCTTTTCATGAACGCAGAACACAATGGTCCTCCGCCGTTTCTTGTTTACAGTTTTGGAGTTTTCATACTGTGACGCAATCGTCTGCCAGACCTTTGGGTTAACACCTTTTGAATTCATTCCTTCCCGAACGCAATTGGAAGTCGGGTGTTGGGGAAGAGCGATAGTATTATACATCGTGTTTTCTCCGTTTTTGATTATGGATTATCACTGTAAAGATTGCTGTCTATTATTAAATTTTTTGGAAGCACGGTAAGTCGTAATAATTGTTATCATTAATATAGTTTTGTGTAAACATATACAGTCGAATTTCAGACTGAAATAAAAATTGAAGTTCAGCGTAGAATGATTATATTTATCAAAAATTTTAGATGTGTGATATTTATTTTTAAATATTTTTTTAGGTGAATTCGACATACGATAGTCTAGTTGGTCACAAAATCTTGATTGCCAAATCTACTTTTCTTATAGATTAATTAAATATAGATTAAATTAAAGAGAAACAAATCAATGCATACACATGCATTTGAACGATGAGAATAGTTTATAAAAATAGTTCGATAATTAATAATTAATAGTCCGATAGTAAGGAAAACTTTTATTACTTGAGGAATAATAAATTCATTTTCTATTTATAAACTTATTTAATCAAAAAAAGAAAAAATGAATAAAAAACTTGGAAAAATAGAAAAAATATTTTCAGACTTTAATGAGGCATATATTTTTAAAAGGAAAAAATATTTTATAAAATTTTTTTGGTAGTATATACGCTTATTTTACAATGTAAAGTCTGTCGTTTAACAGTATCATGCTCAAAAATATATATATCTAAATTTTGTATGTTGTAATTTTAAAAAAATAAAATCGTATCTTGTATTATTTATTATATGTCTAGTTTATGCATTCAAAGTAATATTGAAAAAAGTATTTTTAAGGTGACTGCTTAAATTCATATTTCTTACGAAAAAGTTGGTTTACTTATTATAATGCTGCTTCTAGAGTTAACGTTATAGTGGAGTCTAACTTTATTATATATATGTTTTTGTATTATTTCATCATTATTATTTATTTATCTTTTTGCTGAGCATACAAAAATTCTTCCAAATCAATTACATATATGACTAAAAAGAGTTTCAATTTAATTGATAGAATGAACGAAATTGTAGCATAGAACCGTTGTTTTATTTAATTTTTCGAATAAATTGTTAGAATTGCGAAAACTACATCATAATTATCTAACTGTCAAATTCGTGTAGAATCGCTGGATAAAATCACGGAAATTACAGTAAAATCATTGTCCTACTTAATTCTGCTTTTTTCAAAATAATGGACAAAAGTAATGAAGTTGTAATAGAACCATCTTGAAATTTAATTTAAAAAATTAATAGATGAAGTTAACGAAATTTCTTTTGATACTGTGTATCCTTCAAATTATTTTATATTCAATAAAATTCCTAAATGAAATACTAGTTATGATTTTTTTAAAATGTGATGGTAACCAAAACAATTTGAAATTTTCTTGTTTGTAATAAATGCGGAGATCGTAACGTATGTTAAAATGAGAAGCGTATAAATTTTGTAATCAAATAAATAAAATGTATGAGAAAGTTGAAAAAAAATTTAATTAATAAAATTTAATGTATGAGAAAATTAATTGAAACAGGAGTATCACTTCAGAATTTCATTTTAACAAAGGAAAGAAAAATTTATAAATTCAACCCATTCGCTATAAAAAAATATTTTATTTCAACAAAATTAGTGTTAACTAAAACTAGAAAAAATCGTGGCATCAGTGGCAGTAATACTGAATAACTTTCATTATGAACAGACTTGTTTTAATGCTGTTCAACCTAATAGTGTGTCTTCTGTGAAACATCGTGATATGCATATAACCACTACTTGGAGAAAATAAATTTTCACGCTATTTAATGAACAGCTAATTTACCTCTAACTTGATGTGTATCTGGGGTTATAGAAGAAATATTTATCGACTAGAATTAAGTGTTCAAGAAACATGAAAAAGTGCTTAATCTATGAATTTGAATTCATCATCATACGTTAACTGCATTGTAATAGAATTCAAAATTATTAATTCTATGTCAAAATCCTTATCCTGATTTTTGTATGCTTTTTTTAAATAACTCTCATTCATTGAAATATCCAAAAAATTTTGTTTGTTTTGTTCTTCTGATCAATTTAAAATGTAGTTATATGATATTTTTTGATTCTCTTTTCTCAAAATAAACTCTCAATATTTATAAATGAGAATAACTCGGACATCTATATGTATTATAAACTTAAAAATTTGGAATAAAAATTAGCCTTTTCCGCTGCCATTTGGGTAAATTTAATATTTTGTAAGTATTTTTTTAAAAATATTTTTTAAGTAAAAAATTATATAAGAAAGCAATATTTTGCTTCGTCATGAATTTTTTTGGCTAATAAGTCAATTGCGCTTAATAGTTCATCAAATAATCTGATAGAAATAAAGTTTCTTTGAAATCTGTCAAAACACATTAGTGAATGCGCTGGCTATAGTATTTGCGTTGCATAATTTTCTATGAACATTTGTATGTTCTTATTATCAAATTTAAGTAACATTTTTTTAATGTTATATAACTTTTATGTTGTTGCAATTTTTTCAATTGTTAAATATGAATAAAATTTCTCTATTCACTGTTTTAATACTATTTTTTTTATTCTCTTACTGATATTTATCGCCTTCAATAAAAACAATTGAGCAATTCAAATTGTAAATTTATCTGTTTATTATTTGAAAAAATGTAGAACTTATGTTTGCAAGTGTTTATGTATATAACTGACTATATATATATATATATATATATATATATATATATATATATATATATATTAATGAAGCGTTTGATCATACCTCATTGCCATCAAGCCTGACATTCAACGAGGAAAAAAGAATTTGCAATATGAGCCTAGATTATTGTGATTGCATATATCTGCTGATTGAAATGCTTTGTAAGAAGCAATCATTTCGTAATTGTTAACTACTATAAACCAAGAGGGTGCAAAATCATTACTGATTTTTGATTTCAAAAAGAAATTATTGTATAATGAAGAGCCAAATATGTCGAGATACAAAACGATTGGTCATATTAAATTTTAAAGGTTAGATGAGAAATAAATCAGACGTAAAATAATAAAATGTTGTACGAAAACGGTATTATTAAGTTTTATATTATTTTGTCAGCTGATTGTGTAAAATGTTTTATGAAATCCGTAAACTTCTGCTGTTAAATCCATAAAATTACAAAATATTGCCCGAAACGATTACATTAATGTGTCCTTCCGTTCAGAATTAACTACCCAGCCATTAACGTTGTTTACATTTTGAAAACTATTGTTTTTAGTTATTTCATTTTTATAACTCGTTTTACGACTATTAGCATTATTTTGATGTTTGTTTTATTTTTGTCTTGTACCTATTCGATATTGGTTACCATAGTAACAAAATTTGAATAATTTTGTTTTCCACGATTCCGATTGTTTGAATACCGATAGATGCTAAATATGTTTGTAGAACAAAAGCTTGGGACTATTTAATGTACAGTTTTCCATCTGCGTTTGGTAGGATTGCTTTATATTCAATACTTTGTTGAGGGTCTTTTTATGCAGTTCGTTTTGTGTTGGCATGTTGGTTTTCAGCAAAATTATTGGATGTTGGAATTAAAGCGAATAAAATCTAAATGTTTTTTTACTTTGGAAAATTTAATTTTATTTCTTCAGGAAGAATATATTTTTAAAAATATGCTGTGTATATATGAGTATTTCAACCTGTACTCTGACTAATATAAAACTGTTTATGATTTCATCAGGAATCGAAAATAGTATATGCAATTAACATTTAATATTTACCATAATATATAACATTTTGTAAATATTATCGAAACCTGATCAAAATATCGCCAAATCTTCGATATTTTGTAAAATGTTTGAAATGTTAGGAGATTCACAAAAATATTTACCGTATTGTAAATACCTATGGGTAAAATATAAGGCAAAAAAAGATATTCAATAATTAGAATAATTAATAGAAGTTTAACTGAAAAGGAAAAAAAAAAAAGATTAACAAATAAGAAATACGGTGTCGCGTGTGCGAAACTACAGTCATATGAAATGTCTCAAAAATTGTTAGCATAAAAAAAACGCTGCTCTTTTATTGGTTGGACAAATAATAGTTATTTCAAAGAAATAAGATAAAATTTATTGTATATGGATTCCTTTTCTTCAATACACATGAGAATGAAATGGGTTATTGATCGATACATTTCTTTCTGCTTATTCTTGCAGAACTAAATCACTGAACACATACACACAATCACCAAATAATTTTAAACCACGCCCAAGAGACGAGGATGACACTCTTTCTACTGGACTACACCATTTCAACAGAAGAACACTGAACCCAGTAGAAGTTTAAACATGGATAGGCCTCCCATTTGTCTTAGGCCAACTAAGTACCGAACCCGTTACATCCCGATCATTAGAACTGCACCTATTTCCACCAACCAGATACCAGTCATACTGTAATCAAGTAAAAAAAATATTTTTTTATTTATTTCAGCCAAGAATATTTCCGAATTCTTTATGGCGTGAAACATCTTATTGCTTCGAATATCTTACTACGACACTGTTAATGTAAATACGGTTTCTCTCTTGATTGTTCAATTATCTCGTTTATCTGAGAATGCTGAACAATTGTGGCAATTTATTGTGTCCCTCTCTCCAATCAAGATCATACACAATCACCATATATTTAAAACAACGCAGTAATTCGTACATCTGTTCCACTAACATACATCTGCTATCTAAAGGTCTGTGGAACAGAAGTTAATAATCAACTTTCTGTTTTTCAGTTGAATAGTTTATATGTTCTTCCATGGTTTATATAGCAGATTCGATTCTCCTCTATTGTGTTGGTATTTTTGTAATCCAGTGTGTGTATATAATATATATGTATTTTACGTATACATATATTTTTTTAAGCACTTTACTGAGCTGACATTTAATTCCCTTTCTGAATCAATTCAGAGTTAACTGCTCTGATAGTAATTAACTGCACTTTCCTTCAGATCAATATCTTAATCGATAACTTTGACTACCCGCATCTTTAATCACCGTCACGGAACATCCATCACTTTAAACTAATGGAAATTTGTGTATGAGGGTAAACGATACATGAAATATATCATAAGCAATCTTAAATGTTTTTCCTGAGCGGAGGGATTAGTTTTATCTCGAATTCTATCTTGCGTAAGAAAACAAATATGCAAAATAAACTACTTTATCATCATATTCACTTTACGCGGTATAGGAAAAACATTAATATTGATTGATTGATTGAATTGATATGCATTGAGACTTTCAATGTCATTAAAGACTACTGTCTCCATATGTTACAGAAAATTAATTTCTATTCAGAATAAGTCCATCGAGAGAAGGAATCGTGAAAATCTTATATTTATCCGATTATTCACTATCATCTGTAGTCTTTCCTTGAAAGTCAAATTATTCGCTAAAAAATTCGCTTTATGGACACTTCTCTGATTTGCGTATTTGCTACTGTAGACCCTACATATTTGACAAATTCCAGATTCTGTTAAATTGAAACGATGTAAAAGAGCTGGAGTAATTGACATTCGTGTTATAAATCTCGCAACTAACACGTCCTCCCTTCGAGAGGTAAGAGATTCGCATATAGTACTCCACGCTGGTATATTTCCAATAATGTCGTTAAATTTACTGGATAAATTATAAAGGCATACGCATGATTCATGTAATTTCTATGGTATCTCTTCAAATCTTTAGGTGAAATCCAAGGAAGATGTATGTTTGTTTCTGTTACTGATTTAGCTAATTTATCAGCCGTTTCGTTTATAAAAATATCCTTGTGAGCAGGAATCCAGATGATCATTAGGAGAGGATAAAATGTTGCTGTTGGTATAACTTATTTCTTATACGAAGAATAACTTTAGGAGATCTTATTGTAACATTTTTTGAGCCAAAAGAATAGATTTACTATCCGTGAAAAATGTAGTTCAGTAACTTAAAAACCATTAAGTCGTCAATTGCTTACCATATTGCTAGAGCCTCTGCTGTAAATATTGAGTTTATATTGTTAATTCAGAATCTAACTGCTTGATATGGAGACTATGCAGCGATTGCCGTGATGCTAGTAGACTTGGATGCATCAGTTGAAATAATATAAATTGGCTTATAAATTGTGTTTACTGAGGAATTCCTCGAATAAAGGTAGTATATTTGATAATTTTCGAGGGATCTGTTCTGAAAATCAAAGTCTTCTATATGTATAAAAATGTAGGCAGGCAATGGTTCCCGTGGAAATACAAACTGTATGAGATAATCAGGGGATATTTCAAATTCTTTTAGACTTTGAAGAAATAAGTTAACCTGTTTGTATTCCAATTTTTGCTATCCATTTTCACCTGAAATAATGTTATAGGCACAAAAATCTTTTAAGAAAAATTTATTCATCCAGAAGTTAAAATTGATTTTCTTGAATTTATAGTAAATCTCTTCAGTACAGGAAATTTTGCGGAGAACAATATTTGGTGTCCAAAGGAAGACCAAGAGCTATTCGAAGAGCAGTAGTATAACATATTTCTAATGGTTGTGGAGGAGAGATTTTGACTGTGCTAGAATATTGCTGCTATATAGAACCAGAGATCACAGATAGATGGGTTGACTAAGTTTAATAAGTGATGTGTGATCTAGTTCCATAATTTTTGTTCGAGATAACCTTTAGTAAATTGATTCTTTTATAAGGTCTGTTTTTAAGGTCGTTTATATAATTTCGGAGAAAAAATTTTTTATCAATCGGAATCTTTAAGAATTTAATTTGATTTTTCCACTCAATTAGACCACTATTTGTTGAGAAGGACCAATTTATGTCTCTTTTGCTCTTGGATAAATTAATTACAGAGCATTTCTAATAGCTGATTTCCAATTTCTAATATTGACATTTCATATTGATATTATGCAAAGCATTGAAAAGATTTGTTTTTAATCTATCAAGGCAGTCATGAGTACCGTAAGTAAGAATAACATCTACGTATACTAAACCTTTGATTCCTTGGGGTTGAGTCTCTAAGAAGTCTGTCATGAATATTGTGAATAGATAGGGAGATAAAACTGACCCCTAAGAAGCTCCTCTCTTCATATATTGGATGGAAGAAAGACAATTTCGCCATTTTAATTGAAAAGAGCGGTTATTTAAAAATTCATGTATCCAACGTGTAATATTTCCTGAAATGCCTGTCATCATTTTTGAACTAGGCCATCTATATAAACTGAGTCGTAAGCCGATTTGATGTCTAGAGAAATTCCAATCATGAATTTTTTTTGACTATCAGCTGCTTCTTTATCATGTAAAAGGATTTGTATAGCAGATTGGTTGTGTCTAAAAGGCATAAAACCTAAATAATTATTGTGAAGTTTTTTTTTAATTAAAAATTTGTAGATTCGACAACTCAGTATTCTTTCAAGAATTTTACATGGAACAGATGTTAGAGAGATAGGATGGTAAGATTTAAAATCAGATTTGGATTTCTCAGGTTTTAGAATCGGAAGAATAATTGCATGCTTCCATTTGTGCGGAATTTCATCATTGAAAATTTCGAGTATTTTTTTTTCTTTTTCGAGAAGATAGTTGAAGTATTCTGAAAATTTTTGCAGAGATATTATCAGATCCAGTGGTAGTAATTTTAGTAGATTGTATTGCTGTGTCTAGTTCAGATAAGAGTAAAGGGTTTATTTTGAGTTCTATATTCCCTGGTCCATGATAGTCCAAGGGGATGGAGAAGGACCATTCTGATGAACGAAACATTTTGGCAAAAGCTTCTCATTGTATTTGAGGATCCCTAAGTTCTTGGCCTTCGAGATACATAACATTGTGTGACAGAGAGGAAACATAATTTCTTGTGGGAGATAGATTTGAATATTCGAAAAATAAGATATGGGTCTTGCTGCGATTTACAGACATTATCTCAGTAATTTCTTTTTGAATATCTGATAATTTGTTTTAATTTGCCTGAAGAATTTTTATAACGAATTCATGGGACATTATCTAGATGTTTTTTTAGCTTTTTTCAAATAGAGTCGTTTCAGAAATAAGAACTTATTGCAAAGAAAGTTCCAACATGAAGGGTTATTGTTTTTAAGTAACTTTTTCGACTGCGTATTTTCATTGATTATCTGAGTGATATATTTTTCACATTCGGAATAAGATGTTAAATATATTTGGTTTCTTGATATACTGATTCTCTAATATTATCCCCTCTGTATATTTTGCCCATTTGAGGAGGGATAGGTTTGAAATTGATTTCAATAAATATAGGAAAAGGATCACTATCGTAGGAATCATCTGAAACATACATTGTAGATCTATTCAATGTGTCAATAGAAAAATAAGAGATAAATCTATTAAAGAAAAGGATCCTCTTGGGGATACTATGAGTTGGAGACGAATCGTTCAAAAGGCAAAAGTTATGTTCTTCGAACCAAGTTGCTAAAGCTTGTCCTGCTAATGTATTACTTTTACCTCCCCATTGTGTATGTTGTATATTAAAATTCCCGAGCATGTCATGGTTCAGACAGGATACTTTGAAGGCATTTAAATGAGTTTAAATTAATAGTTCCCTTGGGGGAATAGAAATTAATAATATGGAGTTTTTTTGCGTTATTGTGATGAACTTTCTCACACGTGATTTCATTATCTAATAGATCGTTTTCTTCTAAATTTACGATTTGAAATAGGATAGCTTTGGATACTTCTATCATCAATCCTCCACCTGCATAATTGCTCCTATCTTTCCTGTATACGAATTTTTGGGATACATGTATATAGTGGTGAGGTTTTAGGAAGGTTTCTTGGAAGGCAAAGATATCCGGGTAAACAAAGTCATCCATTTGAAATACATACTTTTTATTAAGATAACCTTTTATATTTCATTCTGCCACTTTCATAGGAAAAGAAATTGTCACTATTAAGTCTTTTGCCTCTATATTCTATAGGAACAAACTCAAATATTTTTATATTCTATACTCTTAAAAACCAAAGTAGTTTTAAGATTTGTTAAAAATAATTCTGATTTGTATCTTTTGATTAATTTATAGTTAACCTTCCTGATGGATTTGGTAGACCTTTAAAGTGCTCTAAGCTTGTGATATTAATATGTAACAGATGAGTGTAATCTTCAATATCTATTTCGTTATTGATAGTATCATTATGATTCTCTTTATTTACTTTATTGAGTTACTTTTCAATTTCTTTGAAGGTTTATCTGTATTACATACATCTGTATTCGTTGGGATATTTAATTGTTGTATTTTTGTAGTTAAAATTTCTGTTAAACTTGAGAAAATTTTTTTTTATCATTTTCGCTATTTTGAATCTATAATGCTTGTTACAGTTTGAATGACATTTTGGAAGATAGATTCTATCATATTTTGGGCTGAAAATTTTGATTTTGACTTGTAGATCCAGTAATCAGGTTGGCGTAGGTTTTTTTAATGCTATCTGAAAAAGATCTGCGTGCTTCGCTAATCGTGAGGTGATTCATAGATTTGAATTTCTGAAAATCAATTTCACGCTTTCTACTTTCGCAGCTGTAGTAATCTGCTCTATGTTCTATTTATTACTATTGTAATTAAATTTAAAACATTTATTGCATTGCCGTAGTCTATCAACAAAAAGTTGTGAGTTCCTTGAGTAAGAATTTCAATGGCAAAATGGTGTAATTATTTATTTATTACATTACATATATTCAGACTTGTATGCTTGATTCTTGAGATCCGCTTGTAAATCTTCGTTGACATTAGGACAAATAGCACAATGACAGGTATGCAACCACCGAAGAATAACGAAGAAAACACCCAGGGCCACGGTGGGAATCGAACCCACACTCCTACACTCTCAAGCGATTAGCAGTGATGCCTTTGACCACTCAGCCACGGAGCGCCCTGGTGTAATTATCTACGGAGTGTGAAAGATTCTGGATTCGATATCTGCCACATTTAAATAATAGAAAAAGTATTTGCAATTTAACTGTCTACTAACATATTTAAAATTAAGTAGGTATGATTTTTTTCCCCAAAAATTTATCCATTTCAAAAATTTAACTATTAACAGGTATAAAAATGGTCTATCGTTAAAAAAAATGTACCACTATGAAAAACATTTTTGAGAGTACATTTTGTGTTTATTTGTATTATGTTTCAATCAAATACGTATAAAATTACTATATTTTAACTTTCATGAAAAATTTGAGTTAATCATTGTTTGAAAATGATTATCATTCAATTTATATTCAAAATTAACAATTCGCTTAATTTTATTTTTTAAACCACTACTAGTATAATTTTTGCAGTATTGCGCATTGAATTTTCTTTGTATTTACTGTAAATTTTTAGTGAGTATTTTTTCGGGACTCGGTGTCATGTTCTCTATTTTTGGATTCGCCAGATTGACAGCTGAATTCTTAAAGCGCCTTAGTCCTCACTTCAACAGTATATGGGTTTGATTCCCACCCCAGGCGTGCCGAACAAACAGCTATATGATTAGTTAACTCTCTTGCTATCGGTTTGATATCATTTCCCATCATTGACGTTGAGGTTTCTAGTAATTAAGAATTTGCATTTAAAACAAATAACCTCGTGTTCGGAAAGTGTCCATTGCGAGACAAAACAAATTAATTTGGGACTAAAATCCACCACCAGCTAAGTAAACTTTACCTCAATAATAATGAATAAACTGATTATTCCCTCATGTATACAGAAAAAAAAATATTTGTCAAGAAATTAATTTCCTTAGCATAATATCGGTACGTTTCTCTCAATAAAATACGTTTATGCTTGACTATAAATTTATTAGTCTTTTATTTTAATTATTGTTGCCGTTAATAAATGAAAACCTTTTTAATCCTATCGTATGTTCCCAATTCATTTCGAAATACCAGTGTTCAGTTTGACATGTGCGCAGTTTTCTTAACCGAGTTGGCAGCTTAAATTCCTCACTTGATGTGTCTGAAAAGCTCTTCACGTGCCTCGATCACAGAGAGATGACGTGATGTGTGCGCTTTTCGAATTATCAGTGAAAGAGCATTCCAGCGCGCGTGGGCGTGTTTTCTTCGCTCACTCACACTCTGGTGAGTTGGAAAGAGGGAATGTCGTCACCGCGAGCGCGTGCTTCTGCCAAATGTTTGACAATATGTGCACGGTTGCGGTTCTCGCAGCAATCCTCCACAAATTGTTACGTTATTATTTACCACCCGATAGTCAACAAATTCTGTTTCGCGGCTCTTTTTGTGGGTGGAATTCTTTTTCTGGAGGGTTGATGTTGGATACTATTTTCGGTGAAATCCCGGTAAGATTTTGTTTCACGGCTCATGCAAGTGAGAGCGTCGAGCGGCATACCTAAAGACGTCATTTTTGACACGTCCATAAGATTTCATTAGGTGATTTTCTGCCACCTGGACCGAATTAAGATGAATTGACCTTATTTGGCGGGAAATTCGATCAGTAAAATAATTCCGTAGTTAAAAGCCTTAGAGCTGCAGAAGATTCAAAACAATTCAGAGATATAGTCTCCCTGGAGTTCTTACATAATTGCAACCTGTACTTTATTCCATACAGATAGTATTTGATTCATTCACTATATTTAACACCTTATATATTTCATAGTGTATTAACTGTAAAAGAGGTGTAACGTCCAACCCAAGAAAGACTTTTCAAATGTAGTAGATAAAATTCATATTTTCCAAAGAAAAAAAATCATGAAAATATCCTCAGAACAAATGTATAAAAAGAAAGCATAATCCTTCTCCCGTTGTTTATCAGTAGCTCTCTCTAGGATAGAAATTCAAACCTCTTATTCTAGGAATATTGATGAGCACAAACTTTTCTGATTTCATTAATTCATTTGTCAAGTATTTAAATTTAATTTTCATATGAGATTCAATAAAAAAATTCTTTTAAGGGAGCCACGTGCAAACAGCTATATGAATTTGAGTAGCTCATGCAGAATATGAGAGAGAGATTTCAAATATTTATATATACCTTCATCTTTTGCCTTTATTTCTGGGTGATATAGTGCGTTGGTAATATTCTATTGTTGTTATTATACACATGTTGGTACTATTTTTAGGGTGCCTGTGTAAATTATCCAACCTTTTTTTTTCCTTCGCTATTTGTTTTCTGCTCATTCAAGCCAAATGCTAGGTGAATGGCTTGTATGCTGGCTTTTAATTCAACAGTTTTCGAATTTCATTCCAACATCGCCATAGTCCTGGAATGCGAGCTATCGTGCAAAAAAGGGGAGGGGACTGAAAAACCAAATATTTTATTTTAACATTCCTTATTGTATCTTGGACTTAACACTTCGAAGTGCACAATTTTACAATTGTCACTTCAATTGTTCATTCAACTTTCAATGACTCATAAATATTATTAAATTTTTACTTTTCTGCCCTTTTTCTTTTCTTATATTTACTTCAAATTTCTCCAGGCCATGTTTTCAACTATCCAGCAATACTAGTATCTTTCCAGTACATCGGAGAATACCCAATTTGATGGCGATCTCTACAAGAAGCAGAGAAGCTGGGTGAAATCATCATTGGCAGTCGCGGATCCATTTTGATTGCCTGGACCAACAAACCCAACTTGAAATCTCAATCGAATAATATTTGGTTCGATTATCACTCCACGGTCCTTTTATGCACACGACGACTCATTAGACTGAAACCGACACAGTTTAAAAAGTTGATTTCGAACCTCTACAAACATGCTAAGCTATAAGGGGGAAATTACACTTATAAACTGTTGAACCGAAAAGCGGAGCGTTTACCATTCGTCTGCCGGTTCGGAGCTAATCGAATTTAACTTCCCATATACAGTAACTGTACAATGACTTGCAGTTGAAACTTAACATTCTAATAGTTTTACTGGATTCGCTTTCCTAAGCGGTTCTGATTCTTTCTTTTCATGATTCTTACTTTTTTTGAATTCCAGAACCTCCATTCTATTAGGTTGGTGCGTATGAAATGTCGGATTCTTAAGTGATTGTATAAAACTGCATATCTTTCTTCAAAAGCTGTTTATTCAATCAAAGTATGCTCCATTCGCTTCAATACACTTCTCCCAACGAGATTTTAAAGCGTAGATGCCTGTCTTAAAAAAATTTTGGTCTTTAGAATTAATAAACTCTGATATCGAGTTTTTTAGACTGTCTTCATTTTCATAGTGTTTGCCCCTTAAAAACAGCTCTAAATGCTTGAAAAATGAAAATCGGTCGGCGAGAGATCCGGTGAATATGGTGGATGCTGCAATGATGAGCATACGTTTAACCGATCCAGCTTATTTCGCTCTGTCAGTGCGTGCGGTACCCACTTGTCCATCTTCTTAACCTTGCCAATCTCAGAAAGGTGTCTCAATATCGTTGTATGGTCAACTTTCATCCTGATAGCAAGTTCCCTCGTGGATACGGCTGGATCCGCTTCCACTAGAGCCTTCAGGTCATCATTCTTCACAGACGTTTTGGGTCTTCCGCGCGGCTCATTTTGCAGTGAAAAATCGCCAGTCCGAAATTTTTCGAACCAACGCTGCACTTTCCGATCGTTAACCGTATTCTCCCCAAACGCTTGGTTTATGTTGCGTGCAGCTTTTGCAGCACTATTACCAAGTTTGTACTCATATAAGAAAATGACGCGAATGTCGGCAGAATTCATATCGGCAATAAACTCAAAAGAAATAAAAAAGGGAAGACCTTCAAGAAAACCTATTTTGCTGAAATGAGTCTCTGGCAATGGACAATACGAGTATGAATGAGGTTATGCCAAATACAAAAGTATAACGAAAACAGGGAGGAAAACGTCCGCATGTAAAGAGAATCCGACATTTCATACGCACCAACCTAATATATTCCAAGTGCATCAAATTCCTTATATATGTGTATTTGCTGTAATACATATTTAAAATTCATGTTTTCAACTTATCAAATAATAAATTAGGTCATTGTACAATTAAATGTAAATTGCAAATGTTGTTGTTGTATAATGCCTGGTTCGTAGGATTTCGACCTTTCAGCACAGCAAGGGGCAAAAGTGCCATATGGTACCTTATGTAATGGGGCACTGAATGGATGTGTCTTCGTAGCCCCCGAAAATGGGTCTTCGTAATTTAGAAGCAGGGTTCAAGCAGAAGACCTCCAGATTTGGGACTGCTACACCCAGAGGTTATTTCAGTGGAGGACATTGAGAACACGACATATTTAAAGTGCCCGAGCCGCCATTTGTGGACATGACAGATCTTCGTTTCGGTCAGCATTCTCACTATTTTCCGATAACAAGAATGAATGTCCTAATCAATCAGGCCATCGCAGCCGGTAAATTAAAAGTAAATATAATTAAAAAGCACAAATAAACAGATTTATATTTTTATTAAGTTCTCCTGTGTGTGCACTTTATTCTATTCTTTCTCACTTAACTTTAACGTCAGTGGAAAACAATTTCGGCCTCCTTATGATGTTTCAATTTTTATTTACTTTTAAAAATCTCATTTTAATTTTATAATGAATGTTCCTCAATCAAGAATCATCTTAATTAAGCAACCTATTTAAGACATCTTAATTAAATGTCAGTATAATGTTCGGAGAAACTTTCCACCAGTAGAAACAAACAAAACGTTCATTTCTTTTTTTATGATGAATCTAGTTGCTTTCTCTTTTACGGCGGGAAATTAAATGCGCGATTAATTTTTAAATGTAGTTACCCATTTAAGTTACGAATGGGATGCATTATTCTTTCGTTTAATGCTGCCCCTGTTTGATTGTTAATGAGCTACCGTAATTTACAAGAAAGGAAATGGTTGTTATAATTTTGTTACCTTAATAGCCGTAAAGCAATGTTTTATGGTGTCTTTGGAATCCGTGCATTTTATCTGGTTTGGATCCTATTTTATCATTCGATTTGCTTTGCTTTACAAGCGTAAAATTAATTTTGATTTATTGAAAGTATTTTGATTCTTTTCTTTAAATAAAGCATCTTCAATAGTTTGTCATTTATAAGTCTCTTTTAATAGGTTTAATTTAAAAATTGTTTGTGTGAAGACATTATTTCAAGGCTCATTTAGTTTGGCCGCGACGAAATAAGATTTCTCATGAGAAATATTAATGATAAGCGATTTAAGCAAAATATTCTTGAAAATATAAGGCACAATATGACACTATATCCTAATAATAAGCCTGTTTTATTTTTAAATCATTAATATTACTGAATGATTTGGCCAAGTTGTTTTGCAATCATCAATCTTTATTACTGAATTTGTATACAAGAGATACCTGAGATTAAGATTGTGCTTCTAATTCTGAGATTGAACCCTGGAACTTCAGAGTGGAACGCTCAGGATTCGAGCTCACTCCCAAATGAAGAACAACGGGATATAGATATTTTTAAATATTTCCCTTTAAAGCTGTCAAATAAGTTTTAGATTTTTTTTCCTTTGTCTCGCTTGCGTCTCTGAAATATGGCCGATCTATAAAAAGCCTTTTCAGTAGACTTCACTTGGTGAATTTTCAACAAAGCAGTAAAACAGATTTTTGCCAGGTGTCACGCATTACTAATGTATATATGTATATTGAAAAAAAAATATTTAGGAAATAAGAAATGGTAAATAATCAGATAAAAATTATGTTTCAAATGGGAAAAAATAGACTTCCTAACAATCCTCAGCTTACTGACTTCGATGTCGCGTGAAAGAAAATCAACTCAGGGTTAAAAATTGATTTATTTTCTTTGGGTAGATGAAACAGCTTCCATAAATCAATTACCCAGCTATTCGTCTGCCGTCGATCTCGCTGGAGAAAAACGAAGTCGAAAACCAGTCGAAGAGCCGCGGTCACACAAAACGTTGAACGTTTTTTTTTTTTTTTTTTTTTTTCGAATTATACGCGCGTGCGTGGCATAACTCGCGCTTCGGTCTTTTCAGAAACAGTCGACCTGGGCCGACGGAAGTGCGCTTCGAGTGCTTTATTTTTCACGGATAAATTGTTGACTGTGACTGTGAAGAGAGAGCAATTGCCGTTTTATGGCTGTTATTGTTCCAAAGAAAGGAGATCGAATAACTGTGATAAAAGTTTCTGACAAATAAGCAACATGAGAAATCTTTGTTTACGAAATTCCCGAACTGTGGTAACATGAGGAATCGATTCTTTCGACTGACACTTTAAAATCATAGCAGCAAAAGAAAATTCTTCATAGTATATTGTCGGTTCAATTTGAGTAAAAATCCTCATAGAAAATTTTTCGCAAGAAAAAACTTTCCATTAAGTTCTTTTTAAGGTATATTTTATTGTTTTTTATGAGTGCTTAACGTGTCTTAGATTTAGGATCGCGCTCTGTTTCAAATGAATGGCTCTGGGTTTAATTCCAGCTGCATTTGATCAATGGGCAGGAGATATTGTTTTCTGCGTGCACGTCTGTCTGAAGGTGCTTTCCCGTTTTCCAAATTTATACCCTTGTGATATGTAGGGAATATGGGTCTTCCCTGAAGAGAAGACGTTGTGGATTTTTAAAGTACTTCATCTTTCAAACTGTCCAATAGGCTGACTCAAATGTTATTGCGACAAATTCAAAAACTTGTTAGTACCCCATTGGGACTAAATAAATTTACAGGTCAAAACTGTATCTAAAATTTTAACATCCAACACATTTAGCCTATCAGAAATATTTTCTACAAATAGTTAGGCATATTCAAGCATGTCTTATAAATGAAGAATAATTGGAAAACTCAAGCATTCATTCTGACAAACGTCCCGTAGGTAAGCAACTCAGCATCGCTTCCTTTTATTAATGGGGGCTGCTGTGAAACTTGAAGCCTACTTTAAAGCACTCAACATGGAAGCTGATGTTAATTAATCCCTTCATAATCAGAAGCCGTAGTTTAATAGAAACTTTGATACTGTCAGCAGTGTCTTGTCGCAGACACTCAGCTTTGGCCGTTTAATCCTTCCTTCAGTATATTTAACATTAGTAAAGCTTTGTCGGAGCCTTTAAGTTATGCAGTTGGACACGTTTGTCGAAAAAAGTGCTTACAAGAATCCTGTGAATAATTTTATCTATTATTTATACAATTTTATAATCTGTTTCATTCGCGTTATTTTCTTTATCGAATGTGAAATAATTTAAAAAATTTGATCGCACTCAGTAAAAGTATTTCGTTTTTTGATAATAATGTTTTTCAGATTTTATAGATAGAATACATTAAAATTTGTTCGTTAGTGTATATATATAATATATACACTAATATATATATATATATGCTGTGTTGTTGTGTTACTTATGACACTTGGACAAGCCAAGCTCGCTATGCCTTGGCTATGCGAATATATGTCAATAGGCAGCGTTTTTCGTTTTAATCAGAGCACCATAAAGGTGAAAGTACGACATTGCCTTTCAAATCCGCCAATAGAGAATCCATACCCTCAATTTTGACATTGATCTAAAGGGGGAGGAAATTTTCTCCAGACCACATTGCACTCATGGCAACTACTACTCAGTGACCGACCACGAGACTTTCGATTCCACAGGTTTAACGAGCACGTATTATATATATATATATATATATATATATATATATATATATATATATATATATATATATATATATATATATTATGTACTTTCACATTTTTTTCTCTATAATTTACCCAAATTTCATGTTATCTATTTTATCATGATGATGAATATAAAATATTGGCATGTCGATCTGTCATTTAAAATACCAAATACAAATGAAGGGTTATTTTATATTTATTTCAGTTATATTTAATAAAGACGAAAAATATGAATATAAATTGACGCTTGGATATATCATTAAAGACAAAGAATACTTTTAGAAACTTATGAACACAGTACCTGATTAATATTTAGAACTCATTTTTCTTCAAATAAACTGCGGTGACCATAATTTTCATCTAATATGTTATGGTTTATTTCACTCGATAATATACAAGTCTTGTATTAAAATTACTTTGTATTTTTGCATTGTATTCATGGAAATATTTGAACAATACTATTTTTTAGGCACTGACCAAGAATATTTCAAAGGACAAACCGACTATAACGAATTCATACGAACACGTTTAGACCCTTCACAATGATTCCATTCTTATATCCCCCCCTCTCCACCTGATAAGGGATCAAAATTTGGCATCCGTCTGTCAATTCTGAATGCTATTTGGTTATAAATAGCTTAAAGACAAACATTCTATCTGTTCTTTAAGACAAGAATTGTTCGATAAATTGACGTAATGCATTTGCATATATAATAACTTTTAGATAAAACCTGCCATCACATTTGAAACTCCATTTGAATATGAAATGATGTATTTTCCAGCGATGCGAGACGTAGGTTAAAAAAAATAGACATCTTTAGATCAATGATTCCAAATTATTTTGTTCTTTTTTATTGAGTTCGCGTTCCTATTGGGTGTTAATGTGAATGAAAGGAATATTCGGTAAATATATGAAATACGTGTAATATGAATTAAAAGGAATTATTCTGAAATATGTATGATATGAAATCAATTTACTTCAAAAAATTTAGATGCGTCATCTTCTATTCCATTGCTCGTACATCACATCATACGCAAATATTAAATGCTGTACCATTATATGTCTATCAAACATTGAAATATACGTATAAAATATCAATATCAATTGCTTTGTAGAAATTTTTTCAGCGAATTTACCTTATAACTTAATTTTAATAATACGAAAAAAAATCTAGGCCATTAAATTTTAATATAGATTAACACCAAATTCTGCTTAATCCAACTCCAAATTCAGATTTCACCTAGATTAATACAAGTTCAAAATGATGTCTTGATAAATGATCTAATCTAATTACAGATTAATCCAAATCAATCAAAATATTTAATTCTTTATTATATTAAAACGACTTTTTTAAAAGTTACTGAAAGATTAAAATGTATTTCATTAGGAAAATCACAAATTTTATTCTGTTATAAATCAAACGCGACATAATGTTTCGATGGACGCTATTTATTTTAAATATTTAACTCTTTTCTTCACACAGTTTGATTTTATTCTGCATTGTGCAGAAACAATAACGTTGTGCGTAAAATATCGTTTTCATATTCTCAGATGTTTTTAGCGAGTTTATGTGACAAGCAGCATCTGGCAATATGACGGAAAATGTCTCAGAAAAATAATTAAAAATAAGGAAAACCGTGGATAAGTGATTGGTATTGCATTTACGAAGTGGAAAAAAAATCATTAGTTTCGTTATTGTCTTTCTCTTACTCTCGTCTGTTCGACATCTTAATTAACTTCCTCCGATCCGCTGTCTGCTGCACAACAAATGAATCCAATCTTATCATCCAAATATTGTCGAATTAAGTAGGTCGTGAATTAGAAAGTTGGAGCTGCTAATCTTCTTAACTGATTCACATTTGTCCCACGTTCATTATAAATGTCGGTCGCCATTTCCGCCTACGCAAATCAGAGTGGAGAGAAAAAAGTTATTAATATGAAGTATTATAATTCGAAATTCCACATAACATTTTCTCTTATTTTACTAGTGTTTTTATAATTGATTATTAGATTTTCAATTACATGTTTTTTAATTTAAGCTTTTTCTGTCATACTCATCCTATCCTTTTGCGTTTCATAATAACCATGCGGCCTAATTGGATAAAACAGCTGAGTATTGCCCATTGAAATTCAAAGAAATGATATATTTTTAGATTAAAAACTCGTGCAATCTGATCATAAATGCATCAGTTGTAACTTATCATAAAGTCAGTTCATCTCTTAGGATTTTTATCGCATTTAATATTTTGAGACCACGTATTGTTATTTTTGCAAAATATGTCTGTTTATTACATTTATTTTTAATGTAATTTATAACTTATGTGTAAAAACGGTTCGCAGTTGAGTGGAAAATAATATGAGGCTCCGATAATTTGCAAAAGCAATTTATTTAAATTGAGCAGGTGAAATTATTGTTCTTTATCGTAGAGGTGAATGCAACTGCAAGCAATTTCATTATTGAAAGTAATTATAAAAGATAACTTGAAATTGCTCCTAAAACAGAACGGATACGCATAGATTTGATTTATTTGTCAATTCAAATGATGAATTTATTTTTAGAAATGATTTCAATTTATTGTTAAGAGATTTGGATGTCTTTAAATAAATATTTACTCACGCGCAACTAAAAATTAATATCTTTCTGTAATTATCTTAACTATTTCTGTTTTGAAATGTGACCATTAAATGTGTAATTTTTGTCAGAAAACTATTCGTTTTCTTTCTTGCACTTATGATATAAGTCAAGGCTCTGTTTTTCTTTCTAAATGGCGCCCACATGTCGTAACCACAACCTTTCATTTTTTACTTTATTATGACTCCCTGTCCTGAGATCATTAGAAAGCCATTATGGTGTGGGTATTTAATTGAATCGTCCACCTCCCTGACTCCAGATGGAGCTTTTAGCTGCAAGTGCTGCTCTCCCGTGTAATAATGATCAAGGCATGGAAATCACTTCAGAACTATAGCCGAAACGGTTACAGTTAAGGATACATTAACATATTTTTGTTACGTTTATTACCTAGATTTGAAATTCAAATTCTGTACTTGACCCTTTACTCAGTTAAATATTATTGTGCATTATGAAATTATAAGTATTATGTTTTTCTACTGGAAGTTTAATTTTGATTTATGTCAATACTTTTTGTACTTTCAGTTTTTATAAACTTGTATGGTGTAATAAACAGCGAGCACTGTAGATCAATGAAAAGCGCATGACAATAATTAATGGTTACGCAAATGTTTCTACGGCAGTTCTATTTCTGAAATTTTTAATTATAAAGTATATATGCACTTTATAATCAAGTTAAAACGCTAAATTTTCAGCAATGTTAATTTTCTTTAAAATTTTTTATTCACAGTTACAGAAAAACAATTGTCGAGAGACTAATAACATATGATTTAAACAAATTGAGCTATAAAGGTAAAAGCAACAGAACAATTAAAGTAAATAAATGAAAACATAAAAAAATTTCTTTTTTATATGTCCTTTTTCCCCCCACAAAACGACAAAAAATCGTAATGCAATAAGTTTCCAATGTCTACCTTGCGGAATTATTAACACATATTAGCATTTTTTAATTTGAAGAAATATTGAACCGTATTCGCATACGCGATTACGAATTTTAAAAAAATGGCAACAAGAAGAAAAATGAGAAAAGAAAAAGAGTTGCTCCTGAATCGCGAAACTGCAAACTATTTTTTTGTATGAAGAAGATAAATTATCTTCTTATAATATTTAAATTAAATTTTTAACAATTTGTTCAAAAATACTTCCTGATAAAAGATACTGCAATGCAATTCAAGTAAATTTCAGTACAAAGAACTAATTTTATTTGTGACATTTAAGTTCATTCTAATGGAACTAAACTGAATTTCTGATTTGTGCCTTCGTCTTAAGTATATATTTTTGTTTATTATTATTTGTTATATATTTTTGTGTGTGTATTATATATAAAGTATATATTTTTGTTTTAAGTCTTTAAATACATATTTGTCATTTAATATGTATAAGTTCCTAAATATTTTGTACTTCTCATATACTGATCTACTTTTGAGAATTTTACTTTTCAAAAGTAAAACTACTTATTAAAGATTATGAAATAGCAATTTTAATAAATTTTGTCAGAATGCGGATATGTATCTGAATTTTCCTTATGTTGAATTTCCTAAATTATGTTTATTTAATATTTTTACGAACAACTCTTTTTCAGTGTCTAAGTCACATGTTTTTCATGCTATGTTGTAACCTGATCGGAACATTTCTTTCGAGAAAACACTGAAATGCCTGTTTCTTTACGATTTATATCAGGTGCGGAATTATATTTTGATCTTTACATTGAGAAATAGAACTTAATTCCGCAATATAAAAGCTTTTATGTTACAAAAAGTTACTCTGTTGTACAGAATTGTTCAACGAAAGAAAAAAAAACTGCCGTCTGTCGAAATTCCTTTTACTTACTGATCTGAGAAAAAAATTGCAACCCCTGATTAGAAGTCTCTCGACTACCATAAAAGATTTGAAAAGACTAACCTTGGCCTTGAATGTAAGTTTGCCAACCTTTTGTTCTACCGGACGGGGGTGGGGGACCCTTATAACTTTGTTAGGATTCAGTTTAATGGCAGGTCTTCGCCCGCATTGCTCGCACGTGTCGTGTCATGTCCTTTCTCGTTTTCACCCTGTTAGTGCCCGGGTTCAAGGGTACACTTTTTTCTTCGGGACAGGCAGCGGAAAATATCCTATTCTTCCATTACATGAAAGGAAACACAGGAAAATTTAAAAAAAAGACAATAATGGCATATTTTTTCTTCTCGCTCTCACTTTTTCAGAGAAAGAAAGGGTGGTATAAAATAAAAATGGACATATCCGTTACTAGGATTATTATTCTTTTTTTATGAATAACATTTGCTATCACAATTGAGTGGCAGTAGAGCGTTAATAACTATAGAAGCAACCAAGTCTATTGAAAATGTTTTAGACTTATATTTTCTAATTTCAATTGCTAAACTTAAAATTTTCTAAATAGAGTTTAAATCTCATTATTTTGAAACAAACACGCACTTTATTTTTTAGTTATTTATTTTAAATGATTGCAGTTGATAATAACGAGTGTAAAACAAGAGGAAACGATTGTATATGAAGTAAATATGAAAAGAATTGTAATATGTATTATTTTAAACTTCTTACTATGGGACATTTACGAAGTTTTTTTAAAACAGAAAATATAACTGAGAAAACACTAGTAGAATCAGTAAAATTAAGTGTAATAAATGTTAAAATCGTTAAACATATTTTAATTACAATATATTAAAATTTAGTTTCTAAGTAAAGGTAATGTTTTTTTTATTTTTACATTATACGAATATAAAACATTTTTTCCCTTCATATCAAAACAAAAAACTTGCTCCTGAGAAACTGTTATGCAGAGAGATAATAAGTACTTATGTATAAATAGTAATAAATAAAATAGAATTTTGTGTAATATAGGAATAGCCGAAAAGAAATTTGAATACTATTTTTTCATTTTGAATTTGAAGGTTAAGGGGTTTGAGGAAATTTGAATTTGAAGGTTAAGGGGTTATCAGCTGTATTTATATTAAATAATTTAGCAAAATTATATTTAGCATTCACTGGAGCCAAAACTAACAACTGTTGTTGTGTAGGCTGGCAATATGGGGTGCGCTGCTTCACTTTTTCAAATGAACCATATTTTGGTGTGGACTCCGACTTCTTCAGTACACACATGCCATAGGGACCCGTTTATGAGGTAGGCAACCATTCACACCTCATTCATACAAGGAAAGGACAAAGGCAGGATAGATAGATAGAGAAAGTACATCCATGCCCGAACCGGGATTCGAACCCAGGACCTCCCTATCCGCATTCAGGGACTCTGACCATTAGACAGGGCGGGCAGCATAAAACTATCAATTAAATAGCCGATTAATGAACAATTCGTGAACTTGATTCCTACCTCAACTATCGATGTCCACCAATGTTTTGCGGAATCCACTAAAAATCACAGGGTCCTCATTTGAATTGGCTGCCATTTGGAATAGTGAATTGAGCTGGCCGTTGAAACCGTTAGAAATCTAGCTTTTAAGTCAACAGCTAGTAGGCTTAGTTACCTTTTTCGTTCGTGCATGATTTCTCTGATTTGGAGTTCATTTTAAACTATAGATTCCTGTCCGATTTGCCCCTGTGTGAAAAAATAATATCATTAATGCAATGTATTAGAATAAAGTGAATATTCTACTTCTTAATTTTTATTTACATTAATTTAAGAAATTTATATTTAATTTTATGAATCGGTCCAAAATAGTAGATTTGTATATTGCTTTTGAATTTAGAATTTTTTTAAAATTTATTCTAAAACCTTAGTTTTTTCTAATATATCTGATGACTGATATACTTTAATTCTTTCTCTAGTAAAATGTTTTCATTTATATATCAAATATTCGTAATTGTTTCAATAAAATATAATCCTTTACCCAATTGAACAACTAAATGACCGTTTACAGAGGAAAAATAGCAAGTTAAATTTATATATATTTATTCGCAAACAATCTGTTTTTATATGTATATCAAGTATTAATATACAAGAATAAATAAATGATTTCTCGGAATTTATATAATTGGTATAAAAAATATAAATTATTCGCCGATAAAATCTAATAATTCGATTATTACAATTTTTAAGATCTTTTCATCTTAAGGTTGTTTGTCTGTTTTTCTGTGGGAACCTCATTCATTACTTGTACTATTAAGTTCTGCATCTTTCAAAATAAACTAAATATTATCCTATATATATATATATATATATATATATATATATATATATATATATATATATATATATATATATATATATATATATATATATATCTAATATTTAAAAAAGATTGATTTTTTTAACTTTCGATTATTTTAACATTGTACTGATAAGTTCCTGTCATATTTTAAACATTTCGACCCGTATCTTACGAGTTAGCGTGGGACTTCCTGGTTTTAGTTAGGGGCTTATTGGTTACGTTGGCATCAAAACTTATGTTAGCGACATTATCCAATACCATAAATTCATTGCACTGTGTTGAAAATTGAAATTCGATCACCTTTTTCTAACCAATCGATACAAATTCTGTTACAATTGAAAAAAATGTTACTAAATTCCATTGATCTTTTATCTAAAAACTACATATAGTTTGGAGGGGGCGCCATATGTTTATGATATCAACAGATGGAATAAATAAAATTTAGCTTGATCTCAAAATATTGGTGATATGGTGCTGGACTATATGGTGCTTAAAATCTATATGAGTATTACATGTACATAATACCATATTTCTAAGATAATCAAATTTATGCAATATTGTGATTAATTTTCGGAGGAAAATTGACTGCATTGTAAAATTAAATAAATGCATATTCGTTAAGAACATCAGGTTTATTTTATAACATGATTAATAAATGCATTAATGTGGTATCATCAAGATGAGGGTGTCATAGAAATGGTTGTTCGTATATCATACATACCATAAAATAAGTAACTTTGGGAAACTTAATTTATCGTTTAGTATGAACTTTGCTTTGTTTTTTAGAAATTTTTCTATGAAATTTAATAAATATTTTATCTTGGAATACCAAATGTTTTTTTTAATTCGGAATGCCAGAAAAACTCTTATGTGTATATGCAACATATGAGATCTAAATATGTAATTATAGCCATCGAATAAAATATTTTAAAATAATTTTATCGTTAAATAAAAATAGTAGGTTATACGAGGATTTCCTGAAATTTAAATCTCAAAAAGAGTGTTTGTTTACAATGCTTCTCATCTCACGCGCGTGTACCGTTTACAAATTTCGGGTAAGAAAAACCATAAAATGTGTTATCCTTTGACAAAATATACGGACATCCTTTTTTCTGCGAAACTTAGACGCAAGCAGAGCTGTGATAATATTGTATTCGTTAAGAGAAAACAGGATATAATGTCCTCATTTCTTGGAGTTTCACTTTTCAAACCGGTGCTCTTTCGACAGTTAGACAGACATGCGCGGACATCCAGAGATCTCTCCTTACAGACCAATTGGATCAACCGAGGGCTTTTTACTCTGACGCATAAGCGGAGCATTTCCTGTTTACAAAAGTGTACACCTGACAGACATTTTTATATTTTTTTCCCAACTCTCCCCCTCCCTCTGTGGCACCTGAGTTGACGTTCTGCTTCTAATAGACGCCCGATTGTGTTTCCACCAACATCGTTTGGCTGCGTGCCGGAGTGAAAATAAAATATTTAGAAAAGGATTAATTATATATATAAAAAAAACATTGGATTTCACATTTTGTGGGTTGTTTCTTTGTTGCCCCAAAACTCCATGGTTCATTTGATTCTTAATTTTCTTTTTAAATACGATCTGTTTTGATATTTTGGCTTTGGAATCGAATAAATCATTTGGTGGTTTCTAACCATTCTATGTAATTAATGTGCTGAAAGAAATTATTACAAAAAAAATAGTAACTCTCAAGATCATTAATAGTTATGCCGCAAAAAGTGATGCTTTTATTTTAAAAAAAATTTTCTCAGAAAAGGAAGATTTTCGGATTTTTGAAATTAACTAAAGTAATTAATTAGCGTTTTAGCTCGGATATCGCGTTTTTTTTTTTTTTTTAAAAAAGATTGTTTTAATATGTTACAATGTGTGATTGGTACTGAATTTTGTTTTACTCATGATGAGGTAATATTTATTTACGAAACACTTATCTATTAGCTTCCGTATGATTTAGAAAGCGCTTTATTTGTGCTATGGAATATTTAAGCATATAATCCACAAATCACTGGATAAGTATTCCTGTTTATCTGATAATTTTTCATAAACGATTACATTTTATTGCTTTGATTTCCGATACTTTTCTCTTAGGTGTACGGGAACGATATTAATCCAAATATAGTTTACTTTGTTTTAAGTATCTGCTTTTCAGGCTTAAAATTGAATAAAATATTTAATTTTTCAAAACATTATAAAGTTAAGTTCCCTTAAGAGTCTAAATGATGCTCCAAATATAATTAACCCTTTAGCGGTTAGGGAAAGTAGCAGTTTTCGATTACTTAATTCGCGCTGTACTGCGACTAAACAGCAGTCGAAATTCGCAGCTGTTTTCCTCCGCCATTAATCTTCCGAAACACCCTTCTGTGGCGCCCTTCTGTGGCGATGGGGTTGATAACTCACCTCGCGCGTTTTATAAAATTCTTAAAGTACTTTTAATACATAAATACCAGTTTTTAAGTACTTTAAAATAATTAATAAATGATAATTTGTAAATAGTAAATTATAAATGATAACCAATTTTATAAATAATAATCGTTAAATATAAATACAAGTTTATATAAATATTAAATTGAAAAGTAAAAATAATTACAACTAATGTTGATATATTATGAACAATGTCCTCATCAGATTCAAAACTAGATAAGCTTTCTGTATCACAATCATAATCATCGTCATAATCAATATCATTTAACTTTCGCTTTTGAACCATTTTTCTTTACAAACACTCAAAATACCACGCCAAAATGGCTATATAAACAACAAGGTAAAAATATAAACATTTTCAATCATTATGAAAAGAAATTCATGGAACCCGTACTGCCATCCGTAGACAGTAAAACTAACTAAATTTGCGAGTAGGATTCGTTTGTAACATTATCAATGCAAAATAATATTGGCGATCGAGCTCAGCTCGTCAGCGCGCATTGGGGGAAAATTTAACTACGCGAGCAGAACTCGTTTCTAACCTTTTCGGTCGAAAACACGCTGCCGAGCGGAACTCGTTTGCGCGCATTATGAAGCACGATTCGATTGCGAGCTCAGCTCGTTCATAACCATCAAAGGGTTAATGTAAAAAAATAAATTTTTTTATATGGACGATATACACTGGAAGTTGATATTGCGTTTCATTCTGCCTATCTTAAGGCAGGATGAAACGGTCGGAATGTATCGGAATCAGGATGAAAGTTCTAGACTCTAAAAACTCTTTAGAATCTAGAGAGTTTTCTGTGCTTCTTTTCTTCGGACACATAAATACGACTTAATGCCTATGAAACAATCCTCGCACAAAGTAATCCGTTATGGCTTTTGAAAAAGCCTTACTATGGTTTTAATCTATTATGCTATTCTATATTCAATATTTTATTTACATATTATATCCGTTTTATGATTTATTTATTCTATGAAATACTCTTTACTCTTCAATTTTTCACGGTCGGCTAATGGAAAACTATGTCCGTTTCTTTTCACATATCTGGTAGATTTTCTCTAAAAATGTAACTACTAATTACTATAGAAAATTGATTAAAACCTTCCAAAATAGAAGACAGTTAATCAAATGAAATTTTAACTCTAATATATTATTTATTTTTCTTGCAGTATTTTTCGTTATGGAGAATTAATAGTGGACTCATTTGGAAGATAACAATTTCTAATTTCTTTACTTATATATATCATTATTTATGACACTTCTCTCTTGTTTTAAATGTTTGAAACGTCGTATAAGCAGACGCATAATATAAACATAAAATAAAAAAAAAACTAAAATATCTATTTGATGGCTTAAACTACTTTTTTTCCAATGTAATTTTACTCGCTTCATCGTTTCTGTTAATTTTCATCCAAATCTATACTTCTGTGTGAGATTTTTCTTTTTAATATTTTTTATATTATTTTCTTTTAAAAACGGAGTCATTTATATGTAATGCATTAATATGTACTTTACGCTCTAAAGAAATATAGAATCAAGCAATATTTATTGAAAATATTTTCACATAAATTCATAAGGTTAATAGTATTTCTTTTAAATGTACTTGTGTGATTATATTCTTGAATTTGCTTACTTCTGTTCATTTTTTTAATTTTATACTTTTTATCTCTCTCTCTCATTATTATTATTTCATTTTTAAAAAATTCAATTCAAAATAAATAACACTGAAATATATATATTCCTTAAAGAAAAACGCAACAAGATTGATCGTGAAATGTTGTCTTGTGCCAGCTAGGCTGGCAATATGGGCTGTGCTGCTCCACTTTTCCAACTGAACCGTAATTTGGTGTAAGTCTGATTTCCTTAGTACACACATGCCACAGGTACCCGTTTATAGGTTAGGCAACCATTCACAACCCATTCATACAAGGAAGAAACAAAGACAGGTTAGAGATAGAAATTTTATACTTTTTACCCGTTACATTACATTTATGCCCGAACCGGAATTCGAACCCAAAACCTCTCTATCCGCAGTCAGGCACACTGATCTCTAGACAGGGTGAGCGGCATTGATCGTAAAATCTTTTTGTGTTATTGATTTCAAGTTGTTCTGAACTATATGGCAATACGAGATTATTATGTATTTTAACGTTTTCAAAGTAGGGTAATGATATAAATGATGGTGAATTATTTATTTAATTTATGTGATTGTGTGTTCTTGAACTTTTTATCTTCGTATATTTTAACATTATGTGGCTTATAAATTAAATCTTATATAAGCACATGCTAACTCATTAATAATATCTTATTTATTTGATCCACTGAATTTCGCAATATGCTTGCAAAACTGGTTGCTAGATAGTTAGCGTTCGAGCATTTAGTTTACTATCTTTTGTGTTGGATTCCCTCTAGAGAGATTTCGTAGAGCACTGTTTAGTACTCTTTGTGTACAAAAACATTTCTATGATAACTGCAATAGTGGTTTAACCATTATTAAATTAATATAACTTACCTAAACTATACTACAAATTAAAATTACGCAATAAATCTAATTACAAATTGACATCATATAATTGAATAGTGATAGCACAAGCTTGCTAGAAAATTTTGTTCTGTTTTTTGTTATTATCCATTCCCAAAAATTGATGAAGTGCCTTGTGTTCGTGGCCACTAAGAAAGAAACTAAAAATAATTTTAACAACTTGCTTAATACATACGCACACTTGCTGAAGAACATCTATCTCTCATTTTTCACTAATAGTTGGACTACTATTTTTCAAAATATTACATTACTCTTAAAACACTCCGGCATTTTTTTTAATATTTATTATTGGCTTAATTTTGTCAAAAGCTCTATGCATTACGAAATTAAATTTCACTTATAGGTCAGCAAAAAATAAATTGATGGAAGAACGAAACATTTGAAAATTCCGTTTAATTAAAAAAAATATTATAAATATTGAAGTCAAGGCTCCTTTTATTTGCATTTCAATGGATTTCTTTATACCTTATAAAAATTTCCTAACTTGGTTTTGAAACTTTTAATACAATTGATAGTTTTAAGATTATGAAAAATTATGCGTTTAAATAAATTTGAATGATATTTGTTATTAGGTTCATAATAAAACAAAGTTTCTTCTGTAGAACTTTAATACATATATTCATTTATATAGCGGTGTCTTTTTCGAATTTCCCTCGAGAAAATTATAAGAAAAATGTCTTTAAATTAGGATAAAAGTTTAATATTTATCTTACGCATACTTTATAAAGCATTGAATGGAAATTGAAACGAATAAAATAATACTAAAAAATATTTTTCCCCAAAAAAATTATTATTTTTTCCCACCCAAAACGAAAATTGCTTTGTTAATCAAACATTCGGCATTTTCCTGCGTAATCAAATGGAATAAATGGAAAAACGAAGGTCTTGGTAATCGGAAACCTCTGTTCTTTCGCTATTGGCTACATTTTTTCTTCTCTCTGTCTGCAAATTCCGATATACCGGAATAGAGAAAACTCCATCAATCATTCCTATACAAAAGCTCACTTAAATAATTTCCGTGACGTAACATCGAGTTTCCTTGGCACTTTGCCAAAAAAGCTGTTCGATATGCAGCCGTCATCGATTTGCTCTCTTATGGAGGGCTCTCTTCCCTTGTTTGCCCCCCCCTCAAATGATAAAAAGGAGCTTTTGCAAAAACACCAGGAAGTTAGAGATCATTGGCCTAGCTACATATTTTTGAAACTCTAATTCTGCTAAAAATCGGATTAGTTTCATTTGATATTTCATTTTTTTTATAAAAATATGCTGTAGAGTAAAATGAATTGATCGAAGGAAAATATATCAATATCTAATTTTTTTATTTTTTTATCATGCAGACTTTGAACCCGATTGATTTTTATAAGTGTATTTATTCAGGTTCTCTGTTTAATTATATTATTTTCGAAATTCTATAAAATATATTTTCGTAAGTTTACTATTTAGATAATATTTAATGTCTAGCTAATATTTTTAATTTATAAAAGTAATACTAAATTTATTATATTTGACCGGAAGTTATCTTCCTATGCAGTAAGATTCGTGTTTTTTCAATTTAGAAAACAAATGAATGATGTGAAAATTTTAAATAGGAACAAATGAAATTCCTTAATTATTTTAATATAAATTTATATATTTCATACTTTATTTAAAAATTTTATTTTTTATTAATAATTAAATAATTATTAATACGAGTAAATGATAAATGAAATATTTAAATGAGAATAAGTTTAATTGAATATGTTATTGTTATACGAAATTTTATTTTTAATTTGTTGCTCTGTGGTTATTTTTTAAACATGAGGGTAAAGTTCAGTTAATTTTCTAAAATTTAATTTTGAAAATATGATTTATAAAAAAAGTCTTGGTGTTTATGTTTTGTCACTGCTTTTATATGCAGAATAATAATTGTATTTAAAATAACTATTATGAAGTTTTTCCTCCTCTGCCAAAGGAAATGTAAAGCATGTTGCAAAATATATATTTTTTATCTTAATTAATTTTTGTTTACTATCCCTCGCAAGAACGTCTGAAGTCCTTCCGCTAGTGTAGAGAGGAGGGTGCCAGCTCAGGTGTGACCTTGTCACCTGACCATGGTTCAAAATTACGAGGCATTTGGTGATGGGCGACCTGTTGACCTAAAGGTACAGTCCGGAGCTGGCCTACACCGCTATGTATGTATATATCGCTCGCAAGAAATAGTGCTGAGTAATTTTAATTTCTAGATAGTTAAAACCACAAGTTTATTTCTATTCAAAAATCAAAAAGCACGCATTAATGTTTTTGATTATTCTTTGATTATGTTTATATTTTTTACAATTTACTTTAATTTCAATACGCTCAAAATAGCTGAATTTGACGACTATTTCCAATGACAAATGGCACATCCTTTGAAAATTTTCATTATACCAGTATATCAGTTCATATCAGTATTTTGTGTATCGTTCTTGTTTTTTTATTTGTTTTAATAAGAAACCTTTGTAGATATGTTTTTTTGTTTACTCTCATCCACTACAAGCATTTGTTGATCAGTGTTCTAAAATCATTGCAATGGTATAATTAATCTGATCCCAAGATTGATTACGAAACTAACTCAAGAGGAATTTTAATATCACTATTCAATTTTAGTTTTTATATCATACTTTTAATAAAATGGCTTAAGTATTAACATCAACCAGTTATGTTTATTCATCTTTCTTAAGAATATAGCGAAGATGGGAGTAAATAGTACGTAAGAAACAATAAAGGAATCCAATATTTTTTTAATGCAGAACATATTGAATAAATAAATTACTTAATATTCAATTTGTTATCGCCATCTGTTATATACATTTTGTCATTTATATGAAATTACCGCAACTCCAATCAGATTTCCTCGTCTGCGTAAATTATTTCTATGCTATATTTTTTTTATCTAAATTTTTATGAGTATGAAGTTTGTTATGTTGTTACGTTGGAGCTTGAGTTAATGCTTTGAAGTAATTTAAATATGAATTATAAATATGAAATTATATATTTTATGCATTTACGTTGCATGAATTATTATGTATTTTAATTTATAAAAAATATTAATGCAAAAAAGTAGTTATTATTTTATCTCAAATGCATATATGTATGTGTATATATATATATGTATGTATATATATATATATAATTAAATATTTTCTAGTTTGCTTAATTTAATTCTAATTACATATTAATATAACTTAATCAGTTACTTTTCTTCAATGTAAATTCAATAAATGAGCTGTAAAATAGGTCAGCAAAATATACATTTTTTATTTCCTATTTTCATTCCATTTTAAACTTCTGCATTAAGCGCTTAATATGTTTTATTTAAAATTTTGACAAAATGTAGATACCACGTACTTGATAACTTATTGGCTGAGGGTTTGTTGTAAGGCACGCTTACTGCTTTGCTTGCCGGTAAATTTTTTATTGATAATCTATCTAATTCACATGTCGCAAAGGATAAAACCTTGAAAACATCTTAGCCATATGCCCCTGACGGACGTGTATAGAGTAAATATAACTTTTACTTCCCTGCATTCAACAATGGCTTGGGTCAAATCCGAATCCTTTAACTTGAAAGAATCTCTTAATTGATAACAAAAAAATTTTAATGATATTTTGAGTTTTTATTGAGATTCTTTTAAACAAATATATTTTTTATTTAATTCTGGTATTTTTTAAAATGTAAATCATGTAAGGATAATTAAAGACACGTGACGTATATTTATTTTGTGTCATGAAAAATTAGCAAACCATATGCACAGTTTGCAGGTTTTGAAGAAACATTTGTTTCATAAACAGTAATTGCTTCAATCTCCAGCCAATGTTGAACTGCAGGGGTAGGTGTGGCTTTCCTGCTAGATACATTTATCCGGCTGGGTTCTTAGGAGTCTGCTGAGTTAGCTTCTGGATATACACGTGAATACGATCAAATAAAGGAAAAGTTTTCCTTGAAGGTAACATGCAACAAGTGTTCAAATGGCTTACGGTGGCGTTTTTCTGTTAGGTTACAAGATTAGCGGTATTGAAACATATTAGTTTACAAATAGAAGCATAAAACATACTACTTGGAGCAGGGATGGACAGATTTCTAAGTTTTTTTTAAAACCAATCTTGCGTTTGCCTTTAATGATGTGCGTAGTAAAAGTTAAAATCATTACTTATCAAAATTCAGAATGTTATTATTATTTTTTTAAAGACACATTCACATTAATATTTACCCACATTATATTTTTGTTAAGGTTTCGAACATCGTTTATTGTTACATATTGTATACGTGATTCTTTTATTAGCCATATTTAAAATGAAAGTGGAAGTAAATCATGTCTGGTGGATAGTAAATTAAGTATAAATTGCGAATGCGTAAATCAATATTTTATCAGCGAGTTGCTTGCTCAGAATGGTTGGCAGTGTTAGATTAAAGTACAATTAGTCCGTAAAAGCAAGAATTATTCTTTTCCCATGTAACCAATCCGGGCTTCTTTCCAGAATGAAGAGGAATGCGACTGCGTATGTGATGTGGATTGCGTAATGGGAGGAAAGGGGAGGAGGAAGTGAAGCCAAGATATCTGAGATAGAGATACGTCACTGGGGGGATGGTGAGTTATCAGAATGAATTATCCTTTAGATATCAACATCGCACTTCAGAATTATGATCGGATTCACACGTGTCGAGGTCGCGCATTAGAAGTTTTTGAATGAATTAATATTTTTATTTTATTTTATAATGCGTAAACGTGACTTAGTAAATAGAATTGTGTCACGAAACATATTTTAGCTGATATCAGGGTTCAGCGACCAGTTAGGTATAAGATTTACATTAATTCAAGTGTATCAGAGGCTGATAAGTTTGTGAGAGATTTAAAGGTAAATGTACAAGATAAGTTGTCGAACCGTTTTACAACAGTGTCTGGAATCAAACCTACAATATGCTACCCCAATGCGCACTTCTAATTTACAAATTAAGTAGATTTTTTTTTGTTTACTGTTGTATTTTAGACTGTTTTGTTTTTACTTATTCTCTTCTTTTTTTCTTACAATAAAAAGAAAAAAAATAGCTGTCTCCTAATTGCTTAGCGAAGAAAAAAGCCACTATTTTTTTTTACAGGGGGTAGGGGATTCGACACCCGACTTCACCGACCGTTGACATGTTTAGAAAATCTATATTCGTTTGAAATCCGTTTTTGAAAAATATTCCTTCCTTGATTTGGAGAAGTACCAGTTCAGGTGTCGACCTGGTTACTAGAATATCGCTCAAGAGATTATGAGGACTTTAATTATTTAACAACTTTATTCGTTTCGTTAGAAACATGCAATGGAAATGAAACCCACTATAAAATTACAAATTTGTTAAAATGAGCTTTAAATATTTATATTATCCAAACTAAAGGAATCCGTAATTTCCAGAAAAAACGCCATTTTCTACTCGCTTTATCGGTGTGGTTAAAGCAATTTATACTCCATTTGCTTCTGTTGTTCTAAAGATAGCGATTTTCATGGGTGAGTGATTTGAAAACGATCGTCTTTCTGCTACAAGATGGTACAATTACTGATTTTATTGCGTCACAGTTACTGACAAAGTACACTTATCACTGCATTCTGCTAAGTGTGAAATAAATTACGGAAGCGATGTTCTTCTATTGAAGTAAAGTACGCAAACGTTTCATTTTTGAAAGCGGTGCTATTCATTAGAATAAAATGTAGCATATAAATGTATGTCTGATTCCAGCTTATAAATATTACCCGAGGGAAAAAAATTGTAGTTCCGTACACACGATAGGGGAATCGAACCCACACACCCGTCCAAAAATGATTGTTATGGTGCCTTCGTTCAATTGTTAAGTAACTTAACTGAGATGCTCTGATTGACGTGTGTTGATTGAAACTATGCACTACTGCCGACTTATTCCAGAAGTATGTGTAATTTATAAAAATACCGATATGGCTTTTAAATTAGAACTTTGACTGAAGTTTCAGAAGATTCTCCGAATAAAAGTGTTTTGAAAAAGTTGTGCCTCATGTGTGAATTTCAATTGGGCCAATGTGTGCTTCTTGAAAAGATCATTTGTTTTTTGACATCATGTGATGGTATACAATGAATGTTTAAATATTATTGCTTGTCAATGTTGTATTATTTTTTTATTTTTCTGAATTTAACATCTCGTAATTCACCCCCTTCGTGGCTTTATTATGTCCTTTCTTTAGTGGGCAACTTATCATTCAGAATATAAGAGGTATAAGCAATAAGATTTGGCTTCATTACTGTGTAGTAGTTCTGCGAAATATATATTTTAATATTTTTTATCAATTAATTTTTATGTAATATAAAACAGTCTGTATTCTGCTAATAAGAAATAAGGCTAAGGTAATTTACTTTTTTAAGCGCACATATGCTTTTACTTCTATTAAAAATCCTTCTGAATTTCTTAATCATTCAATTTCTATTCGTAAAGAGAAAGTGTATTCATTACAAATAAGAACTGATTTATTAAGAATAGGAATCAAATCAATCCCAATTCGTAAAGACGGTGTTTTAAAAAAAAATGTTATTGGGTTTCTTATAAAATATGGAAAAGATCTAGGAAAGCTAGATATCTGTTAGAACTGCCTATCCACTTCTTTGCATATGTACTAAAAAACCAAGGATGACAAATAGTTTTAATATTATATGAACATAGTTGTATTAAATTTAATGTTTATACTAATTGTTTTCGTAAGTTAATTTACGAAAAAAATTTCCTTATGACTTACAGAATTTTCGGAAGAGTAGTGAGATGAGATCTAATTCAGAATTAAAATTTAAAAAAAATTGCTTTGAGAAACATTTTTGAAATAAAATTTTATTTCGGTTGTCTCAAGGTAATGATATTATTGCAAATTTTAAATAAATGATATAGATAAAAAACTTCTTTGTTTTAAAATAATTATTGTCATTTTATTACTCATTTCCAAAACAATCTAGCATTCGAAATTGGTAGCACATTCGAAATATTTATAGGTTAAAGGAGGTTCACTAAGTCTGCAACTGTTTAAATATGATTTGAGTTGTAATTCTTATTTTTACCTGAAAAAAGAACTGAAATAATTTTCTTTTTCTGGAAGTTAGATAACTGTAAGAAAATCAAAGTCATTTTATTTGATAAATTTCTTCCATTTTGAGTCATTCATATAAATAAAGAATATATAAATTTACAACAGAGTTTACTCTATTCAATATAGATATTATTTATGCAATATTCTAAGTTTTTCCCAAAATTTAGCAAATTTTAACTGAAGATGTGCTTTTTAAATAATAGTTTTCTTTCTAAAATATGCAAATTTCGGAACTTATTATCTAAACTTCCCGTATTACGTGCCCTGCATAAAGATTACATTTTCTAAACGGTGATTCCATCCCCCCTCTTTTATTTACAAGAAATCGTGCGTAGGATTGAGGAAAACTATCCTTTATTTTATTTATCTTTTAGTTGTTTTGCTGAATATTTAATTTTTCAACTTGTTTGCTTTTGTCAGTGAGAAAAGCCAAATTAATCGTTCACACTAAACTAAAAAATGAATTTTCTAGAAAAAAATCCATTTTAAAAATGGAAATTAATTTGTATTATTAAATAATTTATTTATACAATGATTTTTAATTTTAAGATTTGAAATTTATTCATTATAGCTTATAAATTAGTAAGTAAAATATTAATAAAATACTTGTACTTTTAAAACACAACTGAATAATAAATATTTTCATAATATTACTGAATGTAATATTTTTAGTATTCTACGAATTTTTCAGGTAACATTAAAATAACATTAAGGGAACATCGTTAAGTGAAAATCAAACAATGTTAATAAATATTGTTCTTTACTTAGATTATAGATCTATCTCGTCAAACAATCGAAAGTAACTAAATCCATTTGAAAAGGGCGAAAATAGGGTTAAGTGAAATCATAATTGAAAGTGATTGGATGTTGCCGAGCTGGCAGCCGAATGGTTAGCGCTCTTGCCTTCGGTTCAACAGTTCGTGGGTTCGAATGCCACCTTGGGCATGAATGTTTGTAGTGGTTCGGACTCCACTTTAAACCGTTGGTCCCTGTCTAATTAGCCCTCGTGTGCAAAAAATGACCGTTGAGCGACAAACAAACCAAACCGACTGGATGTTGAAGATAGTCTCTTCAGAAGAGATGTTATGCATGTTTATTAATTTTGAATCTCATTGCGGAAATATATATCGCTCTGGCATTCAATGCAGCTGTTTCTGGATTCGATCCCCTCCTCGGGTATGGATTGTTCAGATTACTCTTTAAACTGTAGATTCCAATCGAATGATTGATTCCTCTAGTGAAGTGATCGTAGAGTAACAAACATACTTTTTTCATACATTAAGATAAATGATTATAAGATTTTTATTATCGTGTAGATCATTTTAAATAACCCTATCATTGTACTACAAGAATATAAAAAATTTCTATTATATTTCAAATAATTGTAGAAAATTTCGGTGCATAAGGAAGAAAAATAATAATTTGAAATTGTAAATTTTTCTTCAATTATTACAGTTTATATTATTGATAGGGAGAATTTGTTAATTTAAATAATTTTTATCATTACGCTTTTATGATTTGAGTATTTTTGTGTGTACATAATGCATGCCATTTGTGCAATCGAATAGGAATCATGCAACGGTTCTGATGAACGTGTTGTGTGTTTGTAGGGTGATGATCACTACCTGACACAGGAAGAATGAGCTGCATAGAACTGCCTCGACCGAGCACCCTGCTCACCGTCAACCCCTTGTAAGTTCCCAATTTCTATTATCTCTCACTAACTACTTCAAGGTCGCACATCTAACATCTCGAATAGCTCATGTCTTTCTGTACTAATTAGTATACCATCCCATATAAAAAAACAAGGAATCAGGGGGGATTATATTAATAATTATATTAATTAACTTTCTGATCTTTAGTTCAATCGTGAGTTCAGTTTCAGTCTAGGATGTGAATGCTTGTTGTGGTCCGGAATCTACTTTGAATTGTTGATCTTGAGAATCGGTTACCACTAACTGAATTTGATTTTATCAACAATTCAAATTAATTAAACTGGCCAAGCTTTCAATTGAATGATAAGATTTCTAGCATTTACAAGTTCGATTCTCATCTCGGGATTGTATATTTGTAGAGGTTCGCATTTCACTTTAATTTGTAAGTCTCATTCGAGTATTATACTGCCTTCGTATAAAAAAAGATCATAGACAATAAAACTTCTTTATCCGTTGATTAGTCATTGTTAATTTGATAGAGTATATTTGAGATTTGATACACGAATATAGTGAATATTAAAAAGCATTTAGGATTCAAAATCTAGAATTTTTACTTCTTTTTTGCGTCAAATCGAAAAATATTTCAAACTAAGTAAATATTAAAAAAATTATGGAATAAGAATTATCATTATTAACTGTCTGAACAAATATTTAATTAATTTTTGAGATATTCGCATTTAAAAATTTGGAATAATATTCAAACTGTCAAAAGAAAATTATGTTCAACTAATTGTGATTTTTATTTATTTTTTTCACTTAAGTCCTTTACTTGCAATTTAAAATCATTGACTTGCAATTTAAAATTATTGATTTTAAGTATGCTTTCAAGGAAAATTAATTTAATTCTTTAATTCCGATATTTTTTACCATTTTACCAAATTAAAATTACGCAATTTATTCACATTATATTGTTAAAGAATATTTAAAAAAAATAATAAAAGAAAAGAAAACAGTTATGAAATCGTTCTGGTAAACTGTAGGTATTAAGAAATTGTCTGAAAATCAAAATATTTCCATATATCTTACTGTATTACTTTTTTCAAGAAAAATTTATGGAATAAGAAAAACATGTTTCTATACGTGATTTTTAAATCATACTTAAAAGTTCCCCACGCTTAAGTAACATCTGCTCTTCGTCAAAAATGGCGGGAACTTAAAATTCCGTGGTCATCAAATCGAATAACTTAAAAAAAAATTCTACGTTTTTCTGTATCTTCTGCTATTTTATTATTAAAATATCGTCTGCAGTTTCAATTTTCGAACAAAAATTTAAAATACTTTTAATTTGATTTGTAAAATATGAATTATTGGCGAAAAACATTGCACAAAAAATGAAAAGCAGAAATTGTCTTTTGTTTTACTTTGCTGACACATCTGCTCCGTCGGGAGGCCCTATTTGGGTAAATATAAACAGGGCTTTTCTTCAAAAGGGATTGCTAATATGAGAAAACCGTTGTAATGTTATTCGCCAAACTACTATTATGTGGATACAAGTTTCCAAAAAATCGTGATTTTACTGGGAATTTTTCCCATGCAATATTTTGAGTTTTGTGAAAACTTTTCTCTTAAGAAAATTTATATTTATTTATTTCATTCCAGTTGCGCATGCTTGAAATTCTAAACATGAGTTTGAAAATCGTTATGTATTCCGTTCCTTGAAAATTTGTTGCTCTTTCTTTATTTTTGTCGTTTCTTTATTTGTATTGTAAGAAATTGGAAAATCGAATTACATTTTACTCATATCGTAATGCGTTTTTTTCTGTGGAGAAAAAGTGTTGACTTCTTTCCCCAACACTTGCAAATTTCCGTTTTTCGTTGAACTATTTTTCATTTCATAAATAAATAAAACATTTAAAATTAAAAAAAAATGTCTTTTTATTTAATGTACAAAGTACTGTGAGTTGAGGAAATTTTACTGCACAAGATGGCTACTTGTTGCCTGTAATTATTTTCTTCCTTGTTTACCTCAATATCATTTTATAAATTAAATTAGATATTACTTGTTTAAATATAAATAATTTCATATTAAAATAATATTGGTATAAATATTTGTCTACAAATATTCTTTTTAAATTTTAATCATTTTTCTATAGGTGTGGAAAGCCCAAAGAAGGTGATATTTCATACCAATTACTTCTTGGAACATCAGCCTCTTCAGCGGAATCTGATACATTTTCATCTTATACCAGCCAAAAAACAACAAATGAACAACAACCCCAAGAGGTAAGAGTAATATATTGAATATAATAATAACTATTTCAAATGATATAAAATAATTTATCATGTAACTAAACCAAATCATTTAATGTCAGATTTCTACTTTATCTTATATCTTTTCTGCACATCTTCAATTTCATAATTGTTGCATCTTTACCAGGTTGTGATACAGATAACAATAAAAAAGCTCCTGCAAATTAAATTAGAAAAGCTTATTTAAAAGTATCTTTAAAATTTATTTAAGTGTTTATTTTTTTCTTATGATTAATGTATTTTTAGTTGTATATTTAACTATTGCTGAGATCTAAAAATTAATCTGAAATCTGTTTCCTTTTTGATTAAGCAGAAAATAACTGACTTTATTATATTTAAATTTTTGCACCAGGTAAATTGTATCACCTAATAGAAATAAATGTTATTTAGTCATTTTTTCAGTCTATATGCTTGGTAATGCCATTTACTGTAAGAAGAGCACAATCAGTTGTGTTTCTTGCTAGAAGTTCACATGAAACCAGAAGATTAAGGGTATTGTTTCTTGTAAAGTTTATTTTTAATAAGTGCAAATTTTATTTTACTCTGCACTAAAATTGCAATTTTAAAAATGGATGATCATAATGTTGAGATCAACAGAACATTACGTAAAATGATAAATAGATATAGTTAATCAAAATCCAAACTTCATTGCTGTGTAGTGAATTAATGGTATCTGAGCAAGTCATTTATACATGCATCATTTATAATTCAGAAGGTGCTCTCTAGGAGAAAAATATAATTTATCTATTTTATGATGCTTAATCATCATTTAATGATAGTCCTTGTATATTAAAGAAGTTTTGTAAGATATGGTTCAAACCTATCTATTGTGTACTTTTTTCAGGAATTAGAGCTTTATTATTCAAGGGGCTCGAAACTTAGTACACAACTTGTTTACGTAGATGAAGTTTTGACTTATAAATTTAGTACACATCAAGTACCAAAGAAAAGGACAATACAAAAAAATTCATATTTTTTTTCTCTATAATTTCTTATTAATAAATTAAGAGTCTTTTTTATATTTTCTTTAAATTTCTGGGTGTTAATTGTTAATTAAATTAATTTAATTAATTGAATTAAAAAATGTTAATTAAAAAATATTTTAAAATAACATTTAGTGTAATTTTTTAACTATTTATTTGTGTTTAATTATTTAAAAATATTTTTATTTTAATGTTATAAAATACATAATAGTTATAAAATTATATTTTTTAAAAGAAAACCTCAGAATCGGATTTACTTTTTTTAAAAAATATGTTGCATTTTAATCTTTTATTATTTACTTATGACATATTTCCAACAGTAATGTAATAACATGTTTTAAGTGGGTTTCTTACATATTAGCATCACAACAGCCAATTTTGTGCCAAGCTGGATATGCACCTTGGAAATTGCATCTAAGTATCGAAATAAAAGAAAATAATACGAAGAAAAGATTCTTATTTATGTGTTTTATTTGAAAAATACTTATTAATATTACAGTGATTGATAGTAAAATTGGCTGCAGTGATGCTAATACATATAAGTACCTTTTAAGTTTTTATTTAAACATAAAATTTCTTAATACTTAATTTAGTTATTAAAGTATGTACGAGAATTTTTGTATTCATATAATAATGCTGCTAAAACACTTAATTTATTCTAATATAATTTAGAAACACAGTTAATATTTTTAAATGCGTATTTAGGATTTTTAAGTATACAGTCAAATATTAATCATTTCATTCTTATATTTTAAATAATTTTTAAGAACTTTCTTTTGCTTTATTTATTTTCCAATTTAGGTAGCACTCAACTTTTACACTGAAGATGGTAAGCAGCAAAGGTTAGTTGTGGAAGAAAACTTAAGAGTGCTAGATTTGTGCCAGCTTCTTGCTTTAAAATTCAATGTCTCGAGATCTCATACATGGACATTGGCAGAGCAGCTAACCTCATTAGGAATTGGTATGAAGATTTAGAATGTTTTTTATTTTATGATGATTCTTAAATTTTGGGTTTCGGATGTTAATGTGCCTTGATTTTTTTACAGAACGCAGCTTGGAAGATCATGAGGATATCCTACAAGTATATGGATCCTGGTCTCGGCAGAAGGATTCTACTGAAAATGAAAATAAATTTGTCTTTAAACAGGATTTCTGCAAATATGAATTCTTCCGGACTCCTCAGGTAAGAAAGTTTTCTTATCCAAATTCTTGCAAATATTTAATAAATGTAGATGGAAAATTATTTATTGTTAAATTTGAGCATCTTATATCAGTTTGCTTAAAAATTTATAATTCTTTCATATGAATAGTTAGTTACCTTGATTAGGGGCCATAAATCAAACTTTGTACAAAACACTATCAATGCATATAATTTTCACTGGAAACTAATACCATTATAAGTAAGTTTGACTGATCTTGTGCAAGTATTTTTTCCAATAAAAATTTAGCAAAAACTTTAGTATATATTCAAATATATCTTTTTTTAATGACCTGAATTTAATGCCATTTAACTTGATGAGATTATAATTATTCAAAATTAGAAGCTGTAGTTTCTCTTATTTCATTGCCGAAAAGACACCCAAATATTTAATATTCAACAGTTCGTATGATCAATTTTCCTCATTATGGTCAATTTTCCTCACGGACAAAAACATTTGTAGTGGCTCATTGTTTACTTAAACTTGCTCTCAGTCTAATTAGCCCATGTGTTCAAAAAATTACCATGAACAATAAATGAAGCCATATTTTCTTATTTCCTTATTTTGCTGAATTTTACCATATCCTGTAAATGTAGGAAGTATAAAATTGTGATGATTTGACCAATTCTCTTACAAATTTGTTTGGATTTCTGTTTTATTTCTCATATAAATAATTTTTAAATCTACTTATATTTTACTTTCATTGTTATCTATTTTTCCAAATGTTATAATATTGTTTATGCAAAAATAATTTCATATTCCAGTGTGTACTATTTCTCTATTTTATTTATTAAAGATGTGTATATTTTCTTGCAGCAATTTTTTCCTCTGTCCATGTTAGATCTGGGATCTATACCTTTAGATTGTCTGTCAGAGTCACCTGACTTAGCAAAGTTTGTCACTCTTCAGGTAAGAAATATTTTCTCTAAATTACTGCAGCAGACACTTGTTTCTATGAACCTTTAATTTATGAACACTCTTGTTTTTACAAACTAATGGCTAGTCTCTACCCCGACACATTAGACGCAATGATTATTGTAGTTACCATTTACGAACTAACATTTTGAAAAATCTCATTTTTGAGAACTTTTGTTTCTTACAAATATTTTTTCCCTGTTATCTGTTTATTTATTTTTTATATCTCATATTTTTTAAGTTTTTTGTTTCATTCCCTTTTATATAACACTTGAGAATTTGATTCATTCTTCAACAACAAAGCAACATGTGCAAATATTCCAGACATTATAGAAATAATAATAATAAAAATCCCATGAATATCAGTTATTTGATGAGAAAAAACTGTGGCACCAAATTCAACTTCTGTGTTTCTCTTATATAAGAACACAGAAGAAGGGGGGGGGGAATTCTTCTCTCCTTCACCTATGTTAAAACACAGAAAGAGTGGGGAGAAATTCTTTAAAAGTTTGTGCTCTCTTGTTCTGTAATTGGTTTCATTTTAATTAAATGACTCAATTTATAAAGTTTCCTTTCTCAAGAGAGATTGAACTGATTCTATTGAGGATTTGTCACAGTTGAAGAAAAGTACTTGTTTATCAATTGAAGTAAAAAAGAAAATGCTGAAAGTTGAGGAAAAAATATTAAGATAAAATTTGCTAAAAAATATGGAATTCCAAAGAACAACCTCTCAACAATTTTAAAAACTTGGGAAAAAATTCTGAAAAAGGAAACAGTATCAGGGTAAGTGCTCCCTCTCGAAAATATTGTAGGGAAAAAAATCAACTTAAACTGGAAAAGTTTTGCTAGTTTGGCTGAGAAAAATGGGAGGAATGAACATTTCTGTTAATGTCATTAAAGAGAAATCCAACGATAAAGTTGAACATAAGATTTCAAAGCATCAGATGATTGGCTCTAAATATTGAAAGGCAAGCATGATTTGAGTTTTAGAAAATTATGTGGTGAAGAGCAATTAATAGAAAGTAAGTGCGTATGAGTATGAATCTTATTTTTCATGTGTTTTTTTGTGCATTTTAAATTATTCTTTCTAATAGTATTTTATTTCTGAAGAAAAGGTAGTTGAATAAAAAATCATATCTTAATAATTTAAGACAGTATTTTTCTATTTTTCAAACTATTTTACTGGTCCCTACGAGTTTATAAAAATGAGTATCTACTGTACCTCTATTGTAGAAAAATGCTGATAGTTTATTGACTGCTTTCAACATTTTTATGTCTAATAGATTTGTTAGAGTATTAAATGCTATTTTTATTAGAATTATTGTATAACTTTATAAAATATTCTATCTGAGCATTGTTTTCCTTCAATTTCTATTTAGAAATAAATATTAAAAGCAATCCTTTAATCAAAGTTTACTGATATAACAGCTTGGATTGAGAAATTATGTTTATGTGAACAACATTGCTGCTAGTTGTTGATTTTTTAAATTTATTTCCAGATAAAAATAAACTTTAAAAGAATACAGGAATTCAACAAGATTTTTTCCAGATTTATCTGATGTCATAATACCTATAATTCATAGTTGTTTTGTGCTATTAATCATCTTAATTTGAAACTAATATAACTTGTTTATAAAATTTAGTTTTTTGTATTGTTTTTTGGTACATTATAATGCTCAATTGATAACCAAAATCCCTTTGCTTATTTTTTTCAGAATATATTGAGTAATGGAGAGAAATCTCCGGTTGTCCAGAGTCTTTTATGGTGTAAAGAACCTGGGAAAGAATCTTGGAAGAGGTTATTTTTCCGAATTGAAGGTTCTACTCTTTGTATATCATCTTCGTCATATCCTTGCAAGGTATTAACTTTTTGAATTGCAAAATGTTTAAAAACAAACATTCTAAATCTGAAACAGAATAATTTAGAAACAATACTTGATATAAAATAAAACTATGTGTCACTTGAAAGTCTTAATACATATTTCTATTAATCTGGATCAGACTTGTTTGCAAAAGATTTGTTAAAACCTCCAAGTATTTCGTAACTAAATCATTTTGTTTTACCAGAATAACAATTTAAAAAAATTAATCAAGAATTTTATTTCCATCAATTACAGTGAAGATTTTCTTTATTTGGTGGGAAAAACATGAATAGTTTTTGTTAATTATAGGTATTTTTTCACTGATTCTGATTGGTAATCATCTACAAATTAATATAAATGTTGTCAAAAAAATTGATTTTAATTCAAAATTGCCTGTAACCACATTTTTATTTAATTGAGTTTATAAGCAGAAGCAACTTATTAAAACTCTTGTTTTCAAATAAAGGTCCTAAATTTGATGACTACCACTGATGAATGACAGGAGATGAATGTTGCATTTCTGCATGCAAATCTGTCCAAGTGGGTACTTTGTAATTTTCTGAGTTTCCACCTTGAGACATGAATATAACTCATTATCTATGAAAAGTCTTTTTGAAAGACGACTTACGCAGTAGACATTAAAATGCCATGAAAATAGCTTTAAACACTCCATAAAGCAGTGTCAAATGTTGTAATTTTGTTATTTTAAAGATATGATAAATATAAATACACTTCTAGGCTTTTTCATTAATAGTTAAGGATCAAAATTTATCTTTCTTATATCTCACTTGTTAAATTTTCCTTTAAAATTTTTAACATTTTTTACATTATTTGTTATTAAAATTATGAGATTTTTTTTTATTTTAACCATATGATAAATTTTGTAATTACTGTTATGAAGAAAATTAAGAAGAAAAGAATGTTGAGTTTAAGTCTAGTTTGAGAAAGATTGTAATCATGCCAATAATCTTTCACCAAGAGAAAGGGCAGCTTTAATTTGTCTGTCAGATAAATTCCTATTTGTAGCTACGTATTAGGTATAGAGGTTGAAACTGCAGCACTGGTGATGAGACTTAGTGCTTAATTTTTTAACAAAATCGAGTTTTGATAATATGCTGTCAAAGGCAGTAACAAGGACCTCTGAGCCATAATCTAATCCTGGTTTAATGTAAGATTTAAAAGGGAATGTAAGAACACTCTGGGAAGAATCCCACTTTATTTTAGCAAGATGTTTCAGTAGACGAAGTGGATCTGTCACTTTGCCTACCATTTGATTAATTTGTTTATTTTTGGTTAACCTGGTATCAAGAGTTATGCCCAGATAAGTAGTACAATCAGTCCGACCCAAGATACTGTTTTTGTACACCAAAGTTAATATTAAACTTTTTGGTACTAAGGGTGAAAAGTTTGAAATTTTTTTCCGGGTTAACTTTGAATCTATTTTCAAGGTCCAGGTTGCCAGAACTTCTAAAGCCAAATTTAATGTTTTCTCCAGTATAAGGATATCAAAATCAGTAACCAAATAACAAGATCATCAGCATACAATAGTGGCTCAGTTTCTGGGACAGCATTTTTAACAAAACTCAAATGGTCATTAACCATAACATTAAAGAGAACTGGACTCAAAACTGAGCCCTGTGGTAGGCCCTGCTTGATTTGTTTATAACCTGATTTAGAGTTGTCGTATTTAATGTTCAACCTTCTCTGTAAAAGAAAAGTTGATGTTGAGAGATTGAAAAGAATTTACAAAAGGAGGTTAAATACATTTTACCAATTTAGAAGTGTTATATTTGAAGATAATCAAAGTATAAAATTAAAGCTATAAATTTCTGTCTGTCAAAAAAGTAGAAAACTATAATTTAAAAAAATGCATATCTTATCTAGTTCAACGAAGTTATTTGTAAATCAAAGTGACTATGATTAAAAGATGAAATTAAATTCAAAATAGTACATTAAAATGTAACAAATGCTAATAAGGTAAACATTTAATGTTATCCCATAAAGAGAATCTGCAATTTTATTGGAAATGTTCTTTTTTTTTAATTTGTTCTTTAAGTAGTATTTACATGTATCTAGAAATTGAATTTTTTTATACTCATCTTTTTCCTTATTTTTAAATTTAAGATTTTGATATCCTTCTAAATATCAGTTTTATATTTTGGATTAAAAGTCAGCATTATATTCTGAAATATGCAATGTTTATTTATTTTACTTGGTTTCTCAACTTAAAATTTTAAAGATTGGAAAATATTAGAAGTTTAGAACATGTGTTGTTTAGCATATAAATTTAGTATTTATTAACAAAATTATTTATGTAAATAATTTGCATAATTGAATTATTTGTTTTGATATCTGCAATACTTTTACCTAGATGAGCAATATTTTATTTTAATAATTCCATATAATAATTCTTTTCGTCAGGATGGAAAGCAACAGTTCTGGCCCTTCCGTGATCTTATAGAATACGAGATCTATACACCCATTGAAAACTCTCGTTCTGCTACTCCAACTTCTTATAGTTTCTGCTTAAAAGTAAGTAATATTTTACTCACAAAGCAAGTTGATAATTGTTTACTTCTATACATATTTACATTTAAAAAAAGAATTTGTTTCTATAATAAAAAATTCAAGTTTATGTATATTTTTATTTTATTATTTTATTAAACATGCAATTTATTAATTCAAGGAAACTTTATTACAATATTTAAAGGTTGCTTTACATACAATTTAGTGTGCACTAAATATAATATGAAAACATTCAGACAAGAGTATTTTACTAAGATATTTATGGATTCTTAATTTTTAAAAAATTTCTAAATGACAGCATTATGAGATTTCTTAGAAAAATTTCTGTGTAAATATAATTTAACATATTTGATCTTTCTATGTACATGCTTTTGCTAAAATTCCAAATTATAATGTTTAAACTTCAACATATTTTGCATTCATATGAGCAGAAATATAAAATTTTGTCATCGTTTATTAGCAACAAAATAGATTAAAAAAATATTAACAGAAATTATTCAGTGTAAATTTATACTTTGGATTTTAATGAGAAGATTTATTTTAGACTCTACAAATATGTACAATAATTGATTATGTATCATATTTCCTATTGATCAATATATCCACTGAATATAATTTTTCTCTTTTTCTTTGTGTGTGACATAAATATCAATGCTTTTATTATTGAAGACTTAAATAATAATTTTGAGAATATTATTCTTAAAATCATTATTTAAATCTTCTGTGTCACTGCTTTATTAATTAATGAAATAATTTTCTTTCTTATTTATTATGACATACATATCAGTTCTTAAAAATTATTACCATTAAAAGAAATAAAATTTTAAATAATTTTGTAAATGTTATTTTTCATATTTTTGAAAAATGTCATTGCACTTAACTCATTCATTTTTTATTAGAAAAATTACGAATGTATTGTACTATTAAGATTATTTAAAATTTTGTTTTGATGATAATAATTGTATTGTAAATATTGCTATGATATTGATGTATGGTAATGAAGTCACCTTAAAATTAAGTTTTTATAAATGATTTACTAGCCACAAAGAGTTGAAATTCATTATTATGTATTTTAAAGTTATAAAAATATTTTTTCAATTAATTGATGTATATTGTGTAATGTTGATGTTATTAAAATCAACACTTAAAATATTGCTGTTTACTGTTGATTTTTTTATAGTAGTGCTTGTTTTACTGTTTTTTACTTTTATTATATGTAATTTTTTCAATTGATAAATATAATAATTCAAATTTCTCAGAATACTACTTTCCCTGAAGAAGATTCAAGAAATTTACTTTGGCTGTGTTGTGAAAGTGAAAAGCATAGACAGTGTTGGATTGTGGCCCTCCGTTTAGCTAAGGTTAGAAGAAGGTGTATTTCTACCTTTTTTTTTTTTTTTACTTTACATGACTAAGTTGCTGGGTAAATAATTTGTACTCTAACCTTCTGTCCAGTTTATGATTTTAATTTTCATTTCAAGTTGGGATATTTGTAACTGTTCAAAAATATCTTTAAATTGTATATCTATGCTAATTACCAATTATGCTCAAAAAGTAGTCCAAGAGTGAGAAATCTAACTTATTTGTATATAGTTGATAATTGGAACGGAACAAATATTCATTTTGTACTTTTCATTCATAGCATTTATATGAACTAAATATGCCCTTATACAAAATAGCTATTTCTTGTGTACCCATTTTCCAGTCTTTGTGTATCATAAGAGACGACTTAATAGTACACTCTATGTTCAGAGGTATAGCTGGGCATCCCTTCCTAATGGAAGTTATATAAATAAAGAGGCCTAGTCCTCAGGTTGGAAGTTGGATCAGGGGCTAACAAAAAATTTTTTTAAAAATAAGTGTCAAGGTCATTGAAAATGAGAAAGACTATGGAAAAGATATCTCAAAGAAGTTGAAAACATCTCAAGAACTTGAAAATAACAAATTATTAAAGAAATAGAGAAACTGCTTTAAAGTCAAAATTTTCCATTGTGGTCCATTATGGATTGTAGTACCTGGAGTTAGTTAGTACACACATTTTTTCATTGTATATTACTTTTTAAAATCACTAACTTTTTGGATTGATTATCTAGGTGACTACAACTGCTATTTTACATCAAATAAGCAATTTTATACAAGAACAAATTTGGTATTCATAAGTTGTGAATGAAATTTATTTATATACACATTTGCAAAAAGAAGCGGAAATATTGATTACTATTTATATGTTACTTATAGTTAATAGAAAAGATAATAATATTATATAATAAATAAATAGTTGTATGAAATTTATTGTATGGGATATATGTTAGAAAAAATTATTATACTTTATATTACTTGAAACTTTTATTTAATAAATAATAGCAGAAACATTTTAAAATACTCTAGAATTCAATAGGCAAGTTAATAGCTTCAAATTATTTTGTAGTTTTAATATTGTCTTTATATTCCCTTCATTCTTAAGACTTATTTTGTCATTCAATTTTTTAATAAAGTCATTTCATTCATTAATTATATTTTAATTAGAAATTCTAATTGATAAATTTTGTCAATTTTTCTTATATTTATGTTCTACTGCAGTATGGCCGAAAAATCCGAGAGAATTATAAAGAAGTCCAGTCTCGCTACACAGACAGTCCAGTAGGTTCATTAGAAAATAGGATGTCTAATTCTGTTGATTCTTTATTATCTGTAAGTATTTCTAATAACTGTATTTCTCATGAATGTTAGAAAATATTATAATTTTCATTAAGTAACTAAGAATTATTGAATAAATAAGATATTCATGTGGATTAAGAAATATTATAGGAGTCATTCCATTTCTCATTATAATATTTTCTTCAGTTGCCAAACATGGATATTTCCAGGGGTTTTGATACCACTTTAAATTGTAAATATTAGTTGAACTAGTAAATTGTAGGCAAAATGTAACTGCAACTCTTAATCAAACCAGATTGTTATGTTTGTATTACTTGTGTTTATTGAACAAGTTAGATGTAGAAATTCTGAACTAAAATAATTTGATGTAACTAAAATAAAACATGAATTTATAGAATGTTCATTGAGAGTTTTTCTTTTAAAATACACTACTGGCCATAAAAATTGTTATACCAAGAAGGAATGCAACTAACAGAACGATATTTATTGGACACATACATTATATTGGAAAGAACAAGTGATTAGATTTACAGGAAATTAGGATGTATAGATCTTGGGAAATCAGTACCCAGAGCTGCCACCTCTGGCTGCAATAGCAGCATTTATCCACCTAGGCATGGAGTCAAACAGAGATTGTATGGCATGTACGGGGATCTCAGTCCATGCAGCTTCAACACTATGCCACAGTTCATCGACAGTAGTGGATGGTGAGTGATGGCGTGCCAATCGCTCGGCAACCATTGACCACACGTTCTCAATTGGTGACAAATCAGGAGAACGTGCTGGCCAGGGTAACAGTCGAACATGTTCTGTATCAAGGAAGTTCAGAACAGTACGAGCAACATGCGGTCGTGCATTATCCTGTTAAAACAAAGCATTAGGGAGGCCTTGAAGATAAGACAGAGCCATGGGCTTTAACACATCAGAAATGTAACGGTTGCTGTTCAAAGTGCCAGTAATGCGAACAAGAGGTGATCGAGACGTGTATTCAATGGCACCCCATACCATCACTCTAGCAGATGGACCAGTATGGCGATGTCCAATGCAGGCTGGCAATGCGCGTTCTCCTCGATGCCTCCAAACACGGATGCGGCCATCATGGTCCTGTATACAGAACCGAGATTCATCTGTAAAGATGACGTGACGCCATTACCGCGTCCAGGTTCGTCGCTGATCACACCATTGAAGGCGCTCCTGACTGTGACGCAGCGTCAATGGTAGCCGAAGCCATGGTCGCCGTGCAGACAACCCATATGGATTGCTGCAGCAAACATCGTCGAACTGTTCGAGCAGAAACTTGTAGCCTTGCAAATGACTCCATTTCTCGACTCAGGGTTCATGACGTGGCTGTACGATCCCTTGTGACCATGTGGATAAGATATCTTTCTTCTCTGCTGTTAGTGATGGGGGGTCGCTGAGATCCTGCATGACGTTCCGTATGATTGTCCTGAACCCATCGATTCCATATTCTGCTAACAATCATGGGGTTTTGACCGACGCGAGCAGCAATATTGCGGTACGATAAACCGCAATCCTGGTAGGCTATGATCCTTCCTCGATCAAAGTCAGATACGTGCTGATAGGCATTTCTTCTTCTTACATGAGACATTACAACAACTTTCTTTGCCGAAAACAATATTGAAACGGAAATTGAGTATGAGAAAACTGCTGTCAAATCTCTGGTTTTAAACACTTTGTAGATGTCGCTACTGTCGCCTGCTTTGTATGAATGCGCTGAAAATCTAATCATTTGCATATCACAGCATGTTCTATCTGTCATGCAAATTTCACATGTGTGTTGTGCCGCTTTCCTGGTGTAGCAATTTTAATGGCCAGTAGTGTGCATCATTATAACATATTTTGCTCTTGCCGCCCACCCTGTCTAGTGGTCAGAGTGCCTGACTGTGGATATGGAAGTCCTGTGTTCAAATCCCAGTTTGAGCATGGATATACTTTCTCTCTCAGTTTCCTATCTTTGTATGAATATGTTGTAAATGGTTGCCTACCCTATAAATGAGTACCCATGGCTTGTGTGTTCTGAGAAAGTTGGACTCCACACCAAAATAGTTTGAGTGTGTTGGAAGCTTTGCGAAACAGTAGTTTTAACTGTCATCCTGTTGTGTCTAGAATTTTCCGAGCATTAGATTCCCTTGCTGGCAAGGGATATGACATTATTTTCTGCTGGATCCCAAGTCATGTAGGTCTCGATGGTAATGAAAGGGCTGATGCAGCTGCTAAATCTGCATTTGGCCCATGTCTTCCATCAGTTCCTTTGTCTGACGTGAGAAGAAATGTTAAAATATTAATCTATTCCCTTTGGCAGGAGTCATGGAACATGCAGGTCAATAATAAATATCGTGCCATATTTCCATACATCACTACATTAACAGTTTTACTGTTACGAAGCGCTGATGTTCGTCTGACTCGCCTTCGTATCGGACACACACGTTTCACACATAGACATTTGTTTCTAAACGAATCAAATCCTTGGTGTGAAACGTGTGATGAACCATTCACTATTTATCATATTTTAATTTCATGTTCATATTTTAACCAATATCGTTTACTCTTTTTTAATTGTGATATTTTAACATTATATGATTTGGTGATATTTTAACATTATATGATTTGCTTGGGGAACCACCCCACAGGATCCTATTTGCCTTTTTGAGGGCAATAGGTTTTATACATTATATTTAATTTTCATTTTTTAAATTTTAAAAGTATATATATTTTGATTTTGCTTTTATGTGTAATTGGATTTTAATATATGTATACACTGATTTTTATTTTTTAAAATTTTAATGTTGCTTGGGTTTTCAAAATAAATTAATAAATAAAATAATAAGAATAAATAAATAAAAAAAATAAAATAAAACATCTACTTCTAAACTTTATTCTTGGCGCAGCATGTCCGTTTTTGGACCTTGCGCCATAAAACCCAACCAACCATCCACACCAAAATATGGCTCATTTTGAAAAAAACATGTGTATTTTAAAAACAAAGCACACCCCATATTTCCAGCCTAGCTGGCACAAGACAACAACAATACATTTTGTTAAAAAATGCTTAGTAATATTATAAATCATTTTGTATTTTATTTGATTTTTTATGGTAAAATATAAAATTAATAACCTTACATTATATGCCTGTGTTATCTGATTTAATAATTACCATAATTATAAAGTATAATTCTAATGGCATCACTTTATTTCAGGACTATACGCCAATGAAACCTCGTGTTGCTATGGATTTTACTGGATCTCAAAGCAGAATTGTAGAAGATCCTCGTGAAGCTAAAGCCATTGCAGCAGCTGAAGGTCACACATGGAAGGTAATAATTTAATGTGTGTGTGTTGGGTGGTTATAGGCTGCTGAATCATGTTTCCTATTAGAATGAATGTGTAACTAATCATAAGGAGAAAAAATTGAATGAACTTTTCTTAATAACCACACTTTAATGCTGTAATATTTTTCTTTCTCATTGTAATATTCTTTACACACACAAGAAAATTTGTGCATTTGTGAAGATTCATCTTTAGTGAAATAATATAAATAATTCATAATTGTGTGGTCTTGATGATTTATACTGAATTAAATGTTTCTCCTCTACCAAGGTGTTAGTAACATTTTAAATTCCATTTTATATTATTAAATTCAGATGAATTCATTATAAACTAAAAGTAATCAGAGTGAGAAATGATTAAATTTTCATGTAACCAAGTTGTACTTTTTAAGCTTTTATAATGAATAATAATATCATCAATGTATATTATGAATCAATTACTTTTTACTCTTTTAGTATACAGCTTTCTTAAAGATTTAAAAACTATTTTTTTCAATATTGGTCCTCTGGGGGAATGTTAAGTTGCTGAATTTTTATACAATGATTGCTTGCAGCGCCGTCTACCATGTTGCCGTGCCCCAGGAGGCTCTCAACAAAATGTCAGTTCTAGTCCCACTGCTAGACCATCTATGGAATTCGGTGTCCATGCCATACAACCTTGGTTTTACAGCGGGATGTCTCGAGATGAAGCAACACATTTACTGACCAAATATGGCACAGTTGATGGGTAAGAATATCTGACAGCTGCTGCCATGAATTTTTTTTTTTGGATAATCTTTTAATATTATTTTGAAGTATTATAAATATAATCTTATCTGAATTAAATGATTTATGTATTTACAAATTATTGTTATTGCATGACATTTTTTATTGTTATAATGATGTGAAACATACCATGGTAGTTTGTTATTAAAATTCTATGTTATAAATTAAATACATTAAAATTTAAACCAAATAATGTATCAAAATTTTGGCACTATAAATACATAATTTTTATTTGTTAATGAAAATCATTCTTAAGTTTTATGCTTCCTTTTCTGTTCGTTTTACTATTGTATTTTTTACAGTGTTTTCTTGGTAAGAGAGAGTAGAAGAAATCCCGGTAGCTTTGTTCTGTCATATGTTTATAAAAATAAAGTTCATCATTGCCAAATTTTTCCAGTAAGTCAGATTTCTATAATAACTAGCCAGATCTGTTAAAGCTGTTGAATGTATTTTTTCCAGTTTCTGATTTAACAATTTTTTAACTGAAATTAGCAAGATATCTAAAACAATTGGTATTATTAAAAAATGAATAGTATTGTGTTCTATTACATTGTCATATATTTATAATAAGTAATAATAGAAACATGCAATTTGTGTGTGATAATAACTCAAAAATATGAAAAAAATATTGTTTTAGTGCCCAGCAATTATGCAATTACAATTATAGCAATTACAATCAGAAATTATATTACTAACTATTAAAATTGGTACAATAAAAGAAATGTAAATAAGAAAATGATATTTATAAGCAAATGTATCAGACTAGAAATAACAAGTGATTAAACTTTAATAAAACTTAGAAGTATGAATCCTGATAAATCAGTATTGGAAATCACCACCTTAGGCATCAATAACAGCATCCATATTCTTTCTAATCTTATGCATTGAATTAATTAATGCTATGGTTTATTTTTGAGCATAACAGCTAATGCTTGCTGATAAACTAATAAATCTACTGCTGCTTAGCAGATTTTTTTTCTATTAAGAAGCCTAGAATTTGTTGAACAGTGTGATTTCCTGTAAAAAGGAAAATCTGTACAACATGCAGTCATTCTTTATTCTGAAATGTAGTGTTTGTCATAGTTCAGATAAGGAGTAAAATCAATGGCCTTAACTGAAAGGTAACATTGGTTCTGTAATAATGTATTTAATAAATGCTCAATAAATAAATGTTTCAATTCCAAGTGCTATCAATGTCAACAAGAGATGACCTAAGCTTGTATGCAATGTGATGGGCCAGTATAATGACATTAAATTTGTGCCGGCTCTGTAAGTTTTTCATTGCATCACCAAACGGGAGCGACAATCATGATGCTGTGAACAGAACACAAATATGTTTGAAAGCATGATGTTGTAAGGACAACAGTTATTGTTATTTTTGCCACTAGATGGATGTACCTGTCAAACAGCTTTTTCAAATTGATTGAATGATGTCTGACAGGGTTATGAAGAAAACAAATTAATTCTATTTCCTTAAGTAATAAATGTTAAGTTTATTTTATTCAAAGTAATTAATTATTGTTAATTTTTGTAATAATTGTAGTAATTTATATTTCAGTTTTATGTAATTTTACTTTTATATCTTTTAACTGTTTATGTCATTGTTAACTGTAAACCGAACTGTACTTAAAAACATGTTAATTTTTGAGCGCCATGTTTTGACTCTCTGATAATATCCATGCTGTACGCTAATAAAATATCCATTAGATGCTGAAACTTGTTGAGTTCTTTACGCAACCTAATAAACTAAATAATATGAAAACCAACATCTAATAATTGGTGACTAGGACGTGTGACTTCAATCTGCGTAATAATTCAAAATGCCCGACACGGAGAAGTTCGAAGCAAGTGGTGTGAGTATTAAAATACCGCCGTTCTGGTTCGACAAACCTGAAATACAGTTGGCAAAAAAAGTATTAGAACAATGAGAAATTTGTAGTTTTCAAGTTAGCAGAATCAAGTAAATCGTATAATCAGTTTATAAATGATAACATTTTCTTAGAAAATTTTAACTAGGTAAAAAATAAAATTTAAAAATAATTACAATATTATTAAAATAAAAAGAACAAAATTTGGATAGCAAAAAAAGTATTAGAACAGAAGCAGAAACAGGCAAATTACAACGCTGGTGACTTCAGTAAAACTTTCAAAATTACTTTCAACCGTATCAATGTCAAGGGTGCTTGTCTCATTCACTGCTAATTTGTAGAAATTCACTTTACGTGGACTTTTCCAGCCATGGCACCCAAAATAAAGGAGATTTCACTTGCGAAGAGAGAACAAATCTTTCACCTGCACAATAGTGGCAAAACATTTCGAGAAATTTCCAATAAGTTGAATGTTTCACTTTGCGCAATTCACAACATTTTATAAAAGAAAAAAGAAATTGGGGTTGTGGATAATAGGCCAAGATCAGGGAGACCAAGCAAGTTAACTGTCAGAGAAAAACGACATATGGTTAAAGATGCCCTACAGTATCCGACAGGAAGTGCAAGGATGTTGCCCGCAAATATTGAATCAATCTCAGGAAATGTTGTAACACCTCAAACAGTTAAAAATGTATAGCATAATGCTGGTATAAAAGGAAGAAGGCCAAGGAAAAAGCACTTTATTTCAGAAATCAATGGAAAGGAATGCCTAGAATTTGTCAAAATTTATAGAAATAAATCATTAGATTTCTGGAAAAACGTTATTTTCTCCAACGAGAGTGAAGTTGAAATTTTCAAACCTAAACACGTGCTCACAGTTTGGAGAAGAAAAGGAGCTGCTTTTCAGGCTCAAAATGTACAGAAAACTATAAAGCACAGAGGAGGGAATGTCATGGTCTAAGGCTGTATGGCTTACAATGGAATTGGAAACCTCCATTTCATTGATAATAAAATGACAGCTTTGTCATATATTGAGGTGTTACGAGATAACTTGGAAGATAGTGCAAAGAAATTAGCTTTAGGGAAGACATTCATTTTTCAACAAGACAAGACTCCAAACATACTGCCAACAAAACCAAAGAATGGCTATTATATAATGCTCCCGAAGATTGGTAACTCCCCCACAGTCCCCAGACCTGAATCCTATAGAACATTTGTGGCATCTATTGGATAAGAGAGTGAGAAAATTCCCAATAACAAGTAAAGCAACCTTTGCAAGATGCATGGACCAGCATGTCATCAAACGTCACCAAAGATTTGGTGGAATCTATGCAAAGACGTCTGGATGCAGTAATTTCAGCAAAAAACTATATACCATGTATTAGTATCACGTTTCAATTTTTAGTTATTTTATTTTATGTATGATTCAATATTGAAGTCCGATGTTCTAATACTTTTTTTGCAATGCAAATCTCCTTTTATTTTAATTTTTTAAATTCTATTGATTTTAAATATTTGTTTCTTACTCCATGAGTAATTATGTAAAAGTATTACATAATATAAATACTATGTGACAAATATTTCGTTTTATTACCTTGATAACTTAAAATTTACTACTGTTCTAATACTTTTTTTGCCAACTGTATGGTTTTACCAGGTTGAAGCGCAGTTCAAAATCTGTAGAATTACCTCGGAGGAGACCATGTTTAGCCACCTCGTCGCTCAGTTAGAACCAAAAATTCTTGATGATATTTGGGACATTGTGAAGGATTCTTCTCCTAACAAATATTCGGCAGCAAAGGAACGACTGCTGCAAATTTTCGTAGAAAGCGAAAATAAAAAAATCAAACGGCTTCTAACAGGACTTGAGTTAGGGGACTTGCTACCAAGTCAACTTCTTAGAAAAATGCGTGCCCTCGCTGGTACTGACGTCTCAGACAAAGCATTGCGCACGCTGTGGCTAGATAAGATGCCTGATTCAGTCAAGGGGGTCATCATCGTTAGTGAAGAGAACCTCGATAAACTGGCGACTATGGCTGATAAGATCATTGAGATGGGACCGAGAACAATGGATGTTGCAGCAGTACAGAAGGACTCTGTGGGAGTGGACCAACTCCTGGCTAAAATTGCTTCTCTTGAATGCCAAATTGCCTCAATGAAGCTGCAGCAAAAGTACCGGAGCCGTAGCCCTCATCACCATCAGAGGAGTAGGAGTCGTAGCAGATCGAGACGCCGCTACAATCCACAAGGGAAATTCTGCTATTACCACTTCAAATTCGGGAAGAAATGCCTCCCCGAAAAGTGCATACAGCCATGTAGTTGGAATGAGTCGGGAAACCAGTCCCAGCAGTAGACGCTGCGGCGAGTCCTGCTGCTGAAATGTTGGGCCGCAAATACCGCTTATTTGTCAGGGATAGAGAAACTGGTTGCAAATTTCTTGTTGATAGTGGAGCCGATGTTTCAATTCTCCCTTGGACTAAAACAAAAGGTGAGTGCCAAGTCTCTAAATATAAATTTTATGCTGCAAATGGCACAGAGATATTAACATATGGTGTGAAAATGCTAACACTGGACCTAGGCCTAAGACGCCCATTTCAGTGGCCATTCATTGTTGCCAAGGTTAACCAAGGAATCATAGGTGCTGATTTTCTCCAAAAGTTTAAATTATTAGTAGATATACACAACAGGAAATTAATTGATGGGGTAACAAACCTTTCAACAAAAGGGGAAGTTGCTTCTATCGAAGGAAATTATGATCTCAGTACTGTCAACAAAACCTCCAAATATTTCAACTTGCTTAAATCTTACCCTGACTTAACCAAACCTAACTTGGTAAACAGAGTTGTGAAGCATGGTGTAGAGCACCATATCATTACAACTGGCCAACCAGTTTATTCAAAGGCGAGACAGCTGGCACCTGATAAATTGAAGCTGGCAAAGCAAGAATTTCAGTTTATGCTGGACAATGACATTATCAGACCCTCTAAATCTCAGTGGGCTAGTCCACTACACCTAGTAAATAAGAAGGATGGCACATTAAGACCATGTGGCGATTATCGTCGATTAAATGCACAAACAGTGCCAGATAGGTATCCAATTCCTAGAATCGAGGATTTCCACTATATCCTGAAGGATAAAATCATTTTTTCTAAGATAGATTTAGTAAAGGCATACTATCAGATACCTATTGCTGAGAATGATAAACAAAAAACTGCCATAACCACTCCATTTGGGCTATATGAGTTCAATGTAATGAGTTTTGGTCTAAGAAATGCACCTTCAACCTTTCAGCGTTTCATTACGGAAGTACTATTTGGACTGGATTTTGTATTATATAAATTATTTTTTGCTTAATATATATATATGTGTGTGCAAGGATATTTTTGATTTAATTCTTATTTACTAAATTATAATGTTTCATTTATAGTATTTATCATTTTAGTACAGTGTCTATAGTAGGATACATATTGAACTTAACATTGTATTGAATATATATCTATAATTTAACTTCTCTTCTACCATGATTATCTGATTATCGTAACTCAGTTACTGGTGAGGGAGTAATGTAAGGACAACAGTTATTGTTATTTTTGCCACTAGATGGATGTACCTGTCAAACAGCTTTTTCAAATTGATTGAATGATGTCTGACAGGGTTATGAAGAAAACAAATTAATTCTATTTCCTTAAGTAATAAATGTTAAGTTTATTTTATTCAAAGTAATTAATTATTATTAATTTTTGTAATAATTGTAGTAATTTATATTTCAGTTTTATGTAATTTTACTTTTATATCTTTTAACTGTTTATGTCATTGTTAACTGTAAACCGAACTGTACTTAAAAACATGTTAATTTTTGAGCGCCATGTTTTGACTCTCTGATAATATCCATGCTGTACGCTAATAAAATATCCATTAGATGCTGAAACTTGTTGAGTTCTTTACGCAACCTAATAAACTAAATAATATGAAAACCAACATCTAATAATGTCGCACCATTTTTCTTCTGGTCTTAAACTAATTATTTGATTTTTTTCCTTATTTAGAAGAATAGTATTTGTAAATCTTCTGGGAAATTTGAGAAAAATCTCAAAATATATTCTACTGAATTTTCTTAAAATGTCTCACTTTTGATTTGTCTCTAGAGTTATGTTAGAGTAAATGCCTCTGGGTTCACACTTCATTTCACCTAGTGTTGCAAGAAATCAAACATTACTGAATACCTTCTCCTGGTATTTCACTACAATCATAATAAATTGAGATAAGCATTTACTTTTCAATTGATATTTTTTTTTTTTTTTTACTGACTTGATCTTTTTTATTCATTTATAATATTGTTGGATTTGATTGGGTTCATGATTTGAAATATACTATTAAATTAAATAACACATTATTTTATTACTACTATTTTATATTAACTGATTACTATTAGTTGCTAATTTTACTATTTGACAGAAATTGCTAATAAGTCTTTTTATACATCTCAAAAGTAGAGCAAATGTGCAGAAGTAATTACTTGTTATGAGCCTTTGCTATGAGAAATTTCATAGTAAAGGAAAGTATCTTTCAATTCTTTAGTTTTCATCAAATCTATTCCAATTTGCTCTTATATCTTATAGGAAATCAGCTGAACTAGATGCTGAATGGTTAGTGCTCAACAATTAGTAGGTTCGCTACCAACCTCGGAGTGGTTTGTGGTAGTTTAAAATCCATTTTAAACTGTAGTCTTTAGCCCTTGTGTGCAAAAAATTATCACAGAGTAACCATACAAAACCAACAAACAGAAATCAAATTAAAATTTTTACTTACTTCCCTTATTTATTTTATAGATTCCAGATAAATTTTGAAATGTATACTAGTAAGAAACTTTGGAACATCAATACAGTCATCAAATATTGCTGAATAGGCGATTTTGTTTAAAATCAGGTCATTCTGCCGTTTTGTCACTGCTGTGGAATGTGACATTCACTAAATGATTAAACTAAATGCTACGGAACTAAATTTATCTTGTTTCTTATGTTTTATTAGAAAAAGGACCATGCAAGAACGACACTCCAAGCTATTGGAAGTTATATGCTTATCTTCTTTTATCACTGAAATATTCTTTTTCATTAGTTTTAAAATAAAAATGGTTAGAATTACAAAATAATAATATATGATTTTTTTCCTTTTTAGGTTGATGAAAAAGACCAGCTTTGCTACTCCCTTGATAATGGGCGCACTAAGTTCTACGATCTTTTGCAATTAGTAGAGTTTTACCAGCTGAATCTCGGTTCTTTACCCACAAAACTTACTCACTTCTTAGTCCACAGGCCTCGCTCTAATGGACAAATTGAATAAATTTTGAATGGTAAATGTTTGAGAGAATCGTTGAGACACATTCCCTGTGACCTGTGATCGTTAATTGTATTAGTGTGCCTGTAGTCATTGTGCCAATTGGACCTGGCTGAAAGTAGGACTTCCCCAGGTGCAGCAAATTTCAAAAAACCTGTTCTGAATGAAGAAAAAAAGAAAACAAGAATATTGATTTGACTGATGCCCAAGGCAAAATTCTACAAAAATCAATTTTACATGTAAATTGAGGAACTAATACTTTATATTTTGCTCAATTTTCCAGTGACTAAGTCATTAAAATTACAGGGTGTAAAACAAATGCCAAGCTTTATTGAAAGACTCAGAAATTATCATTTGAAAAGTTCCATCTGTTTCTCATGCTTATCATTATATTTTGTCATGCCTCAATGTACTTTTAATTCCTAATATTTTTTAAATGCATTAAATAATATTTTAGATTCATTTGTTAGGAGAAAGTTTAATTTTATTTTAATTATATGATTTATTTTGAAAATGTGAGACTTTATTTGAAGTAATGGAAGGAAAAAATATTTATTACTGCATCCAAGAAAGTTGTTTGCTGTGCCTAGTGGTTACAGTCCTGTCATATCTTTGCCCACCTGTATATTGCATCTCTGGGAGCAATATATCATTGTAAGTTGCACTTGCAAAATATATTCATCTGTTTAGTCGAAGTATTCTAAACACTTCCCAGTGTTCTTCCAGGAGGAATAGTTTTATTTTTTCGCATCATTAGGTAAGATTATTCCATGACTTTTCATTGTATTACCTCTAAAGAACAGTGACTGAATTAGATAAATTGTGTACTTATGCATGTGCTAATGATATGTGTTACTAATTATGGTGTTATTCTAAGTCTTGTTGAAAATGCTGTCATGTGAATTATTTAATATTTGTTTTCTTCTGCTGCAATTTATCGTGTATTAAATTTATAAAATTCCTTTACAAAGAGCTATGTGTCTTAACTTGTTATTTGCTTTTAATCTATTTAAACATAAATCAATTGTATTTTTGCACCTTTGTTTGCATTTTGTATGTTTTTAATATTTAATGTGTGTCAATATTTTAAGTATATAAAAGTTTTTAATATTTAGTATCTACTTATATATCATGGAAGAAAAGTACTATAAGGGAAATTTGTTGATAAAAAAACTGTTTGTCATATATTTCTTCAAATATAAATATGCAAGATAATTTTTTATAAATATGTGTATAAATTGTATGTTATGATTGGTTTGATAAACAGAAAACAAATATTCGTATTCAGAGCAGTTTCTACGTAAGTACATTATCACTTGTAATTGAATATTTATAAATTCTCTTTTTTAATTTAATTTCATTCATTTAAAAAAATTATGCAATTAAAAATAACTATTAGAACTATAGATAGAGAGGACTTATTCATTTTTTCAAATCAATAATTGTTTTTAAATTTTTAATTTGAATATAATTGATAATAAAAAAATAATTTTTAGAAAATATTGTTTTTTCAATCAGTATATTTTTTAAACTACAAAAAATATGCGAAAATATGATAATCTCATGAATTTATATAGATTAGCAGTTTATTTTACTTACCCTCTACAATTCTTGTTATTTTCCTTTTTAAAATATATTTATCCTTTTTAAAATGTTTAATTTATTTAAAAATTACTAGTATTTTTATTTTTTTGTATGGAATGAAAAAAAAAGTTTTAATACAAAACAAAAAAAAATTTATAAATGCTTTCACAGAAATTATATCTGTTTATCCCTATTATGTAATATTGTAACATAATTGGCAAATATATATATCAGGATTGGGAACTGCTTATTCAAACGAAAAAAAATGTAGATGATGATTACAATTTTATCTCCCAATTATTTTTATCTTAAACAATCATGTTAGTTAAGTTTATTTTGCATATATTACAAATTTCATTGATATATGCAAATACTGACAAGACAGAACTTACATGGATGATAATACCTAGCTCCTTGTTTTGATTTTGATTACTTTAAAGATTGGTGTCCCACTTTATCGAAAGATAAAAGTAACACTAACTAACCTGCTAAGTCATACTTTTAATGAAATTTTAATTGGAAAAATTTGACATTTTAATCATCTGTAAAAAAGTTGTAGTGACTTAAAATTTTGACTCTCAAATCTTATTGAAGATTTGTTGATCTATCTGAACATCCAGTGTTTAATAACTATTCTTTTTGGTTGACTTTTAATGCTTTTAAATTTGATTTTTAACAATATCCAAATTGCAAGTTTTTTAATTTCTGTTATTAAATTTTGAATATATTATTTTAAACTATTGTAACTTATTATAAAATAATAAATATTTCTAAATATATTTGTGCAAAATGAAAATAGTTTCAGTAATAGACAATCAGATATCTTATTTCTGTGATTCAAGCAGTTAAAGAACAACTGCTCTCAAGAGAAATAAGAATAACATTTTGTTAAATAAATGTATATATTCTTATACTGAATGACTAAGATAATTTCTAAATCAGGTTTTTTATCAATAAAAATTATATATTTTTTTAAACAAATGTAGTAAAAAATGCTAGTTTTAATTTCTGTAATTCAAGTTAAATTTAAAACTTATTTTTTTGAACCAATATGAAAGTGTATTTTTCTGTTATTGAAATCGAATTCAGGTATCGCCCAATGTTCAGATGTTTGACAAGTTATGGAGCATAAAAATAATTACTAAAGTTTTTATAACATTAAAAAAAAGGAAAAATACCCAATGTATTGAAAACATTAGTAGGTTTAATGGAAATTAAGCAAAAGAAATTATATATTTATTGAATTATTTATTTGATAAGTTAATATTAACTTAAAGATGAAAACTGCAGATATCATTTAATTTTCATATCTGTCAAAAAATTTCTGATGCAGTTAATTTTCCTAAGCACCATTCTAAGGCAATGATTCTCAACCACTTTGCTGCAACACTTTTGTGTGCTGCCGAATTTTCAAGATGCTTATAGTAAAAATTATAATGCTTTTTTTACTATGACTAAAGTAATAAACATACTGTTGTGTTCTTGTGGTACATATTAAATTATTGTAATATAAATTCAACATTACTATCATAAGATATTTTGTACAGTTTATTTTAGGTAAGTAAACAACTTTCATAAAAACTAATCATTTCCTTATATGCCACCAAATTTTAAAATCATTAAAAGTGTACTGCAACAAAAAATTTTTTGAAAATTACTGCTCTAGTGAAGTGATATTTTGTATTTGGCAATGAGTCTGGTGCCGATAACAGAAAGAAACCATATTATCTTTATTTACTTTCTCTGAATATCTTGGCTTCTTTATTATCAATCAACTTCTATCATCTGATTAATTTTTTCATGATATATTTTTAGATAGATTTTAAGAAATTTTTAATGGTTATATGTTTTTATCTATTGAGATAAAAACCAGAGAATCACTTTTATTGCCTTATCTTGCAAATTGCGAGATCAAAATTTTTGTATTTGAAAGTCAAAAGTTTGTCAACAATTCTTCACACCCAAAGATAAAATTTCCATGATTGTTGTTTGTAAAAATGTGGTTGTTGTGTGTGTCTGTCTACTTTGTATGCCTGTAATCTGGTTCATAGAGTCATGCAGCTAAATTACTATCCATTTATTTCACGTTGTAATATGTGAAGTAAATTTCACATTGTAATATGTGAAGTATGTAGTTATTTGTTATTTATTTACATCAGTTTGCGAGTATACCTCATTGCTTATAATGCTGGACAAGTATTATGTATTATTAAAGAGTAGTGAAAGTTCTTTAGATCTAGAATGTAAAAAGTAATTTCATTAATCATTAGAAATATATTAAGTGCAGTATTTATTTGTTACTGAAATTGTTTTCCTTCAAATGAATATAGTATCATTTTGAGTATTTTCAACTCTTTTGATTTTCATGTATAATTTTAAAAAATGACCTATATTTATTTTTAGATTATATCAAAAGTTGCATTCATATATGATGGGAGTTAAAAATTTAATGTCGAGTATGATGAATGAAAGAATATTTAAATGTTGAATTATTGTTAATAATTATTATCAGTGTTTGAAATTTTATTTGAAAACTTTTTTTTTGATATTAACATGGCTTATTTTTTATAATACTTTAAAAAATGTTTAATAAATTACATATTAAGTAAACATTTGAAGAAATGTTTTCTTAAATATTTATTTTAGCAACTTTTAATTTTATTTAATCAATCATATTTATTATTTGAGTATGTTCCAGCATTTAATATATATATATAATCATACAATATGTTTCTATATTTTTTTCTGATTTTTCAGGAAATTCAGGATTATAGATTTTTTAAATTTTATTTCAGTCTTTTAGTTTTTTTAAGTTGATTACAGAAAAAATTCTTATTCTATGGAAAAAGTTCATAATATTAACTTTATTTTCATTAAATCTTAGTGCACTACACTGTGGTAGTAATTCTACAGATTAGCCAGTTGTAAAATATATAGTCATGATGTATTATGTCATTGCTAAAAATAAACCTCTAAAATGGTGTGAGATGAAGGCTGAAAGTCAGTAAAGTTCATTGTTAATATCTAGTATGTTAAATGCTGGAATATAGTGGTCATTTTTGTTTTAGTGCTTATTAAGTATTATACCATCCTTTGATTGATGTATGTATTATATTTTATTATTGAATTTCATGATTATTCTCTTGCTGTAGTAAAAAGAAACTTGTGAAATTTTGTCGATTTTCACACAAGTAAACCAGTATATGCAAAAATATGTTGTGATATGGTTGTAAATTTAGCAATAAAATATTTATCTTTATAAATTCAGCAAAATAATATTTTTAGATTCCCTTTTAAAATACATCAATAGAAATAGATCATAGAAAGATTATTAATATATACAATGAAATATGTATATATTTCACCAGGTATTTTAGTGATGCTCATTTGTATATTTCATATTACTAATTGCAGGGGTGTTCGTGCTCCGAGGAAACCCCGGAATTCCGCGGATTTTGAACTTCGATACCCGGAAATTCCGGCGGTCGTCGTTCAAAAGGAAGTAGAAATAATAATGAATTATTTATTTTGATCTGGGTAATTTTGTTTGCTTTGAAAGCAGAAAACGCAATAATTACATCATTCAATACTTCACAATTGTAATTTTTCATTTCTCCCCCCCTTCTCGAAACTCTAAAATGTCGGTAGTAAGTCCGTAAAAGTTTCCGGGGATTTTTGGTGTCCCACAAACACCCATGTAATTGATAAAATTATGATATTCGATTAAATTTCATTTCATTTGTTGGAATTGTTTTGCTTTCACATTTTTCAACTTTCCTTTATTTCGTTTTAAATATGATTCTACAAAAATTCTAAAAGATTTTTAACTGCCAGTTGAAAATTGCCTTATTTTTCTAAAAAAATTCTATGTTGTAAACATTTTGTATAATTCATGTAGGTATAAACTGTATTGCCAGCAAAGCTTTAAAAATCTTTATTGACATTAAAGCTTTAAATGTCAATAAAGTTATTACCTTAGTTGATTTGTGACAGTTTTGCAATATTTTGTTGTAATTGTAGAAAGATGCTGTATAAACCAAAGCATGTGTTTGTCACCAAATTATTTTTCTTCATCATTTTAAAATGTGTGTAAATTATTTATTATTTTGATAATATGTTGTAGTATGTATTGTAAATGAACATCGAAATTGTACATTTCAGGTGTGACCATCGTAGTTGTGTTAAATTATTTACTGTATCAAATGTACATCTTTTTTATGAATAATATATTAATTAACCTATGTAGTTTTACATATTTATTTTGTCATTGTAAAATATTCAACACACCATATTTATAACTTGAGAAGCACTCTTGTGACTAGCAGTAGATGCAAGTCATATCACCTATGCAATAAAACCGTTTCTCAGCAGTTGTTATTTTTTATTGGTTTGTGACACTTTCACATTTAATACCTATATTTAAATTATAAAAAACATTGCTCCATGATACATTAAAAAAATGTTTTCACTCACTGATAAATATAAATCACAATATTTATAAGGTACTTACTAAAGCTTTGTCTCCCTTTGGAACACAGATATCTAGGGTTATAAAAATCGCCCACAAGTGTAAGAAAATGACTATTTGTTTCAAGATAAAACAACTGGCAAATGCTGCTTGTAGTAAAGTGTTCAATACAACATGTATTACTTAAAAAGTGCTGAACTTTTGTGATTAGCTATAAATACTAGAGTTATATCATTTATAAATTATCTCTTATATATTGTGATAATTTCAGCGTTTGATAAATTAAGTTAAAATGCACATAACATTGTTCTATAGCATGCATTATATAGATGATTTCATTCTAACGATAAAACATAAACTACTGCATATAGGTGTCATGAAAAAAATCCTTGTGCTTTAACTTTGGAACACTGATTTCTATAATCGTAAAAAAATGTGTCGGGGGTTATAAGAAAGTGGTCGTGTCTTAAAATGAGACGACTAACAGTGTTCATAGCTATAAAATATGATTATTAACAGCTCGTTTTCAAAATTTAACAATGAGAAAATTTTTTAAAAAACAATAACTTCTGAAAAACATCATGTGTTAAAAAATTACTAATAAATTTACATATACAACACATGTTTGTTTGGGTATTGTATTTTAATACAATTATAGTCGTAGTGGAAGTATGTTGACAGGAACAAACGATTGTCACAAGGCTTATATATTATTGTAAAGGGGGAGTAAAAATCCGTCTGATTCGGATGGGACTCTTGAAAATTTTTAAAACTCTAGTGAATTTTCAGTTTTTGAAATAGTTGAAAATTATCACATATGATAAAATAATTTTTGATCGTTTTTCTATTTTTTTAAAATTAAACATTTATTAAAATGACAATTTTACAAATTAAATACTTAGGAATCTATACTGAAAAAATCGATTGCTTTTGTAAGTTCAGAAAAGAGCATTTTATATTTAAAAATCTTTTTGACAGTTTATTTTTAAGGAAAATAATTTTTCATTGAAGAGAAAGCATTTCAGTGTTAATAAACAAATTAGAATAAAAAATTTATGTTCGAGAAAAAAATTTTTAATCATGAATTTGAATTTATATAAATCATTTATCCTGATAGTCCTGAAAAATTTTGATATTCTTTATTAAATGCAAATTCAATTTTCATTTTGATAAATATTCCTGTTTTTCACGGCACGAGATTTCATTCTAGGAGACATTTTTTCGCCGGTAGCAAACGAGAGCGAATTCGCCTGCAAGGTAATGATATCAGAAAACGTCACCAAATGGGCGTTCTAAGCAACAATTAAAGAAATATATATATATATGGATAGTTTTCAATGTAAACCAAAACTAACCTCAGTTGACCGGATGTCATCTGAAATACTTCCGGTTTTCTCTCTTCCCATTGAAAATCAATGCAATCGCAAAAATATTTAAATATTTTCAGGTATTTATTTCTGTTTTCGAAAATATTTTTTATTTTATCCATTAAAATCATAATTTTTAATAAGAGTGCAATCAGTGGTGATAGCGTAAATTTTTTTAAAAAAACTTATAAATTTTACTTAAATAATCCTAATGGATTACCATATTTCTCTAGGAATCGCTCTTATTGTTGATGAATGATATATTGTAACCCACTTACTAATTTTTAATTTTATGCATTTATTCCAAAATTTCAGGAAATATATTTTGCGCGCGATTGAACTATATAAATCATTTCAGCAAGGTATTATTTATGCTTTTATTTATAGTATAAATTTTATTAAAATTTTCTTGATCATGCTAGAATATAGGAATTGGTATCAATAATTAGTAGAACAAAATTGTTATGATGTGTTTACTAATATTTTAAACAAATTTTGGTTTTTATTGCAATTAAAATTTAAGTCTTATTTTTAAGAATTGATTTAATATATATCTAATTAAATTATAAGGATTGTAAATCGGGTTCCATTGGAACTTTGAACATCTTCACTTGCGAAAGTAAATTTGTTCCAGCTCGCATATTGCAACCAAATGCTACGCAACAACTATCTGTATTTGCTTTCTGCATTTCAAAAAATTTTATAGGATAATTACTTTTAAATTTATATTTTCCAAAAGCAATGGAAACTACAGAAAACAAGCACAGTGGTATAAGATAATAATGGAATAGTAAGCAGGAAGTTTCGTGCCGGAAGTTTTCTAGATCTCCATGGTAGTAGCGCCCTCTATTCTACGCTTTACAGAAACTTCCATCCCTACTTTGTTTTCTCTTCCTTTTTTCTCCCTTGGAAATAATGTTTGCGATTAAATTTATTAATTGTTTTATGATAAACATTAATTCATCTTAACAGGGATGATTAAAATAATTTTTGAGAGAATATTTCTAACTTTTTTATTCGGTTTAGAAAGTTTATTAATTTTATGAAATTTTATAGGTTAATGATGTCATTTAAATGACTTCCACTTAATCAATAGCATTTGACAAGTCTTGTGATTTAAATGACACAGTGTAAGTTTCCCTTTTGTGCGATTTATCTTTACTACAGGCCCTAAAGAGGAACTTTTGGGATTAATGCCTCTCTATGAACAAACACTTGGAGTTGATATAGCTAATGTTGTCATTGGGTGCATCAAAAAACATCTAATCCCATTCGAAAAAATTGTCTCGATTTCAACAGAGTGAAGAATATGATAAGTGCAAAAAATGGATTTGTTGATACTTTAATAGAAAAAATTGATCACAAGATTCTTACATTCTTGCATTCTTACATTCTTGCATTATTCATCAAGAAGCACTATGTGCGAAGGCATTTCCAGAAGAAATTTGCTAAGCAATGGAATTAGTGATTCAGATTATATTAACTCTATTGTAACTAAAGTTCTTTGTGCCATCGCCAGTTTAAAGAATTTCTAATCGAGGTAAAAGTGGATATTTAGATCTGCAACTGTATAACAAGAATCGTTTGTTATCAAGAGGAAGCATTTTAAAACATTTCACTTCACTGTTTATTGACATGAAAGCATTTCATCTGGAGAAGAATATTCACTATGAATGAATCTGTGGAATCCAAATGATCTGAGGCAGAGGTGTAGCGACGGGGGGCGCAACTTACAGAGGGACGCCAAATCATTTCAAAGATAAACAAATTTTTTCAGAAATTTCTGTCTTAGTTTTATTATAATATCAATTTTATTCAGGAGTAATAAATTTTGTATTTTATAATTATTGCATCATGTTCAGGAAAAAAAAGAGCCAGGGAAAAATTAGACTTGGAAAAGAGAAGAGGTTTTGTTGATGAAAAATGAGAAAGAACTACTGCAGCTTGCCATAAACGAAACTCTTCCTTTAATTTCTTTATTAATAATAATTTTGTATAGTTTTGTTTCCTTTAAAAATTGTGCTCTTTTAACTATGTTTTCGATTTTCATTTCTTAATCAGTTAGGTAATATTGCTTTTCATTTTTTTAATCCTTTCCTTAAGTTTCATACTTTGCTCAAGGCTTGTGATACTATTGTTTTGTACTACAAATCTTGTAAGTGTGTAAATTACGAAAATATCTTAATTTTTTCATATAAAATTTCTGGAATATTAGATTGATCATTTCAATTTTTATGCATAAGAGAAGTTTTCATTTTAGTATAAAGTTATTTACCAAATTATTTATATTAATGTTATATGGTAATATTTGGATCTATTAACTCAGGAAGATTACAGAAGAGTAATCTCACATGAAGTACACCTTATTTAATTTTTTGAATACACCAAAATTCACAATGCCCTTTATGCGTGCTAATTGTTATACAGGTTGTCTAAGTTAAGTTATATACTAATGAGAGAAATTGATAACAATAATATTAACAAAGCAAATAAGTTTGTTTTACTCAAAATAAAAATAAAAAAACATTCTATGAATATTATTTCCACTGTACCCCTCTGGATGTAATAATTATTCAAAACATAAAAATTTTTTGTCGAAATTTATTGTTTTAGTGATTTTGACGTGCTATTTAATATCTCATAAGAGATTAAATCCTTTTATTTAACAAGCAGTATTTCGTTAATATTTTTGATTTCCTTTTATGATAAAAAAAATATGAAAATTTAATCTTATTGTGACATAATAACGTAATAAAAATTATTCGCGAAAAAAAATTTCATATGACTTAAATATTATTAATGAAAACTTGTAAAAATTCAAATGTGCTAATTGTATCAGAAAAATTTAAGTTTTCATGAAGCAATATAGAAAAATCAGTTTCTATTGTTACTTAGACTTAATGAAATTATATTATCCATTGTCACAAAATAAAAATAAAAAACACCTTGCATTTTTATCTCAGGCTTTATTGTAACCTTTTAGTCTAGTGTCGCGTTATACTCCTGAGAAAATTCCTGCTGAAACATGTTTCCTATTAGCGGTTCTCTTTGTCCGAAATATTGTGTCCGACACCAGATTGACCTTCAAAGAAAGGGGGGAAATTTTTCATAAACATTGCAGTACGCTGCGCAGAGAATTGTCTTCCTGGAATCGAAATGGAAGAGATCGAGAACTAATTAACTCCAAATTCTACAAAAACACCTTTCTTTCCCATTTTGTTGTTCGCATGTTTGGTATTTCATTACCTCCCAAACATCGCTTCATGGGAAACATAAATGTAAACTTTTGAAATCTGGAGTTTTGACTTTTAAAATATTATATTTTGTGTCTTCAATATATAATTATATTTTCTGTCTGCTATGTATTCTTTCGATTTGAATGTTCATATTCAGATTTTTGCTAGTATAAATATTTACTAACATATGCTTGTAGAGTTTTGAAAATTATATACTAAATTACTTAAAACTATTAATTTAAAAGTAATTTATTTAATGCTTTTATTCGGGAAAATAGTTTTCATTTGATTCGTAATTTTGTTGGCTTTACATTAGCACCTTGTATTGAGAAATTCTTTTATCAAATGGTAAAAGTTATAAATCTATATAAATATTTTTTTCTCTTTTTAAATATTTTTTTCTTTTTCTATACTTAAATATACAGAATATATTTTTTAATTCATAAGCTCAATTTATATCAATCTTTTAATTTGAAAAAATGCTTCAAGAAATATATAAAGAAATCGTACATATTTCTCATTCAACAATATAAATTTTAAAAAAATTAAGATCGTCTTTAAATAATATATATTTATTGTAAGAAAAAAATTATGCCATTTAATGAACAGTACTTCCAAAATGATTTTGCTTTTAATAAAAATTAGCCCTTATTTTAATAATAAAATAAATTTCAAATCTTAAGAAAATAATTTCATTAAATTACTTAAAAATATGAAGAAAATTTTCACTACTAAGAAAACCGATTGAGAAGATTTCTTTTAATAAAAAATTAGGTGAATAACAGTTAAATTATATTTTTGATCTCAGCACTTGTGTAATTCCTGATAATAATTTGAATCAATGAAAAAATTAAAATAGCAACATAGAGTATATTAGTATTGGGAAAAACATTATTTTTAATAATTTTTTCCCAAACTCTGATATTATAATATATATTGTTTGGCTGAAAATTTCTGATTCTATTAAATATATTTAATTTTCTTTGAATTCATGTGTGTTTTGAAAGAAGTTTATTTTAATTTATGATTTAAGAAATTTGCAAAATATTTTTGTTATCTGTGTATTAGCGTTCCATTGCACATCTGAAATTTGTATTTATAATGTTATGGCATAATTTAGTTATCGGAACTGAAATCAGATTAAGACTTATTAACAAAGGTTGCCTAATTTTGGAATGAGAAAAATTGGTTTTATGTGGTATAAAAGTGAAATATTTATAAATTATCAATATTACATTTTGTGATTTAAATTTTTTACAATAAAAATAATTTTGGTTTAAATTACTTGTCTGAATGATATAATTTAAAAAAGCTTTTTTAAATGCCAAATTTCCCATAAAGTTAAAGTTGTTTTTTACTGGAATTTTTCTGAAATAAGAAAATGAAATAAATGCTCTGTTTAATCTGTGGTAAATGAAATGTTTAAAAAGATATCATTGTGAAGAATCAGGTGAGTTGATCCTAAATTAAGGATCTTACCCAATTATTTTTTTGCAATAAATAGCTAAAGTTTGTGAAGTGGGTAATATTATAGAACGTTTGAAAATTTTTAAGGTAAGATATAGCATACATTCAATACCTTATGATCAACAATTTGTAGTCTTTCATAAATAAGATAATTCACAATTAATAAAGAATAAAAAATTTTAATTGCTTCATTTGGTTAACAAGCTTGAAAAAATACATTTAAACTTTATTAAGACATTGTTAGGGAAATATTAAATTATTAAAACCAATTTTCTTAAAAGTTAAAAATAAATAAAAAATTTAAAAAAACCCGACTCCCAAATTGTGTAATATCAGGGTCAAGGCCTACAGTGCCCATGTCTGTTTTCCAAACCGAGAGCCCTTGGAGTGCGAAACATAAGTACCGGTTAGGTGGTCAGCCCAAAGCGAAATCCCTGGTATTTATTTCCCAAGTATGTTGGTACTCAGTTTATCGACACATTGGAAGGATGAAAGGTTGAGTTGACCTAGCCTGAGAATCGAAACTCGGACCTGTACCTTGGGACTGCTAAGTCACCGTGCTTAACAAATGTAAAAGTTGGGGTGAATTTTGTCATACAGATTTCCATGGAACAGAAGTCTATAGAGAAATGTGGGAATGAAAGATGTTACTCAGCAGTAGAAAAGAAATTAAACCAAAAACTCCATTAGAACTTCCAACATGCCTTATCTCATACGGTGAATACACTGTAAAAAAAAACTGAAGAAATACAGTAAAAATCACTGTTATTTAAATAGCTGTCACAGGAACACTAATGATAACAGTAAATTTTACTGTAAAATTCAGCCGCAGAAAATCGTTTGCTATTGGGCATGCGCATTGAATTGGCGGGATAAAAGTTTCTTCTCTTCCTGTGACAATAAAATCAAATTAATTTCGCCAATTATTTGCACTTGTTTTCGCTTAGTGAAGTTGGTGATATTTTGAGAATAATTTTTCCTTTAGTTGAATTTCTATTGAAATTTAATCACCAAATATAAGGTAACGTATATTTTTCTTATTGTTTATTATGCAAACTGTTAGCTAACTTTGATATACATAAATTCTTATAAATTTGACTGAACATTTCAAGAAATTCTAAGCTGAATTTACAAATAATCACATTTACTAGTATTAATTCAGTGTCAATATTTTTTTTACTTACTTTTTAATAATATTATATTTTATAGTAGTTTAGTAACATAATTGATTAGTTTTTTACTTATCAAATTTTTGGCGAAATTAGAGTTGTATTTAAGTGCTTCCATTGTTATAAAATTGTTTAGCTATATTTCTTTCGAAATTAAAATTGAATAATCATCTATTGATATATTCTTTTATATATATATTATTAAATCTATTAACAGAATTTCTATTTTATTTCGTTGTTGAAAATTCCTGATTTTTCTTTCATTGTAAAATGATATAATTTATTGTATATTAACTAAATATAGCATATTTTTTATATTTATTAATAATTTTTTGATTAGAATTTTATTAAAAAATGTTTATTTTTTAATACAGATCGTTAAATTGCATTCTAATTATTATCAGTAATTCAATTCCATTTTGTAACATGCATTAAAATAATCATTTTTTTAGGCATAAATGTTTGTAAGTTCTTTTAATAAAATAAATTACCAATAATGATATTTATTAGAATAAATGGTATTGTGTTTAGGATTTGTATGAAATGTAAAAATGCATTTCAATGAAAAATGTAATGCTTTTTTAAAATATCTATTTTTTAAAATCATTAATTATAACAAATATATAAGAAATATTCCTTTTTTAAATACATATTAGGAAGTACTATTCGAATTAAGGTCACATTTATTTAGAAAATGTAAAGTTTATTATTTTATAAACCTGATTAATTTTTTAAATTTATATTACTAATTAGAACATTAATTAAAAGCCTGTTTGAGAAATTTTGTTGGTTGTTTGATATTTATAGAACAAAATTTCAGGCAACACATTTTTTTGTAAAAAATTACATTACTGCAAATTTTACTTTATTTTATTAAAAAATTGCAAAATTTGTAGTGCTATTTATGATTTATTTACATGTTAGTGATGGAATCTGAAATTCATAAAAAGAAAAGCTAATTTAAAGTTATAATTAAGAAACATATACATGAGTGAAAACTTTTTAATTTGTTCTTGCTTAACATATTTAAAATATATTGTGCTCAAGATTTTGCTAATACTACTGTGCACATTAAATACTACCTTCCAATATGGTCCCACTTTTTAAAAAATTTTTTAAATATATCTATGTTTTGGGAAATGAAGAATTTTTGAAGAAAGTGTTTGATTTGTAAAGGAAGTTTTAAAAATAGAATAATCACAAATAACTTTTAGTGGTAAGACTATTCAGAGTAAAGCCTCTTCATATCAACTTCAGCCATATTTGAAAGCTGGAATAGGTATTGGGAGAGAGAGAGTTTTTGTAAGCACGTGTATTTTTAAAAGTTTTCTATTTTTTCTTCATTGTGATGTCCGACAAGAAGCCCAAATGCAGTGTGTTTTTTTATGTTATAATTGAAGAGGTTGTAAAATTAATATGAGACTTTTCCATTTCAAAGAAAAGATATTAACACACCTAGTGATATTTCCACATTAAAAGAAAGATAGCCTTGCTTATTTTTAAAGCAAGGCCTTTTTGGACCATTTTAAGTGTTTAACTGCTGTAGATTTAAATGAAAGATTTAAGTTTGCATCAGCTAACAAAATTAAAAGAATTGTTAATTGCTTAAAAACTTCTCCTCCTGGAGGTTGTAAAATACAATCTTTAACTATTGAGAAATTGGATGGAAAAGATGTTGGAGCGTGTATTGTTCTTCTATCTGCATATTTTGGAGAAGACTTGAAAAAATATTTAAAAGTATTGCAGTAAAGTATTCAAAATTTTATTTAAAAAAATTACTGCTTAGTAAATTATAAATCAGAAATTTAGAAATGAATATAAAAATTAATCATAAATAAATTAATCAGAGGAATTTGTTTATTGGTTTTAGATTTCCACATCTTCTCAGGATGCAGTAGATATTACAAACTTACCTTGCACACCATGTGTATTAATTTGTGGTTTGTATTATTTATATGTTTCATAAGGTTTGAAATGTTTTAACTCAAAATCAAAAATTTGCTGTTACATTTATTTGACCTCTTCAAATACTGTTTACTCTGCTAACATTCTATTCAAAAAAATATGAATATATAAAATTCTAAGAAAATCTAAATAAATTATTTTAATTAAAATATATCTTTTTTGATATAACTTCAATTGTATTCTCCTTTTTTTATCTTTAAGTACGTATATAATGCCGTAAATATGCAGATTTAATGAACAGCAAATTTTTTTTATATTTCCTAATTTTGCACTATTTCATGTAATTTCTTATTGAAATTAAAGTTTTCTTAGAGGGAAATACAACTTTGATCTCACTCTAAGACAACTTAGATTTCACTTTTGAGGTAACTATTTACGAGTTAAAGAAATTCAGTTTTAAGCAAATGTTTTGTAAAATGTTATTTCATAAATTACTTACTTTGACACATTACAGCATTTTAACTTTTCTGTTTATTTTCGATGGAAATATTTTTAAATTGTGTATATGTGTATGCAAAAGAAATGTTTCCATATTCTTTACAAAATAAATTTTTTTTACCTTAAAATTGGCTTTTGTAAGTTATCTTTAAAATGTGGGCATAAGGTTGATGTTTCGCACTTTATTTCTAAAATATTGTAATTCACAGTTCCCATTGGAAATTTTATTATTTTCTTCTCAGAGAATATAATTTTCAATAACATAAAGAATCCTTATAAAACAAATTCTATATTCTCTTTTAATTAAATCAATTACAAATTAGTTTTTCGAGAGAGAAAACATCAGTTAGAATGATTTAATCGAAGATTAAATCATTCTAACTGAAGAAGATTTTATCATCTTCATAAGTAGTGAGACCTTATTTACCAAAGTTTCTTATCATGTGAAATTGCTAAAATCCCTTGAAATAATTTTTATCAAAATGATTGTGATTGCATGAATGTAACAACCACTTGTTATCTATTAAAAGTATATTTTAGGGAAATTCAATCAGTTATATGAAACAATAAAAAATTCTAATTATTTTATTGAACTATTAAACAACTTTTCCTCTGAAATATTCAGCTCTTGAAATTTCAAAGTAGTTATTCATGTGTCTGATTTCTATCTTTTTTGTTTTTCAGATGCTGGTTCAACATTAATCCCTCGTAGGGAACAATATCTAAAAAATATGTCAAGGATGGAATCCAAGCACGTGTTTTTGTCACTTTTAAATAATTTATCGAACTTTAAATGGCTATAATTATTAAAATGTAAATAAAAAAATTCCTTACAATTATTTGTGTATTGTCAACTATTGTTTTTTTTCCCTCAGAATCTTTATTTGCTTTTATTATAAAGGAAAAAATCATTACTTTAAACAATATCAAAAAGAAAACTTATTTTGTCTTTACATACTATATCATTAACTAATTTCCATTTGGTAATTTTAGTAAAAATGGAAGTTTCTTTTTATCCTAAATCTGTAGAATCACAGATATATCAAAAATAAATTTTATGCTTAGCTTTGTATCGTATTCAATATAACTGTTATTTCTTAATTTTTTTCAAAAAAATATGTAATAAAAAAATTCAAACTTCTGTTAAAGTTACGATTGGGAGGTAAGAAAGTTAAGCAATCTCGTTAGGTATTGAAAGTTAAATTATTGATCCCAAAATGTTCTGAAAAATGACATCTTCTGCAATATAACATGAGTTATGTTTTTGTGCTTTGTATATTGTATAAAAAATTGCTTAATAATAGTTGGCCCATAATTAGGAAATTAGCTATTGTGTATTCAAAATTGATTTATACTTTACTATTATCTTTGCAAAACATGTTGATAGCTGTAAATAGCTATTGCAATAGGTTTTGTAGAATATGCAGCAAAATGTGCTGTAAAAATATCAATAAAAAGTACTGTAAAAATTACAGTAAAAAGTGCTGTAAAAATTACAGTAAAAAGAACTGTAAAAGTTTTACGAATATGCTGTAAAATTTACAGCATATTGTACTGGCGCCCAAAACTCCAGCACATTTTGCTGTAAAATTACAGTGCTTTTTTTAGAGTGTAGAGAGAAGAATAGGTAACCATTCAAATACTTTTTACTATTTCGGCATCAATTGCAAGCTGTGAACGTTCATTCAGCAAATTAAAATTAATTTTGAAGTATTTATGATCCACTATAAGTCAAAACCCTCTAAGTGATTTAACATTTTGAAGTTTAGAAAAAGGAAAATTTGAAATGATCAACTTTGATGAAGTAATTGATCAATTCGCTTCAGCAAAGGCAAGAAAATTGTATTTAGTGTAATATATTACATTGTTATTAATTACATCTACTTAATCTATAATATATATTGAATTATTTCAGATTAAAAAAATTATGTTTTTTTAAATAATTGTATTAGTATATAAATATTATCTTTTTAATTAATTCTACATCACAAATGCCCGATTATTCTTTTGACATTTTTCCAAATCCAATAAAAGCATTTTTTTTTTTTGTCAAAATTAGAATTGAATTTTGTTTTATATAAAGACTTAAATGTATTAAAGCTCTGAGACTTTAAATTAATATATTTTCGATTATTTTATAGTATTTTATAGTAAGTACAATGTTCAATATAATTATTTATATTGTATTCTTATTACAAGTATACTCTATTTATTATAATGTATTATATATAGCTACATTAAAGTATACTCTTATTACTGAATACATTTTATTCCCATATTTACATTGTATTACTATATTTTTTCAAGGGGGCGCCAAAAACGGTATTGTAAACGGGCGCCAATTATGCTCACTACGCCACTGATCTGTGGGTCCAGAAAAATTATTTTATGATGGATATTACTTATCTTCTAAATCAGTTTAATCGTAAGTTACAAGGAAAAGGAAACACAATTTCTTCAATGTTAGATGAAGTAATTTCTCCTTCGAAAACGAATCGTCGCTTTTTGCTGAAAATTTTGAAAGAGAAACCTCAATTCCCTTTCTATGTCTATGAAAATATTGCCGAGAAATAAAGTTTAATATTGATATTTGCTATTTCTAAACAACACTAATAAATCTGAAGCTTTTCTCTGCAGGTTTAAAGACTTCAGAAACAGAAAAGTGACACTAGTTTTTGTAATAAAACATGAATGTCATGGTAACAGAACTTAATTTTTCATCTTTTATAATTTTGATATTGGCTGCTTTGAAATGCAGTTGCTTCATTTTGTAAGTAAAGAATTATGGAGCTCAAAATTCCAGCGTCTTTGTGCCGATTTTGGCTATTGGAGAGAAATAAATGAGAACTAAGTTTACAGCACACGAGTGGTCTATTTTAAAATATCTGTAGATGGAAGATATGTTGATTTTTAACACTTGGAATAGCATTCCTGACTCATACTGCAAAAAACTAGCTTTTGCTATTCTTACCTTATTTGGGTCCACATATTCGTGTGAACAATCGTTTTCAAGCTTGAACAATATCATGACTAAATTAAAAAATCGGCTTATCGATGAGAATTTTGAATCTTGCCTCTAATTAAAAATTGCATCATCACCTTTACTTTCCAAGCATATTCCAGGCCAGTGTTCACATTAGTGGAATTTTTTTAGTTATTTTTAAGAATGCCTTATTATTTTACTAGTGATATTTTTAAATAAGTATTATCTTTATACAAGTATGATACTGAGTTTTATTTAATTTATTGTTAGTGAAACTCAGACTTATTTAGCGAAAGTAAGCTTGAAAGTTCTATTAAATGCAAAGCTTGCTCTTTTGAATGACAAGGTTGCCGACCACTGTTCTAGTCGATAAATATACACACTATTGGGTAGTAATGTCCTCTGTTGGCACCAAGAACTACTATTATCGTCAGAACATTTGTGTTACTAGACTTTTAAATAATTAAGCTATTTTTCTGTAAGTGAGAAGGTAGAAACATACGAAATGTTTCTATATAAATAAGAATACATATTTTCTTAACATAGCTAAAATTTATATCCGACATGACTGAGTGATGATATTGCGGAAACATATTCTGATTATAAATACACATTCAGACGACGAACTCGTCAATTAAAATTAATTAAAAACTAATTTCAATCCACACATAAGAAAATATTCCGCAGTTTTGTAGCTATTCATGTCTTGTTTTTTACATATTTTTCTTTTCATCATCCTTGTTTGGATATTTTAAAGATATAATTCTAATAGGAAAAACAATTGTATACGATATGAAATTTTTTGTTACTTTTATTTAATTTCATAAGGATTTTTTACTATGATTTTATGTAAAATTATGCATTTTTTATTTCTCACCAGTTTTTTGCACTGTATTTTACATTAAAATACAGTTTTAAAATTTAGGGTTTTAAAAATAAAGTTGATTTACAATTTTTAATACGAGGTTTGTCCGGAAAATACGTATAAAAGTTGAATAATAACTTTATTTTACAATTATTCAGGTATTACAATATGGTCTCCTTCAAAGTACTCACCTTGAGACGAGATACACTTCTGCCAACGCCGTTTCCACTGTTGATAACATTGCTGAAAGTCTTCAGTTGTGGTGCTGTTCAGTTGCCGTGTCGTTTCTGCTTTGATGCCTTCCACATCTCCAAAGTGCCGCCCCCGAAGCACCATTTTGCTTTTAGGGAACAAGAAGAAGTCACAAGGGGCTAAATCAGTTGAATAAGGCGGGTGGTCTGTACCGGTGATTGAGCTTCGGGCCAAAAAATGATTGAGCTTCGGGCCTTCAACAACGAGCGACGTGTGAGCGGGCACATTATCGTTATGAAGCATCCACCTGCCCCCTTTTGCCAAATCCGGTCGAACTTAGGCCACAAGAGCTCTGCGACGTGTCAAAACTTCAACGTAAAAATTAACGTTCACTCTCTGGCTCTGTTCCTCAATCAGAGAGAGCTCCATGCCGACGGCAGGTGAAAAAGAGTAACTTTCAACAAGCAGCCGCACACTCCTACTTACACGCAGAGTGGTCTGACTCGAACTGAGCGTTGATGGGATTGGTTACAGCAGTAGTGCCACCTGGCGGTGACTGCAAACAGTAAAATAAAGTTATTATTCAACTTTTATACGTATTTTCCGGACAAACCTCGTATATATAATTTTTTTCAACTATAAAAACGATTTTGATGTAGAATAATTAATAATTTATTTAATATTTTAAGTCTTATTAGCAACAAATAAACTTTTTTCTAGATTTCCTGTATTGAAATAAAATGTTTAAATTTAATTCACCTTTATTCTTGTTTATAAACAGGCGTTTTTTATAACATTTTTTATAAATATGTGTATCTTTTATTCCTCCAGTTGTTGTATTTCATCATATTTTTTACTATGAACTTAATTACAGAACTTAGACTTTTCCAAACACAACTCTTTTGCATTTTTTAATCTATAATTAATTTTTATTCAGCCTTAAAATATATTTATCACAGAATGGGCATTTTTAATTAAATATAAAAGTACTTTATTTATTTCAAATAAAATTTTCAAAATTAGAAACAAAATGTTTAAATTAATTCAGTTTTTACTTATATTCCCTTGTTTACCACGACGTATATTTTTTTAATTATTGTTTTATGTAAATAAAATATATGTATTTTTGTTCTTCAACTATTTTGCTTCATGATATTTAACCTTAAAATATTATTCCTTAAGTATATTTAAATACTTGCATATAAAACTCTTTTACACTTTTTGATGATTAATGCATTTTTTATCCAAATATAAAAATTATTTTCATATAGAATGATCACATCTATAAATTAAATTATTAAAGCAAAAAAAAATTCTATTTCTCGATAAATTATTTAAAATTTTCCAATTTACAGTAAATTGTTTGAATGAATGCATTTTTTATTTCAGAAAAACCAGCTTACATAAAAATACAAACAAATGTTTTTTATAAAAAATTATTATTTATACATTAAATATTTTTTTTACAAACTCAAAAAAATCTTTGAAATTGATTAATTTTCTCAGATTACAATAATTTGAAAAATATTTACCAATTATTTATAAAATTTTATTTATATAATTGGAAACTTTTACTGGTAATTTATTAAAATAAAAAAATTGAACTGATTTAATTGAAAATAGATATTATTTTCTTATATTATCTCATTTTATTGTTTAGTTAACATTTAAAATCTTTGAAAAATAATTATTGAGTAATTTGAAAATTTATTTAGAGCTGATATAGATATATATTCTGAAGACAAAATATTTGTATAACTAGCAAACGATTGTGAATTTTTGTATTCATTAAAACTATGTCTATTTATAAAAATATATAAATTCAAAATTCGTTACAAAAAACCTATTTGTAGAAGAAATTATTCATATTTCATCACTACATTCTAGGAACAAAATTTTAAGAAAAAAAAATATTACTTCAATAAATGAAGCATTAAAAATCATTTTTATACACTATCAAAGTATTTTTTTCATAATTATTTAAGTCAATACGTATTTATAAATAAAAAATATTTTTATTTAAAATAAAAAATATTTTTATTTTTATTCCAATAATACAGGGAATGACACAAATAAAACACATGAAAAATCACAAAATAGACATCAGACGAAGACAGGAGAGGTGAATACAGTACATAAACGAGCTGACCGGAGTCATTGTCCCAAAAATTATCTGGCTTGCGAATAAAGCAATGAATCATAGCTGCCATGCAGTGCAGCACAACGGTGGTGGTGGGTCTTATTCATGGGCTCAGCCAAGTTGCAGAGCGCACAGTCGGGTGAATTTAAGATGCCAATGTGGTACAAGAGTTCAGCCAGACCGTCATGACCCGTCAGGAGTCAAAACTGGGCCATAACTTAACTGAGTGGACCATCAGGGATATTTAGAAGTTCGTCTTTCCACCGCTTGGTTTTTATCTTTTCTTGAAATTTAGAAGCTTGAATTCTTGTTTTAGGTGTAGCTTTTTAAAGTGTGGTAGGAAATCTCTGTGTGTCTTAGCTGGAGATGTCCGGCGCCCCTCTTTGCGAAGAAATTCGCCTGCTCGTTTCCATAGATGCCACAGTGCCTAGGTACCCACTGGAACAAAACACGTTTCCTTTGTGATATCAAAATTTCCAAGAGTTCCAGGATTTGGAGAATTTTACAAGATGGGAGATAGATTGAGTTTATGGCTTGAATTGCAGCCTATAAACCAGAGAACAGAGCCATGTCAAAAACACCAGGAAAAGCTACTTGTTATTTTAAGGCAATTCGGATTGCTTCAACCTCACTGTCAAATGCTGTTCTGCAGACACCTGCAGAAGCATAGAAATTGAACAGCTTTGAATGCACACCTGCACCAGCTGACAATTAGATATCACAGTAGGAACCATCTGAATAATCTTTTGCACATAATTATCAATACATAAAATATAAATATTTAAAAAAATATGGTCAACAGTATAAAAAGCTACTGTCGTCCATAATTTACTCATGACACAAATGAGTTAAAAATGTTTTTAACATTTTGTTTATTCAGTGAGATAGTACATTACATAAATAAAATTTAGTAAACTAATTATTAAATATATTCTTTGGTACTTACATTTTATTTGTTCAGACGCTGAATTAAATTTCCTCAGTGAATTTATCACACAACATATTAGCAATCAGTTTTTTTTATTATCATCTATGATTGCACATAATATAACATTAGTTTACAAGAACATTTTGTGATAGGAACACCAACATTACATTCTCAACATGGCCATTCTAAATCACTTCCGAATCCCGCCGAACAGCCCGCTATTCTCCTTCTTTAAAAATAAATAAATAAATATAAAAAAACTGGTGTTGCTGTCTCCGCAGCGCCATCTCGAGTCGTCGAAATCATTACAGACTTATTTCCCTCCCCACTTGGAGGAAACTTTTCATGGAATGAAAAGTTTTGTGTTTTCGATTCAAGTCAGGAAAACCAAATAATAGTTCAGTAATGCTTAGAAATACACATATATATTTATATACGTACTAGTTCTATCTAAGTAGTACCTTACACTAAGAAATGCACTCATCTCATCCCTAATTAATGAACACTTAAAAAAAACGCATAAATAAAAAGAATATTTACAAATTTTATTAAGACACATGAAAATATATACCAAAATTAACCCTTCAATTATGTATTTAATTTTCCAAATTTTTAAGGGATACGACTCAAACTATCAGCATTTTGATGTTGTTTTCCTTTACGTTATTTCGTAGTTACAGGACGGTAAAATCAAGGCCCATCGTAAAAGTCTAGGATTAGTTCCGGTATTCTTTTCCAACCACACTAGAGGATTATGATCTGTTTGTGTTATAAAACTTTGGTGATCATCCAAGTAATATTTTAATTTTGGCACAGCAAAAACTATAGGGGCACATTCTTTCTCGGTAGAGCTGTATTTTTATTCCGTAGGGGAAATTTTCTTATTTAGATACATAATAGGATGTTCTTCGCTTCCAATCACTTGCGACATCACAACTCCAATTCCAATATTTGAAGCGCACACAGAATAATAAATTGTTGTGTAAAATCAGGGCTGTACAAAACGGGATTATTAGAAAGTTTTTCTTCCAATTCATCGAAGGCACTTTGGCAAGAGCTATTCCAATCGATAGTTGATTTTCTATTCTTGCCCTTTATCAGGTTGGTTAGAGGAGCTGCTATTACCGAAAAGTTAAAAATGTATCTTTGAGAATAACCAGCTAACCCTAAAAAGGCATGGACTTGAGTTTTATTTACAGGAATAGGAAAATCTTTGATAGCTTGAACTTTCAATTCGCCAGGCGTTCTTCGCGCTTGTCTTACCAAATGTCCAAGGTATTTCACGCAAGCTTGAGCAAATTGGCACTTCGATGGTTTTATGTGCAACTTCGCCACATTTAGCTTATTGAAAATGTCCTCTAGATGTTTTAAATGATCATCTCAGTGTTGGAAAAATATAGCCACATAATCCAAATAAGGGATTGCATATTCTTCACATCCTTTTGATATACTAGCCATTAGTCGACTGAAATCATATAGTGCATTTTTCAATCCAAATGGAAGGCGCAAAGCAGAATCTAGTTCAATGTCATGTTCAGTCAGATCTGTACAACCAGGCTCATTTGAAAAAATGTTAGAGTATTTTGTAATCAGTTCACAAAGTTCACCAATTTGAATTTCAGATAATTGCGTATTTGATTGTATTGACTGCCACACTTCCTTTAAATCAGAATCTGGGGATTCTAATTCAAGCTTAGGAATTTCATCGTCCTCTTTGTTATTGTTTTTCTCCAAAGACATCAAATTAACATTTTCTTCTCTCTGAAAATACGGCTTTAGCATATTCACATGGTAAACTTGGCTTTTGTCACTGTTCGGAAAATGAACAACGTAATTTGTCTCTGAAAGTTGTTTAACGATTTCCCCTGGACCAACCCAATTCACGGACAGTTTATTTGGTTTTGATGGGGCCACAACAAGAACTAGATCACCAATTTTAAATTGTCGCTTTTCAGCGTTTCTATCATACCACAATTTCTGTTTTTCTTTTGCTGTTTGCATATTTTCTACAGCAAGGTCCTGACAATGCTTCATACGATTTAAAAGTTCAAAAACATATGAAACAGCATCATTTTCTTCTTCAGTTTGCTCTGTTAAGTTCTCATATAATAGCATCATTGGAGTCCTCAAGTTCCGGCCATGAACAAGCTCAGCTGGGCTGTAACCCGTACTATCGTGCGTCACTGTTCTCAACGCAAAGAGTGCATGTGGTAAAACTTTCTCCCAGTCTTCTCCAGATTCTAGACAAAGCACTCGGAGTATTCGCTAAAGTTCGATGCATTCTTTCCACCGGATTGCTTTGAGGATGTCGGACAGAACTTCTCACAACTCGCACTCCAAACTTGTCTAAAAACTCTGATGTAAGTACACTCACAAAAGACGTCCCTTGGTCAGTTTGTAGTTCTCTAGGGAAACTAAGACGACTGAAAATCTGTAGTAGTGCATCTACAAAAGAAGTAGAACATAAATTCGGAGTGGGAATAGCATCTGGATATTTTGATGACATGCATATCACAGTTATTATATACTTGTTCCCTAAACTGCTGACAGGCAACGGACCACAAGCATCGACGTTCAGCTTTGTAAATATTTCAGAAATAACAGGAACGATTTTCAGTGGTGCCTTTTTCTTGTCTCGAGGCTTTCCAATTCGTTGACAGTGGTCACAAGATCGGACGAAATTTTCGACGTCATTATAACAATTTGGCCAATAGAAAGTCTTAAAAAGAGCATCTTTAGTTTTACTTACGCCTAAATGGGCAGCGATATCTTCGTGACAAAACGTTTTCAGTTGCTCACGAAATTTTTCCGGAACAACCAGCAATTTTCTTTCTGTTCCATTTTTATCTTTTTTCTTATAGAAAAGCATATTATTTTCTAAGAAATACTTGTTCGATTTTAAAGTAGGCTTTCGTGCTTCTGCAATAAGTGGTTTTAATTCTTCACTGTTTTGTTGCTCTTTGATGAAATCTTTTGTTGAAATTTTTATGAGATCTTTCACTGTTAATTCTTCAACCAAAGGTATGGTTTCTTCGTCGTTATCTTCAGACATACTTTTGTTTAAATATTCTTCCGTTCGATCGATGGATTGGTGTTTTTCCTTTTCTTTCAGCTCAGAAAGTTTCTTTTGGGCTCTTGTTTGTACAGCATTCATCATGTGCACTTGAATATCTTTTTTGGTTTTGCAATCTTCAAATAACATAGCTGTTTTATTTCCCAGCAAATATCTACCTTGATCTAATGAATCTCTGATAACAGCAGCTTTAGTCATTATGTGTCCCATTTCACATTCAAGTTCAACTTCTACAAGAGGTAAGCAAGTCAAAGTCTCTTCCAATGGCGTTCTCAACCAGACCTTTTCATTCGTATACATGTGTGGTTTCACGTATTTGTTGCAGATCAGATCCAAAGTAGCACCAGTATCTCGCAAAATCTTCATTTCTACTCCGTTTACTTTACCTACACTGGTATATCGAGCCATCAATTCATCAATAGTTTTATCAGCCATAACATGGGAAATAGATTCTGTAGTTTTCTTTAGTTTATCGCACTGTGGGCGAAGATGATTGCTTGAGCCACATTCATAGCAACGCAGAGTTTTTCTTTTATCAAAATCCTTTTCTTTCTGTTTATCTTGAGATGTTTCAGATTTTATTTGGAATTTATGTTTGAAATCTTTCACATTTTCTTTAGGCTTGTGATTCCAATTTTGGTTTCGAAAGTTGGGAAAATTTCTTCTGGGTACTTCTTTCTTCTTAAAACTTTCTCTTATACTTTCATAATCGTCCAACTTTTCAGCCAATTCATAGGGACTTGTGAATTTTAGCCAATCTTCGAGGAAATGATCTCTTACTTCTGCAGGCACTCGAAACTTTAACTGCTCCGTAACCATCAGATCTTTGAGTTGCTGAAAGGTCTCAATCTTTAATTCAGAAATCCATTCAGTAAAATAACTAAGGAGTTCTTGGGCATAGTTTCTCCAAGATTTGTCCGAAGACTTGTGATGTCGGTAGAAGCATTGCTTCAATTTTTCACTATTCAACTTATATCTTTTCAAGATCAGACTTTTGACAAAATCATAATTGCTAGCATCACTAGGCTGTTCTCTAGCTAACATATTGGATAATTCAATTGGTAAAACGGCTAACAGGTATGCAACCCAATCTTTCTTCGGCACCTGAGCCATTTCAGCTCGTCTTTCGAAATTTATTAAATATAGACTCATTTCGTCATGGTTTTCATCATACTTTGGGATAACATGTGTTAGCGGAATTTTAGGACTAAACTCTACTCTGGCCTCCGATTCAGTTTTCTGACTAGATTCTCTTTGTGACAGTTCTAACCTTTTCATTTCTAGTTCGTGTTGTCGAGCTTCACGAGCCATTCGTTCTCTCTTTTTCTTCTAGTTTGTTTTTTCTTCTTCTATTCGTTTTCTATCTTCAATAATTCTATCCAAGATAAGTTTTACTTCTTCCTCATTGTACATATCACTACTTAAAATTAAAGTTTTAATTTCAGGAATTTTATTTGAGGCATTTGCTTCCAGTCCTAGCTCTTCACATATCAGTAACAATTCAGTTTTTCTAACTTTAGCTAAATAGGCCATTTTTAGAATTAGGTCAACAAAATCAGAAAGCTTTTCTAAAGTATTAAAGAGAATAGAGCTTACAAATATATAGGACTAACTAACTGATTATTTAGAAAAAAAACAATCTTAGCAGAACTTTAGATATCTGTATTAATAATAAACCATACCTTATAAAACAATTTGTCAAATTTTCAAATAAAAGTTCTTATTCTAATTATTATTTACCAAAATATAATCTAGTATCAGATTGTTCTTAAGAATTTAAAGCACATTATCAAGCTAGTTTAATAAAATAATGTATCACAATTTTTATCAAAATAGAAAACAACTTGTCACAAAAGCAATAAAAGTTATTTTTAATATATATTTTTTAACCATAACACACATTTTTTTACTATCGCTGGTAAATTAAAACACTATTTCTAAATTTAATATATTATATCACTACAATAATATATTCTTATTATGAAATTCAATACATAGAAAAACTTTTTTATCTTTCAATGTCACAAATAAAAATAGAAACACGTACTCAGTTTTTTTCACTTTCTGAATCGAAACAAACACTTTAATCAACACAATTACAGTACATTCTATTCCTAAATCAAAACAAAATACATACTAACTACAGGAAAGAAATGATATCAATCATTCATAATTTAAATAAAATATATTCATGTTTCTAATTACATACACAATAGATTTCTCATTTAAATCATCACAAAACTTCGTTCTAAATTCCAATCAAAAGTTCTATAGAAACAAAACTAACTATGAACTTATGCATGTTGTGTCGCAGAATATTAATAGAGAATTATTAAGTATTTAAATATACTAACAAATCTGATCCGAGCAAAAATTATTCACAATATTTTATATTAAAAACATTTCAGAAAAGAGAAACACATATATATATATATATATCATATATATTTCTATCTAAACATCATATATATATATATATATATATATATCGATTTATATAGGTATATTTAATAAACCAACAAGCAATTATATCAAATAAATTAAATATATACGTTTATAGAAGTACTCAATATTCTTATTTTTTTAAGTAGGGATAAGTGAGTGCCATAAAAATAGTATTCCTAACCTAAAATCTAATACAAAATATGAATTATAAATATATTTCCGTATTTTATTTTCCCAAATTTTAATACAAAAACTGAGATTAAATTAAAATACCAAGGCATTATTGATTGAAAAGGTACTCACCCCTATTTTTCATCTGTTTTATTGGTAATCCAACAAGATTCCTCTTAGAATTGTAGTGGATGGTGAGTGATGGCGTGCCAATCGTTTGGCAACCATTGACCACACGTTCTCAATTGGTGACAGATCAGGAGAACGTGCTGGCCAGGGTAACAGTCGAACCTGTTCTGTTTCAAGGAAGTTCAGAACAGTACGGGCAACATGCGGTCGTGCATTATCCTGTTGAAACAAAGTATTAGGGAGGCCTCGAAGACAGGGCAGAGCCACGGGCATTTAACACATCGGAAATGTAACGGTTGCTGTTCAAAGTGCCGGTAATGCGAACAAGAGGTGATCGAGACGTGTATCCAATGGCACCCCATACCATCACTCCAGCAGATGGGCCAGTATGGCGATGTCCAATGCAAGCTGGCAATGCGCGTTCTCCACGATGCCTCCAAACACGGATGCGGCCATCATGGTCCTGAATACAGAACCGAGATTCATCTGTAAAGAAGACGTGATGCCATTCCCGCGACCAGGTTCGTCACTGATCACACCATTGAAGGCGCTCCTGTCTGTGACGCAGCGTCAATGGTAGCCAAAGCCATGGTCGCCGTGCAGACAATCCATGCTGCTGCAAACGTCGTCGAACTGATTCGAGCAGAAACTTGTTGCCTTGCAAATGACTCCATTTCTCGACTCAGGGTTCGTGACGTGTCTGTACGATCCCTTGTGACCATGTGGATAAGATGTCTGTCTTCTCTGTTGTTAGTGATGGGGTGTCGCTGAGATCCTGCATGACGTTCCGTATGATTGTCCTGAACCCATCGATTCCATATTCTGCAAACAGTCATGGGGTTTCGACCGACGCGAGCAACAATATTGCTGTACGATAAACCGCAATCCCCGTAGGCTATAATCCTTCCTCGATCAAAGTCAGACACGTGCTGATAGGCATTTCTTCTTCTTATACGAGGCATTACAACAACTTTCTTTGCCGAAAACAACGTTGAAACGGAAATTGAGTAAGAGAAAACTGCTGTCAAATCTCTGGTTTTATACACATTGTAGATGTCGCTACTGTCGCCTGCTTTGTATGAATGCGCTGAAAATCTAATCATTTGCATATCACAGCAAGTTCTACCTGTCATGCAAATTACACATGTGTGGTGTGCTGCTTTCCTGGTGTAGCAATTTTAATGGCCAGTAGTGTATATATAGTAAATAATTTACCAATAACTAATTCAGCAATCAAATAATCTATGAAGCCAAATAAATCGAAGCTCTATCTCTTTTCGAATAATATTCTGTAAATACATTTATCAGAAATTTATGTGAATAAATAAAAGAAGATAAATACTTGTACACGCACAGCTTTTTTATCAGTGTTACTTTATGTATGACAATAACATCGGGTTTTGGGATGGTTTCATGGTTTGTAAATATACAAAACAATTGCAAGTAAAAAGCAAAATATAATAGACCTAAATATAAAAATATGAAATAGTTTGATTTCGCTTATAATTTTAAATTCAAATAGATTAAAAATTTACATGGTAATTAAAATTTGTTATATCAAATATAAGAAAAATCAAACTTACCAACTCGGCGACTTTTTAAAAACTTCTTGAAAAATTAATAAAACATTCACAATTAAACTTCAATAATTGAAGTTTGAAAATGACCGGAGTAAGAACATTAATTTCAATTAGTAAGAAAATTCTTAGTTAATAAAAACGCAATTAAACAGCTTAGAAAAATAGGTACCCATATTGGGTTTAACTCGCCATGATATATTTTTGCGTGTACAATATTGGTAAGTAACTTGGTAACCTTTCTAGGACCAATAATGGCCTATCATGACAGTCTGGGGAAAACTTGGCACCCTATTGGTCCAATATTGGCTTATCTTGGCATTTCCCATATTGGGGAAACCTTGGCCCCCATGATAGGACCAACCTTGAACCTATTTTCTTCGATGTTGTCTTCTATTGGTGAAGTGTTGGTCAGAAGCAACAACGGAATCATATTCGAATGTCATTAATTGTAATTATATAATTTGAATAATTTAATACAATTTTTATTATTATTTTTTAAATTAATTATAATTTAACTTTTATTTACATCATTTATAAAAGCTTTCTCATTGTATTTTACTCAACAGATGGCAGCACTAAATAAAAACTATCCAATACAAAAAGTAACCTAGAGACTGAGTATTTGAAAAGTATCCGTAATCAGTACTAACCAGTTACAAAAAAGTAACTGTATGCCATCCTTACTTTTCTGCTCTCAAGTTGATAAGCAGGTTTCAAGAAGTGGCGTGTTATTTCGCCACTGCTGGTTTTGGAATGTATAGAAATTTTTCTTCTAAAGGCACTTGAGTGCTAAATTTAAATGTAATGCTTATGTGAATGTTTCAGTCAGACATTTTGTATTGGATAAACAGTCAATATGTTTTTTCAAAACAATAAATTAAAGTTTTTTTACGGCTTTTTTGAGTTGATTCGAAAACACTCACTTATACAAAGTAGAAAATACTCTTCTTTAATCAAATGCTCACGGAACTATAACTTACTGAAAGGTTCTTCTACTTATTTTGAATTAAATAGAATTTACGATGTTAAGAAAGAGTAAGTTTGTACTTATATATGGAATACTGTTATGATTGAGATCAAATTATACAACAATCCAGATTACCTTCTTGACATTAATGCTTACAAATTAAACTTTTATTGATTTAAATATAGTTAAATTTTGAAAATTATGTTTTTACTGCTTGAATCTTACGTGTTTTGTTTCCACTATTCATTGCAATATTTTGTCAACTTTCTTTTGGAATATTTTTAAATATCTTAATAAAATTCCTAAAATAAATGAAAACAATACTTTTAAAAAATAAAAATTATAAAGTCTTATAGCTGTAAGTTTTATTAAAAAAATGCTTCTTTACATTTTTGATTCGAATAGCGATTTATTTTATGTTTGAATACTTTGTAATAAATTATTTTTATTGCACTTATTTAATTTAATAATTCTATAAAAAATGTTTCCCATGAATAACCTGATTGTAGTGTCAATATTTGTCCTCTTCTATTAGGATTGCATTTGTTGTCACCAAACAAATGTTCAGTCATCATTTATATTTTTAATAAATAATATTAATAAGGAAAAGAAAAATCTTTGAGAATAATTATAGAATTTTAATATCCATATTTAACTTTATAGATGGTAAAGAAATAATCAAATATGACATAAATAAAAATCATTTAAATTAAAAGTGAAATTATTTAAAAATATTCATCGAAAAGTTGCTAGAAAAGGCTTTGATATGATAGATTTATGGAACCTATATTATCAATGAAGTATTATTAACACATCAACTCTCTATTCAAATTTTTTTTTTAAGTTTTATAGTATATTAAACAAATTCATTATATTTGTCAGAAGTATTCAGGTAGATGATTATAAATTTGAATAAAAGTGTATGATTAATTATCAAAAGCTTTGTATTTTTTATTAATATTTTAGGATTTTGATTTTAAATTAATTTAGATAATTTTATGTACTGTAAAAAAGAGCTATGACAAATGAAGCCTTCACTATATGTTTAATGTAATCGTTAAAAGTGTTTGGTGAAACACAATGATGCCAAAAATACTAGGCAATGTACCTAGTTAAATACCTAGTTAAAAAATTTTTTTATCATATTCAACATCATCCAGTTAGTGCCAAATTGAATAGAAACCAAGGAGTGCTTTAAAATATAGACCACCTACTTCTGCTATATCTGTTTTATTTGCATTTATTTTTCTATTTAAGAATTGCCCAATGATGATAAATCTACCATTCCAAACAAAAGAATTGATTAAAAATGGTTTTATTCTCAAAATCATTAAAGAAATGCTGTGTTGGTAGCTGAGTGGTTAGTGTCTTGTCTTCGGTTCAACAGTTATGGGTTCGAATCCAACCTTGGACATGGATGGGATAACCATTGCAGCTGTTCAGAATGCACTTTCAGCCGTAGGTCCTGGTCTAATTAGCTCTTATGTGCCGAAAATGACCATTGAACGAAAACCAGACAGGAAAGAAGTTGAATTTTGAATTGAGTGTGAATTAAAAATTTGTTTTTTTCCTTGTAGGTGCTTTTGCTGTACTCCATTTCTTTGTTGCTTTTGCCTGTTCTTTTTTTGCATGTAGATTTTACTACTTGGGATTACCCATTAAGAAGTCTGCAATAGATTTATTCTTAACTGGAATTTTTTATAAGTAAAAATATTTTATTACTAAATTTTTTTATGACTGACTTGGTGAAAATAACTTTACAATTGCCTTCCAGGACAGAAAAGTAACAATTAATGTTATGTATGGGTTAACTTTGAAGCCCGGTGGCTTATGGCAGCGTTTCATGCTCCCATGACACAGGTCCAAGGTTTGATCCTCGAGCTTGGCAAGGTTGACTCAGCCTTTCATCCCTTCAGTGGGTCGATTAACTGAATACGAAGCATGCTTGGGAACTTAACACTGGGGTTCTTACATTAGGCTGACCACATAACTGGGACATATGCTTCGCGCCCCCAGGCCCTCGGTCATGAAAACAGTTATGGGCACTGTAGGCCTTGGCCCACATGAGCTGTCGTGCCATGAAGTTTAGTATTTTATGGGTTAATTTTAGAACAGTAAATATTTTTGATGACTGATTTGGTGGTTTTATAATTGCAGTAACGAGGATGATTTATTCTATAATTTGAACCTGGCAGTTTGAACTCATTTTTCATTGATTATGTCTTTCTTTTAAAATAAAGATTGAATGTGCTTTACAATAAAATATACGTTCAAATATTTTATTACATATCATAAAAGAATGTTCCGTAGTTCATAAATACCTTGTGTAACTTAACAAATGATAATTTGGTTACCAATTTAAAACCCTAGTTATTATGTCTCCTTATTGAAAACAAGGAATTTTTTTCTGTGCTGCAAAAATGTATATTTTGATAGCTGTTTTTTTTTACACATTTTTAATATTCCACGTTTTTATAACCTTTAAAAAATTTTTGTATTTGGAAACAATAATTCATTCTTGATTCTTTTTTTTAATTTTTTTTATTTTTGAGCTTATTAAATTCTTTATATGCCTCAGATGAATATTTTTGACTTATATGTTAAAATTGCTTTCGGGACAAGTTTTTATAAATTTATGACTTTCGATAACACATTTAGTTTCCAATAAATAAAACAATTTGCTGAGTATTATTTATATGTAAATATTGGATATGTGTCAAAAAAATTTATATTGTTTATTTATACAAGTACAAGCTATCTTAACATTACAGGAAATAGGTAAAAGAATGAAAAAAATTGAGTTTTTTACAATTACATGAAGCTTTAGATTTCAGTGGGGTGTCCTGAAATGTAAAACAATCACAAGAGAAAAATATTAAAAGTTAATAGAAAAGAGCACACACATATTTTAAGCCAACTGATGTAATTAATTTTATATTGCCTTAGACTGTGTTGGCTTGGAGTGCGTATCTGAAAATATTGAGGCATTTGTAAACTTAATTAATTTAAAGTAATATTTAAGGTAATTATGTTGATTGTGTGATAGTTACAGCAAATAAAATTATCACAATCTGTGTTTGATAGCAATTTTTATTGAAAATTTTTCTTATAAAATTTACCAATTTTATCACAGTATGAGCAGATTTTATTTTCAATAGCTTTGCTTCAAAAATATAAAATTGGGGAAAAACTGTTAATAACAAAAGCTTTATTTGATTTTATTATGCTTGTTCCAGTTGACACAAATACATGATTTTAAAAGTGAATTAAGTTTAATGTGGTTTTTAAGTTAAACAAATACAGATATATCATATGATTTATGTGGGGTTGATTACTTTACTAAATTCAGTTAGCAAAAGCTTAAAAAGATTATTTTCCAAGATTTTAAAAATTAGTGAAGTTGTATTTTCTGTAATATTATTGAAAAAATATTTTTAATTGAATTTATTCTTTTAGGTGCAAGAGAACATGTGCTTATGCTAGTTCATTTCCTGAGAATAAACTATATTCATCTGAGTTGGAAGAATTTAATGCTATAGGCAAAATAATTCATTCTTACCTCACTGAAAATGAGGACGAGTGCATTGCCGATGCAATTAATTGGTTCTCTAAAGTAATTATGAAAGACAATTACAATAATATTTATGATAAATTATTTATTTCTAATATAAATTTGCATACTTAATCACATTTTTTCTACATTTTTTAAAACTTATTTTGTTATAATTTTTTTTGTAAATGAAATAAATCATTTATCTTTTTAGTTATTATTTTTCTAAAGTATTTATTATACTTAAAAATTATTGACTTTAAAAAAATATTACAGGGCGATTGCAAATAATTAATCAGTTTTGGTGTTTTATATCCTTCAAATGTACAATTACCTTCTATTTGTATTTAAAACAATGAAAAAAAGCATATTTTCACGTTTTGTTTACATCATTGTAAATTTTATAGTGATTCACTATGTGTCAAAGTGATAGATTTTCAAATTGGGACAAATCAATTGTTATTTTTTACTATTCAAAATTGAAAAGCTTGGAATCTATCTCGGCTGCTGCTGAACAATAGAAGAAGAGTGTTGTGCTTCTGCTGTTCCAAACACATTTGTTGGGTGCCATCCATGCTTTTGAAGATTCTTTGGATTTTGTATTTGCAACATGTAAATATATCCCTCTATCTGAGAAAACTCTTCTTGGTAAGCAGACTCAGTAGATATTAAAAAAATGTTTTAAAACAATCTTCAGCAGTTTGATAGCCCATTATTATGTCAAATCCACCAAAAATATTTTGTATCTTGCATGCTTTGTATAGCTCTTGAAATCTCATGGTTATACAATTTCTGTTATTTTCTTTGGGATTGTTTGGATATATATTCTGGTATTTTTGTGGATTCTCAAGCAACACTGGCATGACTACAGGAAATAAAAAGTGGTAAGAACAAGTTTAGATGTATATTGGTTGTATTTGACTATAAAAAAGATATTTATTTTGGGAATTGAAAAACATTTGAGGAATATTTGTAATAATGTTTATGAAATTAAAAAAAATTTTAATCTTTTTTATTATTTTTAATATAGTATGTTGGAAATTAATGTTTTGTGTAATATAGTCATCCAAAACCTGGTGACCTGAGCTAGCAGAATAAATTAGCATTCATAATTCTGAATGATTATCCTTCTGGTTTTCAGTTTCACAGTTCAGGATTCAACAGTTCAAATGTTCAGGATCAACTTGAGGTTACTAAAGGGTTAGGATTCTGGTTTTAAGTTAACAGTTTGTGGGTTCAAATCCCACTTCAAGCTTGAATGTTTTTAAGGATTCTGAATCCACTTAAAACTTTAGCTCAGTGTCTAATTACCCCTTGTGTGAAGAAAATGCTTTTTGAGTAAAAAAACAAACTTTACTTCAGTGTGGATGCTTGTAATGGTTTGGATTCTACATTAAACTCTAAATCTTTGTTGAATTAACCTAATTAGCCTATGTATGTATGGGAAAATATCTGGAGTGCAAAGAAGCAAAATAAAATTTGATTAATTATTTGTATTACTATGTAAAATTTGTATTTTGATTACATTTTTTCTAAATTTATTGATATATTTTTCATTATTATAAATTTATTTAGAAAATATCTGTTATATTTATGTATTAAAATTTTTTACAAGCATTAATTTTTTAATAGGTGTTTGAATTTAACTTAAAGCATGGCAAAAAAAATAGAGGTACTGCAGTCTTAAGAGCGTACAAAACTCTTGCAACTGATAAAGTAACTCCTGAGGGATTGCTTTCTGCTGGCATTTTAGGCTGGTGTGTTGAACTGGTACAAATATTTATCCATTAGATTTAAATTTCAATTCATTTGTAATTTACTGCTTTTATCATGCTATTATATTACATTTCTGAAAAGTATATTTTTATTTTATAAGAAATGTTTTTTGAAAATAACCTGAATTTTTAATATTTATATTAAATTTTGACTGTGGAACATCAAACATTTATTCCATGTAATGTCTGTAAAAGCTCTGTCATATCTTGTTTAATAATTCATAAAATAATAAAGATAAATTGATATCATTGATTTTTAAAGATTTTTGTTATTTTTGTAAGTGGGAAACCTCATATGGTATTCAATGGTATTCAATTTCACTTCAGGTACAAGAAACTTGTTTGCTATCTCAATTCTCGCCTTTATGTCACAAATACTCATTACTTCCTTTCTGTAAAAATGCCTTTTACAAATCTCCTAAGTAAAAGTTTAGTGGTGTTATATTTAGCAATCTGGATGACCAAGAAATTGATACATATCCCTCTTTTTGTAAAATGGCCAAAGCAAATGATTAAGAAAAAAGATTTATTCATATAACTTCTCTGTACCATTTTTTAAATCATCTTTTTCAATTTTTCTATCAAAACTATCCATGTTTGTTTTTTTGCCATAGTTTGGTGCTTCATTTAAAGTATTTTTATATTAATCCTTCTTTTCAGTTTTTTTTCTTCAGTAGATTTGTGTACTAGAATAATGGGGATATTTTTTTAAATCTCCCTTTTAATTTTATTCTGTGTATTTTTAATTTTATTTGATATATCTATGAAATTAAAACACTTTTGAAATTGTGGTAGAATTCCCTCTGCTCTAATATTTATCGAGATATTATCAAGTTTCTGAAATTTATTTAACCCTTTCCATTAAATTTTTTATTGCACAATTATTTCTAAATTATACTTCTATCTCTTGTCTATTTCTTTCAGATATCTACATTGATCTTACATTCCATGTTGGTATATTATAATCTCTTCTGTTTACCTATTTCTGTAGTTTTCTGGGAGAGGTAGTCAATATTTCTTCATTATGAGACCTTATATTGTTAGTCATACCAAATAGAATTATCTGTCCTAAATCCAGTCTCCAATTTGGATGACTAGGGTGATTCTCTTTGTTTGGTGTCTCCCCCTCAACTTATTCAGCTTGAGTAACCGTACCAAAATTCAAAACTCCCACTGGCATTACATGAAATTGGCATCTGAATGGTTTGCTTTCTAGCCTTTAGTTCAGTTGTTTGGTGTGTGGATTACACCCTCAGCACTGTTCATATTTGTAGTAACTCAAAATTCACTTTTAACTGTAGATCTCTGCCTAATTAGCTCTCATGTATAGAAAGTGACTGCAAAAGTACAAACAAAATAACTATGTCATAGTTCTCAAGATCTACTGCACTATAATAAAATGGAAACACCACTGTTTCAATATTGATAAACTATTTAAAAAGTTTTAATTTCCAAAATATAAGAAAAAAATTAGTATTACATTTCTGACATGCTATCCATTTAGTGTGCAATATTTTGCAATTAAAAGCTCTTTTAACTACTTAACTACAAAATGTATCTTCTATTGTTTGCTTTATTTATGCTGTAACAATTTAAGTCAATATTCTTTATTCTATGCTGAATGCAAAACTTAAGATGTTTTAGGCACTACAAAAGAATGGATTTCACATATCGAATAAAATATCTATCTTTGTATTGTGTAAATTTACTTCAAAGTCTGTCACTTCTTATAAAAAGGAATTTAACAATGTCAAAATATAATCACCAGGAAATTCTTCAAAGTGTTCATTTTGTATCTTATCCACTTCATGCTCAAATTTTTTGGTGAGATGTCCTTTATGGAGTTTGATATTTTTTATTTTACAGATGACAGAAGAAGCTTCAATTTTGTAATGAACTAATGTTTATGGAACTGTAGGAAAGGAGAAATATGAAATGCACTGTTTACTATTGTTATGATATGCATACATTAAATGTCAGAAGTGTGACATGTATGTTTTTATTTTATTTATACAAATAAGTGAAATTTATTATCAAAGCCAAGTCTTATCATTCCAGATACATTTAACCTTCATTCCAGTTTTTTACTTTCTGTAATTTAAAGTTAGTCAATAATAAAAGTAGTCAATAATAAATAAATAACAAAGAAATTCCTTTTTTCTATTTGCAACTTATTACTTAATCCTACCAAATTACATTATCATCATTCAAATAGCCAATAGCACATTTCTGGAGAAAATCACTCAAAGAATACATTTGATCCAACTTGCATGTAAAGAAAATACATTTTCAAGCCTTTGAATATGCAACTATTTTCTGGTTGGCCTTAAATATAAATATTGTAGTAAGGAACTAAATTTTATCTATATTTGTCTAGTTTTATATCATAAATATTATCAATGAAGAATATTCTAAAGTATATGTTTTGCAAACAAAATGTTTTAAGATGTAAGAGAATAATGAATTACATAATACTATACTTTATAAACAGCAATTAATTTATATTACTTATAAAATAAAGCATTTTATAATTTTCTAATCCCATAAAATCTTGCCCTAAATACAGAAATTTTATCAATATTTTATAAAAAAAAAAAAAAAAAACTGTAGAATAAACTGTTTTATAAAAAGAAAAAACTGTAGACTGTGAAATGTATTCTAATTAAAACAGATATGTTAAAGCTATAATTTGCTTATATTTAAATTATGAAAAAATAACAAATTAGGAAATTTCATTTTGTTATACCAAAAGTTTTAATATTTTATTGAATGAAATTTTTTCTAAATTTTGTATAATGTTCAATTTTGTGATGTAAAATTTAATTTATGATAAGTAGCAAATTATGAAATTGTATTTGATAAATCAAAAAGTATTAAATTTTTTTGTACAATTTTACATAATATTTAATTTTATAATGTCATCAATTTTGTGAGTATTCTGGCTTTCATTGTAGTTGCAAGCATTTTTTCTCATTTCTGATGATATAATGGATCAGTCAATAACTAGAAGAGGAGAACCTTGTTGGTATAGAAAAGTAATGTTTTTAAATTTAATAGCTGATTGACATAGATGCTTTTTAAAGGCTTTTGATTTTTATATATGGATTAATTTTATTTTATTCTATTAAAAGGCAGATGTAGGATTATGTGCTATCAATGATGGTATAATGTTACAAAGTGGAGTTTATAAAGTTTTACGAAAGCATTTTGGAAATTCCGATATATATGTTAATATTGTGAATGAATTTCTGCAGGTAAATTTGGTTTATTATTGTTTTTAACTTAATTTTTGCATAAATCTATGTCTACATAATATGTTAATCTTTTGAATCATATAAAAATTGTATTTTTTATTTTTATAAAAATACATACTTATGATTTTTATTTTATCTTAATTTAAAATTCAGCATTATTTCATTGATCTAATTATAATACAGTTAGTCTACTTTATTATTTTATTTCAGTTAACCATTTATTTCAATAACTCTAAAAACTTAGTCATAATTATTAAATCTAACGACATAAATTTCTGTATAGTAAGTATCTATGTTTTAAAAAGAAAATATAGTAGGTAAAAAATAAATAAGGATTTTTATCAGTTTAATGCACAATGTACAAAACTATTTCTGAACAGTCTGTTGTTGTGTTTGTATTTGAGAGTATAATTATCAAATTAGTAACTAAATAATAGTAAAAATAATGAATTGACTATGTTATTATAGTTAATATGATATCATTTGAAGTCCTTTACTAAACTTAAACTTTTAAAAAAGAGAATGTATATTAGTATGAATACTTATAAATTATCAAAAAATAATCATTTGTTTTTTGAGCTACTTTATTAAAAGGAAATGATAAAATCCAACAAGCCAGTATGAGTTTGGTGCAGTTTAAAATTTTTGCAGCAAGTGCTGTATAATTATCTTAACAACTTAATTACATCACTTCATGCAATATATGGTGTTCAAAATCATGTTTGCACTCAAACTCCAATTTTAAATTGCAATCTCACACAATTTTAAACATTAAAATTTTTAATATTTCATTATAATTACTTACTGCAGAAATATTACAAAATTAATAACTAGAAACTAATTTCACAAAGATTTTGTGAAAATTAGAAGCTCTTTGAGGCAACATCTGGCATTACTTCCTTTACCCCACCACTCATTTACGACCGCAGAGGAGAAGGGTAACACTGAGGCAAAGAATTTTTTTTAGAGTTGAATTCTTTTGCGGGACAGAGAGAACTCCCTAAGCCTACTTAGATATAGCATTAATATGCTCGTAGAGACGCCAGTCTCTTTTATCCAAGTACACATTAGTTAGACTTCTTAAGCCATTTTATGAATAAGTGTTATATTAATGGAGACATCTGTCTATTAATTAATGCCTAATTAATTGTTTGGGATTCTTAAGCCAGCTTTTTATATAATTATTTTGAATGTTTGAGACGCCAGTCTGTTATGAATATATCTATGGGCTTTACAAGCCACATATTTGATTCCTAGTGTGTTTTGAGCTATGGTACTTAGCAAATAAATTAAAATTAGCATCTGACATTTTGTTATCTCATTCTTTGCTCCAAGACCTACACAATAAAAATTCTTTACCAATGGATCACCATTTTCGAAATTGAAGGAGGGAGAACTTTACTGATTACATATTACAAAACAAATGTCTTCATCTCTAGTCTATGTGATAAACTAAATATCACATAAACTAGAGTGAAAGACAACCAGGCAATAAAGCTAAATCTACAATGTAAATAATATGCATTTTTATGAAAACTCAGATTTTAATTAACTGGGTAATAGAGCCTACCTTAAAAAACATAATTAAAAATGCAATCTATCACCAGAAAGAACTAGGCAATGAAGCTAAATTAATAATGTCAATAAGATAAATTTTTATGAAAACTTGAGTTTGTAACTAAGCAATGCATTTCTCAATAAGTCTAAATATATGCATTTTCAATGTTTCTAAACAATGTGTAACATATTAGGAAACAAGAAAAATTCTCTTGATATATAATATAAAAATTCTAGAAGCAGCATTGGTATGACAAATGGACTTTATTCATTGCACGCTTTCCAGTAGTCTGATATTATATAACAGAATCTGGAAGAATCACATTATAAACTTAAAATAAACTTTCAGAATAAATTTTGCTTAATACACTTTAAAATAAAAATTTCACTTTATAAATTTAAGTATGAAATTGATAAATTTTCAAAAGAAATTAAACATTTCCCATGCTTAAATTTCAATCAAATGAAAATAAAAATCATCAAATGTTTCAATTGTTACTAACACTTCAAAAAATTTCATGCAAGTATACAGTCACATTATGTTATAAAAGGCACAATGACAGCCTAAAAAACAAAAAGAAAATGTTCCAACACAGTAAATAACAGTTTGGTACAATTAGCATTGTACTGGCTCATGGGATTTAGTCAAATGAAGCTATTGATATAGATTTAGATCTGTACATTTATTAACCTAAATAGGAAATATGCCTTGCCACTTAACTACTAGTTATTACAAAAATATGCATAATTTTTATATAATTTTTAAATAAATTTTTATTTAAACTTATGCTATTTACTTTACTGTATTTATAAAAAATTTTATTCTATATGGTTTATATATATCGGTATGTTAATTTTAAAAATAAAAATGCCTTTTTTGTTAAAAAAAATATACTTTTTTGTAGGGGACATAGGGAATTGTAAAATTAATAATTTTCTCTCATATTTTTTCCATATAAAAAAGATTGCAGCAGTGGTGTTTTTGAATTGAAACGCTCGTTAATATTAAGAAAATATAATAAGAATTGTTCCGTACCAGTGAAGGGCTGTTATAGCAGCCTATATTTTTCATTTTTTACATATATATCTTTATATGTTAAAAAAAAGAAAAAGAAGGGAGTAAAGATACTATGCTTGAGCAGTGCAGATGTAAAATGAGTGAGATGAATCAGCTACAAAAGATAAAGAGTATTTAATGTTAGAATTCCTGCAGTCTATTCATATATTTGAGCTATTGACACCAACAAGTATTTATGAAAAACTGTGTCCAGTTTTTGTTTGTGATGCTGTTTGTTATTTTTATTTATTAAGTTATAAACATAATGTCCTCTAAATTAAATTATTTATATTATGCAATTTGTTAAATTGGAATATATATTTTACAATTAAAATATTTTTATATTCATATAAAAGTTGATTAAAGTATGTTCATTTCTGTCACAGGCCACTGAAAAGACAGCTTATGGACAATGCTTAGATATGTTATGTAATCCTCCATTTTCTAAACCAAACTATAACTGTTATACCATTGAAAAGTATCGTAGCATAGTAGAGTACAAAACATCCTATTACACTTTTTGCTTGCCTGTTCAGCTTGCAATGCATCTTGTAAGTAGAATTTTCCTTGCTTGTATTAGTAATATCTGCTGCATTCATTTGAAAAAGTTAATTGTTATTATTATTATTTTTGGTAAATTAATATTACAAGTAGTCTTGCCTTGCTCAATCAATTTTATAAATTTTAATCAACAAATTTTTATCATTTTAAGGTAATGTTTGAATATATTTATCAAAATAATCTTTATGCCTGAGACTGAAATGTTAGCACTCTGGATTTCAGTTCTATAATTCATGAATTTCAATTCTCATCTTGTTTTTTTTTTTTTTTTTTCTTGCAGTAGTTTGAAATCTAATTTGTATCATATGTTCTGCATAAGTTAGCCATCATATGCAATATAAAAAGTTACAAACTAAACTATATATTTTCTTAATTCAGAGAAGTATTAAATTATTCTTTAATTGTGTAATTTGTGACTAAATGACTATTGTAATTTTACATTTGGCAGGCATAAGTTTAAATTTTACCTTTATTTTAATATTTAGCATGATTAAAATCAGCTTTAAACTATAAACCACTGTCAAATTAGTTGTTGTGAGCATTGAGTAACTTTAAATTGAAAAATTGTTCAAATGAAATCAGTAGGTAAATTAACTTTCTTTAAAAAAATACATAAATTTTTTATACATTTGTAAAATTTCAATCTTTATTTAGGATTTACTTATGAATAAAAACGCAATTTTTTAAAATATCTTACTACAAAATCATGTTTTAAATTTGATACGACAGATTTATTTCAAAAAGAATATGAGGTACTTCTCTTAATTTATATTAATTTTATTTATATACTACAGAAGGCACTCGTTTTTACAAATCTTTAATTTGTGAACACTCACAATTTAAGAACTAGTAACTAGTCCCTCGCTGATACCATAGACACAATGATAAATTTTACTCCCATTTATGAACTAAAATTTTGAAAAATCTCTTTTTTTGTATACTTTGTTTCTAACAAATAGCTTTCTTTTCCACTTTTTAAAACTGTTTTATTTTTATACTGATATTTTTCAATTTTCTTATTTGATTTTCTTTTAAATCTTCCCGAGAGCTTGATTCGTTCTTGAATGAAGCAACACATGCAAACAATCCAGGCATTGTGGGAACACTAATCAACGATACACGAATATCAAACATGATGAGAAAGAACACTGGTACCAAATTCTACTCCTGTCCTCCCTGTACCTAAGAACAAGAAAGGGTAAACAACTCTTCTCCCCCTGTATGTTAGAATGTAGATTGGGGAAAAACTCTTTAAAAAAAGTTTGACGTCTGGCTATTCAGTTGTTGGGTTTATTTGAGCAACTTAATTGATGAAGTTTCATTTGTCGAGTTGAAATGGAGAGGAAGAGTCAGCCATTTCAGGGATTTGTCTTAATTGAAGAAATGAATGTGTTTATTAATTGAAGTAAAAAAGAATTCTTTAAGAAGTTGACGATAAAACATTAAATAATACAAAAATTGCCAAAAAATATGAAATTTTCCTAAGATCAGCCATTCAACCATTTTAAACCCTACCAACAAAAGTGCTTCCTCTCAAAAATGTTGTAGAAAAGCAAAACATCCTAAACTGGGAAAATCTTTGCCTGCTTGACTGAGAAAAATGAGAGCAGTGAACATTTCTTTTGATGATAATGTTAAAGAGAAATCTAACTGCTTTGTTATGAAACTGGACATAACATAATCCCAAGTATCAGACATTTAGAGAAAAAATAAAACCAGACATAGTTTGAAAATTTTGTGGGGAAAAGAGAATCAATAAAATAAAAGTGCTTTTAAGTATGAATCTTGTTTTTCATTTGTTTCTAATAATGCATTCTAAATAATTCTTTCTAATAATATTTTATTTATAAAGAAAAAATAATTTAGTAAAAAAATCAGATTTTAATAACACATCTCATTATTTTCCTCTTTTACGAACTGCTTTGTTGGCCCCTGCGAGTTTGTAAAAATGAGTATTTACTGTGTGTACTTCTCTTAACTCAGTATTAAAGCTTTATAAAATACATGAGATTACTTGTGTATATGCAAAACTAAATGTATAGAAATTTTGCATCACAGAATTATTGAATTTAATTCCATTTTTTTATAAATATCAATCTACAAATATTAAAATGAATTTTCAGAAAAAACTTCTAATGTATTTGGGAATGGCAGTATATTAAGATTGAAAAATAACACTTTAAAATATTTCAATTTTAATATTTTATTTCCCATAAATCATGTCCTTAGATGTGGTACTTTTTCCTATTGTTCCAATAAGTATCTACTAATTATTGTTAAATTTGATCTCTTTAAAATTATTGATAAAAAGAAATAAAATTTACTTTTAGTTCAGTATGCATTCTACTAAATTTGTATGTTCAGCATACATACAAATTTACTGTATACATTCTTACAGTTGATTTAAGAAGAATTTTGATCTGATATGCTAATAAAATTGCACTGAAATATTTTTGGTTAGCTACATGCTAATTCTCTTACTTTATATGGAATTATACATTGAGTATTGAGAATTGTAGCTAATATGTTTGTAATTTTACTTCCTTAATGTTTTAATCTTCAATCCAACAGTTTGAATTTTTAACTTGTCTTATATTTCTTGCATTGAATATGATTGATTGTGATTTGGAGTTATTTTGAATATATCCTTTTTTCATTACTAATCATGTGGAAAATGTATCAGATGCAAAAACTTATTAACAATGCCAAGGTAATAACTCAGTTTAAATTGTTGATCTCGATCAAATTAGCTATTGTGTAGAAAGAAAAGAATTGTAGCAAACAATACTCCTAATAATGAATTTCATGAAAAATCTTATTTTTCCAAAAATTTTTAAGTTATAGTAAAATTCTAAATATGTTTCACACAAATCTCCATGTATACTTTTCACTGTCTGAAAATGTACTGAATTTTTTGTCATAAAATATGCCGAACTATGTGAAAAATATTCTCAAAATACTTTCTGCTTTTTCTGTTTTATTACTTTCTTGCTTTTCAATCTTTTATTATTTGTATGACTATTAAGCTTTAAACCTAATCTTTGAACTAATATAAAAATAATTGTAAAAATGGTATATTTTTATAATTTTTCATTTATTCCTTTTTTTATCAATTTTATTTGAAGATACTTCTATTTTTTCCAAAAATTTTTAAATATTCATTGTTTGAGCCAAAGTAAATCAATATGATCTCTGTGTCAACCTATTTTTATATATAATTATATATAATCTGTAACATTTTATATATTATAATGTGTGTGTGTATATAAATATATAATTTATGCATGCTTCATTTTTTTAACTTGTTTTTCTAGGTTGGTAATAAGACTGAAGAAGATTTTAAATTAGCTAAAAAAATATGTCTGGATCTTGGTCTTTTGTTTCAATGTCAGGTAATTTTGGTTCTAATGAGTGTCATTAATACAGTACTTAAATAACTTCAGACTATTTATGTAAATAATTTTAGACTATTATTGTGTTCATAAATCTAATTTTATTGCTATTTTAATAAACTTCTCTGTGGTATGACATCCCATGTGGGACAAGGCTTACTATCCCAATATCAGTTTTCATGACCAAGGGTTATTGCTACTTTAAGAGGATTATATATATTTTAATATTTGTTTCCTCATTTCTTACTTATTGAATTTATAATTTTAAATCTTGATTGTTTGAAAACTCATTTTTTATTTTTTAAAAGTTTTGAGAAAAAGGAATTATATTTTTTCCTGTTAATGAAAATTTTTATCTATTTATAAAAAATATTTTTTTAGACATTTTGAAAAGAAAAGATTGAAGATGCCATTTAATAATAATATATATGCTGATAGTAATTTATGGTTTTCTTTTAAATTGCATCACAAAAAAATTTAATGATACTCAAGATTTTTACTAGATATTTATTAATTTTAATTTAGCACTAATTAAGCAAAAAATTGGAAATTTTGCTAGTGGGTTATGCATGTGTATGCATTTTTTGTTAATAAAAAATATTTCTATTTTTATTCCTATATAATTTATTGTATTTCTTGATTTATTTTTAAATTAAAAGTTTTTTTCATAACTACTACTTTTGTTGTTTTCCTTTACTAGATAAAATAATCAATCTCATTCAATATTGAACAACAGGAGATGGGTGTTGCATTTCTACTTTCTTCATGCATATCTGACTGGCTAATTGCTTGCAAATATTTTAATTTTTCTGCCTTAGGACATATGAGTACATTTCTGTATTTAATAAAATTCTTCTTGGAAGGCGGAATATAAAAAAATATTCAATTCAAATGCCACTTGCCAGGTATTGCGTTATCCATTCAGTGGGATTAAAATTATGAATATCAAAGTGAAAATTCTTTCTGATGATAAGTATTTTGTTTTCTTAAGGAATTTTTAGTCTTTAAATTTTAGAAACAAGAAACTAAATTCAAAATAGAAATCAAAATAATCGACTGTAAGTTATTATTCAAAGCTATATAATTTTCCATGTTAATATTAATATGTATTTAATCTTTTCATGTATTAGGACGATTACTTAGATTGTTATGGTGATCCAAAAATAACTGGCAAAGTTGGAACAGATATTGTACAAGGTAAATGCTGTTGGTTTGCTGTGACATTTTTGGATAATGCAAAGGAATCACATAAAAAAGAATGGATGGTAAGTGCTGATCCTTCCTTTAATCTTTTTTAGAATTCATTCTTTATGAAATCCTTTTATTTAATTTATGCAATTAAATAACCATTGTCAAATTCTTTATCAAGTGTGCATTAATAATAGCTTTTTTTAAGAGGAAAAAAATATGTATATATATAATTTAAAATCAATTTTAACAATTCTGTAAATTTTTACTTAATTTGAAATCAGTCTGATTTGGGAACAAGTTACAGACTACTTAAACCAATGATTCTCTACCCTTTTTTTGTCACAGTACACTTTTCATGATTTCAAAATTTGACAGCACACAAAGAAAAAGATAAGTTTAAAGGATGTTTACTTACTTATAATACATACTGTACACTGTATAAAATAGTTTATGCTAATAATTTTGAATGTAAAATAAAATAATATGTACTATGAAAAAAAATTTGCATTTATTAAGTTAATAATTACAAAATAATAGAAATACTTTTATTGGGAAATTTGAGTTTAATTTTTTGATAATTTCATATATATATATTTGGGCATAAGATAATGCTGCTCTCCTATTGTCTTCTAAATTTAACAGTTTTGATCTTTTTTTTGCTTTTATGTTGGTTAATACTGAAATTTCAGATTCACACAAATAAGATGTAGGAAATTGTAATTGTAAATACAAGAAAAATTTCTTCACATGTAACAAATATTTTACTTTATGAAAGGTCACAGTTATCAAAGATAAAAACAGTTTATAAAAACTATTTTTTAACCATAAAAAATGTGCTACAGAACTGTAAAAATATGTTTTCTGTTTACAAGTGCACTTTTCCTTAACTTAAAGAAATTTTACTCTTGATAGAAAAGCATAATAATTTTTAGTATAAATATTTCTAAAATTTGGCAGCACACAAGGTACTGCAACGCAGTGGTTCAAAATCACTGACTTAGATTGTCATTTTGAAGACAAAATTCATGTTTCTTGTAATTGAGATTTGTATGATCATAATTATCAATTAAAGCTGAAGCAAAATAAATGCTTCTGCTTTAATTGATAATAGTCTGAGAATGTTGAAGCAGGTATTTCCAATTCATAACTGCTTCATTTGTTTTCACTAATGAATTTAATAGAATAATTTATATAATTTTTGATAAACTTTATAGTTCTATTTATATTTAGTTGTATTGTATTTTTCTGCTTTTTATTTCTTCTATATCTTTATTTTTTATTTATATATCTTTTTATTTATTTTTATCTTTCAGTAACTTTATTTTAAGTTGTAGTTTATCATATTTTACTTTTTTATTGATATATATTATTTCTTATGCATGTAGAATGTCAATCCTTTTTGCATATTATTTTTAATTACATTAAAAGCAAATCTTGTTTCTTAAAAACTTTTATACAATTTCATTATTTGTAAAATAATTAGAAAAAAATTTAATCTTTGTTTTATGACATAAATAATATTTAAACAATGAAAATAATAAAAAAACATATATTTTCCCTAATTTGATTATGGTTTTTAATAATCTTAAGTAGACAATCACAGTTTTGTTTGAAATGTATATTTAAATCATAGTATTTTTTGAAAATTATGAATCACTTAAACTATGATTATGTAGTTCTTGAATATTTTGAATTCTCTATTATCAAATTTCCTACTTTTTCAAGACAAGTTCGTAGAAGATATCAGAAAAATCTGGCAATTACTAAAGTGGCATCTTTTATTTATTTACTGTAGAAATTACAAGAGTTGTCAAAAATAATGAAAACCCTCTTGAAGAGAAATGTTTTGATGTGATTGCACATTTGGCAGTTAAAACTACTGTAATCCTCATTGAAGCAGTCATACACTATTCTGTATGATGGTAAGTGCCATGTTGTACCATTCCTTACCCAGGAACTGCTCTAGCTCCTGGAGAGATGCATGATTCTAGCTCCTGGAGAGATGCATGATTCTTTCAAAATAGGCAGCTGGAACATGATGATAATTTAGTCTGGTGATTGTACAAGCCACAGGAGGTGTAAAAATGAATCCTCATGTGCCTGAAATCATTATTGAACAATTTGTGGACAGTTAATCAGGGAATTATCATTTTGATATGTATAATCTCTAAAAAGCAACTTCTGTCCTATACAATGCAATTGGTTTGCTAAAAGAATAATATAGTCGGTGCTAATTATCTGCCTGTACCAGGTGACTTGTTTCAAACTATGAGCTGAAACCATAAACCATTATGAAAGCACCCTATTTCTTCATTTTGAACTCCATGTTTCAGTAGATTATTATTTTTTTTCTGATGATAACTTCAGTTTACCAGGACTCAAATAACCAAGAGCCTTTATCCATCAGTTATATATGCCAAATTCTTTTTAAATCACTTCAAATGTATTTTCATAAATTTTTTAAGCTGCCTAAATGAGTTTTGGACAAATATTTTATGAAATTTATATTCTCATTAAAGAACTTTTTTAATATTTCCTTTTATAGGAAAATTATGCTATGCCTGATCCAAAATGTGTTGCAGAGGTCATGCATCTTTATAAGGAAATGAATTTACTGGAAAAATATAAAGAATTCGAACATATTCTGTTTAGTGAAATACATTCTTCCATTATGGAAAAAGTTATTGATAAATCGATGCAAGATTTATTTATTTACCTCTTGAATAAAACATATAAAAGAGAAAAGTAAGGAAATAAATTTTGATTGTTAGTGTTTGTATGGTACTTTTTAGATTTCGAAATTTCTTTTTTCATTAATATTATGTTGTAAGAATAATGCATTATGTATTAACAAAAGAATTATGCTTTCAAATGAATTATTTTCATTGAGCAAATAATTCACAATTTTCTTTTTAATGCAAAAGCAATGTTTTATAACTAAATTGTCATATCATTTGAATTATGATTGATATTAACAAATCTTTTAAGCATTCAGAAAGAAAAATATTTCATATTTTCTTTTTCTTTAGAGATGGTTGCCAATTTTCCATCCTTGGGATGAATTTCCATATTTTGAAAGTTTTTGTGTAAATGTTTTTATTAAGATGCTAGTTAATGACAATGATGATGAACTATAAGATTACCACAATGTTTCAAAATAAATTTTTTAAAAATCTAGAATTTCTATACATGTAATAATAAAATTTTTTTTAACCTTAACTACAGATTAATAGTGATATGTCCAGTTTTACAATGTAGGTTTAATTTGTCATTATCTTGACTAGCAGATTTATTGTGCGACTGATTAAATCCACAGTAAAATCATTATTTGAAAATTTCAAAACTTATTAATTGTAAGTTGGCAAAATCTGATAGAATTGAGATTTGAAACACATGTATATGGTGTTTTTTTTCATTAGTGTATAAATTTTAAATCAATTTTTAAAAAAATTCCAAGGGATGCAATATAGGTATTCAGAATTAAAAATGTTTTTTTAGCATTACTATAAAAAATAATGTAAATAACTACAAGATAAAATATAAATGAGCATATATAGGTTATGTAAAAATTCAAAGTCTAAATGTTTTAGAGAATTTAATTCAGTTATAACATTTAAAAAATTCAATGAAGCATTAAATAAAATTTTAAAGTAATGAGCTCTTATATGGTTACTTGAGATTCATCTTCTTATTTGAATGAACGATAATATTGGTCTCATTATGAAAAGACTGATACATTTTTACAAAAATAAATATGGCAGAAACTTTTTGTAAATGAATTGCTTTTTTAAAAATTTTCGCATCCAAAATTATTGAACTTGTAGTGATTTACTCTGAAGAAAATTATTTTTATGACTTGCTTTCTATTTCCGTCTTGGTAGCTAAAACTGGGTTCCCATGTTTAGATAATTCTTGTTAATGATTGAACAAAAATTTTGCTTAAAGTATATATTTTGTAGTATAATTCTTTCAATTGTTATACATTTTTCATGACTAACATGTAATTATTTCTTTAAAACTTATGTTTAATGTTTAATGCCAATATGTTGCATTTTATTTATGATTTTTAGGAAACAATGATAATACTGTTGTAGAATGTCAAGCAGTTGTGGAAAAATATGTGTAAAAAGTCATGTTCTATACATCATCTTAAATGTAATTTAAGATGATGTATATTTAATTTTATTTTTTCATATTTATAATTTTTTTAATATTCTGTATTTACAATTGTAATACCATTAGTTATTTATTAGTTTATATTTTTATCAGCTGTGTTTGAAAGTTAAAGTGAAACTAATGATTTAAGCATTTATTTAGATCAAACAATAGCTCTGTTGTTAAATATACTTGAAAATTATTCAATCAACTATATAACTGTACTTACTTTAATGTTTGGAATTTTTGATTTTACTTATTTTTATGAATTACAGGGGTGTTTGTGCTCCGGGGAAACCCCGGAAATTCCTGGGATCGTCGTTCAAAAGGAAGTAGGAATAATAATGAATTATTTATTTTGATCTGGGAAATTTTGTTTGCTTTGAAAGCAGAAAACGCAATAATTAGGTCATTCAGTACTTCATAATTGTAATTTTTCATTTCCCTCCCTCTCGAAACTCCAAAATGTCGGTAGTAAGTCGGTAATAGTTTCCGGGGATTTTTTGGGGTCCCACAAACACCCTTGGAATTATCTCACAGTCAATACTCTTTTTACTCTTATAATTTTACATTTATATTGTAAAAGTTTTTGAGTAGTTTTTATATTAATTTGTTGTATTTTTGAGTTCATTTTGTATTTCAGCCTGGGGCATTTTAGTGTTTAGCTAGTTTTATTTTTCATATATTTATTCATATGTGTGTTCATGTGTGTATATACTTTTTATACCTCCTTTAAAAAAATTTATAGAAAAGTGGTGTATTTTTATAAATAAAGCTAAATATATATATTTCTAAAAATATGTTGTTTTTATGAAAGTTTATTTTATGGCAAAAAATATTGTGTGTAATTTCAACAATTTTTTACTTACTTTTTTGATTAATCATACACATGTATCAATATCTTATAAACTATACAATGACTGGTGAATATACACTGGAGAGTTAAAACTTAGTCTTCAGACTACATTGATTATTTAAATACAAACAGTTTAAACTAAAATTGTTAGTACATGAGAAAAAAGAATTTCGCAATTGTTGATAGTAGTCTAAAAATATCACAACCAATTGGAAATTTCGGTACACATTTACTCGATTGCAATTATTATTGCTGTAGATACTTTTATTACACGGTAGTAAAACTAAAATAATATTAGGTTAGGTTTCATGGTTATAATTGTGCTAACTCACCATAATGACTACCTCTTGATGTTGTGAGTGATATGTGATCAAGGACCAACCTATCTTAACTGGGACCCGGATGAAAGTTTCTTTGGGAGCTCGTTCTGTTTAACAACTACAAATTTTCTATTCGATTTGTAAGCTCCTGTGTTGTATGAGCCTGGGGAAACTGGCCCTGGCTTAATCGGATTTTGCATGTGATCTTGTAGTAAATATGTATATTTTATTCGGAATGAAAGCATCCTTTATATAATTACATATGTGTTTCAATGAAAAGGCTATTGATCTAAGTGAGTGTGACAGAAATGCTGATTTTGATGGCTTGAAGACTCAAAATGAGCATCTCCGAAAGTTCATGGTTTGTTGACTGCTTGCAGGCTGTTTTTTATTTCTTTTAAAAATGTGTGCAAAAAGTGAATGAATGATGGTGAGATGAGCAGTAGAGAGAGGGAGAGACCACAGAGTATTGGATGTTCACACATCTTTAATGATAAAATATCAGTAGCTAACCTCTGTAAAATAAGATAGTCGTCCGACAGTGGCTGAGTTAACGACTGGATACAGTATGAGTCAAAATGGAAGTATTTCTAAGGACATAAGTCGCGGGTGTTTGTCACAAGAGAATACCTATTATTAATGTAGGAGGGAAGTAGGGAATTCTCTTTAGTTGATTCAGATCGTGAAAGATGGTTAGACATTTTCTAATATTGTAATTTGAAGCTGCAGAGATGTCGACAATATTTTTAAAAATAACTTTTGATCCGATTGTTAAATGTCTTCAGATGAATATTACTGGTTATGACTGACTGGCTATAGGAGACAAAGTTATTGTTCATCAGAAAGTGATGCACTGTAGAAAAATAATTATTTGTCTTTTTAATAATTTAAGAAATAACTGGAATATATATAATATATATATATATATATATATATATATATATATATATATATATATATATATATATATATATATATATATATGATAAAGATAAGAAAATTAAATAGTCTTTTTTTACATATTTCTAATAAATTAAAGAAAATGGTTTGTTGAGAAATAAATATATCAAGAAATTTCTAAGTTATTACATAATGATTTTTCCATCCACAGGGACATTTTTAGAACCAATTCTAGTATATTAATTTTTAACTAGATTTTTGTCTTAAATTTTAAACCGAATTAACCTTTAAAATCGATTTTTTAAGTTTATTTTAAGCTGGATATATTGCTCATTCTCTAATTTGTATGATAATCTACATTTTGTGACTGTGTGACTGTTTCTTGGGTGAGGGAATTGAATTTTGTGAACGACACTCTAATTGAAATGATTGGGGAGGAAACAAATATTTATGCTACAAATTTATATTTACAAGGGAATACTCTTACCCCAAAATCGAGATCACGTCAGTGGTATCCCACTGACAGTCAAGAAATGAAAATTTTTCTCGGTCTTCTGATATTACAGAGAATAATTACTAAAAATAAATACGCTCAAAAAATTATATAAATTTTTCACTGCTTCAGTTGTACGACACAAAAACTGCTAATTTTTTTATTTTCAATAAAAAAAAACTTTCATAACCGAACACATTTTCTTTTGAGAATAATGTGGAAGCTTAGATATATAAAAATCCTAAGTAAATCTAAATAAACACTTTACAGTTAATTTTTAACGTTTAAAATTTCTAAAATGCAAATTTGAAATCTAATAAATGAAAATAAGCATAAGAAAGGATTTCAGATTTAAACCTTATATAATTTTTTATTAAAGGAAAGAAAATTTTTCATAAAAATATAATTAGAATATTTTATTAGCAATAGTAAAATAAGTATCTTATCAATTAAAAAAAGAATAAATACGCAAAGAAAATTTATAATTCTCTATTAAGATTAAAAATTTTAATTAAGAGACTATATTTTCCTATACAAAGTCTCTTTGAATTCGAGACTCAAATAAACGTTTTATATTCGTAGTATTATTATGTTACGAATGTGAAAACATTTTTATAAAAATACTCTTATGAAAAAATGAAGTCTTAGTATATTGTTAGATATTATTTTAAGGGAATTGAATCATAGGTCCACACACACAAAAAGAAAGTAACTCATTATAAAATTTCTTCATTTCTCTTTTGCACTTTTGCGAAATTAAGTAAAAAAGATAATTTTACTTTTTATTTTTAATTATATCTAAATATTAGTTTACACATACGCTAGGAATATAAAGAAAAATAATTCAAGTAATATAAACTCGTATAAACAAATCTTCTATTTAAGTTGGAAAAAATTAACCATAACAATTTAAACTACTTAGTAAATGCACTGAAATTAGATAAAACAGATTAACCAATAAAATCAATTTTCATGTACTTTTTTCCTATAATATATGATATTTTATCTAAAATTCATCAGTTTCAAATTGAGAAAAAGCAATTTAGCTTGTAAATTTCTGCCTTAACAACTTTAAATAAACAAAAAATTACGTTTAGTAATCAGAGCATAAAAAGTCCATACATCAATGATTTAAGAATAATTGTTATCCTTTGTACTTCGTATTAATCACTAAGTTAACATGAAAACACTGAAAAATTTCATTTTAAATTACACTATAAATAGTTATTTATTATTTTTACTTTCTATAAATAATACAAAAAATTGTGAGGTATGCTTTTTATTTTTATCCACTTTTATTTGGATGTACAATTCATTCTAGAAAACTGCTAAATATAGGCAACCCTATACAGGGTAGTTAAGTGGAAAGTTACATCCTTCTTCCAAATTCTCCGCCGTGACAGTTTTCGGGGGGTATGAAATTTTCCCATTGAGAGCGATTAAATAACCCAAGACTTTTGACCAGTTCAAGGAAAGTAAGTAATATACGAAGAAGTACAACATCTGGTTTTGAGGAGGGAACACTTCGCACATTCATAAAATATTCTGAGACGCTGAGTCGGTTACGAACCAACCTGCCCTTCGCAGTCTAATCACCATGCCCATCGTAAACTCGTCTGTCTGCTGGAACTGATGGAACCCGTCGATGAGGGCTTGGCATTTTCTGCAACTACACGCATCCTTTGCAATTAGAACAAACTTTTAACGATTATTTTAGAAGCAGCAATGAGACACCGTAAATATTGCCCACGCTGCTGGTTCATCGCCTTGTATCTTATCCTACGTGCACATTTCACATTTATATAACTAGGTAAGGTACGTTTACCCTGAAATTTGCATAATTTTCTGGCCACGAGGTCTTGGTGTTGCATTCTCAATACCGGGAAGTGCACATATATATAACATAGTATGCCCGTTAAAGTCGCTTGCCATTCTCTTCTTAACTTCGGAACAGCTGCTGGCTACCCAAAATTGAATCAGAGATACATTCAGTAGAATTTATTTAAAAGATAATATACGTCATACAAAGATCAAATGATTGAAATCACAGCATCGTGTGACTGACAAAATCAGTAATAGTGTAGCCGGCAATTTTTTCTATAACCCTTGTCACATGCCTCGACATAGAATCAGAGATTTTAAATGCCGTCCATGATGCTTCTGCTTTTTGCCAAAACTTATTTGTTATAGCAGCCAGTGATCATACCACGCCAGTTGTGTAAGTATGGACCAAACGTTTTCGACTGGTGATAGATATCAATTGACGTTTCTTAGGGATCCAATAACGAACTCTGATTCTAATCAATGTACAGGCTACACTTCCATGCATGACTTCATTGTATTCTTTGCGAACAATTAAAGTGTTCAGGAATATTTAGCCAAGGCGATGGGATATTTTTATTCAAGGGACAAATCACAGAATTCTAATAGTTCTTAGCTGTAAGAATTTGTTATTATCATTATAGGACACGTAATTAACTAAAGAAGACTTTTTCGTACTGGATTCCCGTCTCTCAGTAATTTATACACTTCTCTTATTCTGTTCGGATAAAATTGGTTTTAGCATCTACCAGTTCTTCTGTTTTTAATGAGCCTTGAATATTACTCCATTTCTTTAGTTTTATGACAAATTTGTTTACCCAATCAGTAATTCGCTCTAATTTTTCGAAAGTACTGCAGTTTGCTGATATATTATATATATAGGAATTGTAAGAGTTCTTCAACTAGACATTCATATATTGGAAAACCTGATTACCTTTCTTCTTGCATTTAAGATCATCAGTTTCTTCCACCTCAGTTTTTTCAGGTTGTGACCAATACTCTTCAGATTGTTGTAGCCACTCTAATCCATGGAGCCAAGAAGAATCTTTAAGCAATTGAGAAAGTTGAGTTCTTCTAGAAACAATGTCAACAGGATTCATTGCTTTTGGGCAGTGATACTAACTCAATGGTGACGATCTCATCTTGATTTCTAATAAATGATTTAAATTTTTCAGGAGCTCCTTTAATCCAAAAGTAGGCAATTTTCGAATTTTTCCAATAATACGGTATAACCAAGTTCAGAGCTTAAAAAATGTTACTGAGGAATTTAGCTGACAAGACTGCTATAAGTTTCAATATTAACAAGGTTATTCTGTTTTTAAAATCAATGAAAATTATTTTGATCTGTAAATCAAGTGCTGTTATAAGTAAGTACGCAACTGACCTTGCATATTAGGATCCGAAAAAAGATCTAGCTGGGGAATTTTGAAATTATCAACCGGAATTTCTGCAAAATAATAGCGTGGTGCAGAAATATTTATGATTTATGGAATTTCATTATGATTAGACTCTTGATTCGTAAAGTAAATTGTTCCAAAAATCTCAATCGGTCAAATATTCATCTTGAAACTTGTAGTATAAATCTCTTAGTTTCTATTCTTTTTGACACCAGTTCGATTAATCCACGTATGTCAAAATATTTATTTCAAATGCAGCAGGTGAAAGCGAACACAGTTCTATCACCAGGAAAGTGGATACAGAGAAAAATACAAAATAAAGAATAAACAAGAAGACAGGAAATATGTACAGAGTTATGACCTAAGGCCGATAAGAAGTTCTCATGCCTCCCAATACCGGGAGTAGATGCAATTTTTCTTCAAAGCGGGACATAGCGGAAGGTGGTCTGTAGTCATCGCCTGATGGCCGCTGCAGAGGGGGCAGGCAGGGCTACTGGCAATCTTGAGATTGTAGAGATGTGCATTAAGGCAGTCGTGCATTGTTGTCAGACGGAACGCAGCAACAGCTCTGTGCCTAGGGTAGTCCGGAAGATTACGGATAGCTGTGCTCCAGGCTTTATTGATTATACTTTCTTCTAAGTTGGAAGCATGTGAGTTTTTTACGGCAAGTTTAATTTTTGAGGCGGCTGATCTATAGCAAACTGCATGTGGGTTTGCATGATAGTGCATCCCTTTTTGGCCAACCTGTCTGCGGCTTCGTTTCCAGGGATGCCACAGTGTGATGGTATCCACTGTAGGACTACTAATTTTCCCCTTTCCTGGAGACTCCAAAAAAGGGAACGACACTGCTGGATAGTAGCAGAATCAGGGTCCTGACAGCAGTTAACTATTGCAAGGATCACCGCTTGAGAGTCAGAAAGAATAGCAGCCCGATCAAATAGAGATTGTTGGGCATTAAAAATCTGTAGAGTCGTTCTTATTGCTGCAACTTCGCCATCAAATACAGTCTTTGTGGGTCCAAGGGAGAAATAGTGTGAAAAGTACTCTGAGTGGATGCCGCTTCCCACGTTACCGCAGGCATCTAGCTTCGAGCCTTCTGTAAATACATGTGTGCATTTATTAGGAGGGAAACGTGTATGGATACGTATGTCAAAATAAGATAAGTCTTTTGTTTTCACACGCTATGCTAATACTTTGCAAGGAAGATTTCCTTCTTCTCTTTGGATTCATAATCTCTAATTAAAATTATACAGCTCTCTTCTCATAATTTTTGTAAATCTTCAAAATTAGTTCGCCATTTATCTAACTGTTAGTTTACTTCATTGAAAATTTCTTTGGTTTTTATCGTAACGAATAAAATTTTTGCTCTACAGTCTCAAGACTTCCGATTATTTCATCCATGTAGATATTATCTTTTAAGAACGAAGCAATTTCAGGATAGGTTTTAAAGTGATGTTTAATCATCGCCGCCAATAAGAAAGGTTGGTTGGTTGGTTTTAATGGCGCAAGGACAAGCTGCGCACCACACACACAATAAGAAAGGACTACTATTTATCCCGATCAAAACTAGTGAATCTGTAAACTTATAGGTGGCTTAGAATTATCCGCTAGGTATTTGTTAAATAAAAATCACGAGAAACGTCTTTATTTCCTTCTGGGATTAAAATATTCAAAAAGGCTTGTCGCATGTCAATCGTAAAAGCTGTGTGCATAAGTCTAAATGTCAAAAATTTCTGGATACAGGTTTGGATCAACATGCAAACAATCATTCAAAAAGAGAGAATTTGAGCATCAAAGACCAAACGAAATTTACTGGTCGCAGGACCATCCTGATTGATTTCTCTATACCAGTGTTTCTCAAACTTATTTCTTCTACCGCCCTCTTTGAAAATCAATTATTTTTCATCGCCCCCCACCAATTTTTATACACTCCTAAAACTTAAAAACTACAATTTCATTACTTTAATTAATTTAGTTATAGTGTACTATATTAGTCGGTTCTGGTGTTTAAACTTGCATTTTAAATTCTAAATTAGAAATTTTTACCAGTGAGAGCTATTAAAACGCAACTTTATAATATTAATAAATATTTTAATCAAATTAAACGAAACAATATAGATAGGTAATCAATTTTAGTTTTTAAACTAATCTAATGGGATGGATGAATTTGATGATTTTTAACAAGTTTGTTGATATCAGGTTCGATTTTACTCAAAAACAGTCGTAAGTTGCCGCGTTTGGCAACTTGCAAATGATTTCTCTTTTTAGTAAGCAGCGTTGTCACAGCGCTAAATCCACGTTCACACAAATATGACGATGGGAATGATATCAAAAACTGTTGAACGATCGACCACAATCCAGGGTACAACTGCGGAATTAACTTTTGTAGCCAAAATTGTTGGTAACCATTTTTAAATTTGATTTTTATTTCCTCATTCGTTATCAGTTCTATAAGTTCTTCTTCCAGCTGGGATGATATTGCTATGTTGACATTTGAAAAAAGATCTAACACCCAGTCTAGTATTTCCAATTTCAAAATGTCCTGAAATCTTTCAATGAAATCACTGAAGATTTTCCAAATGTTGGCAGTAGACGAGCAAGTCGTCGTAGTTGCAGGATACTGATAAATTGGGAAAATTATGGAACTCACGTCTGCCGATATTCTTCTTGTGTAAGAGCAACTTGGCTACGAAAGAAGCGACGATATTTTTAGGTTTTATTAAGTTCAAGTCATCGCCTTGAAGTTGGAGATTCATATCATTAAACAAAATATATAGGTCTGTCAGGTATGTGATATCATTCTTTGATGAGGTTTTTGCCCAATGTTGTGTCTTTGTTTTCCAAGAACTCTATGACAGAGTCAAACAGATTGTAAAAACGAGTCAGACAATTTCCTTTTGATAGTCAACGCACTTCTGTGTGAAAAATCAATCTGTTAAAATCTTCATCATAAGCAACACAAAGCTGATTAAATAATATGTCATTTAAAGAGTTGTTTCGGATTTTATTGACTGCTCTGATGTTGCAATAATTGAAACAGCCGTTCACTTATATTTCTAGCAACTAAATGCTGTCTATTTATAACGCAATGTACAGTAATCACATCAGGAATTTTGTTTTTTAAGTACGACATGAAGCTTTTTTGACATCCTGTCATAGCTGGAGCACCATCTGTAGCAGCTGATATAATATTCTTCAAGGGAATTCCTTTTTCATCAAGAAACTTTTCCAGTGTTTTTGTTGTAAATAATATAATGCAAGTAATCGCAAAGAAACACAAAGTAAGTATATTATCGTTTGTAAAACTGTAGTCTTCTAAGACGTCCGCAATCGTCTGCTGCGCTGCTTTCTGATTAGTGGTTGTGTTCAAGCCGTCCAAAATCTATAAATACACAATGTTCTGTTCTATTAGTTTAGTATATGTATAATTTCTTTCTTTGTAACTTGCTTCATTAAATATTATTTTTGCGATTCATGGACTCTTGTTCGTTTAACGAATTTCAACAGCAGAGCGTGGTTTTCACTGTCATAAATTGAAAGCAGTTTCTAGTTTTAATTTATTGTTTGATAGAATAAATTTATCAATAAGCAATGGCTTCGCTGCATGGTTTGTATGGAGTAAATCCATTTGATGGGAAGAACTTTCCTGTTTGGCGGCGACGAGTGGAAGCTGTTTTGTCTGCGAAAGAACTGGAAACATACTTAGTTAAGGAGCCCGATGTGAATAAGGAAGCAGAAGTCGTTAAAGGAAAGAAAGCCTACGCATTACTCATGTCACTCTTAAGTGATCAAGTGCTCGTATCAATGAGTGGTGAAAATACGGCGAAAGAATTATGGGAGAAACTTCATGCTGTTTATGAAAGCAAAGGAGCGGTAAACCAAATACTAACTAGAAAACGTCTTGCTACACTTAAGAAAAACAGAGATGTTCCAATGCGCCAGCACATAGAGGAAGTTTCAAAACTTGTCGCCGATTTACGAATGTCTGGAGCGGAGGTTAGTGATATTGATACTGTCGTCTATATTTTGATGTCTCTCCCTCCAGAATTCGAAAATGTTAAGGTTGCATTAGAGAATCAACCGAGTGAGAATTTATCGTTAGATTTTGTAACTCAGCGTTTGATAGACTCTGAAGCTCTTTTGAATGATTCGAGAAATAAAACAAGTATTCGTTTTATGAAACAAACTGTGGATACTGCGGCTTTTTCTACGAGAAAAGAACTCACATGTTTTCATTGTAAAAAGAAAGGACATACTTCTAAATTTTGTAAAAAGAAAACGTGCTATAATTGTGGTCGTGTTGGTCATTTTAAAAAGGAATGTAACTTGAAATCTGAATCTAAGACTGATGAAAAATATTCTTCTGCTCTATCTTTTGCTGCTGGCAATTTGACTTTCGGAAGTCCGAAAAAGTTCATTATTGATTCCGGGGCAACATCCCATATGTGCTCTCAGATAGACTGGTTTTCAATCATTAAACCGTCATCAGGAACTATTCGATGTGCATCCCGCTCCACTGCACTGGAAGTGAAAGATATTGGAAGTGTAAAAGGCAAAGCATCTAATGGAATTGATATAACTTTAGAAAATGTCCTTTTTGTTCCTGAACTCAATGGAGAATTAATTTCTGTAAAGAATATTGAATTAGGTGGATATAGTGTTATCTTTAGAAATAAAAAAGTGTTCATCGAAAATGAGAAAGAAAACATTTGTTTGGGTTATCGTGATGATAGTGGACAATATATTTGTGATTTTGTTCCAAATTGTGAAATTTCTCTTACTGCGAAAGAAAATGACTTGGATTTATGGCACAGAAGACTTGGACATTCCTCTAATAATGCCTTAAAAGAACTTGGATTGCCTACCTTTGATAAATTTTGTGAAGTGTGTACTTTTTCCAAACAAAGTGCTTCTCCTATAGGAAAAGGTCCCAGACGAAGGGTATCCGAAACTATGACATTGATTCACACAGATGTTTGTGGCCCTATTGATCCGCCTATGGCTACAGGTGAGCGTTATTTTATGACATTAATTGATGATTATTCACGTTTTATGGAAGTTCGTTTGCTGAAAAGAAAAAGTGATGTTGTGAATGAGTTAAGATGCTTTTTAAAAGCAAATCCTTCAGTACGGAAAATTAGGTGCGACAATGCAAAAGAATATGTTTTTGGTGAACTCATCAAATGTGCTACTAAATTTGGTGTTACAATAGATTCAGTTCCTCCGTACACAGCACCTTTAAATGGAGTTGCTGAGCGTGCCAATCGTACATAGTTAGAAAAAGGGCGAACTTTAATATTTGAAGCAAAACTTAGCAAGAAATTTTGGGGATTTGCAATTTTAACTGCTGCATACCTAAGAAACAGAATTCCAAGTGGATCCATAAAAAACTGTACTCTTTATAAATTGAAATATGGTAAAGATTCCGATCTTCAAAACATTCGAGTATTTGGATGCGATGCATACGTGTTGGTTCCTCCTTCTCAAAGGAAGAAGTTAGATAAGAAGTCAAACAGAATGATATTTGTGGGATATTCGACTATGGGATATCGTTTAATGGATCCAGATTCAAAGAGAATAGTGATATCAAGGAACGTTGTATTTAACGAAGAAAGAAAAATGGATTTAGAAGATAAAAATATTCTGAATGTGGATTCCATTATTTCGGAAAATGAAGATGATGTTGAAGAAATTGGTGGTGAAGAAAATATTACTGAAACAATTACTACAGAAGAAATTTTGGAAAGACCACAAAGGCAAAAGAAACCACCAGTTAAATATCCTGAACCAGAAGTTTATGAAGCAATGGTAATTTTTGAAGATTCGTTGTCGTTTAAAGATTTATCTGCACTGCCAGAGGAAGAACAGAATCTTTGGAAGAAAGCAATGGATGAAGAAATGCAGTCCATGGAAAAGAACGAAGTTTGGTGTCTTGAAGAATTACCACATGGGAAACATGCAATTTCATGCAAATGGGTTCTACGCGAAAAACGAGATGGAAAATATAAGGCTCGACTTGTTGCTCGTGGTTTTATGCAAAGAGAAGGAGTGAATTATGATAAAACATTTTCACCAGTTATCAGTATTCCTGCATTACGTATAGTGTTTACTATTATTCTTCAAGAAAATTTAAAAGTTTATTCACTGGATGTTAAAACTGCATTTCTCAATGGTGAATTAAAAGAAATTATTTACATGGATCAACCAGAAGGATATGATGATAATAGTGGCAGGAAGTGCTGGTTAAAGAAAAGCTTATACAGACTTAAGCACTCATCTCGTCAATGGTATGTAAAATTTTTAAATTTCATTCTCAAATTAAACTTTAAGCCATTAAATAATGAACAATGCATTTTTATTCGTCAGTCAAAAGGTGAAAGAATTCTAATGGCACTTTATGTGGACGATTTATTAATTGCGGGTACTGATGATAGTGAAATCAAAATTATAATTAGATTATTATCAAAAGAATTTGAAATGTCTAAATCTGGAACAGTTTCTGAATTTTTAGGAATTAAAATTACATTTACACCTGATGGACTGTATCTAGATCAAGAAACATATATTTTGAATTTATTAAACAAATTTAAAATGTTTGATGCTAAAATAGTCTCTACTCCCATGGAAGTAGGAGCAACAGCAGCTGATTTTGAGAAAGGAAGTGCTTTTTGTGGACCCTACCGAGAACTAATAGGATCTTTAATTTATTTAGCATATACATCTCGTCCAGATATCCTTTATGCTGTAGACTGTTTGAGTCAACTTCAAGAACACCCTACTGATAGTGCTTGGAGTGCATTGAAAAGAATTTTGAGATACCTGAAAGGTACTTCAACTTTAAAACTGGAATATAAAAACTGTGTGGATAAAAATTCATGCTTAAATATCTATGCAGATGCTAACTGGGGTGCAAACCCAAATGACAGAAAATCCATTTCTGGTAACATAATTATGTTTAATAATTGTCCAATATCTTGGTCTTGTCGAAAACAAAATTGTATTGCTTTATCTTCTACAGAAGCAGAAATTATTGCCCTAAGTAAAGCCATTCAAGATGCATTGTGGTTGAAAAACATTATTTTGGAATTAACTGACATTAAAGAAATCATGATTTTTGAAGATAATCAATCTTGTATTAAGTGTGTAACAAATGAAAACAACAAAGGTCGATTAAAACATATAGACATTAAATTAAAATTTATTCAACATATCTTGAATTGTCATGATATAAAAGTTTACTATATTTCATCTAACCTACAAATTGCTGATATGTTTACAAAATCTTTATCTAAGTTTAAATTAAAGGAACTTTTACCATTATGTGGATTAAAATTGTATTATATTATATCATGTTAATGTAAATATTGTGTGGATGGCTTGAACGTTTCTAATTTCTTAATGTATACTTATTTTTATTGATTTATATGATTTTATTGTGCATGTTTCTTTGTGATTAAGGGCGAGTGTTGTAAATAATATAATGCAAGTAATCGCAAAGAAACACAAAGTAAGTATATTATCGTCTGTGAAACTGTAGTCTTCTAAGACGTCCGCAATCGTCTGCTGCGCTGCTTTCTGATTGGTGGTTGTGTTCAAGCCGTCCAAAATCTATAAATACACAATGTTCTGTTCTATTAGTTTAGTTCCACACCTCCGATTCCTCTAATAGCCAATGGCCTCACGGCAAATCTCAGATGAAGAAGAAAAAGCTTTCGAGCTGAGTCTTCGTCAAATCCCCGAAATCGAATTAGTTTAGTATATGTATAATTTCTTTCTTTGTAACTTGCTTCATTAAATATTATTTTTGCGATTCATGGACTCTTGTTCGTTTAACGAATTTCAACAGTTTTAAATATGGTTTCTCCTTTTGTGTCTGTCTCTAAATTTCTAGCGAATAAAAGTTCTTTATGTATTTTTTCATCTTTAATGAATCTCACGTAAGACAACAACAATGCTTCATTAGTTGGTAAAGTGGACTCATCCAACTGAATTGAAAATTGACTAGTCTTCACATGATTGCACAATGACTCTTCAATGTTTTCAGCCATTTCATCAATTCGTCTTTGCACAGAATTATTGCTCAAAGGAATTTTTCGAATTATATCTGCCGCCGGTTTATGCAGCACTGTAGTTATAACTTCTTTTATCGCCGGCAAAATTAACGTTTCTCCGATGATGTGTGGTTTACCTGTTTGAGCAATTAACAGAGAGGTATTGTATGAAGCTCGAAGTCCGTAATCGTCTTGCTTAGCAGCCATCAAAAAGTTTCGATACACTTGATTGAGCATTAAGTTTCTTTTCCAGATCTTGAAAATAGACTACATTTTTGTCCTTCTTATCTGGATGCATTTTATTTAAATGATCTTGAAGCCTTCATCGCTTCGTTTGAAAATGTTTCTGAACAAAGAAGGCACAAAGGCAAAGATGGTTTCGTCGAATTTTCTTTGAATCCATATTTAGTATATTCTACACCGTATTCCATTTCTTCTTTTTTGCTTGCGACATAGCTTTTTTTTTCAAAAATATGTAAATAAAGTGTTGTACTTAAATACTCATTTAAAGATAGTGCGCGAAACCACTAATGAAAATATAAGAAAAATTACGAGCTTTTATATAGGATTTAAATACAGCAAGCAACGACAGGAATAAGACAAACATGCACAAACTTGTTTATCTCTTTCGACGCTGAATCGTACTGAGCAAGTTAGGACAAGTATCGATGAACCAGCCGATTGCTACCATGTACAGTCCGTTTTCGTATTGCAAAAACGCCACCTTTCGACGATTTTATTCTGAAAAAGGGTGATACGCTGAGATGGACTTTTTCCTGAAACTGGTTTTTCAGAAGCACGGAAGGATGCATGTAAACATTTCTCTTTTGTCTCAACACCATTTTGATGAACTCGAAGCAGACCTGACGCATGCGTAAAAGCGCTGAAGGTTTCTCCAAACGAAAACAGTCAGTACGTCTACGGAGCACAACATCATAAGTGCACCGGCTCCCGCAGTCAGTCTTTTCTCCCAGAATGTTTGCCACTAGTGATGGGACCTTGTTACTTTTCCTGTACTTAGTATGTACTGAGTACAGTTACTTTTAAAGTAACAAGTATTTTACCCATTACATTTTGTACTTGTTACAATTTCTTTTTGTACTGCCATCTATCAGATTAAAATATAGTGACAAAGTATTTAAAATTTTATAAATAAATTGATTAAAAACTAAATTAATAATAAATAAATTAATAATTAATTAAAGCTAAATAAGTAGATCAATAATATTTTATATAACACCATAAAACTAATTAATATAATTAATGTTAATTTAAATTATTATCATTTATAAATAAGCATTCACTTAAATATTAATAAAAAGATCTATAAAAAATAATTCTTATTATTTATGCAACATTTCATAAATTGCAAGTTTTTGTTTTTCCTGTAATGCTTTAATTTCTAGTATGAGGCAAAGAAATATAAGTTATTTATCTACAAACCGTTTTTTTTTTTTTTTTTTTTTTGTAAAAAAATTGTAAATTTCTAAATTTTCTTAAACGTAATTCATTCAATATAAAAATCATGACATTTTATTAGTTACATTTATTTTCAGAATTTATATCTGTTTTAAGTAAATTTTCCAATTACTTAATCGTTATTTTCAAAGACTTCCAATGTTAATTAAAATATAAAATTAGATGAGATAGTATAATTTCAATTTTCCATCCTAATCAGCTTAATTTTTTATTAAAATTTAGTAAGACTTTCCAATTATGTAAATGAATTTTTATAATTAACTGGTAAATATTTTGCAAAGAATTGTAAATTGTTTTTAATCAATTACAAAGAGGTTTATTTTACGTTTGCTTACAAAAATACAGCAATTAATCAGAAAAATCAACTTAAATTTAATTTCTTTTATTTTTCTATAATTAAACATTAACCAGACAAACATAGTAAAAAATTTTTTATGTACAATAGATAGTAATTTTTATTATAAAAGACCTTTACTTGTTTATATTTTTATGTAGTAGATAAACCAGTTTTTTCTAAAATGAAAATTGCATTAACTCACATATCTTGTTTTAGTTTCCTGAAACTTAATCAATTTATGGTTAAATAAAGTAGCTTTACAATTAAAACTGTATTAATAATGTTTTAGTCAACATAATCATTTTATATTAGATATAGTTGCATAAAATTTCAATAACTATCAAAAAATATAAAACAGTTTTACTAATAATCTAAATGTTATAATGTTTTAAGGTGAAATATTGAGAAACAACGTTTAATAAAAAAAATGGAGGAACAGAAATACATATATTTTATTTACATCAATCCATAATTTAATAAATAATAATGACAGTAACACATGATGGTATAAATAAAGATAAGGTAAAAATTAACTTAATTAAAGCTTTTTTTCATTTCGAAACTTTAAACTAAAATGAATAAACTACTTTTGTTAGGTTTAAATCAACATTCTCATTATCTGAATAAAAATAAATCGTATGGTAAAAAATACAAAAGATCATTTTTTTCTAAAAGTTTAAATTCTATATATTTACCGTAAAATATAGTGAAAATAAAACATGGTTGAATAAAAAATAAACATATTTATATGTAATTATAATAAAAAATATAGTAAAAATAACAATGGAAGTATGTTAGCAGATTTAATTTAAATATTTTTTTTTTTTAATTTAAGAAATCTGACCTAATTTAAGGTTCAAATAAATATGTTATGTATGTTCATAAAATAAAATTTAATTTTTACAAGAAATAATAACAAAAATAAAAGTAAATAAAAATTGCTAAATACATAACAAGAATATCATGATTTTCTTATATTTAAAAAAAACGTCATATATTTGAAAAAGAACGATAATCTCTAAATAGATGTGCCACGATTATTTGTTTTCTCAACTCATTTATTTTATTAACCGAAACAAAACAAATGTACATGCGTATTTTATTTCGCAATATAAATTCATAATGTCTCCCTCTCCAACTCAAAGAGATCTTTCAATTCCCAAGTATCCCTCTTCTATTTACCAGTAAAACCAACTGTCATTTCCCTTCTCCCACCCAGCCTCCCTACCATATAAGAAGCTACCGCAATCTCATAATTCATCCATCTGTATCGATATATTGATGACATTGTTACTTGTACTCGCTCTGTCATTGGCTCTTCTGTACTTGTTACATTCAGCCAAGTACACTTATTACTTTGTAACAAGAACGTACGCACATACTCGCTGATTACTTTGTAACAAGCGAGTATGTGAGTACTCGCTGTGTCATTAGCTCTTCTGTACTTGTTACATTCAGCCAAGTACACTTATTACTTTGTAATAAGCACGTACGCACATACTCGCTGATTACTTTGTAACAAGCAAGTACTCACGTACTCGCTGATTACTTTGTAACAAGCACGTACTCACGTACTAGCTGATTACTTTGTAACAGGCACGTACATGCGTACTCGCTCTGTCTTTGAAACTGGTCAAGTACATTGTACCTGCAACTGTCTGAGGATACTCGAACTCGCGCTGACTTTGTTACTGGAAGTACTGAGTATTTGGAAAAAAAGTACTGATTACAGGTTGTTACATTCAAATACTGATTACAAAATACTTGTTACAGGTATTTCTTCCCATCCCTACTATGCACACATGTCTTCAATATGGAGTAAAATAATAATATCATGAACACATAAGATTAAATTAAAAATTAATTTGTATTTTACTATTAAATTTTCTTTCAAAACTTTTTTACGATGATTCGCAGATTTTAGCAAAGCTAAAAACACTTAAAATATTAAATCTAAACTGTTTTTTTTTATTTAGGTGAATGTGGTTTAAATATCTTTTATAATATTTTAAAATCTTTTCTTAAAATGTAATTTATAATTAGTCTTTTAAAACTAGTGAGATTTTGCTTATATATTTAAAAATTAATATTTTCTAAAACTGACAAAAAATCTTATTCTTTTAATTTCCATTTTATCAACTATTACTTTTATAGTTATTTTTATTACAGTGTAAATATATTTTTGTACCTAGCTCTTAAACTTTTGCTTCCATTATGTGGAAACTTTTCTTTTCATAACTCTAGAACTGTTTCTAATAATAGCTATTCATAATATTGGTTAATAGATTCTTTCATGGCATAAACTTTTGTTACCATAAAAGCTGAATTTTATCTGCAATTTTTGTTACATGATATTCATTGACAACTGAATGAAGATGTATGCTCTTCAATTTAAAACCAATTTTAAAAGTATCATTTAATTTCCTCAAAATCATAAGAATACAACAATTTAAAAAAAAAACCCGTAATAGTTTATTTTATGGTATCACTTGGTACTTCTCTTAATAAGGTGCCAAAATTATTTTGTTAAATAATAAATAACATCTACCGAAAGCCTTTTACTAATTTCTTCTTCAATGCTCAAGTTGCAGTTCTCCGCAGAAAGGTCCTTTTTACAAAATATACAAGATTTATTGGGTAAGAAACAACTGAAAAGCCATAAGCGGATGATTCAATCTTTTTATTCTTAAAGGGTCCGGTCATTTGCCCTTAGATTTTTCAAGTAGCTTATGCGAAAATAGAAGTGTTTCTCTGCCCTTCATTACAAGTTCGACATATTTAAGCTATTTACGGATATCAGAAGCAGACGAATCTTTCATATTTTGTCAGCAATACTCCAACATTAAATCATCTTGCAAATTTATTTAGAATAATAGCAATAAGCATTGAATATAAGATTTAGGTTCAACTAAAGATTGCAAGTTTTTCACATTAATTTCGATTTAACCTCAAAATATTTCATTTATAGGTTGGGGGTAGATTTTACAATTTATTTATGTGACTATTTATTATTAGTTCCTTATGACCAAATCTTTCTTTCAAAATTTTCACTGAATCACAATTTCGAAACCTTCATGAATGGTATTCAACACTTGTTCACTTGAATATGACTTTGAATAGTTGTACTTATCCATTTTTTCTAATCCGTTATTATCATCTAAATGGAAACTTTGAATGTATGCCAGAAAATAATAGAATGTGCTATATCACCGAAGCATTTTTGAATGTTCTACTTCGGGAGTTTGTTTATTTGCATTATTAGAGTTTTGAATCAAGTTAAACTCCTGTTTCTCAGTGGAATTTATATTTGCGATGTTATTTTGCTTTAATCTTCTTAAGCACGAAAATTTGCTCAAGATATTTTATCAACATAGTCATGAACAGTGAGCAAATCAGCTTCAAACTCTTTTATTTTAAATGTTTAAATTTACTATCTATTTGTTTTAATGCTTCCCTTAGAAGTTATTAAACTTAAAATGCAGTAATCCAATTTTTAAACAATTCCTTAGGTATCGAAGCACAAATCAAAGTATTATCACGTGTACCAAAAATAATGTATGATTATTTCCCAGCCCATGCAGGATGAAGAGGAAATATATGGTCTAAATTATTCAAACAAAATCTAAAATCCAGAGTGCATTCAAAACACGGCTCGGGAAAGTAAATAAGATCATTTATTATAAAAAAAGCAATTTTAATAACAACAGAAGGTACACACAGTAAACAATTTACACAAATTTAAAACAATTATATATTCGAGAAATCTAAAGGAATTTACGATTCCATAGAAAAATGGAGAACTTCTCACAATCGAAACAAAATTTAAAGTAAATGAAATCTTACAAATAATTGGCACAATTAATTTAAAAAAATTTTCTTCAGGGTGAAGAACTTTTGAGCATTATGCGTTACGTGGGGTCGCACATTATCCTGAAAAAATATGGTGTAAGTTATGGGAAGAACACTAACTTCAACATCTCAGAAGTGTAGCCTTAGCTGCTCACAGCACCAGTTTTGTTTACTAAAAGGATGTGGTAATCAATAATCAAATTCAATAATTAGTGGCACTCCAATTTATGATAGCGAGTTTCGAACCAATCTGACAAAACAAAGCAACAGTTCAGCAATTTCTCATCACAGAATCTCCAGCTTCATATCAAATCATAATGGTTTTGCAGGCCGAAGCTGAATTCGTCAATAGAAAACAATGTCGATACATTCCATTGTCTATTTTTTCATCTCACCTTTGACATGCAAACAACTGTGACTCTAAGTTAATGATAAACGAATCAATGGACACTTTACGGACGTTCCATTCAACTGCTAATAGCGTCACATGCACTAGCGGACAACCAGTTATGCATAACAGACCGAATGCTTTGCACTGTGGTTCGTGGAATGGATGAGAAATCCATGACTGTAAGGCGCACAAGATGTTTGTCATCATGTTGCAGAGATGCAATAAAGATGGTGCGATTGTCTCGATGGTATAGCATTTCCTGATACATCCAGCTATTACAGATTAACATCACACTTGCTTAGTTTTGACAACACAATCACCAATTTTTCAGCACGATAATTTCCAATCTCTATTGGTCTGCCTAAGATGAACTTAGAGACGTGTTCAAGTTTCTCGAGGTCTTCTACGAAGAATAGTTTAACAACTCGTGTAAAGAAAAAACTCATGAAAAAACAATCATCATATTCTATTTGTTTTCATGCTGCAGTATTTACAATCATATAATGCATTGGCACAGGTGCCGTATAATCCATGCTCCAAATTCTGAGATTGGTGATTTTTTGGCGGATATTCATTTGTATCTGGTAACCTGATTATTATTACGTCATACAGATGAAGACCTATAAGAATTAAGGTGAAAATTCAATTTTAACAACCCTAGTGTTTACGTCATCGCGACGAAATTTAGAACATTTTGTTCCATTTCAGCATTTTGCTAGAAATTTTTTCGAGTTAACTTCGTAAGATTTTTTTAGTGTATTTTACAATTTGCTTGACATTTTGGATACTTAAATTTCCGGTAGTATTGCTCTTTTTCATTACTTTAAAAATTTAAAGTTACTGTTTAAAATTGTGTCGGTGTATTCTTTATTTAGTTTATGTGTATGGCATTCTTATAATTTATATTATTACTATAAAATATTGTATAATTTGTATATACATTTTAAATATTGTTTCTGTATTTAATTTCTCTTAAAGATATTCTATTTAACAGTTTAATTTGTACTTAATAATTTATATTTATTCTTTTCCGAATGTTGCTTTATTTTTCATTATTATTCGTGTTCGGATTCTTCTGGATTTTTCGTTAGAATTCGTATTCTGATTTTCTTAAAACTGATATTTACTTTTTCGAAGTTCCCATATTTTCCTTATTAGCATTCGTTTCCGAAGTAATTTCGGAAACGAATACGAATAAGGAAAATATTTGTATTTTCTTATGTTTTACTTTCTGTTCTAGTTTCATTTTTAAATCTTATTATTTCAATAATATATATTCACGCTTTTTATTTATCAGGTTTAAATTTAATATTTAGATATGCAAAGTTTTTCAAGAACGATTTTATTACGTAAGAATTACAACATATTCGCGCGGCATTACGTCACAATGACGACATCTTGGCAACATTGCGTCGTCGCCAAAAAAACTCAGAATTTGTAACCATTGATTATACGGCACCTGTGCCAATGCATTAACTCAAAATTATATTTTATTACTTCATAATCTTAAGCAATTGAAAATTGATAGTTAATAGGTTTCTAGATTTTGCATTATTTTGGTATATAAATACATACAAATACTGGGTGATATACTCTGATTATTTTACAGAATTAGAGACATTCTGACAAAAAATTGGCCTAATTTTATCTTTGATGAAAGTCAATATTCCTTTCATAAGTTTAACAAGTAGCCATTATCAATCCCAAGGAATGTTGATCAATGCTTATATCAGCAATATTGGGAATCAAATTGGTTGGTAGCATTTTAAAGTTTTTAAATAATATTTTCCCACACACTTTGTCTCAAGAATGTTCAGAGTTGAGTTTGAATGAAAACAGAACAATAAAAAACATTTTTTTAGAATTCTGCATTACCAACATAAAGGAACATATTAAAATCAACTTAAATTCTAATAAAGGCTAAATAGTTTATTTCCCAATTTAAGATTAATCTAAAATAGAAATCTGCGCAATTTAAATTTACTTTAAATCCGCACCAAGTGATGTATCAGAAAATACAACATAGAAACATGCCGATTGTACAAGGAGCGGGACATTGTACATCACATTAAAATAGACCATCTCAATAGGATTGGGCATGTTATCAGAATGAAAGACAGTAAAACTCTTAAGGAAAATTTCTAAGCAAAACCCATCAGCACAAGACCCAAATTGAGATAGGTGGATACAGTTGAGGAAGACTATAGGGTCCTTGGGACTAGAATTTGGAGGAGTTTGGCTGCCAAGCAGAGAGGTGGCTGGAAGAACTTTGTTCAGAAGTCTTTGGCCCATCCTGGGCTGGTGTGCCATGACTGATAATGATAAAGTGATGTCTTTCCGACAATATTATTGAAAATTTTAAAACAAAAAATTAAAATATTTTGTAGAAAAATATAAATGCATTAAGGTAAGAAAAAATTTCAGGAGTAATTGACGATTTTCAAGGAGTCAAGTCGAAATTCTAAGAGTTTATAGGGCAATTAAATTTTTTATAGAATTTAAGTAGTTGTGCGAACTCTGGATGTGTTAAATTTTTTGAATATGTTATATACATACTTTTTTTCAACAGCAAAGAATTAAATTTTTCTAGAGGATTTACAATTTTGTCTATAATTAATAATATTGTAATGTATAATAAAGAATGGATAGACTTTTGTAACACACAACTTTTATTGGATGCACAGAGAATGATTTGTTGCACAGATGGATGATCCCGTAAAATGCAGAGTTCATTCAAATTTACCAATACAGCATTTAAAATTTTATCATCTATATATAAGATGGAAAATTTTCAAAAATAAGACTCAAGTTGCACATGGAAATGGCACAGTTTTTTTAACAGAGAACATTAATTTTAGAAATAAATTTTTGAATAACAAAGAGATTTCAAATAGTACATGTAACAAGTAGCAAAAAGACCATTTCTTCTAGAAAAAGTCATATAAATGTACGTTTATGTACTTTCTAATTCTAATTCCAATTCTTCTATTTCAGCTTCAACTTCTTCTTTACGAGCAATCTTTTCAAGCTGATCTTTTTCCGGATTGACCAATTCTCCAGATTCAATTCTCAATTTCAAAGCATTTATGTCTCTTAATTTTTTCTTTAGATTTCTGATTCGTTTAGCTGGATCTGTGGTAACTGGCTGTTGAGGTTTTGTGGAATTACTAGTTATTGTCTGTGTTTCACTAGAATTTTGAGAAGAAATGTCTAATTTTCCCATCTGATTAGTAACATCAGATTTTTGGCTTTTATTTTTTTTCTTTTTCTTCTTAGACTTTGTACTTGTTTCATTACTACTTGTTTCTGTGAAACAAGGTATCATAGTGTTGTTACAACTTTTTAAAGTGGTTGGTGTAGTAAGACATGGGTTTAAACCCACTGGTAATGTTGGTCGACTTTTAGCCCATTGTTTTCCTTTACTTTCATATCTAAAAAAATAAAATATTAAAAATTTTACTTCTTTAAAATTTAATTTGAATTTAAACAGCAATAATATTAATGAACAGATAAAGCCAAATAAAAGACTTAAAATATGTATTTATTGACATCATACTTAAATATTATTTTTGAATACATCAAGTTCAATAAAGAAAAATGTGGATTCCTCAGTTCCACAATTGTTTCATTCTAAAATAAATAAATAAATTGAGATATATAGATATATATATATATAGATATATATATATATATATATATATATATATATATATATATATATATATATATATATATATATATATATATATATATATACATATAATTTGATTTTAATATATACATATATTTTTGTTAAATTCATAATCTTGAGTATTCTCTTTAAAGATTTTTCATTTTAATAGACAAATATCATTTTATCTTAAATAAAGCTTTTTGAGTAATAATAGCATAATTTATCAGATTTATTTTTAAAAATGTATACAAAAGGAAGATCTTAATACAAATTAAATATTTGCAAAAATCCTTACAATATATTTGATACTCTACAGTCACTTTTTGCATAAGACATTTCATTTTATTGAACCTACAGATTAAAGTGGATTCTGAAGCAATGAATAAATTTAATAAGTTCTGATTAAGAAATAATTGCATTTAAAAGGATCCTGAAAAAAATATTTCATTTTTTACCAAGTCAGTCCAACTTTCTCAAGTGAAAATTTTTTAAACTTTTCTCCTAATTCATCAATATTTTTGTGATTTAGTACTAAGCTTCATATTTTTCTTTTAATCAATTTTATAATATAAATGGAAGTTTATTGTCTCTTAAATTTACAATTCATTCAATATTTTCATCAATATTGATATTTAGACAGTTTTTTTAAACATTTACTGGCTAAATTTTCATATACAAATGAATTCACTTATATAATTACAAAAAATTAATTAATAAAAAATATTTGAACTAAATTAAAATAGAACAGTTCAAGATTTTTGATATTAGCAAAATTAATATAAAGTATATGCACAAACGAAAATTTAAGTTATAAATGAGCTAAGAATTTTAAAAATATATCAATCATCAACAAGAAATTTCTCACAACTACAATAAGCTTACAATATACCAAAAAATACTTTGATAATCTGTTTATTTAGAATTTAATTTTAATTCACAAAAAATGATTCACTTTTAATATATTAGAAATATAGACATAGTGTTTTCCTAATAGCTCAAAAATGTGGGAAAACAATCAAAACTGAAAAATTATTAGAACATATTAGGAAAATAGGCATGAAATTCTAAGAAATACTCCCAATCTTCTTTATTTTTCCCAAACACCTTTTCTTTTCAATTTTACACAAAAATATTAAAATCTAAAATTCATAAACAAATTACAAAATAATTATTAATAAAATGCAAGTACCAGTTAATAGCAATTGTGTTATGTATTTGCACTATTTTATGATAAAAAAGATAAGTTTTTTCAGAAAAAAAAATAGTATTTTATTGGTACTGATAATTTTAAATTTAATGAAATATAAATTGAATATATTTAAATAATACTTTTTTTGACAATTGGAAAATTAACAATTTGTTACTAAAATTAATTTTTTTTCAATATTTTAGATACACAAAAATAAAACCAATCAATAAAATTTTAAATTTTTAATTGAAATTTTTGTTTTGGATTTTAATATTAATAAAATATATTTGAAAATCATAAAGCATTATTTTTCAAATAACAATTTCTAATGAGTAATACAACCCAAATATTAACAACCAACCATGTATTGGAATAGATACAATTGATTGCCTTTTTGATATATTCATGGACACTGACATACTTTTAAATATGAGAGAGATTTATTTATATTAAATAATATTTTTTATCCTAAATATCAATTATTTAACAATCATAACAGACAGAGTCAAACTAAATTAAAAACACATAAAAATGGTTTTGAAACTTAAAGAAAATGATTCCTATTAATTTAAAGATCACACATTAATGTCTTTCTTTCTTTCTTTCTTCCTTCTTTAAATATATATTTTAAGCAATTTAAATTGCTTGATTTTATATTTAAGAATATATATAGTACAATATCTTCAAAATTCAGATCATAAAATAATTTTGTAAAAATATATAGTAAAATTTAAAATACATTAATTTGATATATTATACTAATTTGACAATTATGCAACAAAGCTGTAAGATTTTACAATCCATTCAATTTCATAAATAGGAAGCAATACAAATACACATAAATTATTTCATTTGTTTAATGAAAGCATAAAAGTGAAAAACATTGAGATTGAGTAAATATATTTAAAATATGCGAAAAAAGTAAGATTTTTGTTTCTTAGAATTACTTAAATTTAAAAAATAAAAATATAACTAAAAATGTAAAAGTTAGGAGCATTTGACATTAAATAAAAATACTTACAATGGCATTTCATCTTGAGGAATATATCCATCTTTCACCCTTCGGGCTTTTCTCCAAGAACCATCTGGTCGCTGAGTAGCAGGTATATAAGTACCTTATTAAAGAAACAATAAAGTAAGCCAAAAAAGCAAAATGAAAAGATTTATATAAGTTCATATATAATAAGGCATAAACAGATTTTTTTAATGCAAAATGAACTGCCAGTTTGCAACCTAATAGTAAGATTTACTTATTCCTTATTGCTTGTCTGCAATACTCAGCATTTTTTTTTATTTCATAAAATATATAACATAATGCATTATTTGACAAGAGTTATGAATTAATAATGAAACTCTTTATATCTTATAATAGCATTTGCTAAATGGAAATTTCAAATATTGCCGTATTTTCCTGCATATAATCCGCAGCGGTGTATTATAAGCAAGCCCCTTTATTCGAGCCAAAGAAAAAAAGTGTCGTATTTTCCGTGGCAATTTTTAAAAATAGTCTAAAATTTATACTGCTGATAATTTGGTGCCAAATAAAAAACACATTCCTTATAATTAAAAATATAATAAATTCTATAGAAAAAGAAAAAACATTTATAAAGACCTGTTTGAATCCACCTCAACGCAAAGTGCAATTAATTGAGATCATAGCTCGATATCGATCAATGTCTGAGAAGATTCTAGTAAAATTTAATCGATTTTTAGATTTTAAGAACTTTCAAAACGAGGTTTAGAAATATTTTTAAAATAAACTATATTTGCTTCATTAATAGTTAAATGAAAGAAATGGACTACTTTCTGACTGCACATGGAATATATTTTTTCTTTTGTATCGCACTGGTTCTATTTTTCACCTTACATTACACGTTTTCGACATTTTTTTCATTTGCCTTCCTTATAGCTTTCGATTTAAAATTTACTCTGTAAATTAATAATTTGCACCTCCCTTTGACAATATATTAATTTGAATGTTTTCATAGCGAAACAGATCATATCAAAACAGAACAGAATGTGAAATGACGTTAACAAATTGCAACTTTAATAACCGTTCAGAAAAACTGAATTCTTTTTCAACATAATTAGACAATGCGGATTATAGTTAAAATAAGTCAACTGAATATTGACGCCACCTGTTATTTATTTTATGAAACATAAACGGCGTTTTTTTCAAAACTTCATTGTAAAATTTTCTGATGAAAAATATTTTTTGTCAGATTATCCGCGGCGGCGTATAATACGCACAACGAAATTCAGAACTTTTTTAACACATAATTCGTGGATTATATGCAGGAAAATAAGGTAATTATAAAAATACTTAGTATTGTTTGTAGTTTTGCATACATAATAAAATGTGAATAGTACGATGCTCAAACCATTTCACTTTCTAATATAAAATTCACATTACAAGAAAAGGCCTGAAAAATATATATATTTGAAGATGAAACACTTTTACCAAATTTAACTATTGGTATACTTAATAACAAACTTATAAGTCATTACACTGCTTTAATTATTCACTCATGAATTAATTATATTCCATGTCAGAACAAACAAATGGTGCTGGAGCAGGTACCCATAGTGAGTTTTTAATTTGAACTTACTAGTTAGTTGGTTTGTTTGTCGCTCAACGGTCATTTTTTGCACATGAGGGCTAATTAGACCGGGACCTACGGTTTAAAGTGGATTCCGAACCACTACAAACATCCATGCCCAAGGTGGGATTCGAACCCACGAATTGTTTAACAGAAGGCAGGAGCGCTAACCATTTGGCTGCCAGCTCGGCCTACTAGTTAGTTGGATCTCTCGCTACTGCCTCCAATAATGAAATCGAAGTTATTGTTGAGGTTATTCAATTGTCTATTTGCGGCCACTATTTTGTAAGAGCTATCCATTACCAAATTCTAAAAGTGCACATCAAAGTCTTTTGAATAAATGAAATAGGTTCCAGAAAATTTAGAATGTAGATCCTTGCTCATGACACTAGCACACAGAATTTTATTTCAATGGATTCCAGTTCACTGTGGAATTAAGAGCAATGGAAAAGATGCATTAGCTAAGAAAGCTTTGATAGAAAATGAATAAATTGTCCCTGCTTCCCTTTCACATGACTAAATTGTTTACCATACACACAGCTAAATTGTTTAACTTTACTGAACAAGCTGTGATTTAATGTGTAAGGGGTAAGAGATGGAAAATTCTGGGGAAGGAGAGAACTGTTCTCAGTTTTGTAAGACTGCAGTAGCTCTATTTAGCAGACTAATTATATATGAATACTCAAAGAACCATCTCTATAGAATTAGAGTAGTGTTTCTTTGTGTTTTAAATTGTATTTTGTGACTAATCATACAATGATTTTTTAACACTTAAATAATTGTACCTATGCCCTGCATTTATAAACTGAATAAATTGTTATTTTTTAAAATCAAAATATTATTAAGTTAATTTCAAAGTTCAATGCAGACATTCGAGTTTGCTAACTCAAACTGTTAAGAAAATACTGATTTTTTTAAAACCATCTTACTTTTATATACCAAACAATATTTCTTTGATTCAGCCAATTTAAATTTATTAGTACATAGTTAAACATTAAAGTTGAAATCTAAATGAAAGTTAGTACATAGTTCACTTGATAAAACTTTTAAAATAAAAAAAATATGAAGTATTTATTTTAAACCTTTCATGAAAATTTTAAGGAAAAATGCTTTATTCACATAATTTTGTACAAATTTAACAAATTTTCATTAAAATAAAAAATAATTAATTTTTAATTATCGTGAAATTGTTGCGAGTAGCCAGAGTGAATAATTATTAAAAAATGGTTTACTCTAACAATCTCTAAATCCATTTCTAAATAACTATAATCAATAATACCATATTTTCTCAAAATTTAAGTTCCATTAAAATGAACTTTAACTTGATTAATGATGGGCAAAGAAATTACAAAATTATAACGATGCAACATATTTTGATCACTATCTGGAATTCAAAGCTTGAATAAAAGAACTATATTTTAACCCTTTGCAGTTCAGTGTTCCAGGTGATGGGGCATCTAACTTTAATTTGTAACCAAATCATTGCATTTAACAATAAATGGATGAAATTTGCCTTAAAATGTTCCTTAAACTTTCTTTTTTGATAATAGATAACAGCACTACATATGACAATCAGTAATTTTCAACTATAGCATATTATTTAAATATCTTTATTTTGAAGGAATATTTCCTTATTCATTCATTCATAAATAATTGTTTGAAAAATTTCGTTTTTACTTTGTTGCCTGTACCTTGAACTATTTATTCTATATTACTATTAATTTTTTATGCACATAGTATATGCAGGATTAGGCAAAGAACTTCTGAGCTCTATAAACTATATAAAAATCCAGATATTGATAAATTTATCTCAATACAGAGATTAAAATGGGCAGGACATTTGAATCAGATGAACAACAATTGGGTGACGAAAAAAATTTTCTTGGCTCGCCCCATTGGCACCAGAAGAGGATGACCGAAACTTCAATGGCGTGAATGCCTTGAAAACGACCCAAAACACTATAAGTGACAAACTGGATGACCTTATTCAAAAATAGGGGGTCCTGGTATGCACTTTTGAGGAAGGCAAAGGCCCACCAACAGCTGTCAGGCTAATGAAGAAGGAGATATGCAGGGTTGTCAGATAAAACAAGATGTTCCATCCCCTAACACACTGCGCCCCAATGGGTACTTTTCCTATACCCGATTCAGAGCATGATTAGCCTTGAACTCAATGACGAGGAAAACATCTGTTTATTTACCGTTTTTTCTCTTTTGGGTTGGAATGAGTTAATGTGTTGATGAATTTACAAAGAAGGATTACTTGTATAGGTAACATTTCTACATCCCTTTTTGGCTTCTTGAATTGGGAAGCTTCAGTAGGGTATAGGATTATATCAGTTTGTTCATATCATCACTAGTTAGAGAAGCATTATTTTTATACTCTTGATTTTTCATTTGCACTGCTATTCATTTTATAATATTGTATACAGGTAACCCTCCTATAACACGGTAGTTAGGTTCCTAGAAAATGCAGTGTTGTACGAGACCCAGAACTAGAACAAAAAGGGGGGTTACGTTCCAAAAACTTATTAAAAACAAATATTTTTTTAAATTCGACATAAAAAACTTAATTTTTATTAAATAATGAATGTATATCCAACACAAAGTAAGAAAAAAAGTATTTTAATCTAACACAACCCTAATTTAATGAAGTTATTCGTCGTCACTGCTCAGTACAATCAACCGAGAAGGTTTTTTGAGTGGAACGATATTGCCTTCACTTTCAGAACTTTTTTCTCTATTTAAAGTTTTTGTATGTTTTCCCCTCTTAAAAAAATCTGTAATCGAACTTTGCTGACTAGTTTTTACTAGGTCATTGTAAATTTCGCGGTATGGAGTTAAACAGTTTTGCAGCTCTCTTTTGAATTTTCGACTTCTTTCCGTGGAAGGGTCTGTTTTCAAGAAAAATGACTCGAGATTTTCCGCTAAGCATAGGCCTTCTTGTAATTCTTTTAATGTTAAATTCTTAACAGCACAATCTTCATCAGAGCTAGCGTCCTCAAAATCTATTTTATTTGCATCCAGGGATGCCATTTCCATCAAATCCGCTTCGTCAACTTCTTCTTCCACTAATAATTCTTGAATGTCTTCAGTAGCTATATCCACTAAACCTTTGCCTCCGATTGATTCAGTGACTTTTAATATGGCACCAATTTTGTTTTCTGATGGTTCACGCATGTTTTCTGTTTCAACTGAAAAAGGCCATATCTTCTTCCAACACGCATTTAAGGTTGATGTTTTTATTTCTTTCAGCGACAAAGATATGATTTCGATACAGTGCTTGATTGAAAATTTCTTCCAAGCTTCCATTACGCTAATTGATTCTGAATCGGTTGCGTCTAAAATCCACTGTAAGGATCTTCTTATATAATACGTTTTAAAGGTATAAACTATACCTTGATCCAATGGTTGGAGCAACGAAGTAGTGTTAGGTGGTAGGAACACTATTCTGACGTTGGGATGAGTCAAATCTTGTGGGTGGCATGGAGCGTTATCTAAAAGTAATAGCACCTTAAAGCTAAAATTTGTCTGCCTTAAATAACGCTTAACGCTAGAAAAGAAGTAAGGAGTGAACATGTTTCCGCCGCCCGATAACAAGCTCTAACATCGGAACAAAACCGTATAATAGGATGACGTGTTGTAGGAATTTTCCCGCAACTTACGAATCGTGTTATAGCGAAACCGTGTTATAGGAGGGTTACCTGTATATATTTCTTTGAATCTATATATTTTAAGTTTATTTTTTTGCAAATATGATTTTAATTTGTTAATTGGAAATAAATGGCATGTAGGTCTTTTTCCTTTTGAAGCAATAAAAATGCTTCAAAAATTACCCTCTGTTAATGAATCAGAACACGTGGATGGTGATACAAATAAATATGTTCCTAAACCCCTTGATCAATCTCAGTCAGATAATGTTGTGTTGGATGCCAGTGAAAATGATGTCAATGATTTATCTCAACCAGGCTCCACTAGGCACCCTCAAAACCTTAGTTGGATAACGAAAAATATTATACAAAAATATTTTCTTTCTTTGGTGTAGAGTAACAGACCTCCTTGTGGGGTACACACTAGTCCAATCTTCATCATTTTAATATTGTTTTATTTGAATATGCACTTTCAGCCAACTCAAAATTAAAACAAATTATGGTTCAGTGTAAAATTAGGTACCTTTTGATTTTGTGATAAATCTTAATGATAAACTCTAGTATTTTCAGAGTTTGTATTTATATAATTTCTAGGTTGCCACATTTTTTTTACCATAAGTACCAATATCATCAGTTAATAAAATTTAGAGCTTATCAATTCTTTTATATTTACATGGGAGGGTGGGGAGGAATACTTTTAAATTTTAACCATTGACTTGATCTACTTTTAATTTATAATTTCTGTTAGATTTGCTTGTATTGTTGTTTTCATTTCAACAAAGAAGGATGTCAAGAAAAATTAATGTGTGTTTTATTTAAATTGGACCAAAAAAGTGGAAAAGAAATTATTGATCGCGGTGTAAATGAAGATTTGATTAGTTTTTCGGTATGTTTGTACCATTCGTGAAATAAATGTTATTATAATTAATAAACGTATTTCTTCACCGTGAATGTGAAATTGAATAAAACTAGTTGACAGACATTCATACAGAAGTGTGTAGAGATACATGTTTGAAAAATAGTGATATGATTAGAAACCTTTGGTTTGATTGTGAAAATGATTGATGAAAGTATGTTTGGAAAGAGAAAATATAACAAGTTGAGGAGTGTATGGTAAATGGGCATCTAGTGGCATTGGAAGAGAGAATGGACGGTGTTTTATAGAAATTGTGAATGACAGAATGAGAAAGACTTTACTCAACATAATTAACAAGAGGATGATGCCTAGAACAAAAGTTGTTTCAGGAAATCTTATGAGTGTTTAGAACATGAAGGAATCATTGATTTTTGTTGACCCTGAAATTGGCACCAATACTAATACCATCCAAGGAATGAGTACTCAGATCCAGCAGATCAAGAGAGAATTTAGGAAGCACTGAGTCAGGCAATCAAAAAATTTGTTTGAATAAAAAATTTGTTAATTCAATCTTTTTTCTTACATATATATAAGGCAGGAGAATTTTATTCATTCTTGAACAATAAAGCAACACATGCAGGCATTAAAGACACAGTTGATGGGAGCAAACAAATTTGTAGAATTTGACTTCAATCTTTTTCTATGAAAGAAAATACAAAAGGAGGGAAACTTCTACTCTTTTCGCCATATGTGAGAATATAGAAAGGGGGATAAATCTTTTTAAGTTTTGCCAAAAATAAGGAATTCTAAAGAACAACCTCTCAACAATTTTAAAAACTTAAAAAAAAAATTCTTGAAAAAGGAAGCAGTATCAGCAAATATTCTCTTTCTCAAAAAATATTAAAGAGAAGAAAAGCATTCTAAACTGGAAAAAGTTTCATTTACTTGGTTGAGAAAAATGAGAAGAATAAACATTTCTGTTAATAATAGTTTAAAGAAATCTGCTTTATATTAAAGCTGAACAAGATTTCAAAGCATCAAACAGTTTGCACAAAAAAATTAAAATCATACATGGTCCAATTATCAGAAAATTGTGGTGTAAAAATAAAACTAAAATTTTAGAAACTTAATGAACAGAAAGAACACTGAAATCACTACTATCCAAGAACGCTCCAAAGGATGTTTCCAGCATAAACAAGACTGGTTGGTTTTTCGGCAATCTTATCAGAAAGAACACTAAACTTTAAAAGTGATAGATGTAATGGTGATAAAAATACAGAAGTAAAGAATTAATGTTACTCACAGACAAAATGAATAGAACACAAAAATTGCTTCTGCTTTTCACTGAAAAATATTTAAAGCTTAAAATGTTTAAAAAAATGTTCAAAAACAACCAGCTGCATATCATGAATGTATTAAAGCTTGGATAATAGGCAACATTTATGAAAATTGGTTTGAAAAATATAGATCAATGTTTCTTTGGATAACTGAGCTCTGCTCACATTAAAGTCTCAGATTTTAGAATAGATTCATGTGGAATTTCATCTGCCTGAGTAAATTCCATCTTAAAGCCCATAAATTAGTATATAATCAACAGCTTTATGTGCAAATATCACAGGCTACATTTGCAAAGGGTAATTATGCAGCCTTGAGAAAGTGACTTTATTTAAAAAAAGAAACCCACCAACTACGAGCTTTATTAAAAAAAACATCATAGTTCAAGAAATCCAACATGATTAATCTGATCACTTGAGCAAAGATGAGTCACTTGTGTGTGAGCTCCAACAAAAAATTCTTTTCTGCAGTAAATTTCTTTCGAGCATTTTTTGAATATACAGTCACATGTGATATATGTATAGAAGAAATACCAGATGATGAAATTACTAAGAATATAATGAATGAGAACAAAAAAAGAGCTGAGCTTTCAGACATCAAACAAGAAAATGGTGCAGTGCAAAGACTATCTGCAAAACTAGCAGCTGTGAATCACTAGCAAAAGTAAGGTACTTTTGTAAAGTAAAATAATAAAAACAATGATTTTATATTCTGAAGAAATTTAAAAATATAGTTTTTAAACAGAGAAAGATAAATTATTTCTTTACAAGATTTTTATCAGTAAACTGAAAGTACTGTTTTCACGCATAAATCTTATTTTGTGTTTCTCACAACAAAGATACAATTTTAAATCATTTATCAAATAAACAAACATATGTTAAAAATAAAGAAAAATAGCATTTATTTATATATTAAAAATTCATAATTGAGTTACATCAAAATGTGTAAAGAATTAAAAAATTAATAAGTAGACATTTGTGTAAACAATTATATGTATAAAAAAATATATATGCAGCGTATTTTATAATAGAAATCATGTAAACTATTTTTTAAAAAAATCACCATTTAAAATTATAACATATAAAAACTGCATATTTAAATTCTATTTCCTTTCATATTTGTTTCAAGAAACAAGTAAGATCCTATTTGGATACATTTCTTCACAAAAAGCAAAGCATTACCTAAATAAGCAGATTACAATGCTGAAAGATTTGTTATTGACACATCTTAAAGTGTGTATTAATAGATTAGAATTTTGAAACTATACTTTTTTAGATAATCCTTACATTTCATAAAATTTGATTTAATTAAAAAAATTCAACTTTAAATAAACAACTACATTTTATTACTGTTATACATTTGAAATTTCCTTATTTTTTTAATTTAATGTGAGGTTGGAGATAATTAAGATCAAGGTTTACTTAATAGCCCAAATTAATTTTAAGCATGAAATAACCAAGATTTGTTTGTATCTGTCAAGTGCTGTTGAAAATTGACATATTAAAAATTAGAGCTTCGGAGGAGTAACATCTGATGAAAGAAATACAATTAATTCAGTGCATAAATTCATGTATAAGCTAGATGTTTTGTATAAATTAAAGGAAACATCTTACACTATGATATTAAACTAATAACTTAAAATTACACAAAATAGCAATTTCATCTGGCAAGAAAATAGGAAAATCGCCAAGCAAAAAAGTCAAAATGAGATACCACTCTCAATAAGCTATAAATTTTGAGTTTTCATAACAATGAAATTAATTTATAAGTTGGGTATAATTTTTTAATACCATTCTTCAGTATAAAATTTGCAAGTTGGTCTATTTTTGAAAAAACTATAAAATTATAACCAGATGCTTAGTTAAAGTTAATACCATAATTTCACTTTATTGATTATAAATTTCTTGCTTACTGAATATAAATATAGAGCATAAATATTCAGGACAAGAAATGTCAAACATAGTATTCAACATAAACTTATAACTTATTGTAACTGGAAAGTACTTTCATTTCTCTCAAAATGTTATTTATTAAATATTCATTTAATTTTATAAATATATTCGATACTACTTAATAATGGGATTACTTTTGGACCAATATAATTTTAAGATTCTTGGCGTCATTATTGCAAAAAAATTATAGAAAATTAAATATTTAAGACCAAAATAATAAATGTAGCACAGCAATAAATATTACATGCTTCCTTAATTCAAACGCTGATTTCAAATTAGGAAAATTGTATGTCTTACGAAAAAATATCTGAAAACATTTTGTTTGCAAGGGAACAGAACAAGTGAATCAACAGAATGCTTGGCTTTAGAAATAGAACTAATATTCTAAAAACCTAAATTTTTTAACTTTCAAGATCACAGCACATTTATTAACAAAAATATTTAATGAAATAATAAAGTAATTATAATTACCACTACTATCTTGAATATATGAAGTTGCAGTCGCCATGGGGTTATATTTATTTTATTTTTGAAGATTATAATATAACACGTGGAGCAACAATCGTATAAACACTAAGTCTAATGGACTCAATTCATCGCTAGACGGCGCTGCAATAACTTGTCACGTGACAAGTACCAAGCTTAGATTGTTTACACATGTATTGCTATGCAATTGCATTAAAATTTACAGCTACTGACGTTTATTATTTTCCACATTTATTTTATCAACTCGCAAACTGATTATATAAACAAATATATAGATTTCTAACAATTCTTTAAATATATACAATGTCAAATTCCATATTAAATAGAGCTTTGAATATTTATTCTTTTACTAACTGTTCAATATTTGAATATGCTGAAAAGTTTTCTCAAATGAGTGGAAATAATAGCATTTTGACCAAAATGAAGAAAGGTCATTTGTTATGGCAAGAGAAATTTGTCAGCAAAATAGTTTTTGAATCACACGCCGTTCATTTTTTGGCTTCGAGAAAACAAATTTGCTTGGAACAGCATCTTGTTTCAATAAACGCCGATTCGTGAAGTTTTCATACTTAAAATCTGTCTCTTCAAAATGATCAGAGCATAAAACTGACCATGGGGAAGGGGAAAATTCTTCTCGTCGTAACTTAATGAGCCATTCTTTTAGTAGTTTTTGATTCTTTAAGGGAAATCTAAAAAATGATTTTTCTCTGCAATCAGCCTTATACTTGGCATTTTTGCATCCATATGCTGCACAATATCTAGATTTACATAAATTTTTATCGTCCATATTTAAACTCACGTTCAAAATCTAATCGAAATCTAGCGTGTTATTAGGTTTGGGAAAAAGTAAACAAATCGTGGAGCGTACTTGTCATGTGACTTTGACGTCACAGGAAGTGAGTCAATTCTGAAAATACTTATTTTCGTTACTACTAGATGACGCTTGATATTTTCAATATCGAAAAAAATAATCACAGAAATTTCAACCGTTGTAACTGATGATCAACACTACTAAAATCAAAGGCAGATATAACCATTGATTCTAATGATCTGTCCTATCAGTAGTGGTCTGGTAATCGTTATTTTCGATCTGTTATTCTAAAACACTTGTTTATTGTTATTAGTTGTTATTTTATAATAGTTACCTGATGGTACCCGTTTTTCAAATAATACGTTATTTTGAAAACGTTTTTAGAAAATAAACATATATAAAAATATTTCCTATTATAAATATTTTAGTTTAGCTGCTTAAGCTGCAAGGCCCTAAGCAAAATAAATTTGAATTTCACAAATATTGAGTCGTATTATCGACATTATTTGAAACACTTTATAATTATTAACAGATACGATAACATTTCATGTATTTTTAGGAATGTGGGACAGATGTTCTATGAATACAAAATCAGTATTTAATTAATATGAAAATTACCTTAAAAATAGTAATTTAATAACATTTAAGGAAAGAATTGTCAAACATAATATACAACATATAAACTTATAACTTATTGTAACTGGAAAGTATTTTCATTTCTCTCAAAATGTTATTTATTAAATGTCCATTCAATTGATTAAATTTTATAAATACATTTGATACTATTTAAATATGGGAATACTTTTGGACCAATATAATTTTAAGATTCTTCACGTCATCACTGCAAAAAAATTATAGAAAATTAAAATTTTAAGAACAAAATAATAAATATAGCACAATAATAAATATTACATGCTTCCTTAATTCAAACTCTGATTTCAAATTAGAAAAATTTTATGTCTTACGTAAAAATATCTGAAAACATTTTGTTTGCAAGGGAATAGAACAAGTGAATCAACAGAATGCTTGGCTTTAGAAACAGAACTAATATTCTAAAAATCTAAATTTTTTAACTTTCAAGATCACACAGCACATTTATTTACAAAAATATTTAATGAAATAATAAAGTAATTATAATTACCACTACTATTTTGAATATAAGAAGCTGCAGTCGCCATGAGATTTATTTAATTTTGAAGATTATAATAACACGTGGAGCAACAATCGCAAAAACACTTAATTCTAATTCTGAAAATACTTATTTTCGCTACTACTAGATGACTCTTGAAATTTTCAATATCGGGAAAAATAATCACAGAAATTTCAACCGTTGTAACTGATGAACACTACTAAAATCAAAGATGGATCATTCATTCCAATAATCTGTTGTCCTACAGCAGACAAGCCATTAGTAGACACCACTAGCGTCTCGGGATCAGGCCCGGCACGTCGGCTCCAAATGGGAATTCTAACGCATGCGCACTTGAAGAAAGTAGTTGCAATAATTTAGCGATGTAAAATGCGACTATTGTTCAGAATTAATTTTAGCAACCCTATGGTTTCTTATTCCCCGGTCTGATTTGAAACGAGGTTCGCGCCAGTCAATTTGTTTATTTTATTTGCAAATTTTAATAGTTTTTCGAAATATGAAGGAAAAGCGGAATAGTTTACTTATATCTTAGCACCATATTTAAAATAGAATTAGATAACAACTTTATTTGTATTTTATATGGTGCGGAAGACATTTATTTTTTCGCAGATAAGGTGGATAGGATAATATGCAAGTAACAAAGAATGTGAATTGCATTATCACGTTTCCTTCTGATTTCTATAACAAAATGACAAAATTAATTTGACTAAATTGTTTTTGACATTTTATCATGGTTTAATTATAAATTAGCATCTAAAATTTTATTTTCCAAAGCCAAAATTAAAATGTCATTTCAAAATAAAAATTGTTTAAAGAACTTTTGACCGACGTGAATTGTTTTAAAAAACTTTGGATGTAATATAAATTTCAATAAAAAAAACGGCAGAATAAATATTTTGCTATTTACTTTCTACATTGTCTATTTTTTAAACTAAAAATTTTAAATAAGGTAAATTACAAGTTGTAAATGTTGAACAACTGTAGTTCAATTTAAGAATACAACTCATCTATTTGAAAAGCAAAAAGATTTATGTTTTTTATAAATGGGAAAAATTTATACACTTTCTCATTTATATGAATAAAAGACACTCAGTATCACATTTCCTTCTGATTATTGTATTTAATAAAGATATAAACATAAATAGGAGAATAAAATATCAGGTGTAAAAAATTGAGAGTGAAATTAAATACATTTTTTCACTAAATACATAATAATTATTATATATTTAGTAAAAAAATGTATTATCAAAATGAAAAAAATATTAAATTAAATATATTAATGATTTGTCACTTTACCATGCTTACATGACAAATACCTGGTTTCATCATTTCAAGTAGTTTTTTTTTAATTATGAATTTATTAGCTGAAGTTGTTCTTTTTTTAATTTAATTAAAATTTGTGTCATATTTGATTTAAAATTATTTATTTTTTTGCATACATGAGAGTGTTAGAATGGAATAGAAGGAATGATAGTTACAGTAAATAAAATGATTGACTACACTCTGCTAAAAAAAACCAACAGATGGCTGATGGTTGTTTTATTCAAATTAAAATGTTTAAGATATTTACAAGGGAGTAGTTTTAATGTCAATAAAGTATTCTCCAAATCAATATGCAAAATAAATGTAATTTCTTAAATGCTAAGCAATATATTTTATTGAGACATATATGAAGATAGGAACTATCCAAATGTTTTCTCAATTCTGCCAAAAGAAATCAATGAAGTTAATTCCAGTAAACGAAAAGTTATTCAATATTCAACAAAAAGTAAAAAATAATGGCAATGGCGAATGTTTTATAAGTCCAAGATACAAGGATAAAACTACAATTTCAAGCACAAATTTTTATTTGCAAAAATCATTCTGTTTTTTAGAAGTAAATGTTGATTCAGAATCTCCATTACAAGCACATAATTCTACTTGTATAATTTATGAATTTTTGATCTCCTTAAACATTTAAAATGTTTTCTTAAGATTATTATAAATTCCCAATTAAATAGTACGATTGTTGCTTATAATGAAATATTTTTTATAGTTATTTTTTTAATAATTCATTAGGGTGAAGCAGTCACCCACATGACTTCCAACATCAGTGTCCTGAGTGTACTTTCTGATGGGTTTCTTCCCGAAAATGTTTAATTTTTGGGATCATAAGCAGTAGTAATATAATGTTGGCTACATATCGAAACATTTCCACCATAAATAACTTTTGTATAAGCAAGACTTGCATACATATTCACATTATTGCATAATAAGGATAGTAATTTATAATTTTTATTACTTAATAACTCTATATACCAAGTAATAATACCATCTGGTTTTCTAACAATGGCAGTTCTCATAATTTAAATAAAATTTACATAAACAATGTAAATATGCAAATATTGAACTACGGAGTAATTGCATAAAAATCAATTTGAATTATCATTTAAATATACTAAAAATTTTTTTCCATCAATTGCTATATTTATATTATTGTAATGCTTAAAAAGCATTTCTGTAATGTAGATGGCCAGTTGTTTTATGATTGAGATTTATTTCTAAATTACTATATACTTTCTTTTAAAATTAAACATTACAATTATTTTTATAAGGAAATATATTAAATGACGTGATATAAGCTATGATGGCAATTTTTTAAAATTTATTTTTACTTTTCTTTGTTCCCAGGGAAGTGTTTTATAAAATTCTTCCCACATATTATTTTTCCCAGATGTTTACTATATGGTAACAGTGGGAACTTGGGAAGTTAAGAGAATAGAGCTGGGGCAAAAGAGCTCCTTAAGTGGGGGGGGGACGATGAACATTGGTATAACAGATTTTCATGTGAACAGGAAAATATGCTGAAGGATGAGTTTCAGATGAACTGAGATGATTGATTGAGGGAAGAAGAGTGATGTCATTAGAGCACCAAGGAGTTCAAGAATGGATTTAAGTCTCATTTTATTACTTTGGTTATTAAAATTGAAAGTAAATTAGTTTTGGATGCGAGGTATTTGGAAGAGAAAGATTCTCTTAGAATTTATTCATAATATATTCAATGAATATTTCAATATTAAATTCTCAAAAAATATTAATGTTTTTGAAACAAATTAGGTTGTCTGTAATTTTATTTATAAACATAATTTTTTGGTAACTAATAATTTTATTTGTAAGCAACTTGAGCTGACACATTTATTAGCTCATATAAGTAGCAAATAATTGACCTATAAAATATTAACATTTAATTTTTAATTCCTACTAATTGGTATGCAATTTTAATTTGGCTTTGTGTAATTTGCATAGTTTCTTTAACATGAGTTGCCCATGTTTTTCTTTTATCCAGGTGAGGGATGATGCATTAATAACATCTTTTTTTTAATTATAAATCCCCATAATATTTTTAATTTCTACATTCATCAAATAAGTTTCTGAATTTGCACAGCAGATTTTGTTTATTTTACAAAATCGTTTTTATTAAAATAAACAGTTCACAAATACAGAATAAATTTGAGTGATGAAAGGATTGAAGCACCACACAGATATAATCATAAGTATTATACCTTATTTGAATATGCAATATTAACTTTCTCTAAGTTTAGTTTCTTTATGTGATACTAAGTAAAATGACCATGTATTTCTCATACTAATCTTTATTTTCAATCATTTGAAGTCAAGCTTTTAGCTTTGGCATATAGTTTTTAACGGAGAGAGAGCGGCTCCCTCATTGTAACATTCAAAAGTCATAAATAGAAAGCGTCATCCGCAAAAATAAATCAGTGGATATTGTGTACATTAACTCATTGAAGAGCATGTAGACTATAGTCATCCCATGTTTTAAAAATCAAAGAGCCAGGAAAAACTATTTATCTGTAATCAATCATCTTTTCAGTATCCTTGGAATGGGCATTCTTATTTCTTACCTGCCTTTTCTTTTTTCATGCAGTAAACATTTCTCAGAATTCATATAACATTGGGAAGACTCGATGCTACAAGTACTGCTTCCAAATTTTTTATAAGCAGCCCAGTTTTGTGTTCCAGATTATTTTCATAATCTTGTTAGCCGTTTTATTTCTAAGGAATAGTGTACAAGCATAAAACTAACAGGAAATTAAAAAGAACTCTTTAATTTCTCAAAGATAAATACTTCTGCAGTGGATACTGATTAACCCAGTGAGGATGTACTTCATGATGGTGACAATGAATTTGAATAGTGACGAAAAAAAAAGAATCTTAATTAGGAAAAAATATTTTTGTAAAGAAACAATGACTCACATATTAATTACAATTTTTATCTTTCTTTAAGTAAATCAAAATATCACGCCAAATAAATTTTAATACATGAAATTCTTTCCTAGCAAAAACTTCGTATAAAATATTTTTCAGCTACTTTGCTTGTAATAGTTATGCAAAAGAGTTTTATGCTTGATTATGCATAGTCTCTTTAATAAACATAGCAACTTGCATATTTATAAACAATCGTAAATTATCTATGAATAAATAATTAATTGTTCTAATAATGTATAGAATTTATATTCACATTCACAATGAATTAACAAACAAATTCTTTGTTATATTTACGAAAATATAACAATACTAAGTCGCTAAATCTTTAGAGAGGAAAAGATCATGTAAACGCAATACGCACACATCCATTGTTCTCATAATACAAAGAAATTATATTCATGAAGAATTAAAATTAAATACTTTGTTATATATATAAAAATATAACAATACTAAATCGATACATTTCTCTAAAGGAAAACAAATACGTAGTTGCGAAATCTGCTATGTTTAACAATGAGATAAACTTCCTAGCCAGACAAATTTATCGGTTTCTTTACATCGCCAAGTCACTGAATTTTAGCCAATATCTTGTGGGAGCCGAGGCTCCGGGCTCGGTCTTGAGACGCTAGTGAAGACTCTAGGGTTAGAAAATGAACCTCAATCTGCGCATGCGCTGAAATCTACGAACACTTTCGTCTCGTTCGGAAAACCGAGTCCGATTATTTCCGGCTATTCGCTTATATCACGGGCTCAGTTAGAAAAAAAAATAGAAAAGAGAGGCCGTTTCGTAATTTATTTTAAATTATATTGATTTGATTCATTTTCTCTCTTTCTTGTGAAGTTATTTATAACTTTTTAAAGTTGGAATAAATTGAATAAAATAAAAAGTTGTTTAAATCAAGAGTTTGTATAAGATTTATATAGGAAAAAGAAAAATCAGAAAAAAATCTGAAATGCTTTAGTTTTGTATGCACAAAATTTTGTATACACATAATTAATGCGTTTTTCTGATAAGTTAAAAGTTGTTGATACGGTGCACAACTTATTTAAAAAGGGTGTGTATTTAAATGGATTTGGTATCAAAGTAAACATTTACACACTATATGGGAGTTTAGACCCTGAACTGAATTAATATTTATTTATTTTCTTTTTACTTTAAATTTTTGGAAAGCAGAAGTGAAAATTAACTATCTAGTTACATCGTAGGAACTTTATGGGAATTATTTTTCATGATTTTTAAATAAGATTTAATATGAACAGTGCTGCCATTAAATAAAATTGATGTTTGGAAAATTATAAACGGAAACTATTTATATCTGGTTTAAAGAATTTTCTCGATCATAAGAATTGGGATGTTGGGAGTGAACAATGATTGGGAGGGTCAACCAAAAAGTGCTGTGAAAGGAATATATTGATGCTGTGAGAAATCACTCCATCTTGATTTTCATTTGGCATATTATGAAATAGAAACATGATTTGAAAGATTCATGTATATTTAATTTCACATGAATATTTATATTACATTAATTTACATTTAATTTTACATTAATTCATTTTTAATTTATATTACATTAATTTATTTTTAATTTTACATGTGCATTCCCAATGAATCATCTACAATTTATATGAAGTTGAGAATACTTGTATGAAATGGTAACAGGAAATTTAAAAATTCAACTCCTGTGCTCCAATAAATATAGCAATGTTGCAATATTTCTTGAAAACTACGTTTATAACTTGAGTACAAAACAACTATTTGGATGTATCTAAATAATAATCTAGAACAAATGTTAATTGTACAAACAGTGATACTCAGTTCAGTACTTGATACTTGGTTTTATCAACCCACCGAAGAAATGAAAGGCAAAGGTAATCTTACTTAGCCCAAAAATTGAACCCTGGGCCTGTTCCTTGGGAGTGCAAAGAGCAACCACTACACCTCAAGCTTACAATTCAATCCTAGTATATGAAATACAGTAGACCTGGAAACATTTCGGAGGGATTTTTATTCTTTTCTTATGATATATTTTTGTATTTGATGTTTCGAGATTAAATATTTTTTGCTCATGCCAAATCTTGAGGACTATCACAAAAATGTCAATTATTATTTTTAATTTTATTGCCAGTATTTTTTGAAAATCAGGCCAAAAAATGTTATATACTATAAGATTTTACTATTAAGTCACCAACTTATATAATATTTATATAAATTTTATTTTTTATGATATCATGTAATTTATAAAATAGAACTGAAAGGTTTCATATTTGTGATTGTCCTTCATTTTGGTTGTCTATCATAGGAAAAATGAAAATCAGGAGTACCTATGTTTGTTCAAATAGAATAAAATATATAGCCAATATCTAAACAATTTTAAACTTCTAAAGCTTACAAATCCTGGGCTGGTGCTCCATAAATGATGATGATGAAAGCTTACAAATAGTATATTTATGTTATGTTATTTTCAGAATGAAATAAATGTTTTATTGTGAATGCAAAAATGTAGTGTGGTTACAAAAGAGTATAGGAACCAATGAAAGAACCAAAGAGTATAGGAATCTTGAATTGCTTCCACAAAAACTAAGCACTATTCCTCACATTTTAAAATCTCGTTTTAGTCTACCATTTAGACAGCATAAGCAAAAGTCATCAAAACACTTCCTCAGTAGCTAAAATTACATAATTTCCCATAATTTTGAATTCTGAATATTTTTTATTTATCACTTCATGACAAAATACTAGAAAGTTATTTTACACAATTTATGGGAATATATAGTAGAAAACGTTATAAAACTTAAAAATCAATGTCTCTTATATGTGTTTGATCAACATCATATATGCAATCATTTTTCAATATATTTCTTTGTAATTACTTTAGTAATAAAGCTAAATAAATGATGAATAACATTAGCTTTTATGATAACTTGTTTTTTAATAAAAGGTTAGTGACACAAATCTTAGAAAAACATCTCACCCCACTTAAAAAGCAAGTTACAAGATATTAGGAAAATGTATGCAAATCAATTAATCCAAATATTTCATACAAATAAAGCAGTAGACTTTTGCTTATTAAGAAGCTAGAAAAAATACATTAAAATTTTTTAAGACATTGTTACTGAAATGTTAAATCAGTAAAATCAATTTTCTTAAAAGTTAAAAATTAATGGATAAATAAATAAATATCCCGACTTCAAAATTCTAATATCAAGGTAAAGGCCTGCAGTGCCTGTATCTGTTTACCTAACCGAGGGCCCTGGGGTGCCCTGTTAGGTAGTCAACACAAAGCGAAATTCTCGGAGTTTAGTTCCCAAGCATGATTGGTACTCAGTTTACCAACCCACTGGAAGGATGAAAAATTGAGTCGACCTTACCCGAGATCGAACCTCGGACCTGTGCCTTGGGAGCGCTAAATCACCGTGCTTAACAAGTGTAAAAGTTTGTGTGAATTTTATCATACAGATTTCCATGGAACAGTACTCTATAGAGAAATGTGGGGCTGAATGATGTTATTCTGCACAGGAGAAAAGGAATTAAATCTAAAACTCTATTAGAACTTCTAATTTGCCTTATCTTATACCGTGAAGATCGAGAAAAGAAGAGGTTGCCATTCAAATACTTTAAACTATTTCTACATCAATTGCAAGCTGTGAACGTTCATTCAGCAAATTAAAATTAATTTTGACGTATTTATGATCCACCCTGGGTTAAAACCGTCTAAGTGATTTAATATTTTTAAGAATTGAAAAAGAAAAATTTGAAATAATCAACTTTGGTAAAGTAATTGATCAATTCATTTCAGCAAATGCAAGAAAAATGTGAATAGTGTATATTAGATTGCAAATAATTACATCTTCTTATATCTATAATATGTGACGAATTATTTCATGTTTAAAAATTTTTTATGTGTTTTTTAAAATAATATGATGTAAAATATAAATAATATCTTTTTAATAATTAATTCTAAATTACATGAGTCCGATTATTCTTTTGACATTTTTCCGAATCCATTATAAGTGTTTTCTTTTAATTGGAATTGAATTTTGTTTAAATTCAAAGCTTACTCTGAGACTTTAAATTAATATGTTTTCGATTATTTTATAGTAGGTAAATTATTTTGTTATTATTTATATTTTATTCTTATTAAAAATACACTCTATTTATTATAATGTATTATATATAGTTATATTATAGCATATTATTATTACTTAATACATTTTATTCCCATATTTACATTGTATTGCTATTTTTTTGAAGGGGTCGCTAAAAAAGGTATCGTACCCGGGTACCATTAATGTTCACTAATAAGCCACTGATTGAGCTAAGAAGAAAATTGCTTTAAAAATGATGCAATAATCTAATTAAAGAATTTATTACTTTTTGCGAATACTAATGAATTTTTAATAATGGCCTAACAGAATAAGTATTAAATTATACTTAAGCAAAACACAAAAATTTTTACATACCCGTGAAATGTTATTCCATGCAAGTTCTTCCACAGCCTCTTTGTTCATCTATATACTGCGTAAAATCCATTTCTTTTTTAAACTCAAAAGATGATAATCATTCCATATAAGAAAATGAAGAAAAAATGTCAAATCGCCTCTAGAGGACGAAAAAAAACGAAACAGTTGATGTACGTCAGCATTAGTCATAAAATGGCTAGCGCAAATTTTAATACATTTTAACTTTTTACTGAGTTGAAGAGCCTTTTATTAAGAAATCTTGGAACAGCTTAGTAAAAATGATTCTAATGGGAAATTCGTTAAGTTAAGCCACTGAAATCATAAATGCTCATAAATTAGAAGTCGGCAAAAGAAAATGATCACTTGCTGTAAAATACACTCTAAAGCACCTGATATATTCGAAATGAAAATAGCAATAGTGATTTTAAAATACAGAAGCCTTTTCATGGACATTTATTAACTCACTGAGAAATTTTGTAAGAATCTTACAAAATATTCCCAATCTTTTCATTAGTAATTAAGCCTAATATAATATAAATAATCATGCAAATTGACAACGATGTATAAAGAAATGCCTCATAATTTAAGAATTACTATAGGATAAAACAAATTTGCCTAATTTGATTCTTTTGCATAATAAGTGTTAATTATATGTGCTATATTTTTTTTGCTTACATTTATTTTATTTTTTTTATCTGCATTTATTTTCCTTTATTTTTTTCTTTATTATGCTAAAAGTCTATAAAAGTTATTGAGTAGTACAATTTTTCCCCCAAGATGTATTTTAATTTTTTGCTTTAATTTATATTTTTTAATCATTTTTATATTTCACTTTATTTATATTAAACTATAATACTGAATAAAAAGATAAATGTGTGTATACAAAACTCTTTTTTTCTAAACTATATTTGTCTAGATATCCTTCTCCGCATAATTTATCTTGTTAACGTATATGTATGCTACTCGTATTGGTATAGTAAATACCAGTGGCGTGCGGTCCATATGTGCAGGGTGTGCATTGTACACTCTGGCAAAATTATGAGAGACTAATTTTCTGCACATATGGCTACCTTTCTTTATATGGTATATAATAAATATTACATATAATATATTCAAATATTATGTTGATTTGCCTGCTTGTATTCCCGCAGTGCAAGCGGTACTAGGTGCTTCACCACGTAGCGCTTTCAAAAGCAAACGAACATAGGAAGTTTTTATATGTACGCACTGCGCATCAGTAAAAAATCACGCTTTATATGTATGGGCTACTGGAAAAGCACAGCATACTATAGCATTGTGGCAAGTGCAGCTATTTTTCTTGCACTTGGCATTCAGAATCATCTGAAGGTACGGTCCGAAGAGCGGGTACTTACGTGCTGAAGCCCTTTTGTTTTTTTAACCAATTAACTGGCCATGCAATTTTGCAGATGGTTAATATTTAAATATATATATTGTAAGATTTTGTTTTCATAGAATTATAAAAGAAGTATTTCATCAATAAAAGGGAAAGGTTTTAGTGTGGTAAAGTAATTTCGGTAATGTATTATATATATAGAAATAATTCGCTAAAACCAATTTTGTTTTGTTAGACAAAAAAAGAAGCGAATTTTAGCAGAACAGTCCAAATTTTACCATTCATTAAGTCTTACAGACAGTATATAAGTTATATTTGTAACACCATATCCCTGGTTTTGTTTTTAAAAATTGTCACGATGTTTTTCGCAGAATATATGATTTCCAAATGTTAAAAAACAATTAATATTATTAATTGTGGATGTGGATTAAATTACTTTTATTAATTTAATAAGTATAATTTAACCCAGTGACCGAGCAAGAAACAGTTCGTTCGATTGTGCCAGCTTGCGGTGAAACCCTCTGCACGTGGAATAAACGTTCGGTTTGTCGGCACCAATGAACATCCTGATGAGGCACTCGTAGGTAAATATTTTTATTTACTGTATTCTTTAAATTTATATTAATAATAAATAATGCATTTCAGAATGGAGAACTCAGATGTCTCAATAATTAAAAATTTAATGGAAAATCCATTTTCGAAACGAGATGTTACTACAAAAAATGAAACAGTTAAATTAAGTAGACTGATGCCGGATATTATTCTATCGCAAAATGTTAAGATTAAAAGGACAATAGTGTGTACGACATTTTCAAAAATATATGCGTGAAAAATTTAAATCGTTAACCGAGTTAGTAAATTGAATAAATTGTACTGTTGGCCATGTTTACTCTTTGTTGTAATTGAAAAGGATAAGAAAATTTGAACAAAAGAAGGCTACAGTGATTTAAGTAATCTCAATGATTTAAATCAACACAATGAAAAAATAACAAGAAATAGAAATATTCCCAAGAAATTCAATAAACGTAGTTTGTTTCATAGCAAAACAAGAAAATGCATTTCATTGACACAATGAGAATATAAATTCTCTTAATCAATGAAATTATATAGAATTAATAACTTTAATTAGTACATATGATGATCTTTTAGCAACCCCTCTAAGAACTGTAACTGTGTTTTCTGGAACCCCAAATAGAATACAAAATGATATTATTGCAATCGATAAAAAATTTTTTTGTAACTTCAGAACTTAGAAATGAGGTAGAAGAAACGCCATTCTATTATGCTGGATGAAAACATCTGACATATATCACAAATCGCAATTACAGATTGTGCTACGATATGTTAATAATTGTAGTGCATCAGTGGAAAAATCTTGGTTTTTAAAGATGTTAGTGGTGAGCGTTCAGCGGAAGCTTTGTGAAATGTTGTGCAAGAAACGATTTTGAGTTGGGGTAGTGAGAACAAACTGATAGCTCAAACGTACGATGGAGTCGCATCATGGCAGGAGTGTTGAATGGGACGCAGAAAACGTAAAAGACATTTTCCTAGAAGCTATGTTTGTGCATTGTTGCTCATATGTACTGTCGCAATCTGTATTGCTTATAAAAGATTGTAATTTGTTTTTTGTATCAATTTCTGTCATAGCCTCATTTTTTTCGGTGTCTACAAAAAGAAATTATGTTTTAAATGAAATTTTTAAAAGAAAATTTCCAAAATTAGCTACAACACGTTGGAATTATTCATCTATTTTGGTAAATACCATAAAAAAATGAAAGCCAAGGCCTATCTGATTTATTTGAAAATATTATTCAAAATCCAGAAAGCTGGGATAACGATACAATTAATATTGTAAAGAGTTATCAGAGGTTTTTTGAAGAATCTTACGGTAATTTTCTCCTAAATATTTTTTCCAAAGTATTTAGTTATACTGATGTTCTATTTGATATTTTACAGAAAATTAATTTAGGTATAACATATTCTAGTCAAAAAGTAGAGGAAGTAAAAGATGCAATTCAAAATATGTGAACTTCTGTTGCATTTGATGAAGTTTATGAATATACTATTACTATGAGTCCCTCAAATTAAAAAAAAAGTCATGTAAATTTACAAAATTAAAGTGTAGATCAACATTTTAAAAATTTATATTAAGAAACAAGGGACACTATTTATTGTTAGTTAAATGTCCGTTTTAAGGAACTAAACTCGCCCAAATTTTTTGAACTCTTTAATTTCAGTTTTTTTTTTAAAAAAAATATCAAAGAAAATTTCCGGATGAATGCCATAATTCGTTAAAGAAAGCTTATGCAAAACATTTAGATTTTGTAACGCTAACCAATGAATTATGCGTTCTTTATCGTAGTGAGTCACACCAAGAAATGAATTTATCGAAACTTATTCGGCATATAATGCTGAATAATTTGACAGATGCCCTAAACAAGGTAAATAAATTGGCACATTTAATTTGTACAATTCCATTTTCAATTGCTTCGGGGGCGAGATCATTTTCAGTATTGAAAAGAGTAAAATATTATGTACATAATACAATGTTACAGGATAGATTAAGCAATTTTTCTCTAATAACAGTAGAAAAAAGAAATGTAACACTTATTACTGTCAATACCAGAGTTTTTCGATCATGTAATTGATGATTTTGTTAGTAATATGGATAGACGTATGAATTTTGAGACAAATGAAAGATAAAAAGTTAAAGAAGAGCTTAATGTACATTTTTATGGTTTTATTATTATTGTTGTTGTTCTCTGCACACTCTACATGAAAACCTACCGCACGCCACTGGTAAATACATAGAAAAATGACCTCCGAATTTGATTGTTCATAATATTTTTTACTGAAAGAACTTTTGCTTCTTAATTGTTTACTGAATCATCATGGTAAATCAAATTGATTTCCTGTTTTGTAATTATTCCTTTGTAAAAAATTCCCCAGATAGCTTATGTTAATACAGAAATTTTTGTTAATTAAGAATTTTTTCATAAATTTTACCTTCTATATTACCGTCTCATCAATGCTGCTCCTATATTTTCTTCATAATTATTTTAAAAAAGAAAATATAGGAACAGCATTTTTTTTTCAAATGATAATGCAAATTATAAAATATATATTAAATTAGTAATAAATTTTAAAAAATGAGTTCTATTTTAATAATATAAATAATAAAAATCTCATACATGAGCTAAAAAGGTTATAACAACACAATTTTAAACAGTAAATAATGATTATAGAGTAATTATAAAATTGCCTTCACATGCCATAATACAATAATTATGGTTTGTGAAGGCAATTTATTAAGTAAACTATTATAAAAAAATAATTAAAAATTTCAAATCTAGCCTTCAAATCCCCTTCCTATTATATTATTTAGTTTAATAATTAATTTGGCCTGAAATAAGAGATAGAAGATATGTGACTATCGGCACGGGAAATCCGGCACACTAGCTAAGCCTAAGTAAATTTACCTCACCTAAGTAAATTCAGTGATTTATTATTTTATTTATTTAATTAATTTTAAATTCAAATTATATCGCGCTATGGAATATCAGTAATATAACGTTGCCTAGAACAAATTGTAAAGAAAGTAAGTGCGTGAGAATATTGTAATTGTGAAATAATAAATTCATTCTTGAAAATGTTAATGCATCTAAATTATAAATTAAAACCTGATAACTAAAAAATCATTATTATATATGTTTTTGAAATATTAAAATTTAAAGAAAACTTTCTCATGCACGAACTATAAAGGTTATAAAGATACAATTTTAAGCAGTAAATAATTAATATAGAATAATAAGAAAATTGTCCTTACATATAATAATACAATAATTCACTTTATGAAGTAAAATAAAATATTATACACAAAGAAATAATTAAAATTTAAACCATCCTTGCCAATTTAAATTAGTTATCAAGTTAATGTTTTGTCTTGTCATTTCCATTTTGTTTCTGCTTCTATTCTATTTTCAACGTATTCAATTTTGGAAGCAATATCGCTAAAAATTTGAAAATTAATTATTTAGAACAACACATAATTTTCATGATTCTGAAAACTTTTACAAATGGAAAAAATTTTTTAAATTAAAAAGTCTACTAAGATAAATCGGAAGCTGCCGATACAATAAATATCTGTAATTCGATTCAAAATACAACTCAATTCAAAATACAAATTGAAAAAATAAGATTTTAGCTTTTATAAATGAGGAAATTTATAAATAATTCAGAATTTAATAAATTTTCTCAGTTATATGTACAAAAGATTTTAGAAGAAACTTAGTATTTTATACGAGAAAAGTATGCTTAATTTTATAAAAGTAGGTTAGAAAAAGAGTAAAAATTTTCAACAAATAAACTTGCTAACCAGATAAATTTATCACATTATTTACATGACCAAGTCAGCGAATTATAGCCAAAATCTTCTGGAGACGACGATCGGGGCTCTGTCGCGAGATACTAGTTAAAAAAGACATATGTGGTCTAGTTGGTTTACTTCGTGGCTTGTTTACTTTCCGAAAATTTCATTTTTTATTTCGTTAAGCTTCAACTTGAACACATGATTTTGCTGTTCAATATTGTTGTACTTTGTGTTAAAATACGCACTCCGTAGGATGTTATAAAACAAATAATGCAATTTTTTATGCTCAAATATTAATTTTTTTAAATCGATGGAGAAATTTTCAATATAATTAGTATTGATGATAACTTTTACTTTTTAAAGGTAATATTGAAGAAAGCATGGTTTACAGACGGGAAATAATTCGACAATGCTTTGTATTAACCAAAACAATTATATTATGATAATTTCTCATATATTGGCCAAATTTACACATGCACACAAAATTTACACATTCGGATTATATCGAATACTGTTTTTTCTTTTCCTTTCTTTTCTTTATATCCCGTACACGTGCATAAAATCCCATTCTGGTTACTACATATTGAAGTTGGCAGAAGAGCCTTCCCTTTCTTCTATTTCGCACTCATAAAATTTCCTATAATATTGTTCCTTTTTTCAGTTTAAAGAAAGTTTGATAAGCAATATATTATAATTATTTTTACAGTACCTTTGTAAATAAAATGCCTAAGCAATTATCCGAAATGGCAACAAATTTTATTAAAAATTAAAAATAAAAAACTTAGATTTTCTTTTTTTCCCCCTTTTTCCAACGACGGGCATACTTGAGTGACGAACCCTATGTCACAACAAGACCAGAAACTGCTACTCATTTGTCGTTACCCAGCGGGCACCTGTGAACCAAGTCACGGAGGCGAGTAGCGTTACCCACGCCATATCACCACAAACCCGTTTATAGGGTGGGCCACATTCATACAACATCACAGAAGAAAGGGCAGAGAAACACAGAGAGAATAGAGAAGGAAAGAAACATCCATGCCCTAACCGGGATTCGAACCCGGGACCTCAGGAGTTAATCCACTCAGTCATTATTCGGCACTTAGATTTTCTTGTAAAATAAAAAAAACTTTGATTGTCTAAAGAAAAGTGATATCTGAAGTAAAATTAATTTTTGGCTTAAGCGAAGGGACTAAAATAACAATTAAAAAAGGGGAAATCCATTCGACAATCACTAATTTTTATATCGAAACTTTTATATTTTATACCAAAGCTACAATCCAAGTGAAAGGAGACTGACAGGTTTTCAAAAAAGGCACGCATTTTACAATATCAAAAGGAAAAGAAGTATCGGTAGTTTTCCCGATAAATTAGCATAAATAATTGTAAAAGACGGTTATACTCCAATCTAGAGATTTAATGTCGATGAAATGCGATTTTTTTTGGAAGAAAATGTCTGAAAGACCATACGCAGTAAGATATGAAAAATCAGCTGGTGATTTTAGAGCACACAAATATCTGGGGGATTTTCTCGTATTGTCTTAATGCATTTAGTATACAATTTTAAAGGCTCTATTGATCAACAAATTTCTCATGTCACAAACTTTAAAAGGTAAGAAAATTGAAAAATTTATGGTTTATTTGAGAGCAAATAAATAGGCATGGATGACAGATTATCTGCTTACTAACTGGTTCCATACTTGCTTTCTTCTAGAGGTCCAGAAATATAAGGAACAAAAAGTTTGGAATTCAAAATACTTTTGGTCATTGATAACCTACCCACTCAATTCTGCATCCTTCTAAAATTCAAATTCTGTTTATAACACCTAATATCAACTTGTTCGGGGTATTAAACCAGTATTTAAATTGTGTTACATAAAAAAATACTTAAATACATTTTAGATTCAGTGGCAGAAAAAACTTTGACTGTTGATAAAGGAAGCATGGAGAAAGTTATACATCTCATTATGCAATATTACGGATTGTATTATGCATCCTTCTTTTACCATCAAACAGTTGCGCCAGTTGACCTTAAATAGTTGATGTAAGATTTTTCGTCAGCATGTTTAAAAAAAGGAAGTTTCGCAGTACAAATTTAGTTGTGTGTTCTGAAATTACAGTTTTATAAAATGCAGTTGGTGGTGAAGGTTTAACAACATGCAGAAGGCGGAACTCAAAGAATTTATGATAGAAAGCCCTTTAGATAAAGATGATTTAATCAAATTTATGACAGTTTATAATAAAAAAAAGTTTATAATGACGAAATTGAAAGTGAAGTTCAGGTTTAAATCGGTGATTTAATTCGCGAGAGTTTGAAATTCACCACATGCATGGAACAACATTTCTCTACTCATAACACCGTCACAGATCATGCATTAAAATTTCAATGTAGTCTTTAGTTTGTTTTGCTGGATATCAAGAATTATAGAAGCAAATTAAGAAATCAAAAAGCAACTATTCATAATAAATTTTCTAAACAAAAATATTAGAAATTAGTAACGAAACTCTTCATTTGAATTAAATCCAACAATTGTGTTCGATGAAACTGATACATCTGTTGATATTAACACTTTTGTAATATTTAGTAATAAACATGTCTGCTTGTTATCAAATAAAGATGAATAGTTGTAAGTTAATTGTTTCACTCCTATTTTAATTTGAAATTTTAATAATTTTTGGTATTTAACGAATAAATTTTATCTGTACACTATTTTTTTATCATTTTTTGTGATAAAGAAGAATTGCGTTTATTTTATAAATATTTAATACGCATTTTGTCATTATCTTTGCACTATTTTTTGGAAAAATATTTTGAGTTTTCTTATCATATAGAATGTTTTTAAATTTGATGAATAGTTTCCCAAATTTATTGTATGACGCACGTACTCTATTATATGATTATCTGCGTGTTCTACGAAGGAACTATTAAGGGAAGATATAATTTTTATAAGAACTAAATTGCTGAAATGATTGTTTATTTATTTATATGATGAGCATATAGATAAATCAAAACCAAATTATTGTTAATAACACCTTCATTTTATTTAAAAATAAATTTTTTTAAAGATGAATTAAAAAAATAGATTCCTTAACAAACTTTCAAGAGAAAGAAATACGCCTCAAAATTTTTATTTTCCCAGTGTGCACTTAGTTTCTACTCAAAAAGTTTCTTTATTGTAAAAATACAATCATTTTTCACAATCTCCTAAAAACTCAATCTTAACAATTCCTTTGAATTTTATATTTATATATTCATATGTTTTAATTTAAAGTTTGATTGTTATCAGAACCATATTAATTAATTCATCATTTATATCTCTAACAAGTACTGAAAAAAGAAAGAATTTCAGATGTATATAAATTCAGCTGACAGGTCTATTATATGAGGCAAACTTGGTATCTTCAAAGAGAAGTAACCTTCCAGGATAATAATGTAAAATATCCATGTAGTGGGACTTGTACAGTCACATGGTTTGATGAACACGAGGATGAATAAGTACCATATACTTCTGAACACTATTTAGCACTCATATGAATCAATTTCTTCACGCATTCAAGATGTATTACATTTCAAAGGCAGTTTTATATACTAATAACGGTTCTTTATAAATCCAAAATAGAAATTTTTAAGATTAACTGTATAACATCTATGATATGCCATACGAGACATCAATATTCCTATTTTAATAAAGGAAATTCCAAGCAGATTTATTCTTTCATTCAAATTCTATATCCTTTCATGTAGAACATCGGTTTCTTGCAGATACAAATGTTGAAAAATCCCTTTAGTAAATCAATTTTATTTGTAGTATACATAGTTCAATGTAGATTATAAATTATCGTTATCATCATCGGAGGAAAGGAATCTACAGCTTACACATATGTCATAATGAGAGTTTTTTAGTAAAATTAATGTAAAATTAATTTTTATAAAAAATAAAGGATAAGCAAATAATGATAATAATAAGAGCATTGCTTAGTATAGCATTAAAACACATAGATTTACATAAAATTTGATATTTTATGATCAACCAAAAAATTGTCTCATATCTTTCGAGTTTATGTCATTTGGGTTGAATAAGAGAGTGCCGGCTCAGGTATAGATGGTGTTACTTGATTTGGCTCAAAATTAGTCTGTAAGAAAGTTCGCCGGTAACGTAATGATAACCAAACACTAATATGTAGTCATAACCATAACCGTTTATATCTGTATTTATTTTTGTATACACCACTTCTGTATCTTTGTTTTCGTCTTGGTTTTTGTTCTACTTGAAGGCTCCAAAATTATTTGCTTTTAATCTGCTAAAGCAAGCGCTTAACTGCGCTGTAACAGATTAGGCACATAATGAGAAAAAAATCTGTATTTTTATACAAAATTATTTTTTTATTGCTTTAAGGTTATTGAACAAAACAAAACAATGAAGTTTGCAGAGCATTTAGCAGCTCATATCACTCCAGAATGGAGAAAACAATATATTCAATATGAGGTAATAACTTGAAAAACATATGGAATTTTGCTATTGTTTAATTGTTGTTAAATAGTGATAAGTTTTTTGATTAATGTTGTTTTTTTATTTTCAAAATTAGGATAAAATCTCGTATTTGCCAATGCAGTATTTTAAATATATTGTTTTCTTTAAATTTATAACCAAATGCATATAAACTTATACATAAATGTATATGAATAGTTATATCCCCATAATTATAGTCAAATTTGTTGTAAAAATATTGTTTTTCAAAAATGGGCTATAATTTTTTGAAATTACTTTTAATTTTGTATACAATGTTAAATGCAAAGTCAGTTTATTGCAATTGTTAATTTCATTAATAAATATTACAAAAGATTACTTTTTGTAGGAAATGAAACAAATGTTGTATTCTGGAGTTGAACGTGCCCCTTCGCCTGAAGGTAAATTATGTTTTTTTTGAGAATTATTTACGATTTAAATTTTTTTCAAAAATTAATACATTTTTTACCTTTTTAGTGGTTGATGAAAGTGATATTGCTCGATATTATGCTAATTTTGATGAAGATTTCTTTCATCATTGTGAAAAAGAGCTTAGAAAAATAAATACCTTTTTTTCTGGTAAGCTACAACTTTGAATTTTTTATTACTTATTTTTGTGTTATCTCAATTAGTGTTGACTTCAAAGTTACGATTTTTATTTATTAAAGCTGTTCTACCTTTTTTATCGAAACCTTACATCTTCATTAAGCTTATTCCTATAGCCACATATCAGAAAGATATTTAAACTAATATGTAAAATGAATAAGAGTCTTAATTTTTTAAAAATATTCTTTAATGTTATATTACTCTTTTTATTAATTTTATACCCTTATAATTTTAATAAGTAATGCAGAAGTTAATAAACAGAAAAAATCCTAGTACATGTAACATGTTTTGTATGATTTTCAAATATTCTCATCACCATTCATGGCGTGCCAACCCAGGATGGGCCAAGGCCTTCTGAACAAGTCTCTTCCAGCCAAACTCCTCCAATTTTTTGTTCCAAGGATCCTACTGTCTTCGACTGTATCTACCCATCTCAGCTTTGGTCTTCCTCTTCTTCTTACGCTGATGGGTTTTGCAAAAAAAATTTCCTTTAATGTTTTATTGTCCTTCATTCTAATAACGTGTCCAACCCAATTAAGATGGCTTACTTTAATGTGATCTACAACGTCTGGCTCCTTGTCCTTCGGTAGATTTCTGTATTGTATCTTCTGTGCCTTAAAATCCTGCGTTCAAATAGGCCCAACAGTCTCTCCTCTCTTACAGTCAAAGCCCAAGTTTTCGAGGCATGTCAAAACAATTTGGATAAGCGTTCTATAGATCTGTAACTTAGTTTTTCGTGATAAAAATTAGTTTTTAATAAATGTCATACGCTAAAAAGGGCTTTGTTATCTGCAGTTAAATGTCTTCTTACCTCTGGGAGAATGTCATTATTTTTGTTAAACATTGAGCCAAGATAGATAAATTCATCAACTGTTTCAAATTTATAATCACCAATGAGTAAATGAGTTTGGGTAAATTGGGTTTTCTAGTTACAGGGAAATATTTAGTTTCAACTTGATTAACAACAAGCCCTGCCAGTCTGGCCTCCCTCTCAATAGATTCAAAGGCTTCAATTAATTACTTCTTTTACTTCAATTAATTCAATTTTTTACTTCTGGCTACCAGTGCAATGTCATCTACAAATGACAACACTTGAATAGATTTTCTTAAGATACTGCTCCTGGTATTGATTAAGATTTCCTGATGACTCTTTCAAGAACAATTTTAAACAAAAGGCAAGAAAGAGCATCACCCTGCTTTACACCCTTATCAACGAGAAAGTCTCTAGAGAGTTGTCCCTGGATCAGGACCCTATAGTAAGTCGAGGTTCATTTTCAGCAAATTAACTAACTTTAATTAAATATCGAAAACAAACATAGCCTTAAATAATTCATTGCGGTCTACAGAATCGTATACTGCTTTGTAGTCATTGAACAAAATATGTTAATCAAGATCAAATTCATGACACTTCTCCATAATTTGTCTAAGACCAAATATATGGTCCACTGTTGATTTACCAGTACAGAATCCACACTGATAGTCGCCCACAATATTATCTACATACGGGACAAGTTTCTTGTACAATATTTTGGAAAGGACTTTGTAGAAAATGCACAAGAAGCTTATTCCTCTATAGTTTTCACATACTAAAGGATCGGCCTTTTTAAATTGGACAAAGCTAACTTATAAGCCAATCCTCTGGCATCTTCTCGAATGACCAAACATACTGGATTATTCCATGTAAGAGCTCTAACACCCTTGGCCCTCCTTTTTTTAGAAGTTCGGCCTATATGAAATATATTCCAGGTATTTTATTGTTTTTGAGTTCTTTTATAGCAGGCAATGCTTCCTGCATAGTTGGAAGATCCAGCTCCAAAGGTCCATCTATGATTTCCTTCTGTGTAGTCGCAGGAGCAACAGTATAATCATTAATCTTTAGCAGGTCTTCAAAATGCTCAACCCATCTCTCCAAAATTTGAGAGCCTTCACTAAGGATAACACCAGCCTTATTTCTACAATAGTTGATTTTAGGTTTAAAGTATCTTCGACAATAACTGACCTCTTGAAAGAATGCACGGCATTCATTGGTCTTCTTCAGGTGATCTTCATCCTTGAATTTATCTTTTGCTCAAATGCCCTTTTCTTAGCCATAAAAACCTTCTCATATCTTCGTGCTTTATGGTACTCCTCTAACAAACCCCTAGTACCATGCTGCAAAGATCTTTTATATGCAATAAGTTTTTGCTCATTTGCATCTTTACATTCGTCATCAAACCAATCCTTACTTTTCTCCTTAGTCTTATGGCCCAAAATTTCAGCTGCTGTATCAGAAATGGCCCTCTTAAATTGGCACCATAGTTCTTCAAGATTGGCCACATTGGAGATATCCAATTTCACTTCCGAGATTCTCCTTTCTAAAGTCTCTCTATAATTATTGATCACTGTATCCTCTTTAAGTTTGTTACAGTCAAACCTTTTTATCTTTTTACTTCGTTCATTATTGGCATTGGAGACTTTACCTCTTAGCCTAGCTAACGCTAAATAGTGATCACTGTCAATATTAGCTACTCTAAAGGTTCTAACATTAATTAAGCTTGTAAAATGCCTAGCATCAACAAGAACATGATCAATCTGGTTAAGTGTTACCTCATCCGGTGATTTCCAGGTATATTTATGAATGTCTTTACGTTCAAAATAGGTACTACCAACCATAAGGTCATGTGCAATAGCAAATTCAATGACGCGTATACCATTATCATTAGATTCTTCATGAGCACTATGGCCACCAATAATGAGCCTGAACTCTCTCTTTACTTATTTTAGCATATAAATCATCCAAAACAAGTTTTACATCATTATGTGGGCAGCTCCTTAAACACTCTAAGAGCATTTCAATAAACATTTCCTTCTCTTCATCCCCTTTGTCCTCTGTAGGGGCATGTACATTAATAATACTATAATTCACAAGCTTCCCCTTAAAACGTAACTTGCATAATCTTGGTGTAATAGCACTAAAATTCATAATTAGATGTTTCAACCTCTTATAAACTAAGAAACCAGTTCCCTGTATGTCCTTTTTGTCGTGACAGCTGTAAAACTATAGATAGTTCTCTTGTCTATTGAAATTCCTGCCCAGTCCACCTCATCTCCTGACCCGCAGCAACATCCACCTTGTAACTATCGAGTTGTTGTATAAGCTCCTGCAGGGCTCTAGCACGATAGAGAGAATGCACATTCCAAGAACCAAAAATCAAGTCCTTATGCCTTTTCCGAGTTTGTCTACGAGTTAGGCACCAGTCAATTTCCTGTTCAGACTTCGAAACTGAAGGATTTTTCCTGGGTGAGGGGGCTAACCTCATGCCCAACCTCCAACCTGGAGGACCAGTCCCCTTATATAATCCCCAGGGGCAGGGTACCCAACTATCCCCCAAGCACTGGGCACCTATTTTTATCACCTTTTACGACACACATAGGCAATGTTGGGACTGTTCTTACCCCCTGGTCACCACACGGGGCTTTAAAATATTCTGCCAACATCAAAATGAGTCTTTAACGATTGTTGCCTATGATAAAATTACGTTTTTATGATTATCATCAAGAATTGACATGCTCAACAAGAACTTGCAATAAAATGTGCATAAATATATTATGTAAAAAGCTTATAAATCATGAATGAATAAACATATAAAGGAAAGCATTTATAAATTTTAATAATTGTAAAGTAATAGAAATCATTAATCCATTTAATAAATTTACAAAAGAAAATAAGGTCTAAATAAAATTTCAAAATTCTATATATTTTTCTTAGCTGTTTACTACACTGGGGTAAATATGCTTTATCCTAGATATAGAAACTTTCACCTTCTCTGAGAATATTTTGCCATTATGAATTTGCCACCACATGTATTCGACTAAGTATGAGTCAATTTTCTTTACTTGTTATTTTTATCATATGCTGTGAGACTGACTTTGCTCACTAAATTGACTTAATAGAGATATCGGTGATGGGAATGTAGAAAGTTAGGTTGTGATTCACTTTAAAGTTTGTAAACAGTTTGTCATTAAGATAATCATATTTTCCAGCACTCAGATACTACAATGCTACCAGGCAAAATATTCTTTTTCATTACATCTATCATTAAATATTCAGGCATGCTTAAACTTGAAAAATTCAAAATCTCAAAAAAAAAAAAAAAAAAAAAAAAAATCTGGTTTTCTTGAGCATTTTATAATTTTTACTGCAAACCTAGTGGGCAAAAATGTACACTTAATATATTTTGCAATGCAAAATCTCTTATCCTAATATTAATTACATGATAATTTAAACACATAAGGTTTTATTTCAGTACTGCTACAATGATTTCTAAAATTTGGCTAAACAAAAACAAAATAAATTTTTTTTGTTTAGCTAAATTAACCAATATTTAAATTTTAATTAACCAATATTTAATTAACCAATATTCGACCAATATTTGAAAAAAAATTAAAATTTTTTTCATTTTGTTTCAAATAGAAATAGGGCAATTCTGAGCATAATGTAATATAAAATAATGTCAGTTTTTTTCAACGAAAGCAAACTCAAAATTTTAATCATCGTTACCGATTTAAACTAACCATAAAGTAGTGTTTTGTCTTGTCTTTTACATTTTGCTTTTTCTTCTATTCTATTTTCAATGTGTTCAATTTTGGAAGCAATATCACTAAAGATTTAAAAATTTTAAAACTAATTATTTAGAACAACAGTTAATTTTCATGATTTTAAAAACTTATACAAATAGAAAAAATTATAATTAAATAATACATCTTTATTACTAGTGCTCTTTGTCTTCTTTGCTGTCGCTCAAAGAAAGTGAGTTGTAGGCAGGCAGCAAATTTGCTGACAAGTTGGATATATGATGCCCTCTCAATAATTTGTGATGTCGATGAATTGTTATCTGATGTCATCCTCTTTACATGCATATTGAAGCAAAAGCAATACTTAACATGAAAAGGCTTAAAAATACAGGTCAGTGGAAGGACTACTCCAAGATTTTGTTTTGGGGAAATTTTAATGTGGATGTAACTTGTCATCCTTTTGCAAGTATGCCTACTGATTACACGATTGTTAAATATGCTTTTGATTATCCTTATACAATCAAATTTCCCTTGAGAGAAGTGTGGAATAATGTTGCCATCAGTGAAACTATACTTACTGATATGGTATACTGATGGCTCAAAAAGGAATCCCAACACTGAGGCTGGTATTTGTTGTCTAGCTGATGGTACGAAGTTATTATTCCCTTTGGGTAAACATACAACTGTATTCCAAGCAGAAGTCTTTGCCATTCTCATGTGCAGTAGAATATGCTTGGATAGAAACTATTCTCGTAAAAGAATTATTATCTGTTCTGACAGTCAAGGTGCATTGCTAGCTTTACAGATGTCTACTATAACTTTTGTTCTTGTCTGGGAATGCTATCTCATTCTGTGCAGATTGGCTAATAATAACTCCATTACTTTAACGTGGGTGCCTAGGCACTTTGGTGTTCCTGACAATGAATTTGCTGATGAGTTGGCAAGGGCTTGATCAACAACTGATTTTTTTTTGGTCCTGAACCAGTGCTAGGTATTTCAAAATAATTGATTGGAAAGAGCATTTTTGATTTCTTCAGAAAACAAGAGTTTATGAACTGGCACAATGCCAATGTTCAAAGACAAGCAAGGCTATTAAATAGCCCATGCCCTAGTAAAAGAAAAAAAAATTATTAAAGCTCAATAGAAGAAGTCTTAGGAAAGCAGTGGGACTTCTTACAGGACACTGCCACTTAAAAGACATCTCACCATAATGAGAGTATTAGTTGATCCCACTTGTAGAGGTAGTCATTATATTGAAGAAACTTAAAAAAAAAATACTCATCTTATGTGAATGTGAAACTTTTTCTGCACGTAAATTTGAACACTTGGGTCAGCACTTGATTGAATCTAGGATGTTGCAGGAAATTCCTGTAAAATATCTGCTGAATTTTGCTTCTGACACTGGTCTCTTCAAATAAGGCTTTCTGAGAGGTGTAGTACAATAGACTTATGGTCACAGTGCTTGATTCTTTTGGAACCACCTTATTTTAAATTTAATCTAATCATCTATCTTATGTCATGGATATTTTAAACCAATGACAATTGTAATAAAGTGATGTAATCATGATCTCAACTGAAATGAAAATAATAATTATTGTTAAAAATTGCAAATCTCAAAATGCAATACATAAACATGCCCACTGAATCTTGCTGAACCAAAAGTCATAAACTATTGCCTTTCCAAATGTCACCAAACTTTGCTAACATCACCAAAACTACCATGTTACATATACTAGAATTAAGCCAGTTTCTCTTAGTTACTAAAACCATTATCTAAACATTTTATTTAATTCTTTTTTCATTTATCCCAATGATTATATTAGCTTTTCGCAAACCGTAAATTATAAGTAATATCTTGGTTTTTAATGTTATATTCTGTTGTAATGAAGCTTATATCTTCAGTATTGGAAGTTGATGACATTACATTTACAGTAGTTTACCAAATTATATTCAAACAAAATGGATTGCTAAGGCTACACAAAAAGCAATGCAATTTGGAAATATTCAATTTTCTTCAAAAAACTTTTATTATTTTTTCTAAATAAAATGCAGATCACATGCTTGTTGGAAAATATATTAATGACGTGTAACTAATCAAGTAAAAGTCTAAAGGTTATCTATTTATGGATGGACTAATAAAAATTTTTCAATTCTATAATTTTTCTCATAAATTAATGATAGTTCCCCTAAAGTGACAGATTAAACTGCACATCTGCATCTCATGTAGGACATTTGTATCATTCTGGCAACAAGTTTAAAATACCAAGCCATCTACTATGCCTTTTCCCGTGTACTTCAAAATTCACAAACATTTGTATTTAAATATTCAGATACCTTTAAACACATGAAATTACAAATGTCAAGCATAACAGCAAAATAACAAAATGTTAGTTATTACATTTTTAAACACAAAATTTGAATAAACTTTATTTTTAAAAGATAGATAAATCAGTATATGTAAATGAATGACTAGAGCATCTGGTTTTCATGAACATGCCCTAAATTTATATTGCAAACTTAGCAGTTGAAAATGTTAAACTTCTATCATAATGTAAGTTACATAATATTGTTAACTCTTGATAAGGTTTGAATATTAACAAGCTACACATGTAACTAACCTAACCACAGGGAAAATAAATAAAAGCTATATTGCCAATTTTTATCTACATATTTAATTGTATGTACATCAGGGACCAGAGTTAGCTACTTTTACATAAATAATAATTTTTTGTGTACATGTGAAAATGTTTTTATTATTTTTATCAAACAAACAAACAAACGAATGAACGAACACTATAAAAAATTTTTAAAATGTCTTAAATTCTAATTTAAATATTGTTTTATAACTGGTTTTCAGCCGACCAATGGCTGAGTGGTTAGCGTTCCTGACTCTTGAGCTGTGGGTCCCGGTTCGGGCATGGATGTTACTATCTCTCTGTGTTTCTCTGTCCTTTCTTGTGTGTTGATGTATGAATGTGGCCCGCCCTATAAACGGGTTTGTGGTGGTATGACGCGGGTAATGCTACTCGCCTCCGTGACTTGGTTCACAGGTGCCTGCTGGGTAACGACAAATGAGTAGCAGTTTCCGGCCTTGTTGTGGCGAAGGGTTAGTCACCCAAGTGCCCGCCGTTATTAAAAAAAAAAAGCTGGTTTTGAAAATTATATTGTATCTGAACGTGAATTTATTTCTTGCGTTAAAAATTAGATAGTTTCACCATGAAAAAATCTTGGAACATTCAGAATTTCCAAACATATCCATAAAATTCAGAAATGTGTAACTTTTAAACAAATGTGGATCTTTTAGAACATCAGTAATTTTATTTCCTTTCTTATATATATAAAAAAATGAATTTCATGAAATTAAGTCATTAATTATAATTAAAATGGAGTGTGACAAAATGTACTATCAAATATTTTTATGTTTCATGGAAAAAGTGAAGCTAAAGGCATTTCAAATTGTTTGATTGTGCTCTTTAAACCTATGTAGCTATACCTAGGACTAAAATATAAATGATTAAAATAAGATTTCAGTTTTATAAAGAAAATGAAATATATTTAGTCAACAAGCAATATTAAATATGTTAATTATGTGCAATCATCTAAAAAGTGTCTTTGGATATAACAGATTTTTACTTTTCATTAAGGTTTAATAGTGTTAAAAGATCATTTTAATTTGGTGACAAGTACAAACCACATTTTAATTTGTTTTCTTAATTGAGAGTATATTGGTGACTAGTTTTTTATGTACTGCATTTTCCCATACATGATCTGTGCAAACTATGTGTTAAAAAACCTTTGAATTTTGCTGTGCATATTATACATTGCTATAGATAATTTGATTAAAAACATTCTTCATAGAAAAACTTATGGTATAAAGATGTATGCTTGTACATCAGCTATATAACTGAATCAGATGCATATCTGCTTTATTTTCTATTGAATTAGGTTTATTAAATGTTAAATACTTAAATTGCTTTGTTGCCAAATACTCTATACCTATTTCATTCAACAAGTAGTTTCATTTAATGACCTACTCAATTTTTGAAAATCTGACTATTTTCCTAATGGGGTTTTGGTATAACTCTAATTTTGAGACAATTTTTAAAGTAGTCAATTGAGTGAGAACAACGGCATCACACTAATGATGATGTACAGTTCTATTTTCTCACTTTTTCATCATTTTCTAGGCTGGGGATCTTATTGAAAAAAAATCCCATTATATTAAAATATTTTCTAAAATGCCAGTTTCCTTGATGATACTCACAATTGTTTGTATCTTTAGACTTAAGCTCTTAAAAGGTTTCAGAAACAGTGCTTATTGGTAATTTGATAATTATAGTTTTTTGTCCACATGAATCATTTTGTACCAAGCTGTAAATCCTATATAACTAAATTCCATCTATGAAGGTCCCTCACTTTGTTTATGAAGTGTGAAACACCCCTTATGGAGTTAAGTATTGGGGGTACATAAAGGAGACAATCAAATACATACATATATAATATGGGCACATCACATATCACATCATATGATTCTGTAGTACAGGATGATTTTTGATTTAATTTTGAATGAATTAAAAGCTTGACTTTCTCTAAAAATATGAAATATCGTAGAGTGGTAAATTTTTCTTAGATTTAGCTGTCAATTAATAACAAGAATTTTTGACTGGAATACTTAGGCGAACTTCCCAAGACTTAAAATTTTAGTTCTTCATGATATGCCCTATAATTCCATTCTGGAGAAGTTATTTTTATTTGATCCATCTGTATAAATCAGATTAATAACAAATTTAAATTTACTTTTAATAATCTGCTATTTTCTAATGGAAAAATTATTTCAAATGCTCTATCAAATACTTTTCTTATTCATGATGTCTTGAAATATCAAGAAAGTAGGATCATCAATTTTCTTAGTAACTCTGATATGACCTTCAGTAATAGGATCACCATCAATTACAATAATGAGTAACTCTCACTCTTCTATAAATGAAGATATTCTGTGGAGTTAGAATTTGATCTCTAGAGCTCCAATTGAATGGATTTGTTATGCATTAAATATGGATAGGCCAATTTTTGCTAACTTCTTAGCCCTTCCATTTAAGCTTTGATTGCACTTTGCTCCATCATACACTGAAGCATAAGTAATGATAGGTCTGATGTTACCTGTGTTCATGAAAAACATTTTCAACTGAAATTCCCAGTTTTTCCAAGCATGTGTCTGCACTTCATGCTGTATTTTTTGATTGATTCATTTTGTAATCGACACAACCAATTCATTAATCTTCATTTTATACTTATAGAAAAAATTGCTGAAGCAACTCGTAAATATGGCAATCTAAAAAATGAATTACATAATGCTGTATCAAGTGAAGGTATGACTCCTGGAAGTGGAAAAAGGTAATTTTAAGTATATTTCATGTAACTAAAAGTTAATTTGTTTTTAATTCATGTTAAATGATTTTCACATAAATGTTTTCTAGGTTTGCTGTTAAAAAAGCTTTAAAACGAAATGTGCAATATAGGAAGATGCATGAACTAAGGCTAGCATTTAGTGAATTCTATCTTAGCTTAATATTATTACAGAATTATCAAAACTTAAATTTCACTGGTTTTCGAAAAATCTTAAAAAAGCATGATAAGGTAATTTTTGTTTTTTTTAAATGAAAAATTTAATTGTATTCTATGAACTGTAAATATTCTTAATTTATGTTCTTTTTCTAATAGCTATTAGGTACTGTAAGTGGGGCAAATTGGCGTCAGCAGTGGGTAGATGTAGCTCCTTTTTATGTAAATAAAGATATTGACAAATTAATCCATGGAACTGAGGTTAGTAAATCTGTGTAAATTTTTTGAATTAATTAAAAAATCAATTATTATTATTATTTATGTATGTACTTTTTTGAATAAATGTTTATAATTTATAAAAAATAAAAATATTATGCTATTTGAATTACTTACGATTTGTGTTTTAAGAGGAAAATATTGTTAAATTTAAAAATGAAGTGTTTTATTAAAATTTATTTATAAAAAAACAAATTCTTGTAACACTATTTTAATATTCTATTCCCTTTAAAAATAAGCACTGTTTGAGTTTGAAAATAATATCAAATACTTCTAAATTTTGCTTTGTTAAAAATATGCCTTGCTGTACATCTATAATATTCAATATGCAAATTGCAATGAGTCTTATGATGGTATTAATTCTAATGTGTGCCATCTATCTATAATTCATTTATTTATAACTAGGATAATTTCTATGTGCTTATCTTTATTTCATCATTTAAAATATTTTGTATGTAAAAAATTTCTTCAACTGTGAAAGCTGATGTTATATGAAATGTGAACTGTATGGAGGAAGACAAATGTTCCTGTCAAATGATTTAAGCATTAGTGTTGTTGCTGTCTTAAAATAACAAAATATCTTATAATTTGAAGCTAAAAATTTAATTTTTTTTAATGAAAAGTTTAGGAACAGTGCTTTTTTCATATTTTATACAGATTGCAATATCACTTTAATTGTTTCATTTGAAATACTATGGCACATTAAAAAAAATAATTTTATTTAAATAATTTATTTTGTGGTATAAACTATAAGAGATTATAATATCTTGTTAAGATCTTTTATTATTTGAATAATTTACAGGTTGTGTTATAACAGTTTAAAAAATGTTTAAACTTTGTGTGCTTTTATCATATTAATATGTTTGTAATGTTTTATATTCAGTTATATATATTTTTGATAAATTTAATGTATTCATAATATTATGGTTCTTTAAATATGATGCATGCATTGTATAGTTTTCAGTATACTATTCTGATTTTTAATTAATATTAAATTTAAAAGTAGCGCTATAATGAAACTAATTCTATTTTTATTTTTAAATTTTTTACTATTTTTATGAAATAATTTATAAATAATAATCTTTGAGTTTAAAATATATATAATTTTATAACTATTTAATACTTTAAATTCTTCATTCAATTAAATATATTGTTAAATATAAATTAATTTTTAACATTTATTTAATATAAACAACAATTTTAATTTAAATCCAAGGAATTAACTTTGTACAGATATTAATGTTTTAAGATTCCAGCTTATAATCCTGAAAATTTCTGTTTTTATTTGTAATGGAATTTAAATTGATAAGTTTGTTCAAAAGGGATATAAATTCTAATTTCTTGTCATTATTTTGAATTCTTTTTATTTCTCCATTGCAAAGTATGCCAAACAAATTAAACTTAAATAATATCATAACTGTTTTGTTCATTTTGTAAAATTGTATCATTTGTGAGTTTGTAATATTTAATTTTAAACTATTACGGAACAGCCAAAAAATTAAATTTATTGGAAATATTCAGAGCTCACCTTTTAATTTGTTTGTTATTTTTAAAGAAATATTCAAAGCAAGGAAACTTTAAATATGATATTCTTAATGAGTTTGTTGCATCTCCTAGTTTTTATGCTTATTAATTTTGAATGCACCCTATTGTCTATCTGAGCATAAAATTGCAGTCTAAATATTTATAAAAATTTCCATATTAAAAGGACACTAAAGAATTTTCATTAGAATTTCAATATTTGTAAAATTTATATATGATTAATACCTTAAAGATAAAAAATTTTAAAATTGATTCAGAAAAGTTTTATATATTAAACTATTTGATTTGAATAAAAGTTAATAATTTTTTTATGTATTGATTAGAAGTTTATATTTCAATTCGTAGAATATTGTCACACGGCATTTAGAAGGTGGTGATAGGCAGAAAGCTATGAAAAGATTGCGAGTTCCTCCTCTAAATGACCAGGTAGATGAAATTTGTAATTTTATTTGCAATTAAAGACTTTACTTGATTAAAGTAAAAAAAAAAAAAAAAAAAAAAGCAAATGAAATTAATTTTAAAGATTTTATTATTCACTATTTAAAATTAAAAATAAAGTTCTTTTTAAAATTATTATTTTTTTAAAAAATATTTATCTTGTACATAATTTATTTATGTGTATCTTGTTTATTAATTTAAGTATTCCTTTTAAAATCATTTGAAGTAGAATGTTATGTTATCTATGTTCGATAAATATAATTTTTCTTTTGAATTAATTTTTTTTACAACTTTTTGAATTTTTATATATTTGTGTATTAAGGTTAACATTCAGGTTTTTTTTAAACTACAAAAATATCTAAGTATTCAAAAATTGTTTAATTATTTCACATAGTTCATAGTGGGTTTGGAATCCACTTTAAATTGTAGGTCCTAGTCTAATTAGCCTTCTGTGCAAAGAATGATCGTTTAGCAACATAACTCAAACCATCAGCCTGTTTGATATTAGTATAGTGATTTTGATTGTTATATGTTTGAAATTTAGGGAGTTTGATATTTTTATTATACTTATTTTATTCTTAAGGCGACTAAATTGTAAACAGTACTAAGATAATTTAATTTATTGCAAGATAAAGAAAATATAGGATTGATGTGTGACCACTGTAGTTATTTTAAGTCTCGTGCTCTGACCTTCAACTCAACTCCCATCTTGGGTGGGAATGCTTGTAGTGGTTTGGATTCCACATTAAATTACAAGCCTTAATCTAATTAGCCCTTGGATTCCAAAATTGACTATTGATCTTTAAATAAATCATAAACCAGCTAATAATAGTGGATTAAGTTTGCAATTTTAGCAAACTTTTAAATGCTTTCTGTGGGAAAAGTTTAAGACTACAGTTTGTTTTCGAAGGGTAATATTTTTCAGAATTAAATTGTGCTTTCCATTTTTAAAATTGTTCACTTTCTGTGGTTATAGCTTCAAATTTTGTTTTTAAATCATTGTTCAAAAGTCATAAATAATTTATATTTGCATCATTAACCTATATACAATTGAAGGCCTATACAGTTTTATGAACAAATGAAAATGTCATCATTCATTATATTTTCTATTACCCATATACTGACATGAAATTAAAAATGTAACCACACTTGTTATTTTAGTTATTTATTAAAGCAACTGACATAGCTTACACAACTTTAAAGTTCTCAAAATATAAATGTAATTTCCAAAATATGTTATGAGTTCCAATGTACCACTAATGTGCATTCTGATTAGAACTGAAATTAATAATTCATTAATTAAAAGTGTATAGAATCAACAGTGCCTTCATTTGATATAGAGAAATAGCCACCTGTTTATCTAAATAGAAGCTGGAGAATCAAGAATAATTTAAAATATGCCAAATTGTGTTACTGGTAACAGATAGTTTATTACTATTTTGCAGACAGAAATCTATTCAGCAGCTTGTCTGCCAAGCTGGCAGCCAAAGGTTAGTACCAAAGGTTTTAAAATTTCATGGGTTCAACTCCAGCTTTTAATATAGATGTATATAATGGTTTAGAATTCTCAAATGGCAGGTTTCAGTTTTATTAGCTCTCATGTATGAAAAATGACCATTGAGCTAAAAATAAATAAATCAGCCGCTGGTCAATGTAGTAGCATAAAGATCTCTGCAATTTCACTTAATCTATAATTAAAAACTCTTTATCTCTGTAATCCGCTAGTCAATCTTACATAGACATCTTACATAATCTTACATGAACATCACTCTTTATAGGTTTTTAATTGGAATATTTTTTCTGGGATTGCTGTGCTCTGCCATTTGAATAGTTAGTGCACTGGATTTTGGTTCAACAGTTAATATGTTCAGTTCCAATCTAGGACATAGATGTTTACAGTTGGATTGAAAACTGTAGGTCCTGGTCTAATTAGCCCTTGTGTGCAGAATTATCTTTGAGCAAAAAGTAAATCAATCAGTCCTCATAGGGAGCCGAGCTGGCAGCCGAATGGTTAGCGCTCTTGCCTTCGGTTCAACAGTTCGTGGGTTCGAATCCCACCTTGGGCATGGATGTTCGTAGTGGTTCGGAATCCACTTTAAGCCGTAAGTCCCGGTCTAATTAGCCCTCGTGTGCAAAAAATGACCGTTTAGCGACAAACAAACCAAACCAACCAACCAGTCCTCAAATGGAATATATATATATATATATATATATATATATATATATATATATATATGCATGTAATTTATTTCAAATTATGTTATACAATAATTGATTTTATTACTTTTATTTAATTTAGCAATCGCCTTGGGTAACATTTAAAGTTGGTCTATTTTCGGGTGCCTTTGTTGTTCTTGTATGTGCTGTCATAATATCTGGTAAGTTAATTTTTACACAAAATAAATTTTGTAATGAAAATAATGGAAACCTGCAATATAAATTGGATTCTTTTTTAAGATTGAATGAGAAATTTTTTGTGTGCAAAATTTATTAAAACTCATAACCTAGTTTTTATTTAATTTACTGAAAAATTTTAACTCTAGATTTATTTACATCTATCTATGCATGTATATATTTATTTCTAGTTTGATTTCTTTTGCTTTTCAGCTTTTTATTTTTTCACAATTCCCCTGGATTTAATTTCTATTTTTACTTAATCCATTATTTTTCTAATTATTTTACTTTGTATTCTTAATGTTTCCTCTTGCTCTTATCTATCTATCATTAATCTTAACAAAATATTTTAATATTTGTAAAATTGACAATTACTAGGATATTTTTAATCAATTAAATTATTTATTTTGTGTCTAAATATTCATTTATACAAAATAAAGTGTGGAATGAGTTTTATAGTTATTTTCTAAAGTTATTTTAATATTTTATTAATGAACTTATTAATATTTTATTAACTTTTTAACTTGTCAACAATTATTAATTTGTTTACTCAGATTAATTTTGATATAATAAAATCACTTACTCTCAAAGTTATTATGTTTTGAGTTTTAGTAATTTAAATAACTTCATTAAATGCATTTAATTATTGCTGGTGTGGATAACAAATTTTGATTTTTATTAAAATCATTAAAACACTTTTCTATTGAAGATATATAATTCAAGTACGTTGTTATTCTATTTATTGAGAAAGGATAAAATGCTATTTGCTTGGAATGTATTATGCTACACATTTGTGCTGAAAATATTAAAATTTTTTTATTATAAATGTAATATTTGAATACATGCAAATAATATGCTTGTATTTACATATTTATTAACATTATTTAATATAAATTTTTTCTAAACTCAGTTTTTGTCCATTATTAGTACTGATATTATCATTCATAAATTAGGAATTATATTATTAGTTTACTTACTTCAATTTATATGATAATTATTTTTTTAATTTTAGTTATTCTTAATAATATTAATGAAACATTTTAGCTTTTGCAATTTGATAAATTATAATCATATTAAATAAAATTTGTCTCACAAGCCAATGTATGAACAAACTCTTACATACCATCATAATTAATTTTGGAAGTAAATTTGATTAATGCATCTAAATTTCATAATTTTTTTAATAAAAGTTAATTCCTCAATGTAAAATTAATGCAAGAAAATTCATCTATATTGAAATAACATTTTTAATAAAATATATGTATGATCCAGTATTTAAAAATACTTATGTGAAAACATCCTTGTATGTAATTTTTTGATCTGGGACATTTCACACAAAGCCATAATGAAATATTATTTTACTTGGCAAAATTTATTAATGATTTGTTTTTCATTTTCAGCTGTATTTACAAATGCTCCTGATAATTGGCGAATTGCTGTGAGATTATATAGAGGCAGTCTTCTAATTATATTGTTTTTGTTTCTCATTGGCATCAATGTATATGGTTGGCGCACATCTGGTGTAAATCATGTATTAATTTTTGAACTGGATCCAAGAAATCATCTTTCTGAACAGCATTTAATGGAGGTAGTTTTATTTGATTAGTTATTAATATTAGCTTGTAAAGAAATTTAAGTTTGCAGTAATTTATTAAAATAATTAAATGAGTTTTCCCTCAGCCTAATATATCTTAACATGATGCTTAAATAAAAGCAACAAAACTTATTTTTAAATATTTCTTATTATTATGTTAAACAGTTGTCAAAAAAGAAATCATTAATTAAAAATATTATTGTTTTTAAATTTGTAGTTTGCAATCTTATTTTTTAACTAGAATTTTCGATTTGCTTTTGTATTTCAAATCAATTTCTAATTTATATTTTTGAATTTTAATTTTTTTTCTCATGATTCATGACATAGTGATATTATGACCTAATTGAGTAATTTAAAAAATAGGATTTTATTTAGACAGGAAATAAGGAAGTAAAATGAAGTAACTTCTGTTATTTTTAATAATTTTAGGGTATTTGATCTTTCGATACAAGTTATAAGTCTATTAAACTTACTTAAACATATGCTTTGTAAATTTAGAAAGAAACATACTATGTTTCCCCCCACCTAATGAGGACTCACAGTCAAGTGAAGCAAAAATTAAAATATTTTAATTTTATTTTAGATAGCTGCTATTTCAAGTGTTATGTGGGCCTTAAGTGTCCTAGCTTTCCTCTTCAGTGATGCCTTGTCAATTCCTGCATATGCCAATCCTTTACTTCTTGCTATTGTTTTAATAGTATTTCTTTTTAATCCAACTAGAACTTTACGTCATCATGCAAGATTTTGGCTGCTTCGAGTACTGGTAGGTTATAGTTTGTTAATTTCCAACTTGTTCATATAATTAATAAATGTAATGATATGAACTATATTGTATAAATGAATATACTATATAATTATTTACTGCACAAATTTCTGTAAATTTACGTTAATTTCAAATCTGCACACATTTAGTAAATTTAAGCATTTATAACATTTTATATTGAATATTCTAAAATTTCTATGTTTTTTAAGTAATAGAACTGAAACAAATGTATTGATCAATTTTTCTATTTCTTTTCAAAAGATTGCAATATTGAGGATTTTTCTAATTTTTCAAATTTTTGTATTTTGGACTATTTTTATGTTTTTGGAGTATTTTAAAAAGCAATGCTGTAAAAATTTTTTGTCATGTTTCAAAATCTATAGCGAAATAGCCATTTTCGTTTAATTAGTATGGAAGTTAAAAAACAGAAATCAAATAAATAAGCTTTTGAAAATTTATAACTGGCTGGTTATAAAGGAAATAATAATTAGAACTTAGACAAAAAAAATCAAAATTTTTTGGTTTTTACTAGGAAATATAATTTTTTTGATTTGAAATATAGCTAAAAAGTTACCTTAAAATCATCACTGAATTTGAAGAAGTATCAAAATGTGATTAATTCATTAACAGAATAAAGAAATGGCTTATAATATTAAATTTTTTAATTATTTTTATTTTTTAATATTTAATCATGATTTGTGGTGAATATTAGTTAAACATTAATTATACATATAATCACACAGAATGATTTATGTTAAATAGATTTTCATTATCAAAAATGTTTTGAAATATTCAATCTCTTATAAAGAAATAATTTAAAGGGATTATGACAAGAATATAATTATTGAATATTATAAAAGTATTCCAAGAGTTAAATTTTTGGAGTAAAACAAGTCCATATATTGTTTAATTTTGGTATTAGTTAAATTTGTTACAAATGTAATAACCCTAAGTTAATTTGATTTATAATTCTGCTGTGGGATTGTAATTTGTACAAAAATGTATGATGCAATTATATTTTCAATCTTTATAGCATAATATATGAAACAATTATACTCTATATATTCTTGTATAGAAGATTTAAAAATAAATATGCCTATATTTTTGTATTCTTTTCCAATATAATGGAAAGAAACTGATGGAGAAAAAATATGAACTGGATAAATTTATTTTTCTTCATTTAAAGTTAGTGACAATTGAAAATTAAATTTGTAGAACCTCCTGATTAAGAATATTTTATTATAATTTTGGAGATTCAAATTATAAAAATGCAGAAAGTATGCTAAAAAAATTATCCAATTTTTTTGTTAAATTATATTAAAAATTATGAGAAAGATTGCTTCAAAAATTTCTTTTTGTAAACAGATAAACATATTATAGATAAATTTTTTTACATTCTAATTAATTAAACATGAAGGTTTGTTTTTTTAATATATTTTAAATTGTGGTAGAGGATATAAATGAATGTAATTGGAATTTTAAAATTCAATGTTTCATGTAATTTGTTACTGAAAATTTTTTTATATCAAACCTATTGTAAATCTTAACAAAGCAGGTTTGAAGTTAGACTGAAAAGGGCAAATTTAGTTTTAATGTAATGTAAATGTGCTTTTTTTCATTCTGATAATTTTGGTGTATGATAAAAGATTAAGGAAAATAGTTTAGAGTTAATTAGGTATTTTTTTATGTTTTTTAAAAATTCTGAAAATCTAATGTTTGTTATAATTGATTTTATAGATATAATATTAGAAAATAATTGTTGGTTTTGATATTTATTTATGTTTCTTTGCATTTTCTTGTAATGTTCTATAATAAATATTGTAAATATATATGCATCTTGAAATTTAAAGTTGGCTTTAAAGCTTATTCACTAGACTTAAAATTTAAAGCTACATTATTCTTTAACTTATAAAGGTTACTTATTGGGATAGTGATAAGTATTAATACACAGTAAGAATCAATTTATTATGCATTAATACTTTAATTTAGAAATAAATTATAATGCCAGAAAGCCAGTTAATTTTTTTAATGATATTTTGAATGTAATTGAATTTTTTTGTTATTATTTGTAATTATTTTAACAATGTAGTTATAGAATTCTTGTTATTGTTGAAAATTATTTAAATCTTTAATAAAATTTGAAAGTGAAAAGATAAAATATGACAAGATAAAAATCAGTATCTGATATTTTGCTAACTCTTAAATATATCAATATATATTAAAATGAACTTAATAATATAAGTTATCATGTCTATTTATAAGTATTTTAATTTAATTATATTTTTCATTAAATTTTTAAGCAAAACATAAGTAATTTCCAAATTCAATTTGTTTTTCAAATGTTAGAATTTAACTTTGAAATTAATTATTTTAAATTAAACCCTTTATATATAATTTTATTCTCTGTTTGTTTATGATCATTAGCCATATATTGATTTATCCGTACTTTGTTGTTGAAAACAAATTGTATAGGCAGATGTTAATTTCAGATTCCTTTTCATAATGCTTATAAAATATTTTTTAATTCAAACAAAAATGCTTATGTTTGTAATAAATGTTTGAATCAAAAGAAAATTTGATGGGAAATAACTAAATGTTCTTATCTTTGTTACCTTTAACATTGGTAAGTGGTCAGCCTAATGGCCCATGACAAGTGTAAGATATTTTCTTAATATTCCAAGTATAAATTGCCTTTGAAGATTATTTTTTTTCATTTAAAATGGGGAATATTCAAATGTTTCTAGGATAAAAACCTGTAAAACTTCCAAGAACCCATCCTCATGGATTAACACACAGAAGGTAGAACTGCAAAATTATCTCCTACTCTGATTAACAGTTGTTAGTTTAGAACTTGGGATCTTCCACTTTGTAAAGCCTTTTATTATTGTTAGACCATTCTGAACCTGAATATTATAATTTTTTATAAAAGTCTTTGATAAATCCTGTGACTATTACTAAATTTTATATGACTTTCAATTTTTAGCCAAGTATTATACAATTTTCTCTTCAACTTAAGTCATAAAATTTCACATAATTTTTTAAATTGCATATTTTTTTCTATTTGTTTACTGAAGGAATGTTTTATAACTAAATGAAAGAAAGTTAATTTTACATATTTTACAAAATATACATTGAAAAACTATATAAATATCCAAAATGTTGTTACTCATACAGCATAAATACATAATCGTTCTTTTTTTAATATTTTATTTAATGACACATGCTTTAAAATTACTTCTTATGTAGTATGGCAAGGATAAAAATCTGGGTGTGAATAAAATCAATGATGTGAATAATGTTTTTTTTTATAACAACTTCGTTTTTAATTAATTTGGAAGAGCTGGACCTTTAAAAGAAATCTAATGTGCTATCAAGCAAGGGTCAACAACCAAGCAAAAAAAAAAAAAAAAAAAAAAAACGTAAATAATATTGATTTTTACAGTATCTTGGTTTTTAATTAATCAAGCAGAGACCTAAACTTCTAGAAAAATATTCTATGTTTTGCAACCTGTTAGGAGGGAATAACTGAGCAGTAACTCAATTAATTACATAAGCAGTTTTGTTTAAAATATTTGACTTTAAAGCAATTGTAATACCTAATTACATGACAGTTCAATGGAAATTTTGTAATTTAGCAGAAAACCCCTATTTTTTTAAATAATCATACATCATATATAATAAGAAAATAATTTACTACATGATATTAAAAATTTGAATTAACTATTACATAAAATATAAAATAATCATGTTTGCAACAATCCAACTTTCAAACACCATTTGAAAACTGTCTTACTTTCCTTACTCTTCAAATAAAAAAAATTCTAATTTTTTATTATCTATACATATAAAGATGCAACACACAAATACAAAACAATTTTCTAACAGAATTTGAATTTTTTGATAGAATTTTATCATAAATTTTCAAAGTAGAGAATAAGTAATCTTTCCCCAAAAAATTAAAATTTCAAATTCAACTTCAAATGAAGCAAAAATGTAAGCTTCATATAAAACTTAAACCCAAACTACAGATTTAAACAAATAACTTTAAATTTTACCAGCAAATTCAAAATAAGCTTCCAGATTTTGAAACATGTAAGCAATTCATTTTGTATAGTATTCTATAGATTTGACTCATTTGGCATGTCATCATGTGATTAGATTTATGAATTTTTCTCTGTTAAAAATGTTTCATTAAATATTTTATAATTTACCCTTTGCACCCCTGCCAAGTGAATTTTAATGTATCATTTGCCACATTATCAACGATAATGGAGTGCAAAAAAATATATGTAATATATCCATATATTTAGCTGTGTCTGATGAAAATTACTTTCTTATGACATAGTATTTTTTAGTTTAAATTTGAAACCAATAACAACCCTAATTTTTATCTTTTTAAAAAATTTTGTTTTATTTTTTATTGTTTTACTAATTATGTAATTTTGGAAATAAATAATTCTTTATATTTCTCAGGGACGTATTGTAGCAGCACCATTTTTCCATGTAGGATTTGCAGACTTTTGGCTTGCAGATCAACTCAATAGTCTAGTTCCTGTTCTAGTAGACTTCCAATATTTTATTTGTTTTTATGTCACAAGTGTTAATTGGCAAGTTAATACAGGTAATCACATCTTTACATCCTTTAGTTAATTTCAATATCCTTTAGTTTATTTGATCAGTGTATATATCTTATTCTCTGTTTCCTCATTCTGAGAATATTAGTAAATAATTTTTATCTCTGAAACACATGTAAACAGATTGCAATAATTAGATTTTATTTTTGTTTGATTAGCTATGTAAATATGTTTATTGGTTGATTTCAAAATTCTTTCATTAAGTAAGTATTTACTAAAGTAATTACTACTTATTTTATTTTTATACAGTTGAGTGTGTGTGTATTATTTACCTGTATATAAAATTTATACAATCATGAAATAATTCCTTTGTCATTTTCTAAAATTTTTTTACCATGGAATTATTCTTTTCCCTCTAAAGTTAATCACATTAATTATATAGCTGATTTTTATTTATTTTTATTTTTTAATTGAGTAGAAAGTGTCAAAAATTAAAAGAAATAATTACAGTATAGAACACTTATTGGATTGCTTTTTGTTAGGTAGACCTTTTATTTTATTTTTTTCATGTTGTAATTAGTAAGTTACAATAATTAGATTGCAGATTGCAATAATTAGATTTTACCCATGCTTAAATTAATGTTATGTTCATTCAAGTAAAATGTAAAACATAAGAATATTTAGAACACTGAAATTTAACTCTCAATTATCAAGATTACAAATGGAAACAAGACCATATTTTATGATGAGAATGATAAATTAATGATTTGTTTTATTAAATAGGGCATAATATTTAGTAAACGTCAATTATCTTTACATTTATTAAAAAATATCGAATTAAAAAATGTTAAAAATAAATTATTTTATTACAATTTTTGATGTTAGGGATAAATTATGTTAAATCAGGGGTGTTTGTGCTCCGGGGAAACCCCGGAATTCCGGGGATTTTTAACTTCGATAACCGGAAATTCCGGGGATCGTCGTTTAAAAGGAAGTAGGAATAATAATGAATTATTTATTTTGATCTGGGTAATTTTGTTTGCTTTAAAAGCAGAAAACGCAATAATTACGTCATTCAATACTTCATAATTGTAATTTTTTATTTCTCCCCCCCCCCTTCTCGAAACTCTAAAATGTCGGTAGTAAGTCTGTAAAAGTTTCCGGGGCTTTTTTGGGGCCCCACAAACACCCCTGTTAAATGCTAGATAAACATTTTTATCATTCTTTAATGATAATGCTGGTGTGTGAACTTTACTTTTTAAAATTAACATCAAAGTTTGATGAAAATGATTATTGTAAGAACATAATCGTATAGTTAAGTAAGAATATTAAAAAATTAATGCAAGTAATAAAAACATAAATTTTTGCATGGGCTGCAACTTTATACATATATGAAATTTACTTATGTTATCTATAATGCAATATTTCATTTATTCAATTTATTTAATAAATTTTAAAGTATATCACTTATTATTTGAATAATTCCACTTTTTTATTAATCCTGTACATTCCATTTTTCATTTTTCAAAAAGAATTACTAATTTAAAAAATATATTCTAATGATATAAAATTAGTATTGGAAACATTGTGCATTTTAGTGAGTTCTAGAATACATAAATGTGATATAAGTATGTAATTTTATTCTTATCTAATAAGAATTAAAAATGTAAAAAAAAACTGAATCTAAGTGAAGTTAATGCTTTATATGTAGAGAGCTATGAAATACCAAAATTTTAATTAAATTTTAATGAATTACCTTAAGAGGTATGAATTGTAAGCATTTCTTTGTTAACTGGCATTAAATTTTGGGATTTGAAAATTAAATTATTGGGAAACTGTTGTATTAAATTTATGTGTTTTTATTTAAATGTGTACAGATGCACACTTGGTTTTAAAACTGAATTTGAGGAACTTTAAGTACCATACAAAAACTTTAATTTGTATTTATTTGTGTATAGTAACAGGCTTACTACTTTTAATATTTCATTTTAGATTCCAACAAATGTGTTGATGATGTTGGACTAATATCCAGACCTATTGTGGCTTGTTTACCTGCATGGTTTCGTTTTGCACAATGTCTTCGTCGTTATAGAGACACCAAGGAAGCTTTTCCTCATCTAGTTAATGCCGGAAAATATTCAACAACATTTTTTAATGTAGCATTTTCATCTCTTTATGTTTACACCAAAGGTGAGAAAATATTAATTTATTTACTAAGGAATAAGGTTAAAAAGTTTAATAACTTATTTTATTAAGTTTCATTTGAAAGTTTCATAAACTGTTAAGAACACGAAAAAGTTATTAATGTTTCAATAATAATATACTGAACCAGTATTTGTTTTTGTATAAACGATCAAATATTAGCTGTTGGAGATAATTTTATTGCTAGGAATTTATTTTCTGTAACAAGTAAAGAACTGAATTTTTAAAATTTTTCCATTAATATTTTTTAAATTATAACCTAATATTGTTCATCTGTTTTGAATATTTTAGACTAATTTATAAAAAATGAAGATAGATTAATGGATAAAAAAATTATACCCAGATATTAGAGAAATTTGCTACAAAAATATTTATCTTATGAGAGTAAATGGATGGTCCTATTTGTTTTAGTTGTGGGTTAAGCTGCTGTAGATAAATCTGAACAATAAAATTATAAAAAGTTTAAATTGGCAGATATTGATAGATTAAATTGGAGTAAAACAAATATTTCATAGTTTTTGACACTTCTATCAAGGATTTTTATTGGAAATCAAAATTTTAGTTCCAGTAGAAAATTATGCCTTTTTAAACTTTTCTAGGTTTTTTAAAATCACAGTAAAGGAAAATGACCTTGAAAATATAGTAAACAATATTGTTATTTTTTCATATATAAAGGAATAATTTTTGAGGTAGATAGATTTAATTTGAGAAGAATGAAAATAATTATATTTTATTTTAAATTGGAAAAAGAGTGTTCATTTGCATGTTAAAAAGAAATCAATTATTAATTAATGGAAGTAAGCCAGGTTAAGCAAAGATCACAACAGTTGAGAATTAAAGATACTTATTATAAAAAGAAATTTGTATTTGGATTAATAAGTTGTTATCAAAATTTTCTTGAATTATTAATCCTAGCTATTTTATCTTTATCTTATAAAGTAAAATATTATACTTTATCAAATTTTATGAAATGATCCTGCAGGGAATGTTTTTATTGTTACATAAAATTTTAAACTTTTTTTAAAACTCAATATGTTTGTTACAATAAAATAAGTTATAAAATCATGTTTATTTCAGTAAGATAGTGAAAGTAAATTTAAACTATTAACTTTTGCTAGGGAAAAGTTAAGTATTTATCAAAATAATTTAATTATTTTTTTTGCATTTAGCAAGTTAAAAAATAAGATTCTTGTTTTAATTAGAAATAATTATGGATCCATTAAATTATTTTAATGAAAGTATTTTTAAGAATCCTAAGTGGATTTTGCTCTTGCATTGCTGAAATAAAATTTTTTCACAGTTCTTGCAAATTGTATTTGGCAACTGATGCAAAAGCTTAATTAAAATGGCTTTTTTGATAAGAGTGAAATTTTATTTCATTTTTTAATTATTTTTTTCATGTAATCTGTTTTTTACATTTTCTAAATTGTGTCTTATTTTTTTGTTATTTAAGTTACTATTTTTTTATAAGAGTATATTTTCTATTGATTAATTTAGTGATCTTTTGCTTTCATCATTGAGGATAATTGGTAGACTTAATATTTGTAAATAGTTTGTTATAAAAGATTTTCTATAACTATTAAGAATTATTGTATAATTTTCCACATGTATTTGCGTGAACCTTTATAAACATTTTATTGCTGATGATTTTGAAAAAATAGACTTTATCTATCTATTTTAAATTAAAGATCTATTTTAAATTAAAGTTATAAGTCTATCCTTCTATTTTACTTTATAAATAAATCATTTATTAATAATTTTAAATACATCATTATTATAATTTATTAACTTTTTGGGATTTTAAAATGTCCTCAAAAGAGCAAATTTTGTACTTTATTGTTGTATTGTATTATATATGGTAATAATTAATAAAAAGGTTTGCCACAATTTTAAAATTTTCAAAATGCTAGGGAAACACTAAATTAAGAATAATAACTTCCATTAAAACTACATAATAAATATGTAGAACATAACGTAATTCTCATTTTTGTACACATTGTAATGTTTATAAAATATTTCTTTCTTTGAAATACTAATAATTCACAAGAAAGAATATTGGAGGAAATGAAGTCATAACTTATACAAGGATAATAGTAATGTATAACACATTGGGTACTTATTATCTAAAATTGGGTATTAATATTAATCCTACTATAAGAAGCAAAAAAATTGTAAAAATGAAGGTTGCGTATCATCTTAGACTGTATGTTAACTGTATATATGCAAACTATTATTCCAGATTATTTTTTTGCAAGTAGCTAGCTTTTTCATTAATATTGTTTTATAAATGTGTTATTTGAGCATGAGATTTTGAAAAATATAAATTGAATGTAAGTAATAATTAATAAAACTGTTCTTATGTTGAAAGTATAGTAACAGTAGATATTTTGCATTAGCTTTGTTTATAGTTTTTAAAAATTTACTACTGATAATATGTCATGAAGATTTTTTAATGCAAATTAAGCACAGAAATTTGGGGATTCAAACTTAATAGAGCAATGAAATTTAGAGGGAAAGTGTATGTATCAGTAGTAAAGTCATAAGGTATTCTATACCCCTATGTGTTTTAACATGTCAACAAAATTTTTTATATTTTTTTACAAAAAATCATGAAATGCCAAAATGTTTTATATGTAAAAAATAGATATTTATTTAATAATTTATTTTTAATTTTTTTAATAATACATGATTGTCATTTGAGCATATTCAAAACATCAAAAATCAGATAAAAAATTTCACATTTAAACCGAAAACTCATTTTTGTTTTCAATAATTGTCTTACATATTAATATTTTAATATAATATATGCATACACAGGGAAGTAGGCAAGCCTCAGACTCTACCTAAAGGTTAAGGGGGATGGAATACTTGGGTATCACCAAGCACTTGGTAATTTTGAATCAGAACCAGGTGAAGAGGTAACACCTGATCTGACACCTTCCTCTCCTTAATCAGACCACACTAGTAAAATGACTTTGGATGTTTAATTAATGTAAACATGTCCCAAACCCATTTAGCTCCAGCAACCCAGTGTAGGAGAATATGGTCTCTTATTTTTGCCTGCTGCAAATGATGCTTCATTTTGCTGATCTTAAGGGAAGGGCATGAAGCACTGAACTGTTGGAACTTTAATAATGTAATACAAGAGTTTCACTTTCCTACCAAACTTAATTTCAGAATTATATCTACATGACTGAATTATTTTTTATGTGTCATCAAAAAATTTCTTAGATTTTTTTAAATTGAAATCAAATGGAAAAGAAAATCAATTGACAAATTTTTGTTCTTTGTGACATTTATTTGACAAAGTGCGTGACTGTATCTGAGACTAGCAAGAAAAAAAAAAGCTGGTTGCAATAAGAAATGCAGTGATTATTTAAAGAAAATTTCAAAATCCTGATTAATTACCTCAAATGACTAAAAGCTTTTCCTTTAATACAATACAACAAACTTTGTTTTTAGATTTTTAATTTTTCTTAGATTGATTTTTTTTAGTGTTAAATTATTAAGTATATTATGAAAAGAAATTTAATTATTAAATAAGACACAGTGATTGTGATTTATTACTGAAGTATGAATACTATAATAATTTATTAGAATTTTTTATATTTGTTAGCTAGTGAATTAAAATATTTTATTATTAGAAGTTAAATTTCTTAAATTATTTAAAATCATTAAAAGTACAATTTTTTTGCTTACTGAATTTTGAAAATATTTAATATCAAAATATTAATTATGCTGATATTATTTTTAATTTATATATTTCTTTATATATTTTATTTTTAGATAATTATGGTTCTACATGGGAAAATCCTTTCTTTTACCTTTGGATTGTATTTGGTTTCATTAGTTCAATTTATACTTATATATGGGATATAAAAATGGATTGGGGATTGTTTGACTCTAATACTGGGGAAAATCCATTTTTGCGAGAAGAGATAGTTTACTCCTCCCCAGTAAGTAAAACTAATAATTGAATATTTTTCTTTATAAAATAGTTAGCTTGTGTAAATATATAAACATGAGTTTATCATGTTTTTATATTTTTATAAACATAAGTTTTTTAAAACAAAAGTTTTAGAAAACTCATGTATTTTAAAACAAGTAGAATTTTTTAAAACAAAAGTTTATTCTTAATTATAGTGTTATTTTTTGTTAGTTAAAATTCTTATACATAGTAAGATTAATTTTTTTTTTAAATTTTTGTTTGGTTTATGAGGACAAATAGAATAATTGTACACTTTTACTGTTTTGAATATTGAGACTGGAATATTCTTAAAAATTAACATATTTAAAGTATTTTGTAGGTATATTTTTTAACAGTATTACTCTTCAATATTTAATGAAGTTTTTTTTTATAACTATTGTTAGTTTTTAGTATTTTATTTAGGTTATTATTCATGAGGTATAATATGGAGATCTCATTGAAGATAAGGCAAATAGGATAGGTTCACATTGAATTATATTTTTTAAAAAACAAATAGGGGCAGAAATGGTAGAAATACTGTAAACTTATGTGTACACATACATTGAAATAATTTTTTTCCCAACTTTCTTTATTCTTATTCTTTTAGCGTCGATAAATTTTTATTTTATTTTATGTGACAAAAATATAATGTATAAAAAATGTTATTTTTTGTCACACCCACATTATCTGCATTATATATTTTCAACTATTTATTTAAAAATTTGCCACAAATTATGCTGCTGGGGGTTATGCAACGTTTTTTCTTTTACTCAGAAAAAGTCTTGCAGATAATGTGCGGTTGTGAATTATATATAGGAAAATACTGTAATTGATGCATTTATATTTTACTCAAAGACTTTTTTTGCTTAGATTTTTTTGTTTTGTAAATTTTTGCTTAGCTACAAAAGTTTTACTGAAAATAAAAATACTGCAGATATCTTATATATGTGCATATTTCTAACAGAATAATCTGTGACTGAATAAATTTATATGAGTCTTACAATACCAATATATGGCTCTTCATGACATATGTATATGTATTTCATATAAAACTTTTCTGACTCAAAATTGACAAAAACATTGAAATAAATTTCATATTAGTTGTAAATTAAAAATATTTATTTACAAAGATAAAAAAGTAATATAATGATAATAAGACAAAGAAGTGTTATATTTTAAAATATGAATATGTATATAATTGTACATTTATTTAGTTTAACTGAATGTATAACAACTAAACAAAATAGTGAAAAAAAGAAAAACTTTTGTTTCTAGTGAGTTGGGCTGATATTGGTCTGAATTACAGCTTGTATCCAACATTGTATTGACAAATAAAGATCATTCACAAAGTTTAATGTAATTCACAATCATTACTTCTGTGGAGTTGTCTGAAATTCCTGTAGTGTGATTGACGTAGAGAATCATGTAAATAATATTTTCTCTAAAAAATCCCTCAAAAGTTCAGTGGTGTTAAGATCAGGAGATCTAGGCATGTAGGATTTGTTACCTCTAATCATGTTTTAGCACTGCAAGCTATGTATACAGATGTATTGTTATCTTGGAATCAAGGACATTCTCCAAGAAAAAAAAATCTGTTGCAAAAGGATGTAAATTATCTCTTAGAATACTGCAATAATGTTTACTTTCTCCCTAAGGTAATTGAGTGGCTCAAAGCCACATCAAAATACTGCTCATCATTACAAAACTTCCACCATATTTTAACATAAAATGCTCCTGTCACTGTTTATCAAACAAACACTTGTTCAGTGGTCTGAAATAATGTAAATTAATTTTTTTTTAAACTGTGTGTGTGTGTTACCCATTCTTTTTGTTCAGTTTTTGTGATTTCTGTATCATACAACTGTCTTCACTTCATAGCAATCTGCAATGAAACTAATGCCTTCTTTACTATGAATGCTATTGCATACAGTTCCCATTATATAGTTTTGGTAGATATGGAGTTCTGGAAACTATTTTTCATCTGCATTGGTACTGTGCAGGCAGCCGAACAGTTAATGCTCTAGCCTCCAGTTTATTAGTTCATGGATTGAAATCCCACGTTGAATATGGATGTTCTTGGTTTGGAATTCCCTTAAGACTGTAAGTCCTATTTAATTAGCCCTTGTGTGTAAAAACTGACCTCTAAGAGATAAACTAACTAATCATACCATCTGGATTGTTGTATGTGGCTTTATATTCTCTTACTTTTGGATAAATATCTTTTTGTCTATCCTGGTTGGTCAACTTCAATCTTTACACACAGTTTTGCTTTGCAGAAGACATTTCCCAATTTTGTGTAGGGTGTCATAATCCGTAACACATCGATTCTTATAGCACTCATGGTCATAAGTCATTATAGATATACATGCTCTTATGAAACTAATTCCTATTATATCCAATGTGAAGAGACTTCTTGAAGTCATGTCTCTTCACATTGGACATAATGGTGCTTTGCTGGAAGCAGAAGTTTCTCAAAAGTCTTTTAGACTAGTAAATATTTAATTGATACATTCCCTTATGTTGCTACGAGGGTTACTCTGAAATTTTTGAGATACGCGCAGACGAGAATTTACAAAATAAAAATAACAGTTTAATTTTAAAGTACAAAGTGTTTTAACACAGAAGACGATTTTTTACTGACTTACTTCAACTTGTTTAGCGTGGAATAAATTTTAAACAGAAGAGAAAATGGAGTTGATGCGAGAACATTTTCGCGCTTTGATTTTCTACGATTTCAAAGCAGGATTAAATCAAAAAGAATGCGTTCAACGGTTGTAATTAGCATTTGGTGATGAATCTCCAGCTCGTGCTACTGTATTCAGATGGTTTAGAGAATTTAGAAGAGGTCGCAATTTTCTTCAGGATGAAGAACACACAGGAAGGCTGCCGTCATCAGTAATCCCGGATAATGTGTCTGCCATACGAAAAATGTTAATGGATGATAATCGCTGTACCTATCAAATGATACAGAAGGAACTTAACATTGGATCCGCAGCCATACACAAAATCATTCATGAAGAATTACATATGAAAAAAGTAGTTTGCCGTTGGGTTCCCCATAATCTAACTGAGCATCAAAAAGAGGAGCGTGTCAGAATCAGTAAAGAAACTCTTAATATGCTGAATGATGGTGGCCACCGCATCATTTCTAAAATTGTAACAGGTGATGAAACTTGCATATCATTTTTTGACGTTCCAACACGTCAAGGAAGCAAAGTATGGGTCTTTGAAGATGATCCCACACCGACAATGGTGAAAAAACAACGCGCACTGAAAAAAGTGATGTATGCCGTTTTCTTCAGAAGTACGGGATAGGTTAAAGCCATCAAGTTGGAAGGACAGAAGACAGTAACATCAAACTGGTATACCACTAAATGTCTTCCAGAAATTCTACAAGAACTGAATGTTAGGGGATTAATGCTTCACCATGACAATGCATCTTCACATACAGCCGGATTAAAAGTTGAGTTTCTTTAACAAAAACAAATTAAAGTGATCGAACATCCACCGTATTCACCTGATCTAGCTATGTGCGACTTTTGGTTATTCTTTAATCTAAAAAAACACTTACGTGGACGTCGTTTTCATTCAGAAGAGATTGATGTGGCTATAAATGCATTTTTTCATCTATTCGAATAAATGAATGGCTTGAGGTATTTAATCTGTGGAAAATTCATCTACAAAAGTGCATTGATGCTGGAAGAGACTACTTTGAACACACCTAAGATTTTGTAAGTATAACTTTAAAAACCTAGTTGTATCTCAAAAATTTCAGAGTGACCCTCGTACTAGGTAACACTTTGTGACTTGTGGTTAAGATGTATTGATCGTTCAAAGAATGACTTATTTCCAAATGACTGTTTCCTATTTTTTTTGTTCTGTACCTGTATGTCATTTGCATGAATGTGTTCAAATATACAAATAATAATAGAATAAATTTCATATTCAAGTCATATGAAGCAAAGCATGAACAAGAAACATGCTATAATATAACTCAAAAATTTTTGTTACTACCAAATAAATTTCATGCTTTTTAGATTCTCTTCAATTTCTTTTGTAATTTTATTTTTCTTCTTCAGAATTATTACTATTTTGCTATCGTTGAAGATTTAATACTAAGATTTGGTTGGACCTTGTCAGTTTCATTAACAGAAATGGGACTCATACATGTTGATATCATGTCTACTGTTCTAGCTCCCCTTGAAGTTTTCAGGTTAGTGAAATGTTTATTATAAATTTTTGTTCTGAACCTGTCTTGTTTTGAGTTAATTATTTTTATGTAATAAAAATATACAACATAGTTTTATTTGCTTTTTAATTATGATATTTGTATTCTTTTGAGTGAAAAGGAATTTATAAAATAGCATGATTCAATATTCCTGTTGAAAATTAATATTTTATTTTTTTATTCTTGCAGTTTGATTCCTTTATAATACTAAAAAATAGTTATATATAAATCTATGTATGAATCCTATATTAAGGAATACTGAAACATCCATTAATTTAACATTCTGCATGTACTCTTATCTAAGAACATTTTTTAGTGATCACAATATGCTATGTGCTTAATTTTAATTATATATGCAGTTGTAATTAAAAATTGCAATAAAATATGCAGTTGTAATTAAAAAAAGTTGTAATCATCAAAAATCTGTATTTTGATTTTTTTATGTGTTTGAATATCAAAAGGTGGTATGGTATGTACATTTCATAATTTAAGGTTTTCTGACTGGTTCTAACATGCACTTATTTATGATACTTAGTTAAATTATAGGGATTGGTATTTTTTAAAATTTACAATCCTTCATAATTTTATGTTTAGTATTGAATTTAATGTTAAAATTTTCTTTCATATGATTTGGTAGGCTTACTCGTTCTAATATGCTTCTCTTTATGGTGTTAAGTTAAATTATACAAATGAGCGTTTTTTCATACATAATGCATTATAAATAATTTCACAATGGCAATGGATTTAATATTAAGTTTCTTTTATATTATTTGGTAGATTTAGTGATTGTAATTTAACAATTTCCATATAGCAGTCAATTTTTGGGATTACAACTGAAATGACTTTACTGTGTTCTTCATCCTGAAGGGCACTGCAATCCCTGTGAAATTTTGGGAATCATTTGAATACAGTAATACTAGATGAGTGTTTATTTCCAAATGCTAAGCTAATTGTAGACATTGAACACATTCTTGTTGACTTGAAAAATCAAAAATCAAGATGCACACATTCACAGATACACAATTTATAATGCCTTCAAAATTAGATATTTTAAAGCTGTTATTATTTACCATATACACTGTATGATATTGAAAGTATAACACCAATAAATGACAGAAAATTATGCATCATTATAGGTGGACTTCACCAAGTTATGCAAATTGTTGACCATATTAAATATTTCTTAAGTTTAAAATTTCATTAATTTCTTTATTCATTACTGAATTATTTCTAAATTAAATTTTCATTGCTTAAATTAAAATTTTATGTTATTATTAATATTCAGCTAGTGTTCCCATATGGTCAGCTTTCCTTATTCACCAAATTCCAAACACATTAGGGTATACTTACAGCAACTCTCGAGAAAGATTGAATTTTTCTTATTTTGTCTCCACAAAACTTGTATTTCGTCGGTTTCAATAGTTCAGATTTTTAACCACTAAATAATGGTTTTTGCAAATTATTTACCTTTTGAAATCAGTACTAACTAATATCTTAATTACCTGAAAGGGATTTTCTTTTGCCATGTATTGAAGCTAATGATTGGAAGTGGGCTTATTTGTATTCCTGTTCTTGCTAAATTGAGACAATTGATGATTGTCAAACAGCTTTACTGGACACATTGTTAGTTAAGTATTAGATAATTAATTTTTTGTTTTGATTAGTACATACTCATTATCATTTAGTTGTGGAGATACTTTTATGCATAAATGTTTAATAAAATTTAATAATTCTCCAACTTGGTCACCAGAAATTTATAGTTATGATTTTTTTCCAGAAATTTATAGTTATTATAGTTATGATGAAAATCATAACAATTTGAATCACCAAATATCTTTAGGACATGATTTTAGAGTTTTAACATATTTTGAGATTTCACATTGTACAGCTCTTTATGCTTTTGTGTTCACACTAAAGTGTAGAAACTTCACATAAGTAAAAATCACATGAAATGTGCAAGCTCTCCAGGGTATGTTGAATAAGACTTCTATAGGAAAAAAACTTGCAATATGTTAAATTTTGTGTTATTTCTTCAAGATAAATCACAGAAATTTTGCTCTTGTCTCTCAGAATGCTTGCACTAGCACTGAATACTTGGCAGTCATGAGACCAGCAGGCAGATAATTTTACAAAAAACATGGTGATCAAGCTGAGAAAGGCAGGTAGGTCCATATGATAAATCTCAACTGACACACCTGGTTACATGCACAGTGCACTACCTGGTGTGGGAAAAATGATTGGAACAGGGAAATGTGACAAATTTGTGGGGTGCCAGTGCCACCAGAGTGATGTCATCATGTGTGCTTTGATGTGTCTTCCATGAAACGTTAGGGGTCCTACAAACTACTTCTGTCTCTATTCTGAAGTATGATCAAGACACTCTGCATGTTACCATATTGACAAGAAATATTTTTTATCAACTAGTCACTAATGGCCTTAACTCATGGCTACCATTAAGACTGCCTTTGAAATTACATCATAGATGTCAATGTCTGCAGTTGTGTCACATTCTTCTAACTGCAGTGGTGTTAATTCCTTTCATCAAAAGGATAATGCTTGACCACACATTACTTATTTAAGCCAATGTATCCTGCAAAGTGTGTACAGATGTTTTCCTGGCCATCATTCTCTCTTGATCTCTCACCAATCAAACATATTTAATATTTAATGGATGCCATTTGCTGACCATGTCACTGCTGTGTTCTTAAGACAAAGTGTATCAAATGATTGACATGAAATGAAGAGCCATTCCTCAGGATGCTGTCAGTACTCTCATTGACTCTACATAGTTGTGTTGCTTAGTGTATTCCTGTCCTTGGTGTCCTTACAATCTACTGAACTGCCACTGTTCTTTCTCTGTATTAGGAATATCATTTTGAAATAAAGATCACTTATTTGTTGCTCTCTTTCATTAACTGAGTTTCATTACTTTTAGGTCTTGTTTTTTTTCGTAGGTTGTATTTTCAATGCATAATGTAATTTGAAAAAATACTAATAAATTTACATTAAAAAGTTTAAATAAAACAATTCATTTATAACATTAAATAAAAATAAATGAATTCAAAATATTTACAACTAAATCTAAGTATTATTAATTAAGATATTATTTTGTAATTTTTTTATTATCAGTTAAGACAAAGTAAGCCTGGTTGTGAATTATTAAATTGTTCATCTTTCTATAAAATCTAATTTTTAAAAAATTTAATTTAGATTTTTAACTTTGCATTTCCCCATTACTTCTGTTTTAGATGTCATGATTTATTTTTTTTCTGCAAATGATATAAATTTTTAAAATAAAAAAGAGAAATTGAAGTGTTTATATTTTTAGTTTAAAATTTGGTGTTCAAAATTTTATTGCTGCAGTAAATGCTAGAAATTAAAAATTTAATTTTAAATCATATAAAGCTTTAGCAGCTTAAAATTATATAATATGTATCTAAGTCAATATATATTTGGAAATAAAAATGCTGTAATATCTTGAAAAAGCAAAAATTGGTTATCAAATTGCTTAAAGGAAAATACTTTGTAGAACAGTCATAAAAGTAAAACTATTTTTCATTTTATTCCTTCTTATACATATAAAGATTTGTAATTTTTTTGTGTACACCTGCATGCTTTTCCAGTATCTAACTCAGAATTGTATTCTGCTAGTTAGAGGGAAATGCTGGGTAAAAGTTTTCATAATTTGGAACCAGGGACCAAACAGAAGATTATTCAATGCATGAACTGCCATCTTCAGAGGTATCAGTTAGAGGACATTGCAATCACAGTCTGTTTTAATGTACCCCATCAGTGTTTAGTGAACACAAGTGATTTTTGGTTTAAATTGGAACTCACTACTTTCTAATAATGAGAACAATTCCTTAATCAATCAGCCCATTGTGGCCTTTAACTTTTTATTACAATTTTAAGAATATTTCATTTTGCTTTGACATATTGAGTATGTTGGAATTACTTTGATTCCATGATATAATATTTGTTTCATTGCATGCAAGCAAAGAAAATTTATCTTTTAATAGAAATGATAAAATTTCTTAAATGATGATCTAACATGTCTAGTGTTTTTAATCTAATATATTGTGGCAAATGAAATACTATTTTCATTTATTTATTACAAATGCCCAGAAAATTGGCTATGACATCATTAGTTCCTTTTCCTTCTAGTATCTTTGAAGAGTAATATAATAAAAATGCAAGTGCAATGCACGCAAGTCAAAATGGTTAGCATCAAAAATTTGATCTACTAAAATAACTAACAGGCATATAAGATATTTGAATTCCTTGACTTATTGTTCTCTCAATTTTTATTACATATCTACATTCTTAAACCACATTGAAAAGTTTTCTTACTTTCATACCCTTGTTACAAAATTTTATCATTGTATCTAAGTGCTCATGTTTCATATTTTCTTTTACATTACCATGCTTTAAAGGTTAAATTTTTTCATTTTACAGAAGATTCGTATGGAACTTTTTCCGTCTGGAGAATGAACATCTCAACAATTGTGGTAAATTCCGAGCAGTTAGAGATATATCTGTTGCTCCTTTGGACTCCAGTGATCAAACTCTTTTGATTTGTATGATGGATGAGCCAGATGGTGTCATTAACAGAAGGAAAAAGGAAAGAAAGTACCCAAAGTAAGAATGTTTTTTTTGTTGTTTTAGAACTGCTGTTGAGTGTATGGAAAAAATCTGCATATTTCCATAAATGATAAGACATCACTTTAAAATACTATAAATATCTTTATCAAGAAAATATTTTCCTACAGGCAATTTCTAATATGAAAGAATAAGAGAGTTTTTAGATTAGATTCAATTATCTATATGAAATAAATGAGCACATTTTAGCGAAAATTGTTTTAAAATTTAAGTACAAAATTTTATAAATTTTTTTAGTACTCATACTTGATAATATGTAACTGATCAAACAATATAAGCTGGCGATTACAAATCAGAAAAAAAGTGGGTTAATAACTAATCCAATCTTGCAGATGTATATGTTTCATATTAAGATTTTATATTGAAAATAAGGTTATGAATTACTATGGAATTTGGGCTCACTTCATCAGAAATACTTGTATTTAGGCAGTAGATGATTCATTAATGAATGTGAGTTGCAATTATTCTTCTTAAAATGCCTCTGGTATTCTATTATTCTCAGGGGATTTACTTTAAGTTAGCAGAAGTTTCACAATGCTGAGGTACCACAGTGATTCATCTTTTCTTCTTTCTGTCACCTTTTTCCTTTTTTGTGATTACCTTTTAAAAGGCTGAAGGCTTCCCTTGAGTACTATCACTACTCTGTAACTATTAGCTTCCCTTGGGGACAAAATGACCCATATTTTTCACATCCAAGGGGAGATTCATGTCCCTGGAAAGGAGAGCCCTAGTATTTAGGTTCCCAGAGATCAACACTTAATTTGGTCTCTGCTTCAGGTAAATGGAAGGTATGCTGCAGTCCTAAGTACAGCAATTAACTTTATGTATCAAGCGATCAGTACACCTGTTGGATGACTCATTAAGGATGGAGGTCATCTCTGGAATGTATAGGACCTGGCTAGCACAGATGCAGCTTGTCTGCAATATCTTGTTGGATTTGGTGGTGGGTTGTACAGTCAGGTTCCAAAATTTTATATATTTTTAATGAAAAACGAAAATTTTAGTTTTCTCTCACAGGAACAACAATTGTCCAAGCTTAAAGCAAAGTATTTTATAAAAAGATGACACATTTAAATCGGTGTCACCTTTTCTAATTCAAAAAAATCTACAGCTGGAATAGTGAGTGGCAAAGTGAGAAACATTCAGAAAATGCTCTAAAGCGATCTGTTCACATAAATAAAATCAAATTCCCAAGCAGTGATTCTTACCAAGATGCACATGATGGCAAAGTGCCTCATGTCTTTCATTGCGGTGATGTTAATTTTTCACATTGTGTAATATCAAATAGGAATTTGTTCACTATGGTATAAGGAAATTTTGAATGTTCTTAAAAAATCAGATAGTTTGTGGTGGGAAACAGATTAGTCAGAAGAGGGGAAATTTTATCAAAACTAAGCATCTCCTTCTGACTTGTAACCCCAGACCTTCCATGTAATATAAAAGTTGCATATTTGAATTTACCTGTTCATCCAAGTATTCCAAATATTTTGCGATACTTCCAGTATGAGTGTTTTGGACATGAAAAATGCTTGCAGAGGAAACGCTCATTGTGCAGCAGTTGATCATGATATCTTGAACTGTGTACCAAGGGAGGTGTGTAAACTAAGGGTCATCACTCCTTCTATTCTGGAAGTTATTCACAATGGGTATTGGAAAAAGATCACTACATTAAAGGTTACAAGAAAGTTATATCCTTAGGCACAATGACAAATTGCTTCTTATACTCCACTTTAAGGGATTAATTATGCCATCACTGCTAAGGTCACAAAATCAAGCATATACAGATGGTATTGTTTTCTTCTTTTATTAAATTATCATACGTATAATCTAAGAAAGGATTTTTCAAATCTCTGATCTTTATTCAAACTTTTGCTAAATCAAGAAGAAGATATTTAAAATTAAAGATTTCAAAGGTAAATATAAAGTAATCTTTTCCAACTGTGCAATTCTTTCTCATGCCTAAGGGCTGACATAGTTCCTTTGCATCCCTTCAATGATTACATAACATTCGAGGACTCAATAGAAGATGCGCCTTCCAGTCCAGAAAAGGAGCTTTTCAATTTTAAAAATAAATTTCCTTTGTTTCTTGGAACTGCCATAACTTGTGCTTTCATCTTCATGACATATTCTTTAATTTCAGCTTATAACCGTGCATATTTTGCACTTCAGGAAGCCTTTTAGAAGTCTTCCAATAATATTTCCATGTATGTGTTTAATTGCTTTAGAAAAGACTGGTGATAATGGTAGAGTGTCTAGAGGTGTATGTATATTTACATCAAATAATTTTCCTAGCACTGTGTTCATCTGTTGAATATTACCTTGTAGGTTGTAGCTGTTAGAATTCACATGACATGCTTGATTACAATCTGTCACCACATGATGTCATCCACCAAGAGAAACTTGATGCATTAATTTATCAGCTACTCAGATAACTCTTGAAGAGTAGTGATTTTAACGGCCAAAATTCTTTGCAGGGAAGTAGCGATATCAATTCTAGCAGTTGACAAATAGAACAATATACTTTCACCAGTTGTCTCTGTCTTCTAAATACCGAGGAGAAAACTTATTTTCACATACTTAGAAGAATATTTCTCTGGATCTGTGGTCATTTGTTCTCCATTGTTGCTGCCTTTTTTGAATTTATTGGTTGAGCTCGTCATCAAAGTCAGAAGGAATCTTGGTCTTTCTATCTTTAAATATATTTTCAACATCCAATAAGCAGTTGTGGAGAAAAGTAAAAGTAGCCATTGGAATTTATAAGGAATGTGTTGCTATTTTGATAATCATAGTTACTGTATACTCTTCTCCTAAGGTCATTCTCTAATGCCCTTGGTGAAACTATTTATAGCATTTCAAGTCTCAATTCTTATTGTTTTGTTTTTAAGAATTAAGAGAATCATGCTGAAAAAATACCAATTCATTTCAATCATAGACATGCCTTTTCTTACTACTGCAAATTTCGGATATTGGAGTTGATAAAAGCATTACAACGGGCTAATAACGCCAGTCCAGGATTTGATGGAATCGGGAGTATCAGGCTTTAACGTTTAAGTCCAGACTACCTATCATGTTTACTTTATTCGTTCAATAATTAATTTATTTGTTCTAGATTAAAAATGAATTTCCATCTGTTTATAAAGAAGCTAAAAAGTCTGATAATAATCCTTCAGATCCTCTGCGTTATTGACAAATTGCTCTGATGAGTTGCTTATTTAAGACTTGAATGTATTAAATGTCTGTCTTGTATATGTCTTTGAAATAAATTTATTCCTGTAATGAAAGTGACTTTCATGAAGGAAGATCCACTCTTGACAACATTAAATATTTGGAAACCCAGATTCATGATGTTTTCATGTAAAGATATTATCTGGTTCTCATTTTTTGAACATTGAGAAGGCCTATGACTGCAGAAGAAGTGTAAACCATTGTTTAATATCCTCAAGGTGCTTTCAAACATGTTTTTAAGTGCATATCTTCAAGTTTACCTGTCATTAATTTTATCTCCAATTGACTAATGTGATGTTTATGGATTTGCTGTTCTTCTGTTTTAAGTAGATTGGCCAGTTCATTACTTTGCTTCAAGAATTTGTTCTGGCATATTTCACACATGCGTCATCAATCATCCCTAGACATGCGACAAATGCTGCTAGAAATCTTTCAATTACTATTGTAAGATCATGTTGTTTGCCCCTCATCATCCTTTACATTCTATAGTTCTTAAAGGCTTCTTAAGAGACTTGTGCTTGTACAATGAGCATCCCACCTCTTCTCACACATGTGAAAACATTTGTTACTTTCTGACATATGTGATGTACGGATTTAGTTACTTGACCATTTTGATCATTTGTCTTGGTATGACTCAACTCTTTCTTTTATTGATTCCTTTCCTCAGTATAGAAAGTCAGGCATGACGCCTATTGTTTTTCAACATCTATACCCTCTTCACTATCAGTATGAATCATACACATCTCTTTTCTCAGATAGTTCTAAAATAGATGGACATGTTGCTTGTGGCTTCTTTTAATTACAGCTTTTATATTAGTCCGGCTCTATATTTACAGCTGATGAGAGTACATGTGACTATCATCAATTTTGTGTGTACATTGACAGTATGAGTCTTTTGGAAGTTTTGAGAAACAATAATTTTACATGTTATCTTGTTGTGTTAAGGATTTACAGAGTATTTGATTCTCTTGCTGATAGGGGTTATAAAATTTTATTTTGTTGGATTCCAAATTGTGTAGGTATTGTTGTAAATGAGAAAACAGCTGCAAATTCCAATATCGCCAATAAACTGCATACCATCTTCCCAGGTTTCACTTCTGAATCAATTTTATTGTACGAAATGCAGGTGTTCATTTAACTCGCCTTCATATTGGACATGTTTCACAAATTGATATTTGTTTTTAAAGGAACTAAACCCTTGGTGGGAAACATGTGACAAACCATTTACTGTTTTCCATATTTCACTTTCAGATCCAGATTTTAACCTTTATCATTTTACATTTTTTAAGACTAGTATTTTAGTAGTGTTTGATTTGGAGGGGGAACACAAATATCTTTTTGCCTTTTTAAAAACAATAGGTTTTATAGAACTTGTTTACTTTTTATATTTTAAACTTTAGTAATTGTATTTTTTATTTTAAATTTGGATTTCAAATTAATTATATACAAACATTTTTGTGTTTTAGTTTGATTTCAATGTGTGGGTTTTCTTAAAGTTTATAAATAAATTACATAAAAATTATTTTTTGTAAAACTGAAGTTTTAGTGCAACTTGTTCCTTTTGGACCTTGCACTAGTAAATACAACCTACCATCTGACATTCTATGTAAGGGGAAAGTCTGGTGAATATTAACTTTTCTAAAAATTGTTGACTAGAGGAGTTTTGTGTAAAGCTATGTATTGTTACATGCACAAATTCGACACATTTATTGTTAATATTACTTTGAGGAAAATGTAATCATTTTATACTTAGGATTTTGTGTATTAAAGTTTTACTTATTAGTAATTCATATTTTTAAATATATATTTTGATTGCAATTAATATTTTAAAATTTGAATGATAATCACCGGAGTTATGAGTATTATATCTATATAGTATGTAGATTTTTAAAATTTATAGTAATGAATTAAATTATCCAAATCATTAATATTAAATGATATTCTCGATTTTTCATGCCAAGCTGGCAGGTAAATGGTTAGCGATCTGGCCTTTAATTTTCAGTTCATTCATCAAAAATCATTAGTTTGCAGGTTTCACCCTGTAGGGAATATTAACCTAAATCAGTGATTCTCAATTTTTTTGTCACTGCACATTTTTAACAATTTCAAAATAGGTGGCACACCAAGAAAAATATAAGTTTAAAAGTTATTTATTTACCAATAATACATTATAATTATCATTTTGAATGTAAAATAAAATAATGTAATATGTACTACAAAAACAACAGTGTTTCTTCAGTTTCTTACAGTACTTTACTTGTAAGAAAAAAAGCATAACAATTTTTACTGTATATATTTCTGAAATTTGGTGGCACACAAAAGTGTCATGTCACAGTAAGTGAGAATCACCAGCCTAAATCATAATTTAATTTGCTGACATTAAATTATTATTAATTTCATATATAATTTAATATTTTTATTTTCTGATTTTGTTTTTTATATGTCATAATTTGTTAAAGGGAATTATAGTGCTTTGTGTGCAGTTTCTGTTAAAACATCTAAAATCATGTTGGTACTCATTTGATATTATAAATAAAAAATCAGGATAATTCTAAAATATAAAAACTTTAAAGGTAGTAAATTTTTTTTATTGTGGACTAAATTTTTTGTGAATACATTAAGATATCAAAAGTACTGTTAGATCTAGTACAGTTACTCATTTATAAGAAAATAGTTAAATCTATTTTCTTATAAATGACTATTCTTATTTATATTATATATATTATTCTATAATTATTATTTCTTATAAATGACAATATCTTGAGAAAATAGATTTAACTATTTTCTTATAAATGGCTTTAAAAATCATACATTTTTTGTGCAAGTTGTGGATGAATCGTGCTGCAATTTTGTTATACAATTTAATAATTTTTTAATTTCATTGAATTTGTTTTCACTTGGTGGGGAAGGTTAAACTTATACACTTAAAAACTGAAAATACTTTTAAATGTTACAAAATTGCAAATTTGTTGTAAGTATCAAAGACCTAATTTTTTTTCTATCTCAAAGCCTGAATTGTTAATGAATGAATAACTGCTGTTATTGTAGTGTCCAATTATGATACATATTCATTGTGATGTAATTAAATTATGTTATTAATTAATTATATACTTTGATGCAAATATGAAGTTTTTTAAAATATGAAATTAGTTTGATTGAGCGAAATTACTTTGATAAATGTATTTTTTTATTAAAATAATGCTTTGATATTCTGTAACTTATGTGCAGAATTCTAGTTTAACATATGCAGGATTTTAGTGTAATATTGGCAAATTGTTGTAAAATAGTGGTAAACAAGGTTAAATAATCAGGCAGACATATTACACTGCAGAGGAGAATATGTAAAAGGTGTCAGAAGTAAGTAGAAAAAGAACAGTTGTTGGCATTATGTCAAAATGAAATAATTGATCTGATATCCAAAAGGACATTATTATTGCCCCATCTGATCATGGGTTGAAGCAATTTGGAAATGGCTGATTTTACAAACTGTTCATAAGTTACTAGTAAAAATATATTGTGCATGACAAAATTGTACTATTCAAAAATGAGCTATAATTAGCAGAGGTGACTAACAAATGACAAACTGAAATGGCTAATTTTGTAAACTTTTCATTGACCAATGTAGTAAATATGATGTGCATGATGTGCTGTTCAAAATATGATGTGTGTAATGTGATGTCTGTTCAAAACAAGTGTCTATCAAATGTTTTATACCTTTAGCAAAGATGGTAAGTGAATGACTTATGCCAATGCATATAGAGATGAATAGATGTGCCATTGTTAAACAACTGACCATCTATATGAACCAAGGGGCCAACAATATTTAATTCTCAACAATGGCTCAGCAAACGTTGTTGCATATGGATTTTACAATAGATACCTGGTTAATTCAGTTTTGCTGATTGGTATTCATTTATAAAAATGGACTGAAATTAGAACTGTAGTATTACAATTGAACACCCACTGAATGGTTAGTTAATTTTTTTCCAATGAATTACATGCTAAATAGACAGGAAACATCTGAAAACAGTAGATAGGATAGCCTGATTAGTAAAGATGTTATTCTCATTACTGGAAGATAGTTCTACTTTTCACTTGACAGGAGATATTTCATTTTGCTGGCTAGGGTTCATAAAGTATATCATGTTCACTATGTACTCTAAATGAATGATAGCAGTATGGCAGATTAAGTGTATCTGTTTTATGATATGCTTTATCCTTGTTTTTAAATTATGAAGACCTTGTAAATTTTACAACTCTGATGGTTACTTTAGAGCTGTAATGGCTTATTCATTAGTTATCCCACTAGATAAGATGTCATCAATTCTGCTTGTTGTAATGATGTAATAAGGAGAAAATTCTTATTGGTTAGCTATTAAAGGTTATATCTAATATGTGTAAGAGGAAAAATTCATTTTTAACTCTCACTTAAGGGCTCCAAACTGGAAAAGAGCATTATTTGTTTAGGAAATAAACAATAATCAAAATAGCATGTATTTATCCTAGTGAATCATGTCCAATACTACATACAGTTTATTTTCCATCAGCATGATAGCTGACAAAACCGAGTCTAATACTTTTTGGAATTTATGTGTGTGATTCAATAAGCATTAGAAAGAGAGAGAGGATGAGTTTGAGACCATATTGTTTGTCTATCTGCAAAAAAGCTATTGCCAAATAGTATAATTAGTGACAATTGTTATAAAAATAAGAGCTTTCAATTTCAAATGGGAAGTAAAGTGTTATGAGTCAGATGTATTTTGGGTTATCTTAAGTCATTGGTAGTCATTAAGGGTAACATGATCAACCAGTAGACCACCAAGACATTTTAATGTGATCGATAACTCTAATTTATATAATTGACATACCTAAAATTATATTTGTTTAACTCCAGCTCCAGTCATTATGAAAAATAATCACAAGACTAAAAATTAAAAGCAGCTTGTCACCTGGAAAATTCTGTCCACCTCTGTCTTATGTTCTCCAGTTGTTAGCAAGCCTTAGTTGGTTATTTTCTTCTGGTTACTCTTTTCGAGAATGGAACATGCCTTGTTTCTATGGCAAAATAGCAGACAACAAATTGGTGGGAACTATTCTTATGGTTCATGCTCTCTAGATTCAAACCTAATTAAGACTGTTTAGTGCAATTGGCTGCAGCACTTGAGTGTGCTTGGATCAGTTCCCTATGACTATCTTCTGCACCACACTTTTTAATAATAGTAGAATTTTATTTGAAATGCTGTTGATTTTTTTTTCTGTACTTAACAGTACTATCATATAACAATTTTTTTTCATTGCCTGCTGATAAATATTTTAAAGGTAGAATTAATTTGATGTAAAATTTTTAATGTCTAATAAATTTGGAATTTATTTAGCTATTAAATTAGTTAATTATATATTGATTTATTGAAATCTTGTCTTATGATATTAATTTAAAATGATTAAAATTTTGCTTCCTTAAGTGTCAAATTACAATAGTCATGTAAAAAAAAGTGATGAGGCCAAATAGCTTGTGAGTTATGCATTTAGAATTTCATAGCAATAACTTATTTTGCAACTGTTGTGTAAAATTATTCTATGAAAACATTATTTTCCTTTATTTACTGAATTATGTAAAGAAGAGATATTTTTTGGTAGTATATTTTTATTTCAAATACATTTTATTAAATATACATGTATTATTAATTTGCTTTTCCTTGTAAAAATTTTATCATTAAATTATTATAAATGTAAATATATGTCTGTTAATTTTGTTCTGGTTTTTATTATAAGTGTAATTTTGTGTCTTAATTAAAATATGATTTTTTATTCTTATCTTAATTTTTTATTTTTTAGTAAAAGGAAAAAGTCAGATACAAGAATTTTAATTGATGATAATGAGACTGATGATCCAGATATGTAACATATATTATTATTTAGCTCAGTAAATATTTTTTCCATATACATGAAGCAACTGATATTGAAAATAACTTGTATCACATGGAAAAGTAGTTTATAGAGTAGCAAGATGAAGTTTTGTATTTTTGCTCTTATTGGTCGACTAATAACAAATATTTGAAAAATAATTTATATTTTAAAAAGTATTTCATAGTGAAAAAGAAATTTTCAGAAATGAACAGAACTTAATGTAAGAAAAATTAGTAAAGTCGCTAGATTGCTTAAATGTTCTTTTAGACAACTATATAGTTACATTTTAAAGTGATATTGATTGATCAACAAAAGTAAATTTTATTTCAACAAATACATTTTATTGTTATTTAAAAAATTTTTCATGAAGTTAAGATTTTATGTATAAATTATCTAAAAATATGTAATAGAATTTTTTTTGAATTTGATAAAACATGGGTTTTTTTTTAAAAATTTTTATTTCTTCATTACGATTGTTTATTGATATTTTGTAGAATATGTGTTGTATATAATAATAACGATATTATTTTATTTTTTCATTGTAAACGCCTAAAATATCCCATAAGTAAGCATGAAAGGAATCAAGTATTATTTTTCATTTTGAATCATACATATTTTTCTTTGCAATCTTAGTAATAGTTAAACAAGAAATATTGAAATATGTTTACAATTTTATTTATGTTTATATTTAATCTTCGAAAAATTTTTTAGTCTAATATTAATTTTAATTATTTTGTTGTGTAATATTTTATAAAAAAGTTTGAAACTGAAGCAATTAACAATATTTAAAAAAGGCATTTTCTTCACTGTATATTTTTTAAAAGTATTTTAAAATTAGAAGTATTGATATGCTTATGGAATTTAAAATTATAACTGTTTTTAATGTTTGAAAAGGCAAAATAATTCACTATTCTTTGTGAAATTATAAAAAATTTTACATTTTGACATGTGCATTTGTGTAGTAAATTTATGAATACCTAAATGATAGATTTATTGTAGCATTTAAAATAATTTAATTTTGATTAATATAAAGTGTTTAAAGTATGCATGTTATTAATGGCTATGTGCTTTATCAGTATTATATATTAGCCTTTTAGGATCTCTAAGCACATATAATATTAAGAGAAATTAGCATTTATTTTCTTTTGTATATGTGCATGTATATGTTCATGTTAAACAATGTAATTAAGATAATCATTTTGAAGCATTATTTTTATATTTGTGTATAATTTTTTAAGGCAGCTGATACTTTCATTAAATTTGGATCTTTTACTGTGTTTAAATATTCAGTTATTATTTTGAAATTAACTAATGAATTACATAATAAGAGATCAGTTTTTGTATTTATAGTAAAGTAAGCTATTAGAACCACATGTATATCAACTCATGTCTTGAGATTTATTTAAAGCACTTCTTACTTTTTGTTTATATATTAGTTATTTTTAGTTTAGCATTTATACTAGTACTTAATGTTTTTAAGATGTACTTTTGCAGTGTATATGATTTAATACTCTAGTAAACTGTCAAGTTCTGCTTTCTTTGAATTTTCTATCGAAAGTAATATGGATGATGGACTAAACTAATAGTGAATGTGACAAAGAAAATTTTAAGCAGTGATTTAACAAAATAATTGTAGATATTTTATGAGATATTTTTGAATATATTCACACTTCATTTTAAACTATAACTATTTTTTTCATATAATGTAAATTTATTTATCTAATCTTATATGAAATGATTTAATTTGTATTAAAAAGTCTTTATTTTCTAAAATGATCTTTACATTTTATGCTGCTAAATTGCTAGTATTTTTTGTTAAATTTAATTATAATAATAATCACAGTATCTTTGTGTGTATTTGTGAGTATATATAAACGTATGCATATATATATATGCACCCACACACATATGCATGTATGTATTTATGTATATATATGGAAAATACTATTTCTCTAATTACTATTTACTGTTTTATGTATTTCTAATATAAGTTATTTAATAGTTTAAAAAGTATTTAATTTTCATTATATTGTAATTCTTGAGTTTTTAGAAACAATTACTAAAAATTGCTAATTTATTAATGAAATCTAGCATCCTTATTTGTATGAATATTTAAATTGATGTATTTTAAAAAGTTATTTTTAGGAAATATTTGTTGAACAAGTTTTTGTATTAAATTTTTCCCCAAAAATTAGTTGCTAATAATAATGCTTAGATTTCTAATGATTGTATTTAGATTCCAATTGAACTAAAACACGTTGTATATTAATACCAATGTGGAGCTTTAAAACTGCATGCTTTACAATGTAAACGTTGCTCAACTGCACCTCAAGTACTAATAAATGAATTAAATTGATTTTATATATTCTAGTAAAATATATACTTGCTGTTAAGAATTTTTTTCCTTTAGATTTGCTGGGTGCCTCCTTATCAGTTGCTTAAAAAGTATATTATATATATTATTAATAATATTATATATAAACTTGAATAACTTTCAATTTAAATTTCTTGGAGTTAATTTAGAAAAATAGTAATTTTTTATATAGTGAATGATCATAAAATTTATGCAAATATTAATGAAGCAAAACTGCATATTACTTCAATTTGTGTTAGTATGATTTAATTTGTTATTGCATAGAAAAATATATTAATTTTAATGAATGATCTGAAGTACTATCTGCTTATGTTTTCTTTATCATAAATTTTATCAAGCAAACAAATTATAATTAACTTTCTTCTGTAATTTTTATTTAATTTTTTTAAAAAAGAAAACATGTTTAATTTCTTAAGTACTGTATGTAAATCAACAAAATCAATATTTTAATTTCTATAAAAGATATGTTATGAAATATAAAAGCAAGATAGGTTTTCTTGTGTATTTTCTGATAGTTTATTGTCATTAATTTCCTGTATTTTATAATTAGTAGTTTTTGATGAAAGAGATACTGTAAAATATTTTGTAAATAGCTGATTTAAAAATTGTCTTTTCAAAATCTTACACATAGAAATTAAAATTATGATGAGGGTGTACATGTAAGTTGAATTTTTTAAACAAAATCAACCTAAATTGATTAATTTTATATACATATATATTACAAATTATCATTATTGAAGAAGAAAACCAAAGAAATCTTTTGTATATTGGAATTTTCAAACACATTTTTTGTATATCCTGTTTTGTCAATCAATTAACTATTTATATTAAATCATGAAACATAATCTTAATTTGATTATTGCAATTCATTTTGAAAATAGTAAATAAAGTTCAAAAGTTAAAATATTTCTGCAATTTTTGTGAGTAGTAAATAAAGTTACCTTTTATTTCACATTAATTTGAAACTCTTTAAATATTATGCCTCAAACTGAGTCAATAGGTTTTCATACTATTTACAATTATTGCTTTCTGAAAATATTATTCTATCTTAAAATAGAGATTTTTTGCTACTTTTTATTATAAAATTTTTCATTTATTGTATCGATTAATTCCCAAATACTTATGACTTTTAGATCTTAAAGTTTTTTTGTATCAAAGTGTAGTATTTCAAGGATGTTTTCAGAGTAATTGCTTACAAAAATAATATTTAATCATTGATAGTCAATTGCAAAGAAACTTAACACTGAGCATATTTAACTTTATTTCATCTGAGCTTTACTGCATGTCTTAGATTTAATTTTATTCATGCAATTTTTACCCCTATTTTACATTATTCCATTTAACAAATTTTAATGTTGGATTCTCTATCCAAACAATGTATACCTTATGTTTCCTAGTCTACTTGAATGTACCCGATTAACTTCTACTTATTTTTTCTTGTGAAATATATGTAACTTAAAAAATATTTTAACTTAAGATATCTTGATTTGATAAATGAAATCTTTTCCCCACATCTTTTTTGACAAATTGAGAAAAATATTTTTATAAGACAATATTATTTCAATGTATTTCTCTGAATTTTTATGTATTTTTTAAAGAAACTAAGACATAAAAGTAATTAACTGTGCTAAATATAATTGTAATATTAATTTCAATTTTCCCCTGATAGATTCATTTCAATTCATATATTAAAACAAAATGATGACTTCATATCATTGAGGTCATTATGAAAAAAAAGTTGTATTTTATAGAAAAGAAAGTTAATGCTTTTTGATATTTATATAACTTTTGATTTTATGTTACTGTTTTACTTTGCAATGCTATTAAATATTATGATAATGTATTCATGATGAGAAAGGAAAGGCAAAATTATTCATGCTCATGAACAGAATTCTTGAAATTAATTTGCATTAATTTCATATAGACTTTTCAAAGGATTTTATTTACATTAAAATCAAAATTAAGTTATTGTAGATATCATTGTTATGTAAGAATTATTAAATTTTATTATATCAGTATTTTCTTATTTTTAATTTATGTTAATTTAAATTCTTGATCTTTTCCTGTGATTAACATTTATTATAGTATTTTATTGAAATCATTTTGACAAGTAATTGCCTATTTGTGTGATAATATATTTATTTTATTTATTAATAAATGCACTCTGATTTAACTGCATTAATGTCTTTGACAGGCATAATTTGTAATGTTGAATTTAATTAAGTTAATTTGATTTAATACATAAAATGTTTGTGAAAAGTAAATGATGCTTGAAATTGTTTGTTCACATTGTGTTCACATTCAGTTAAATCAGTGTGCACCCATTCAGAAAAAAAGCTTTATTTTTAATAAATTTATAGTATTATAAAACATTTATAATTATATCTAGTCTTGAAACCATTCTTCATTGTTTTAAAAACCATAATGTATAAATTGAGTATTTGTTAATATACATATAGAATATTTAAAATGTTAAATTCTTTAAATGAATTAATGCTTTCATTGAATAATTTTTAACTATTTAAATTTATGGTATTTTATTTGTAAAGCCAGCACCTATTTTATTTATTTATTTTTTTTAAAGTTATGTGTGTTGGTTATAGTCATAGAAAGGGATTTAATTCGCTGTGCGAGAAAAATCCTTTTGTGATTTGAAATTCACTGAACAAATGTTGTATGTGAGAGGTGCCGTGTTTGGAATTTTGAATATAACTGGGCTGCATAAGTTACTTAACTGATTTATTAGACTGATTTTTTTAAAATTCTACATTGCTGTAACATTTTGAGGATATATTATTAAATGCTTATTTTGTAAGTTATACCAAACTTTAGCCCACAAGTAATGTATAGTATTAACAAAATTATTGTACTTAGGTTGGGCAAAAATTAAAAACTATTTTAAGATTTTGAATTTTTAATTGCTCTTCTGATTTATCTTTATAGTGAATCTGGTACTTGTATATTATAACTGGAGTTGTACTATTGAGATCTTGTGTACTATGTATACATTGATTCTGTTTGATATTCAAACAGCTATAAAATTGTCTCCCATTGATCTTTCACATATGCTACAAATTTTAGTTTGTGAAAGTGATATTAGAAATTATTTTGTGAACAATATATAGCAAGAAATGGTATTGATGTATGGTATTTTGGTATTAAAATTGATTAAATGTGCATGGGTATTAGATGTGTGTATGGTCTATTCTTCTTAAAATGCTCTCATTATAGATGTAACCATTGTCTGATAATATTGTACCAAGTCTGTTTTGTAAATTTTATAAAATTTTAACCATTGTTTCTAATTGATCTCATTCTAAGTCAAGTATATGTTTGTACATTATGTTTGCACGAGATGTTTTTATGATTAGCCATGTCTAGTATTAAAAGTTTGTATAAGTGTCTTTCAGTTTAAAATTCTTCTATTTGTATTTTATGTTATTTTTATATTGGACTGTTTAGCTAATAATAAACTGATTCTTCAAACTTTTGTTTACTTAATTAATATTTGTAGAAATTCTTTCTAAAATATTTTATGGAAAATTTGTTATCATTTAATTTAGATAATTTTGCACCATTATTTTTACATATCTTGCCTGTTCTGTTTCCATAATATAATGTTGCAATTTTATTTATGTATTCTGAATTATGAAAAATCATTAAATTTTTTACTAATTGTGTGTAGTAAAAAAAAAAAGTAAAAGTATTTACTCAGGTCATATAATTTTAAACAGTATAAATAATTTAAAATATTGGATTCCTTGAAATCCTTGGTAATATTTCATATTCAATTGTTAAAGGAGAAAATGAAACTGCACAAATATTGATTATAAAATAATTCATGAGCTGTTATAGACAATGTATAACAACATGCATAATAATGCCATTTTTATTATCATGCAAAATTAAATATAAAATTTAGAAATATTAAACAATTTTATAAAATTTATATTGTAAAATGAATTACTTTAGGAAAACATTCTGTAATATAATAAAGAAAAGAATTTATAGTTATTTCATTATCTTATTACATTTTGAGTACTGTTTTTTTCATGTTGGTATGTATTGCTAAAATTTTGATTCGTGGATCTCTAAATCAGCGACCAAGTATTATTTAAGAAATATAACGTGCATTTCATTTAGAATTTCATTTTTACAGATATGAGGCAACGTTTAGTTTTTTTACTATTCACATATTTTTTTATTATCTTGAAAATTTAAGCATTCTCAGGAAAATTTAGACCTCAATTATGAAATAAGGGCAAGCTGCGCAAATCTACACACTCTGTCAGGTTTGAGCAAAATTTAACATATGTTTCCTTATTTGTTTAAAACGATTCTATTATATTGGAAGTGAAAGTGTATATTATATATTTTAGTTCCTTGATGCCCTTGAGTGAAATGCATGTTCTATGTCATTCAGATTAATTATGTTAATAAAAAATTTTCTTTTCTCATTTGTTGGTAAGATGTAAAGAGAAAGCAGATATAGAGAAAAAGCAGGTGATATATATATATATATATATATATATATATATAATATATATATATATATATATATATATATATATATAATATACACTATGGCGATTGTGTAAACAACTTTTTAGTCAATGTTATACGAACGAACCGCCAAACGATTACACATCAGTCAAAAACTTGACTGCGATTGTTCGTTAATTGTTAGCAAACTTTTTATTTTGTGTGCAAATTTTAAATGATTTATGTATGCCTAATATAAGATTAAAATGCCTCGAACTATAGAATATCCAGATAATTGGTTATCTATTGATTAAAAGGACAAAAATAGAGATTTTATAAACAACTGATGTCAAGCATATTTAGACTGTAAATCTGCTTTTTAACGTATGTGTTGTTGTTGTAAACAATTTTGCGTATGTAGAATTTTCGCTAATTTCGATTCGTACCAGTTCAATTAAACAAAAAGAAAAGTTAAATCAGACTGTTCTTGTTTCTAATATGAATACAAAAATAGTCGACGTAGACAAAGTCGTTGTTTATATCTTCCTGTAAGGATCTAATGCAATAATTTTGCTCACCACAGTAAAATGTAGCTATTCATTTTCTGCAATAAATTAACTTTGAACTATTTTTACGGTTCCATTTGAGGATTCAAAACGCCTAACTTGTGAAGCATGGTGCAGCCCAAAGCGCGATATGAGATGAAATTCAAACTTATACTCCTTACTTTTGAAATCAGATTTATTGTGATCTTCATCTGGATCTTTATTTTATATTCTTATGAAATTACTACCGAGTAAATGAAAGTAAATATCAAAAAGCGATTGGATATTTATGTATCTTATTGGTCTAAAAATGAATGAAAGGTAGTTAATTATTATGGTACTTTTTTTCCTCCATCATGCTGAGTCTGATAAAATTGTAGAAGAAAATTTTATTTCAAAAAATGGTTTAAATATTGAAAAGTTGCTCTAGTGCTTCTATGGATGGACCAAACACCACTTTGACACATTTCATAAAAAAATTAAATGCTCATCTAAATTCTTTATTTTTAAATTTAATTGATATTGGTACCGCAACGCCATAAAGAAATATATATCAAATTTTAGTTGCCTAAAATAGTTACAGACTGAATGTGCTGTGCTATGGTTCGTGATGTGGCTAAGAGATCCATCATTGCCATGCGTGCGATTTGCCCGTCATCACGTTAAGTGGTGCACTGAGGTGAATGCGATCGAACACGCTCGCGCGTCCGTCCGTCGTACCCTCCTCCATCCAACGATCTCATATCCGCATTACAGTTGTTTGGTTTTGTCCAACAGGACTACCGATTTCCCTGAAAGTTAATCCACAATCTCGGTAGGCTATTATCCTTCCTCTGTTGAACTTGGATACTTGATCAAAAAATAATTGCTGTTTTCTACAAAGCCTAATTAATCGTTTTTTTGAAAAAAGAAGCACAATTTACGAACTTGAAATCGTCGAAACCTCCAAGCCTTAAATAGCGCTTTGAAATGGTGCCACATGTGTGCGTGATGGGCATCTGAGCTGAAATTCTAATCATTTGCATATCTTACCTCCGCTAATGCATGTTGTAAATTTCATGTTATTCACATGCTTCCTTCAGAGTGCTGCATTTACGATGGTCAACAGTGTATAATAATTTATGCCACATAAAAATATTTTATCACATAATTCTGTATTTTTTAAAAAATATTTTATTTCAAAAGATTTATATTTAAATATATTGAATATTTTAAATTAGCATAAAACTTGTTAGTTATTTTGTACTGTAAATCTGTACAGTAAAATTCTGACTGTGTGTGTCCACCATATTTTTGTTCAGGATTGAATTGAGAACACTGACTCGGAATGGACTTATTAGAAACTTATCAGAATGTTGGTCTCTGGCCAAATTAAAATATTGTTTCCTTCCAAAGAATTAATTATGGCGTTTTTGAATAATGGAAACCATAATTAACAGTGATTTGAACTAACTGTACAGCTAGTTATCTCTCGCAGTTCGTAGTTTCGGATCTCTGCTCTTTTCATTTATGCTTAATCCCTGGGGGCAAGGAAAAATAGTTAGCCTCAGAGATCATTTCTTCCTCTATTCTCACAGGTTATTTTCTTTTTTAAAAAAATGCCATTATTATGCTTTTCCGTTTTTGATACTCTTGCCCACCGCAACGAATGCGTTTTCGGTTTTCCCATTACGCCACCTATAAAAAATGCTGTAAACTGCTTATAAAACGAGCACCGATTTCAATATTTAATAACTTCATAATTAAAAGGAATTTTCACAAACAATTTCTTTTTATCTTAAACCTAATTTCGGTTTTGAAATAGTGATTCGAAAAATCTATGCAAATAGTAATATTCCTTTTTCAAAGCACAATTTTTCTTCGAAATTAGGAAAACATTTTCCACTCAAAGCTACGGCATACATAAGTTGGCAGGCTTGGTTTGCTAGTAACATTCATGATAGGAAGTTTAATAAGGGGAATCATTTTCATTGCACAAATTTTGTTTTTGTTCCATTTATTTCCTTCCTCAAAATTGCGAAATTGCTTACTCCAAAAATTACTTCTAACTGATGTTCATTTATTTTTATATATATTTTAAGGTATTTTTTAATTTGGAAATTCAATGATTACTATAAAAACATTAAAAATGTTGTAATTATAATTTTGGGAAATTAATTTTAATCTAGAAGTAATAAAATTTCTTCATATGTTCATCTAATTAGTATTTATTAAAATTTTAATGTTGACAAGAAAAGTAAAATAATAAAAGTACCTTATGTTACCGATTGTTGATAATAAATGTTTAGTGCCAAACATATCATGTATGAAATTTTATTTGCATTTAAAAAATGATACATATCTATTTACAAGCATATATAAACAGTTATGAATTTACAATTGTAAGCTCTTTTAAAGTTTTTTTTTTTTTTACTATTAAGGAAGAAAAATAAAGAAGTCACAGAAATTTTCCAACTTTAATAATGAAGTGTTCTACTCGAAATCCTTCTTGTGTATTGTCTGTACATATAATTTGAATGTAGCTTGTTTGGCACATTATTAGCAAACTTGCTTAAAATATTTCCCGGTGGATAGTAATTGGCCACTACATAAAATCTGTTATTCTTGCTTGTAGCCATTCCAACCCCAAGTTCTCTACTGTTACTCCAAATCACTTGAGTGAAATGGCCTGAAAAAGAAGTAAAGAAAATAAATTTTAATGATTTATATTAAGTAAGGCAAAATTTGTATTCTTTTAAAAATCTTCATATTTATGTCACAATAATCTGAATTAAGTGTATTAATAATTTTAATCTTAACTGTGGTTACTGTGGCATAAATATAGTTCATTAAATAAGGTAGAATTTTTGTATGATTTAAAAATTTTCATAACTGTAATACGATAATCTGGATTAAGTGTATTAATAATTTTAAAGAAATTAAATGTAATCGGAGAGATAATTATTTAAAATTTAATTTAAAATTATTTTAATTAATAAAATTTAGCATCTATATATTTTTTTAAAGTTTTTATGGACGTTTATATTTATTATTTATTTCCATAATTATTATTTTATTTAAAAATTAGTTGCTGAATAATTAGCAAGAACTAGTTACTTCATTGTCATTGTGATTAGGAGTTAGCTGTTATATTTTCTTCATTGTGGAAACTACCTCTTTTTTACGTAGGAAATGTTTGAATTTTGTTTTGAATCTACTGTCAAAGTATGTAGAGATAGATAGATAGATAAAGAGAGAGAGAGAGTTTCTACTATTTAAAAACATTTACAATATTTAAAAATATATGAAATTTTTAACAGTCAAAATTTTATGAAAAAAAGTTGTGTAAACCACATTTTTTCAAAATATGTATTTCATATAATTTTTAATAAAGTACAATAAAGTGCTTGCATTGCTTTATGATGAAATAAACTATAAATATAGGTACTTTAAATTATTCATTTTAAAGAAATAATGGTAAATTTTGATTTTAATAAAATTTTATTAAAATAATATTGTAAAATAATTTGGATTAACATTATATTTTTAAAATTAATCTTTTTAAAAGGTTTACTTATATTATTGTTGAAAATATGTTATTTTAAATATTTTTACTAAAACTAAGAGTTAATTTTTTGTAATGATTTATGAATTAAATACATATTTATTTATGATTTATACTAAAAGACTTGATGTAAAAGTCATTAATCTAAGAAAATTTGCTAGCCTTTACTAATTGTTAACAGCATATATTTTAAGTCTTGTTATTTCTATTTTCTCTAAAGTGTCTATTTTTGACACAGTAATTCTAACTCGTATATTATATTCTAAACATTTCAACTATAAATACATTATTATGAACGAAAAAACATATCATGTGAAAAAATTATATTAGTACTTATAAATATATTGAATATACATTGATGTGATATTGGTTATGATTCAATATCAAGGTTCGCTTACCAGACTTTGAAATGATTTCTTTGGTGATATGCCCATCAAATGGATAAAAAATGTGTTCTGAGTACCAGGAATCTACTACTTGATTTCCTGAAAATGATCTTCAGTTTAATATTTTCAAGAAACAATCTTCATCATAATATCGCAATATAAATACGAATACAAATTCAAAATCATTTGTGGCAATTATTATAAAAAATTTGTCGAAGCTAACCATATAAGAATGAATTAAAACTCACTTAATTTTGTATAAACGAAAGCCATAATAATAAAATTATGATGTGAGAGTTTCTCTATCACAGATGAATTTATAAATTTTAACTCAATTTTTGTAGTTTCTTTTTTACTGATTTGCTATATAATTTTTAAATTCAGCGTTGATGAGCTTAGCGAGGGCCAAGTTTGTAATGCTAAGGGAATGCATATAAACATTCATTACTTGCAAAGTGGTGATTTCTGCAAGAAATTGTAATAAAAATCTATTTTGTGCATATTGTCCATTTTCCTTAATATTTATTCATTGCTTTTTATGTGAACAATTGTTTTTCTGAAAGAATTTATGCGAAATTGTCTCATAAATTATTTAATGGTAATCTCATTTATTTAAAATCAGTTTGGTTGATGCAAAATGCTAGTTTTTGATAATTATGTTCATTTACTAAGCATTTTATAGCTCTTTAATAACTTTATCTTTTATATCTTATCTATTCATTGATTGTAGCAGAAAAATATGTTATCAAACTGTAGAATTAATTCTACGTCACGTAAATTCTATTGTTCTACATATGTGTGAAATCATAGGAAAGTGTTGTCAGTGCCAAAAATTTCGATTGCTTTTTTCAATAAGAGTTGTTGTGAACTATTTTCATGTGGATCCCGTTAATATTTCCATTTTATAAACTTTAAAGAAACCCATTTTAAGTTTATAATTTTTCTGTCAGCCACTTTTAATGTCATAATCTGATAAGTATGCTAATTTATATTTGTCGGAATATTTTTGATTTAAATTGTCACCATTTTTAAGAGCTTGAATGTGGAAAAGAATCTTACCTCTTATGTTTGGTACTGTAGAGTTGTTGCTTAAGTATGCTACAAAGAGGTTCTCTCCATATTGTGAATGATGACTATGATGCATATGATCTTCTCTGGACAGTTCGTTTGCCCACTGTTGTGAGAAGGATGATATCTATTCGAAAACAACATATAACAGAAAGACACAATTAAAATATTCATTCTTGATTGTCAGAATTGCTGCATCAAAAAGGAGACATTTCGTAAACGTAAAATTTACACGACAGAAAGAAAATACTGTGATATGCAGATAATAGTTATTGAACGCGTTTATCGCATTAGGCAGCAACAGGTACACCTACACGTCAAAAGAAGAAAGTCTACGACGGGTTTCTCAAAACACAAATTGCACTTAAACGTTATTAACCTGTAGAAAAATTGTGATATTCAAGTACAGAGAAAAATAAATGTTCACTTGCATGTTCTTTACTTTTGTTGAGATCGAAATGTGGCTCACTGGGATTGCGGTTTGTCGTATCTAAGTAGTGGCGATTGCACGGTCATAATCCCAAGACCGTCTATAATGTGTGGAATCGATAGTTGAAATGGTCGTAAGAAACGACATGCTGGACAGAGAGAGCCTCCAACTCGCGAGGAAGAAGGACGTCTTTTTCCTACGCTCCTTTAAATTCCCTTTTAAATCGCTTAAAATCGCCGATTAACACCGGAACTTTTAGAAAATTTGTGAAACTAGGGATTACCCACCTATATTGAAGAAATTTCAAGATATTTCATTCACAAACGTCAGAGATATCAACGTTTTTGTCTGATTACCGGAATAATTTTCAATTTAAGAGTTCCTTTGACGCGAACAAAGAGTGCATAGCAACCAGTGAAGAAGCCCTAGCAACGAACTATAGTGAGTGCTGTTTTGTGATTAAGCAACTTTAGCCACTCTTGTTTCAACAAATCTTCGGAATAATTCTTTTAAAAACATTCTTATCATCTTTCTACATCACTCATATGCCATTTGGATTAAGAGAAGTTTATTGTTTCTTTAAATATATTAGATAAATCGAAAATTTTCCATATAAACTTTTCTCCATCATCAAATTAAAATCAACATGAGCGGCTAAATAACAAGGTAAGTGCCCAGATGTCATTTTGCTTCGTTCGGTACATTGATTCAGTGCATTTTGGTATATAGATCGTGTTGATTGGATAATTAGATCCGAAGTTATAAACCTATTAATTAAAGCAAAAATTCCATGTTTTTAAGTAACTTTTCGGAAAATTTTTTACTACCTTTTTAATTACACTTCAATAACTTCGGCCCTAGTAGTCCTATCAACCTAGAATGAATTTTAAATTGGAGTGGACATTTTAACGTATCTAAAAATGTATCATTTATTATTCTATGTTTAAAAGTTAACTTTTCATGACTTTCCAAACTATCATTTCAAATGTACTTATTTGTGTTTTTTAGTATGTTTTTTATTGTATCTTTCATTTTAATAACTGTTATTAACATTAAATTATTATTCAATCCACTCCAATCTTTTTATATTTATTCGGAGCAGATTCCTGTGACTTAAATTATGTTTTACTTTTTAAAAAATATTCAATAGTTAGTAAAATATGGACTAATTAGTGTCATAAAATTTTATATTTTTTCACGTATTTTCTCCCTATGGTTCTTCATTGCTCCCTTATGTATATGCATTGTTGCATTGATACAGTACATTTCTAAGTCCCACTTTAGTTTCCTGCCATGTCCCCCTGTTCAAGTTTACCTTAACCCTTTGAGCACCAAATTCCTCGCGCTTAATCAATTAAATTAATTCAATATTAATCAGCGTTTGTCTCGGCTCCTAATTGTCGTAGCGACCTGGGACCACCCTCTAAGTTTCATATTTTTAAATGCGCTTCTAACGAGCCCACTTAGAAAGCATAATTTCAATTTAACATATTATTCAAGTTATTAGTCCACTTTTTGTACTTAATCCTAGCTAAGCCTAAATCCTGGACCAAAACTTTTTCCACCATTCTCTTTTGGATTATAACATTTTAGCAGTAATAGTTAAACATAAATTAGGAACTAAAATTTTTTATTTATATATTTTTATTTTTTACTTAATATTTTATTTTTTTATTTATTTTAAATTACCATATTTTGAACTTAAACTTTTTTTAGAAGATTATACTTTTGAAAGTTAATTTCTCGTGTGTACCTGGCTAAGGCTTCTAAGTCTTTTTAAGGTTTTTATACCTACAAGTTTTGAATATGTACCACGTTAATTTCAAGGAACTTGGAAAATAATACAAATTTATTATTTTTATTTCTATTAACAGTTTTAATTCTACTAAATTGGATGTTATGTTCAAGTTAAATCCCATTCTTATATCATAGTATTATATATATATAAATTTATGAAATAAAATAGTACATTAACTAGTTGCAGCAATACGAATTCTAATTTTATCTTTATTTTAACTTAAAATTTGTTTTATTTATATCAATTTTATTCTTCTACTCATAATTAACTAGCTCAATATGCAATTTTAGATATTGGCATATATCGCAGTAAGAATGCATGTCATGGGGGAGAATATAACCATTAGACCAAAAAAAAAGGAACTTTTTAAGAGGGGAAAGAAATAGAAAGATAAAGACCTTATTTTTAATTCTTAATTTTTTTATATATTTATTTATTTTATCTTTATTTATTTATTTTTTATTTTATTTTTACTTTTTTTCTCTCTCCTTAGACAAGCGTTTTTTAGCTCTAAGCTAAATTGGCGACCCCCAACAAATTAAATCCACCTTTATATACATAACTTCATTTCAATTTTATTTTAATTATTTATCTCCATTTATTTTTATTTATTTATTTTTTCCCTAACTTTTTGTAATTAATTTATTCTTGCAAAATTTTACAATATCCGCCATCTGCGGAAAAGCACCCACAGAATTTTACCTTATTGCCACAAGGTGTCTTCTCCATCATAACGGTCCATATATAATTTTTCTATTATTTATTTATTATTATCATTATTTATTTATTATTATTTATTTATTATTATCATTCTTTTTCTTATTATCTCACCGGGATCTGCCCCACGATCTGTATATCGAGTGCGTGGATTGGTGTGCGGGATGGGAAAGGTGGCATCTGGGTCACTTCCGCTTTATCATTGTGCTCTATTACACTTTAGAAACACTGACTTCAAGGAACTTCTATCATACAATTGCAAATTAACCACTTAGTAAATAGATTACAACAAGTCATAATGGAAAACATCGACTCATTTACACCTAGACTTTCAAATTCTTCACCAAACCTATCAAGCCTAGATCTGGAAGGCCTTAATTACAACATCAATGATTCCAACTCAAGCTCAATCACAGAAGAAACTAGTGTCATGGCTGCAAAACAACCACAAGTTAAAACGGACTGTGCACAACCCAATCGAACATCCCACACATTAACTCTTATCAACAAACTGCACAACATAATCCTTTAAAAAAAAAAGGAAATTTTCATCTCCCCAGAGTCATTAGGAACACTGCGTTGGAAATATTAGACGAGTTGTCAACCATACAAACTCCAATAAACGATAAAAAAACAAACGATACTAAGAATGACCTGCAAAATGCCATTCAGGAAATTAGCCATTTGACCACAGTTATGATTCCCAAGTTAACAAATGAAATCGTACAATTAAAAACCTCCATTCAAATTCCCAAAGAAAAGCAGCAACAACCTATAATAGCTGACAAACCTGCTAAAACATACAGTGAAGCCCTCCGAACAAAACCATCAATAATAATTGAAAAAACGGAAAAAAAGTCATGGAATCCCTCAATGCTTTGAAGACAACAATCAGACCTAAAGGGATATACAACAGGCCAAAATACATTGAAATCAAATGCAGATCACATGAAGACTCCACCAAACTTAAAGAAATTTTAATGAATAAAAACATGAAAGTCAACGACAAAGCTCCTCAAACTAGTAAGGTCATAGTTTTAAACCTCCCAGAGAATACATCAGAAGAAAACTTACTTAAAGCAATAAAAGAGGACCTGCAAGTCACCAATCTTGATCCGGAAATTAAACTTACTGAAATTCGGAAAACCTTAAGTAAACACAATCTGTGGAATTATGTAGTCGAAATGCCTAGATTCCTAGCAACAAGATTTCTCAAAAACCGGAGAATCTTCCTGGGACTCAAAAGCTACAGAATAGATCGATTGCTAATAAACAGAAGATGCCGAAATTGCCAGGATTTTACCCATGCAACACATAGTTGCCCACAAAGATTAATTTACTGTGGACGCTGTGGGGAAAACCATATAACGCAAGACTGCAATGCACAAAAACCTTTCTGCATAAACTGCCACTCAGAGAATAAAAAAGGAGAAAACTTCAGAGTTAACCACCCAGCATACGATAAGCGCTGCCCAACTTTTCAAAAAGTTCAACGTTTAAACACAGCTAATTATTAATTTATGGACCGCAACATCAACCAAACTTCAACAACCACCGTATCCAGTTCAATTAAAAGTATACCACTCAACTCAGGAAAAAACACGCTAAACTTCCTTCAAATTAACCTACAGCGAAGCCGTTCGGCACAAACACAACTAATCCAGCACATAATTGAAACTGAAGCTTCAATAACCTGCATCCAAGAGCCCTACACCTCCAACAACCTCATAAAGGGTTACCCAATTTCCTGGAAAATCATATTTGATAAATCCGCAACTCAAGCCCCCAGATCAGCAATTGTCATCGCAATTCCAATAAATCCGATCATCCTATACAGCCATAGAGATATTATAGCTATCCAACTTAATTTCTCACCTCTACCAATAATTCTAATAAATCTGTATGCCTCGCCATTTGAAAATATCAACACAACGCTAGAAATCCTTAATACCCTGCTCAATCGGTTTCATCACCACCAAATTATTATTACTGGAGATTTCAACGCCCACAATATCCTCTGGAACTATCCTTCAAACAACAGCAGAGGTCAAATCTTGGAACAGTTCCTGGCATCAAACAACTTATATCTCATCAACGAGCCCAACAGCCCCCTACTTTCACTGGCCCGGTTGGCTCGGGCTGGCCAGATCTAACTCTATGCAACAACCAGATCTTTCAAAGCCTCACTAACTGGCAAGTGCAAGATTCGATATCATGCTCAGACCACAACTACATTTCTTTTAACTACTCAGAACCAACAGCAATAACATTTAACAAAAGATACAATAGCACCAAGTACCAAAATAAATTTATCAAACTAATCAAACCTCAGCTATCTTCTCTGCAAAATTACTTACAACCAATATCCTCAGCCAGCCAACTAGATGACTTTACTGACATTTTAACCCAAAAAATCATAGAAACAGCTGAACAATGTTTCCCTATCAAGAGTCCAGGAAGAACATTCAAGCTAGCATGGTGGACACCAGCCCTACGATCCAAGAAAAACGAAGTAAAAGCATTAAGAAGATTAATGAAATCAGAAACAGACCCCACAGTAAGATCCCAACGCCATCAAAATTACAAACAAAAATTAGCAACTTACAAAAAGGACATTCTCGAGGCGAAACTAAAAAGCTGGACAAACTACTGCTCCAAAATCAACTCCCCATATGGAACCTTAACCAAAATAGCAACAGGTAAACTATTCATCCCCAGCCAGTTTGAAATTCTTAATTCAACTAGCCAATTCAACAACATCCCGAATACCATCTTTAAAGATCTGCTTACCTTCTCCTTCCCAACGGATAACCTCATCAATCAAGACACCCTACAAGACTATCCAATTCTAAATTCTAACTCAGATCCTCCCTTCACAATCATAGAGCTAAATAGCACAATCAAGAATCTCAACAACACAAAAGCACCAGGCCCCGACGGCATAGATAACAAGATGGTTAAACTTATTCACTATGCCCGTCCCAAATTCCTGCTAAACTTCTTTAATACCTGCCTCAAGTTTTCCACATTCCCAAAGCAATTTAAAAAGGGCCAAATAGTATTCTTTCTAAAAAAGAATAAAGATCCAAAAAATCCCGCCTCATACCGCCCCATCTGCCTCCTTCCCGCAATAGGTAAAGTATATGAAAGACTCATCATCAACCGTTTCAAGCATCACTTACTGGTCTCCAACTACATTCACCCCAGACAATTCGGGTTTCGCTCGAATCTTTCGACGGAACACGCCTTGCAAACAGCAAAAGCCGTAATCAACGACAACCAAGCCCAAGATCACTATACTATGCTTCTAAGTCTGGACATAACAAAGGCATTCGACTCAATGGCATGGCCTCGACTTAAAGCTGAGCTAGCCAAAACTGCAGCACCAGCCAACATCTTTAAAACTCTCCTCTCCTTTCTGGACAACAGAGAACTTCTAGTGATCCATGACAGCGGTACCACCACAACACCCCAAAATCGCGGTTGCCCGCAAGGATCAGTAGGAGGACCGATTCTCTGGAGCATTTACTTCCACAGCGTTGTCTCACACACCTGGCCGGAGCACACACAAATTATTTGTTTTGCAGATGACACACTCCTAATCACAAGAGGTAAAACCAGAGCAGAATTAAAACACCACAGCAATGAATCCCTACAGATTTTCTCAAATCTTTGCAACGCTCTTCAGCTCACTATCTCACCACAAAAGTCACAAGCAATGATAATTCATAAAAAATCCAGGACTCTAAAATCCAACCCAAAAATAATGCTTAATGGCAGCAGCCTAAGACATACTAAATCACTCAACTACCTCGGGGTCACAATAGACAATAAGCTCTCCTTCTTACAACACATCCGAAACTTAAAGACAAAAGTCCTCCCCATCTCCCAAAGAATAGGATGTATGATGGGTCGTGACTGGGGCCTTCGAGGCAAACTCCTCAAAATCATTTACACCACCATTATTCAACGGATCATCCTTTATGCAGCCTCATTCTGGGCATTCCCTCTTAACTACACGAAAGATAAAATTACTCTCCAGTCTGCAACGCCTCTTCACCCTCCGAATCACAAGGACATACCGAACCACGCCATCAATCAGCCTCATTATTCTCTCTGGCACTCCTCCATTCCACCTCCAACTTAAATACGAAGCTTTAAAGACAGCAATCCTCCAACTTAAGGAAGTTTGTGAACAGTGAACATTGATGGAGAAATTCTTCATCCAGACCAAATAGAGGGCAAGGCTCATGAAGATCTGATTCACCCAGGTAAACGCCATATAGGAATCAAAGTGATAATCAACAAAAATTCAATCTTACAGCCTACTCCCAACCACCCCAACTACTACACAGACGGGTCAAAAATAGATGAATCAACTGGAGCAGCTTTTGTTTTACTAATCAATGACAGCATCATCACGACAGGTAAATTCTTACTAAATCCAAAGAATACAGTATTTCAGGCTGAGGCTCTCGCATGCCTTGAAGCCATAAAGCATGCCTTAAGCTCCAAATACCCAAAATCAACAATCTGGTCAGACAGCCAATCTACCCTTCTAGCCATCAACAACCCCTTACATCGCTCCCCCTTATTCAACTAATTCAATCACTGATAACCGATGCAGCAAATTCATGTAAATTCACCCTCATCTGGACCAGAGTTCACATAGGCATCCAAAGCAATGAGCTCGCTGACGCAGCTGCTAAAGAATCAACCAAACTTCCAAAAGATGAACAATATCACCTCCCATGGTCCCAAGCACTCATAATACACAACCTTAAATCTCAAAAATTATCCTCATGGCAAACCGCATGGACAATAGCACACCAGGGAAGAACAACTAACAAAATAATTCCAAAAGTCTCCGAGCCACACCTACTGGATAACTCATATGTAAATTACTTCGTAACAGATCATGGTCCATTTTCAACTTACTTTAAAAAAATAAATAGAACATCTTCATCTCTCTGTCTCTGTGGCAAAGAAGGCAATCCTTTCCACTACATTACAGGATGCAGCTACACCGCAAAACATTATCTCAAATGTCCTCAAAACCTTAACTACGCCGATTTTTTTCGTTTCTGTCTTCGTTCAGCTCCGCACAAGAAAAAATTAACACTAATCGCTAAGCTCCTCACAGAAAAAGGTCTCGATCTGTGCAAGGACAGGAATTCTCCTTCTATCAGCTCGCCAGACGACTCACCAGACTCCAACTTTTAACCTCCTAAGTTTAAGCAAACTTAAACTTTTAGATAGAGACTTCATCATTGAAATGACTGTTTTATCCCTACCAATCACATAATCAAGGAATTTGCAGCCACACAATAGTTTCAATCTCCATTTGTATATAACTTTTAACTGTCTCATTTACTTATAATTTTTAAAAAAATTCCTATCTTTAAATATTTTTTTAAAATTTCAATTATTCATTCGTATTTTCACTTATAATTTTAAAAAAAATTCCTATCTTTAAATATTTTTTTAAAATTTCAATTATTCATTCTTATATTGTCATCCCTGCCTGATATAGAACTGTATTGTTTTGGACACTGCGAGATCCTATACAACGCTTTAAGGCCCCACCATTGTAAATCCTTCATTTTCAACAGCATGCTGGGTGACGGCACAGTTTGGGGATAACCTTTTAACCCCTGGAAGGTGCTGCTTGTGCTGCCAATGGTGATGAGTGGACTAAACCCTATAACCGATTGGTACAGAATGGCGTTCACTCCCATCTCTTATGTATGTATGACAAACAGTAGCATTCTCTCCCTCACTGGATTGCTGGAGCTCCTTGGATTGGGATCGTGTTGTCCAGTCCAAACTTTTTCCACTGGTGTGGCGTGGATGTGGAGAAGAGGGTGCCAACTCAGGTGTGACCTCTTCACTTAACCGTAGTTCAAAATTACGAGACACTTGATGGTGGGCGAATATTCCAAACCCATTAACCTTAAGGTACAATACGGGATTTATCTGCATCGCCATGTATGTATGTATGACAAACAGTCGTATTGGGGACGTCGACGTTAATGTGTGATATTTAAGTCCTTCTGCTGGCAGTAGAGAAGAGGGTTTCAGCTCAGATGTTACCTCGTTTCAGCCACACATACTCTTTCATAATCTATCTGGCTGAGCTGCCTTTTTTGCACCAAATATAAGTAGTATCACTATGAGCATAGCTATGATTATTTTTGGCACTACATCATAAACAAGAGGGTATTCAGTAGTATGATTAACAATGAATCTGGATCCAGGAATGACGTGATATCGTGTCCTAAGATGATTACTTATATATAATTGATGACTAGTTTTATATATAATTTCATGATGGTTGCATGCTTGTATTATGGCAAACTAAAGATTACATATCACCAGTATGCATTCGACATTGTCATAATGATTCATCACTTAGTGATGGTATAAAATGCAATTGGATTTATATATCTTGTTCCCATTATCGGCACTACGAGGAAGGGTTATTACATTTCTTCTGCGTCAAGGCCCATGACATTACCCTTTATTCAATCGAGCAACTTGTTCTACTTTGGATCTGGCTCCAATATTGACAGGGCTAGCACATTCTTTAGGTCCCTCACGCTCTTTAGTGAAATGCAGTTGGAGACATGTTTGCATTGGTGGCACTTTGAGAACAAAAATAATGGCTATTACATTTATCTTACGTTAAGGTCCATGACAATTTCTTTTAATCGATCGAGCCTTACGAAACACAACATTTGAGCAGGCTGTTTTTTGAGAATCGTTCATATTTTTGATCAAGTCAATAATATATATAATAAGTATATTTAAGTGATATTCAAAGTGAACAAAAGAAGCTTATTTGCATTTATTAATATAATATTTTCTTTCTGTAAATATAATATTTATCGTTATAGTTATTTAGCTATGGGTTCCATTATCTTTCTCTGTATATGCATACATAAAACTATCAATACTATGGAAACACTGTAACGATCGTGGTTATTAATATAACTTTTAAGTGTAAATGAGAGAGATTTTGGATCATGCTTTTCAGGGAGAAAAATCCTGTATGCGTTCCAGGCCACAGTTGAAGTACAGGAAATCGTTGCACGGAAAGCATTTGTGTCTTTAGTAGATCTATTTAGTGCTGAGTTTTCTGGGTTTCTTTTCTTAGTTAACGTGAATTATTTCCTATAGTAGACAAAATCTGTTTAAAGGCAAAACGTATCGGATATTCAACTACCTTATAATTTTCGGCTATTCAACTAACAGCTCCGTACTGTCCATTTTTTTCAAGTAAATTTTGAATAATCAAAACTAACTCACAATTAAAAATAATTTCTAAAAATTAATAATGGAAAAAATAATAAAGTTATATTATCGAGCAAAATAATTTTTTGAACATTAATGTGCTCTAACATTTTAAGTTATAATCAGATTTATAGGCAGATTACTCAAATTTATATTCTCTGTAAATTATTAATGTAAATAGAATAATGAGATATTTTTAAATAACGTTCGAACTTATAGTATTTATATAGTGAGTAACTAAGTAACTTTTTGGTATAATAATTTGGTATAAACCTTCATATTTAATCAAAAAATTATACTATTGAGAAATACGTAAAAAAATTAACACAAGAAATTATCTCCCTAATTTGTAACATCTTTGGATTGGTAATATTATATGATTACTTCGAAATTATTGAAGTTCTTGATTTTCCAAGAACAGTGTTACACAATGGGGGTATAGAATTCAGTACATATTTAAAAATGCTTCTATATGCAAAGCTATAAATACATTTTACAATTAATTTCCTCCACTAAGTGTAATGAAATTCGATTGAAAATTTAACATTTCAAATATAAGGATATGACGTCTGTGTTCAAATAAAAATACATTTTCAAATGCAAATTAAGGATTGGAAGTAAATGCTGCTAAAGTAGATTTTCTCTTTCAATATTTCTTATTTATAAATTTAACACTAGAATTGAGTGAAAACGATGCACTAAAATATCCAAGAAAAAATACCGTCCTGAATCTAAAATTTATTTGTCAAATTGTTTTAGCTTATGTAATTTATCAGTTTGATAAGATTACGATAAATGCTCGCTAACTTTTTCCTTATTGTGTGTGATGCACTTGAACTTTAGAGACACGTGAATTCTCTACACAGTCAAAATTATATCACAAAAATTGAGTGTTTTCACTGTATTTTCAAGTAGGTTGCTCATAATATTTATTGGTACGTATTATAAACCTTTTGATATTTATGGTGAAAGTTTAAACTATAATTATTGCAATTAAAATTTATTTACAATAATTAGTATTGTTCTTTGAAGAACAATAACGTGATATAAAAATTAATTTCTGAATTTCATTAATTTCACATAAACTAAAACCATAAAATATATATATATATATATATATATATATATATATATATATATATATATATATATATATATATATATATATCTGTGAAATTAATTAAATTCATAAATTAATTTTCATATCACATTATTATTATTCAAAGAACAATATTAATTATTGTAAATAATTATATATATATATATATATTATAAGCAAAGAGTATTGTTAAAAAATATTTTCATATTTACTACATAATATGTAATGAGTACCAATAAAAAATTTCCGTTGAAATATTTTTGAAAGCTTATGTTAAAGAGATTATTATTCGATATAATGAATATAAAAATGTAAATTATATTAGGAATACAAGAAAATGTTACTACTTTATTGCAAATAAAAGTAGTTCAGAAATAAATTATTTTTTGAAAAGAGTTTCTTCTAAGCCGAAGAGAAAAGCGATTTTGTGAATACTTGATTTTCAGTACGGTGCCAAAAAATTTCTAGTGTATGTAAAACGAAAGTTAAGTGCTTAATTTTAGAGTGAAAATTTTAGGTACTGAATTTTAAATTTATGAAAATAGATGTTTGTGTGTGTGTGAAATTAAAGTTAAGCACAAAATTCTAAAATTTCATATTATGTCCTAATATAGAAGATATTTCACATTATAAATACACGTGCTAAGATTCTATTTTATAGAGTTTCTGTAAAAATACGTTTGTTTTTTAATATATATATTCGCATTTTATCAAAATATTTTTTGAAAGCTCTTGAAGCTTTTTAGTTATTTGGTTGTAACTTATGTTTGTGAAGCGGTTGAGTTAATTTAATTTGTTATTAGTTAATTAATTTTAAAGATTTAGTTCTAAGTTTTCAGGCCTAATATACTAAGTGAGTTGAACTTATTCATAAATTTAAAGAAATGCGGTTAAAAAACTCTTTTTAATGTATTAGTTTATATTGATTCCTCACGTAATAAATAATATAATAATATACTTTTATTTCCTATGTTAAAATTGTTAAAATATACATTATAGGCATCGAATCCTTTGTCCTTTACTATTCCTTATATTATTCCCGATAATCATCTATTTTATACTATTGCCTTAAATATATGTCTGTTTGTACCAATAGGACGAAGTAAATGGGGGAAAAATTAATAACTTGTTTATATTTCAATTGTTTGGATTTAACTAAACTTTGTTATTTAACAACATAATTGATAAAGTCTATAAAAAACCTGCACAGAAAATATTTGTGAAAACTGAAGAAAATGATTTGAAATTTAACTATAAAATTTTGCGTACAAAAATGCATATAAATTGATGGTTGAAATTTGTAATAGCTGAGAAATATAGAATTTTGTGGTTTTAGATATTCGCTGTTTTATTTACTCATCATCACATTACGGAACTTATATTTTCTTCTTTTTATCAAAAAAATCAGCTACTAGATCTTAATATATCAATAATTTTGAACGATATGGTATCTAACTTACGTAAAGCTATTTAGGTAGAATTCATTGTTTTGAAATAGAGCTTGAGTAAATAATTTAATCGATTCTGTAGTAATAATCTTGAAATTATATAGATAGTACAAAATTTATCGAGTTTCCTAGCATAAATATCAAAGTAATATTTTCTTGTGATATATTTTCGCTGAATCAACGTACATTTAAGGAGTGGAAAATATTGATATTCGAATTATCATCTCCATGCAGTGTTTTATAAAAATTGGTGGCAATAAATATAAAAGAGATAAAATATACCATGCAATATATATAAATAAACATAATTCAAAACTTATAAAATAATTTGCATAATATATTATGTAAATTTTATTATTTAATATGTATGATATTATTGATGAAATAGGCAAAATTAGCATACATTTTTCGTGCGCAATATTTCAGTAATTATAAACGAAAATATAAAACTATCCACATAAAAGAATAAAACTGAAATATCTAAAATAAAGTTTTGAATTTAATCTCACTGAAACATAAATATAATAACTAATTATAAATTTTTAAATTTAATTTAAAATATTAAAATTTTTTTATTTTTAAATATATAAAATTTTTATTTTTAAAAATTAAATTTAATTTTTATTAACTTTAAAAATAATAAATTCTTATTATTTTTATTAAAAAATGAAATTTTTAAAAAAATATTTCATTTTTTAATGTAATATTTTAAATAATTTCATCAATTTCAATTTCGTAAGTTCTTATTTACAAGTTATTTTTGTACTAAAATCTAGGGAAAATATTGTGGTTGTTTTGTATTATAAGGATAACATTGCACCTAGGTTTTAATAATTCATATTATTAGAAGTTAGGTACAAAATTATAAATTTCATTTAATTTAATTTTCCAAAAAACCAAAAAACATCGTGGATAAAACTATCATGATGAATTCAGAGAGGTAGATTGATGCCTGATGCTTTGATGGCATTATAGAACGAAAATTTGCAAGAAATATTGAAATATCATTTTATTAATTTTTACAACTCATTTTAAGTCGTACAAAAGCTAGTATAACCACTTTTATTTTTAACAATAAAGGTTCAAATAAATATTTATATTATATTACTGTGTCAAGGTTTCTGAATATTTTTAAGTCTTAGTTCTTGCGTTGATTCTAAGTAGTTTTGAATTTTATTTCTTTAGTTTTGAATTACTGGAGAATGGCATGAATTATAATAGAGGCAAAATTTCTTTATCATTAATTTTGAAAAGTAATTCTTTGTGTATACTAGTTACTGCATCTCAAACAGTCATCATAATACTTTGTGAATTTTATTGTGATTGAAATTCACAAGATATAAGGAAGTATTAATTGTTTTAACTCACTTGTAATGAGAGATGTAACGGTGGGCATCCATGCTGGGCTCGGTAATGATTGTGGCACCTTAAGCACTCTTGAGCAAAATCATCCTCTTCATTTTCTAGATCCTGAAAAGGAAAGTATTTAATTCTCATTGGCAAAACAGTTTTCTTTAAACATTTTATTTCGCAGTTTCAGTTTTTATAATTGATATTTTTGTTTTGGAGTTGAAAATGGTTTGAATTCATAATATTGTTACAAATTTATAAATAATGATTATATTTGTCTTAAAATATCTCAGACAGATCGGAAATTCTCACATTTTGGGCAAAAATTGCGGTATTTAGACGTGTTGTACTTTTAAAAGCGGATTTCCTAATAATTTGGCGACTTGGCGACAGTTGGCGAGATTCTTGGCGACTTGGCGACGGTTGGCGAGATTTTTGGCGACTTGGCGAGAAATCGATACTTCTGGAAACATCCATCACCTAAGCTCTAGGACCAATACTTTTCGAGATAGCCTAGAAGCTTCCAGAACCTTGGCGAAATTGGTAGATTTCTCCGCCAAGTCAGGTATAAATACCGCAGCCCAACATGGAAGAGTATTGTATTGTGAAGACAGTCAGTTTAGTGAAGACGATTAGTTGTGACTGCTAGTTGTTCTCTGTCTGAGGTATTTGAGACCTGTGATTGGAAGCTGTTTCTTATTATACCTGACAAATTGTAGCTGTATAATTGTGATTGTTACAGCGGGAATTTCGTTTATCTAGTGAAGTTTTTACGAATAAAAGTCTTGTGTTAATTAAGTGGTCGCTTTATTCAACTCTCAATCAACACGAACCCGTGGAGCTCGGTACAACTGGTGTCAGAATCGGGGTTGAAGAGTTGATGCAGCGTGTCACAAGAAAAATGGATATGGATTTAATGAAAAGTCTTCTCGAAAAATTAGCGGAGCAGATAGCTGAGATGAAAGCTGGACAAGAAGAGATGAAAGCTAGACAAGAAGAGATGAAAGCTGGACAAGAAGAGATTAAAACCGAGATGATGAAAGAGATAAAATCTGGACAGGAGGAGATGAAAGCTGGGCAAGAAGAGATGAAAGCTAGACAAGAAGAGATGAAAGCTGGACAAGAAGAGATGAAAGCTAGACAAGAAGAGATGAAAGCTGGACAAGAAGAGATTAAAACCGAGATGATGAAAGAGATAAAATCTGGACAGGAGGAACTTAAAAAGGAACTTAAGAAGGACATTGTAAGTGTTAAAGAAGAATTCTCTAACATCATTCAGGAAAAGATGAATGCAATGGAAGATAAGGTAACTTCAGTTGAAACTAAAGTTCTGGAGATAGAAGAAAACGTTGAAGAAGCATTAGACAATATGAATAAGAAGATTGAAAGCTTGGAGAAGCAAATGTCAAACAAACATGAGGAACCCAACGTGGCATTTGTGCCTTCCCTAGCCAATATTAAACTCTCAACATTTGATGGGAAATCATCCTGGCAAGTATACAAGACCCAGTTTATGATGGTAGCGGAAGCTAATGGATGGAATCCCCGAGCCCAAGCTTTTCACCTGGCGGCTTCTTTAAGAGGAGACGCGGCTGACATCCTCGAGACGCTTCCGGAGGAGCAGAGGCACGATTTCCAAGCCCTATCGAGTGCGCTTGAGCTGCGGTTTGGAGATAAGTGCACTAAAGAATATAGCAGACTACAGTTAAAGTCCCGCTATCAAAAAGCGGGTGAAAGTCTGCAAGAATTGGCTGCCGATATTCAGCGACTTTCCCATCTAGCATTTTCGGACTGCCCAGCTGAGACACGTCAAGATCTGGCTCTCCATCACTTCATCGATAGTGTGAGGGATCCGGAAATACAGAAAACACTTAGACTCGCCGATGTCAAAGATATTGGATCTGCCCTAGTCTACGCACATAAGATAGAGGCTGCCCAGCAGGCCGCGCGTAAAGACCGGCACTCAATCAGAGCCGTCTCTACTACTGATACGGACTATGATCTCAAAAAGCAAATCGAAGATCTGCGGCGAAAATTCCGTAACTTAGAAATGAGTAAAGGTGGCAGAAACACGAAAATTCAGTGTTGGACTTGCGGTGCAGTCGGACACGTTCAGAGAGACTGCCCGAAACGAAAAGATGGTGGAAATGATCTTCCACCACAGCAGGGAAACTAATATGTGGCCAGCCTCGCGGGGCGGAGATGTCCAGAGAGTCAGAAGCCCCATTTCAAATTGTTTCATATTTCTTCCGTAAGTAGCGGCGACAACGGACTTTTCGTTATGGGACATGTCAACGAAGTTCCCTGCAGAATGATAATCGATACTGGAGCCAACGTAACTATCATTAGGACAGATTTGGCTCGCAAACTTGGTGAGAAACTCATCTGGACGCCGCCCTGCATTACCCTCCAAACTGTGACAGGTGATAAGATTAAAGTGCATGGAAAAGTCAATCTAAACATTGCATTTGGTAATGCCGTGTACCATCATATGGCATATGTCGCTGATATAAATGACGAATTTATTCTCGGATTGGATTTCCTCAAAGAAAACAATTTCAAGTTAGATTTTAAAAATAATGAACTACATTCATGTTCTGAAGACATAGCGATTTTTAAGACGAAATATTCAGATATTAAAACAGTCCATCATATAACTGCAAAGAGTGAAATAACATTACCACCAAGAACTGAGACAATAGTTTCCGGAGCTCTTTCAGAAGATAATAATTTTCATTATGGATTGACTGAATATCCAGATTCCGACAATAGCGTTAAAGGAGTACTAGTGGCTTCTTCCTCGTCGACCTTTCACGAAATGTAATCCCGGTAAGAGTTGCTAATCTAAGCAATAAGGTAAAACTAATAAAAGAAGGAGAAGTGCTGGCGACTTGCACTCCAGTGACCTGTATTAACCGAAATTGTCAAACCACACTATCTGAGCCTCCTGACACTCTAATTAATGAACTCCTTCAGAATGCAGAGTTAGATGATAAACAAAGGAATGCTGCAAGAAATCTATTATTAGAATTCGGAGATCTCTTTTCCAAGAAATCAGATGATGTTGGGCGAACCAAATTGACGCAGCACCGAATCAATACAGGAAATCATCCACCCATTAAACAACATCCGAGAAGATTGCCATTCGCTAAGCAGGAAGAGGTGGATAATCTTCTGATGGAAATGCAGCAGAATGACATTATTGAGCCATCAGAGAGTCCTTGGGCTTCGCCTATTGTTTTAGTTCGGAAGAAAGATGGTTCTACCCGATTCTGCGTTGACTATCGTCGGTTAAACAACATCACTAAAAAAGATAGTTACCCTCTCCCCAGGATTGACGATACACTTGATGCTTTATCCGGTAAACAATGGTTTTCGACTTTGGATCTCAAGAGTGGTTATTGGCAAGTAGAGATACATCCTGAGGATCGAGAAAAGACTGCATTCACCACAGGACAAGGACTTTGGCAGTTCAAAGTTATGCCATTTGGGCTTTGCAATGCACCTGCAACGTTTGAGCGCCTGATGGAGACAGTATTACGAGGACTTTCCTACGAAGCCTGTTTGGTATATTTGGACGATATCATTATTGTAGGGCGCACATTCGAAGACCATTTAAGAAACATCCGAAAGGTGCTGGAAAAATTAAAAATGGCCAACCTGAAGCTGAATCCTTGCAAATGTAATTTATTCCGACGTGAAGTAAGCTATCTGGGACACATTATCTCTGCTGAAGGTGTAAGAACAGATCCTGAAAAGATCTCCGCAGTTAAGGACTGGAGTCGTCCAAAAGATGTCCACCAATTAAGAAGTTTTCTTGGACTATGCACATATTACAGGAAATTTGTTAAGGGTTTTTCAAGTATTGCCAGACCTCTTCACAAGTTGACAGAAGTTAAACAGAGATTTCTATGGACAGATGAATGTGAGAAAGCTTTTAAGCAACTGAAGGAGGCGTTGACATCTTCGCCCGTTCTTGCATATCCCCAGCCCGAAAAATTATTCATTTTAGATACGGATGCCAGCAACGAAAATATCGGAGCTGTTTTGTCGCAGGAAATTGATGATAAAGAATATGTCATTGCTTATTGGAGTAAATGTCTATCGAAACCAGAGCGGAATTACTGTACAACCAGGAAGGAATTGCTGGCAATCGTTAAAGCCATAGAACATTTCCACCATTATCTCTATGGAAGAAAGTTCTTGCTCCGGACAGATCACGCATCCTTAACCTGGCTTTTAAATTTTAAAAATCCGGAAGGACAGGTAGCCAGATGGATTCAACGACTCCAGGAGTTTGACTTTGAAATACGTCATCGCAAAGGAACTCTTCATGGAAATGCTGATGCACTATCAAGGAAACCGTGCAATGAAAGCTGCCGATATTGTTCGAGAGTAGAGAAGAACTATCAGTTAGTAAATCCTTCGGTACGCCAAGTTACTGTTTCACCTCCACCGAAACCAGACCCATGGAGTGATAAAGGACTTAGAGAAGCTCAAAAAGAAGACCCAGATATAAATCCAATTTTAGAATTAAAAGAATCTTCCAGTATGAAACCAAGTTGGCAGGATATCTCCACCTACAGTCCTGCTACTAAGCAATATTGGGCTCTTTGGGACTCACTCCATATAAGAAATGGTGTCTTATACAGGAAATGGGAGTCCGATGATGGACGTAATTTCAAATGGCAGCTTGTTCTTCCAAAATCAAGAATTTCAGATGTTTTGAAAGAATTGCATAGTAGTTCAACTGGAGGCCACTTTGGAGTAATGAAAACTCTACAGAAGGTTCGAGAACGCTTCTATTGGAGCAAAACTAGACAAGATGTAGAGAAATGGTGTCAATCTTGTGATGACTGTGCGGCACGTAAGGGACCAAAGAAACGTAGCCGAGGAAGGTTGCAGCGGTACAACGTAGGAGCACCTTTTGAGCGAATAGCATTAGACATTTTGGGTCCTTTACCACGATCTTCAAATGGCAACAAATACATACTAGTTGTCATGGACTACTTTACTAAGTGGCCTGAAGCGTTTGCAATCCCCGATCAAGAGGCGATTACAGTAGCCGAGGTTCTAGTGCATCAATGGGTTTCCAGATTCGGCACACCCTTACAAATCCATTCTGATCAAGGGACAAATTTCACCTCTGTTGTGTTTAAAGGGATGTGTCAAATTCTCGGAATAGACAAGACGCAGACCACGCCACTACACCCACAATCGGACGGCATGGTAGAGAGATTTAACAGAACCATCTTGAATAATCTCTCACTTATGGTTTCCAGAAATCAGCAAGATTGGGATTTGAAGTTACCGCTGTTTCTGCTTGCATATCGCAGTGCTGTCCATGAGACTACCGGATATACTCCTTCACAGATGCTCTTTGGTCGCGAACTTCGTCTCCCTTGTGATCTTCAGTTTGGTCGTCCTCCGGATACATCTTCATCGCCAGAGGAATACCTTCGAGACCTTCAGGCACGTCTTGAAGATGTCCATAAATTCGCTCGAGACCGAATCAACCTGACGACCGAAAGAATGAAGACAAGGTATGACACAAGAGCGACAGGACATGAATTTCAAGAAGGTGACAAAGTTTGGTTGTGGAACCCGATTCGACGTAAAGGACTTTCTCCAAAGTTGCAAGCCAACTGGGAAGGTCCCTACACAGTCCTAAAAAGACTGAACGACGTCGTGGTTCGTATAAGGAAATCATCTTCTTCAAAACCAAAGGTAGTACATTATGATAGATTAGCTCCTTATCGTAATGTAGAGTAAAAATTAGTAGACCATGGTCTCTTTGTAAATAGTATAGATAATTTTAATCTTTTCTATTTTCTTGTATTTTTAGTTGCTTGTGTATGTAATGTGCTCTGTATCATCTTGAAATGTAAATTCTCTTATATTAAATTTGGCCTCCTATCAGGGGATTGTACTGCCCGGGACGTGCAGTCCTTGAGAGGGGGGCAATGTTACAAATTTATAAATAATGATTATATTTGTCTTAAAATATCTCAGACAGATCGGAAATTCTCACATTTTGGGCAAAAATTGCGGTATTTAGACGTGTTGTACTTTTAAAAGCGGATTTCCTAATAATTTGGCGACTTGGCGACAGTTGGCGAGATTCTTGGCGACTTGGCGACGGTTGGCGAGATTTTTGGCGACTTGGCGAGAAATCGATACTTCTGGAAACATCCATCACCTAAGCTCTAGGACCAATACTTTTCGAGATAGCCTAGAAGCTTCCAGAACCTTGGCGAAATTGGTAGATTTCTCCGCCAAGTCAGGTATAAATACCGCAGCCCAACATGGAAGAGTATTGTATTGTGAAGACAGTCAGTTTAGTGAAGACGATTAGTTGTGACTGCTAGTTGTTCTCTGTCTGAGGTATTTGAGACCTGTGATTGGAAGCTGTTTCTTATTATATCTGACAAATTGTAGCTGTATAATTGTGATTGTTACAGCGGGAATTTCGTTTATCTAGTGAAGTTTTTACGAATAAAAGTCTTGTGTTAATTAAGTGGTCGCTTTATTCAACTCTCAATCAACACGAACCCGTGGAGCTCGGTACAATATATTTAAATTGCTTTATTACATATACTGATGAGTATGCATAATAAACAATTTACATATATTATGATTTCAAGTCATAGATTATTTTAAAATTGAAAGTAGGCTTTTGTGATATTAAAACATATTAAATTTTTGGCCTTATTGAGGCATAGGGTTCAACCCTCAAGTGCCCATCGTTGGAAAAATTTTTTTTATAATTATAACAATGGAAAAAATGTTCTTTACTAGATTTTTTGAACTTACAGAAAATTGTTCTTTCTTTGTGGAGTGCTATTTTAAGCACTTTATTGGACAGTGAAAATACTGAATTAAGTACTTCTCAACTCGTTAAATAATTCAATTACATTTAATATATAGATTAAATAATTCTAATTTTTCTTCGTAATAATTCTTAATTTTTGATTACAAAGCAAAGTACTTTTTACTGTGGAATAATTCTAATTTCACAAATAAGGAAACATCTATTGATATCCTCTATAATTGTGTTAATTTCCTTAATGCTTATCGTTATCATTACCAGTCATTAATAAAAAGTAAAGAAATTTCTAGAATAATTATTGTTACTTATAATGGGTTAAAACATCTTGTTATCAAAATTACTTTTCATACTTTGTTAAATTTAACAGTTTACACGAATTTTCTAAATTGTTAGTTAAAATATAACTAAATAAAGGAAATGCGGTGATATATGAATAGTTGTATCATTTTTATAATGCTGATTTTTGCATTATGTTTATAATATTGATATTATTATATTTTTCAATTATAAACTGTAAGAATCGCATATTAAGAAAGATCACGGAGAATCTATGGTTTTTATTAAGAGAGAGATCTATTAAAAATATGTGTATAAGAATAACTTTCCGAAATATAGTTTTAGAACAAAATGATGTTTCTCATTTTTATTAATTTTGCCAATCACTTTGTATCTTGGGCATACAGTGAACTGATGAATACTAACAATTATTATTCGATCAACTGTTTTGAATTTTCGTTTTCAAATGTAATTTTAAATTTATGTTGTTGTTGCTTATCATCTATATATCTGACATAAGTCAGATTAGTTTTAGAAGGCTGTTGACTTCCAAAAATCTGCAATAATAAAGAGAACAGATGCTATGTCCCTCTTAGAGAAAGCGATGCATCGCAGAATATGACCCGATGAAACTGGATGATCACAACATTTTTTTACTAGTGGGATAGGTTTTTGTTGCCACTATCAAAGGAAATACACCGTTAGCTTAGCCAGAGCAGTTCTGGGAGTTGTGGTCACGTTTGATTTTCAGCAGTGTGCCAGGAGATGTTCTTGGGTACCATTGGTGAGGAAGTGGAGTACACTTTGATAAGCAAGCAAAGAGCCAGAGGCCGTTTCACTTTCATTACCCTCTTTGGCCAGTTTATCAGTGATTTCATTACCTCTGATGTTGACATATAGCCATTGGAGATGGACACTGTGTGCCTGAGAGATTATTTTCAGTTTGAGCAAGATAGAAATACAAATTTCATCGTTTGTGTCACTAAGATGTAACGCACCGCGACTGACTGATAAAATCTACAGTTGTACAAACTCACGATCACGATGATATCAAAAACTTCATATTAATCACAATATTAATTTATTACTGAATTGATTAAATCGTGATATTATAAGCTTTTATAAATATAATGAAATTTTCATTGAGCTTTTAAATGTTACATTTTATAAAATAAGATATAATTTAATAATGTAAGAGAAATAATTAATATACAAAACTTAGTTATTTTATTGTTTTATAAAATATACTTTGATAACTGAAAAATTAATCTATAGTATACATTATATAGTTATACGAGAATTACCATTTATAGAAATTCCTCTATTATGTATTAATTAAAAATTGTTTTATATAAATTGAATGCTTATGACTATAAATGCATATATAAATTAACTAGAATTTGAACAATGAACGGATTATATAGTTAAGCTGTATGATAAAATAACTATAATATTTCATTAATACCATAAAAAGCCACAGTCTAATAAATGGTCATTTTATAAATTGTGTGATTAACGCGATTGTTATTATAAGTTGCATATTTATTTGAGAAGTATGATTATTTATGCATTACTGAGTAAAAATAAAAATGTAGCAACCTATTTTATTGCATTGGTATTTATAAAAAAAGGCCATTATTTTCTAAAAATATAAGTGAAAAAATTTATTAGGATATCATCTAACCTATAGAACATTATAACCATCTTCTTTATCAGCTATCGATTTTCAGAAACATCTGCTGTTATGTCTACTCTAACTTAGAAACTTTTGGCATTTGTAAATGACACATTGCCTGAATAAATAAAGAGTTGGGTTATTCAGAGTGGAGCAAGAGGTGTGAACATTTCTAAATATGTATCCATTAATGCATACTACCTTTACATATTTTATTTCTAAAGACGATTCATTAAGTTAGGGATTTTTTATGGATTTTTGTTATGAATTTGTTAATTACGAGTTTGAAGATTCCTTCATTAATCAGTTATTAATGGAAGAAACAAATATATCTAAAATAATCCATAAAAATATATTTTTAACATTTCCAACATTTAAATCAAAGAAGATCTTAGTTCTTGATGAGTAATGTTTTATAAAAAAATGTGTGAAGTAGCTTTAATTTTATATGTTAAATTAGAAAATTGAAATTTAAATTGTTTAGGAAGTGGATTTTATGAAGTAATAATACTCAAAAGGTTTCGTCAAAAGTGGAATTAATATTTCTCGTAAGTTAGTCTTAGATTTTCAAAAAAATTAAATAACCATTTTCTTTCTCTTTGCGTATAATATGATTTCCTCCTGGTAATTAATTTAGTATTTAACGCATGGCGCGTTTTTAATTATAAAAAAAAATATACGTAAAGTCCTTTAAGAATTTTCACTAAATATAAGGATAGTTTCTTCGAGAAATATTCTCCATAAAAATTTCCACTTGAAATCATGATTTATCACGTATATAATATGCCTCTTATATTATATTATTAAATATATATATATTAAGCAAAGCCTGGATTTTTCTACAAGTAACGGGATTTGCACTTTTCACAGACATCATATTTATTTAATATAATTATAAAATATATTTTTATTTTAAATAACGTAGGTTTTAATAGGTATATATTATAAAATAAAAAAATATTTATTAAGTTATCAATTGTAAAGGTTTTTATGATGAATTTGAGAAGCAGAGGCAATGCAATTTCTGTTGAAAATATACCATACGCCATATAATACGAGTTGAATTAAAGAGTATATAAAACACGTCTTTCTCATTCAGTTCAAAAACAAGATATATTTTTAAAACAATTTTACTACACGAATGTAGATTTTATATTTGAATGAAACCCATTTTTAAAATATTTTGGGCAAATTCTTCTAAAATTATCATTTATAATAAAAAAATAGTTTTGCATAAATTGTATGAAAATTAATCTAAGTATAATATTGAACTTACTTGCTTAAGGAATGAGTTATTAAACAAGTAATTATCTTCACCTGTTGTTAAATAATTTGAATATTTACGCTGTACTCTCTGCATCTTATATTGCTGAGTAAAGGAAAAAAAACGTATTTCAGGACTTCTCGAAGCTTATTTTACTTCTGGGCTCGCATAGGGAGTGTTTTCAAACCGAAAGAATGAATTGGCTACGTGTTTTTTGGATTGCTTCCTAAGAAAATTTCGGTCTATCACCAAATCCACAAACCAGTTATAATTACTTTCTTCGTTTTTCAAAAAGCGGGTTTTAGATTTCGTGAGACGCGTATCTTTGGACGGGATGAGTTGTGGATGTTATCACTTTCGCGCATCTTTCATCCAATGTGAGTTATGACTGATTTAAAATAAACTTTACTTTTCGAGGAGCTGCGTCTCCCTGAAGAATTAAGATAAATGAATACATAAGAGAGAGATTTTTCTCACGGCTCGAGTAATATACGTACGTGATTCAACGTTTAAGAGAAAATTGTTTACACTTACGTATATTGCTTTTTGTATGAATTTCGATAAGTAATGCTGATATATGTTCTCAAATTTATAAAATATAGCAACCATACTTAGATTGATTATTATGTGGTTTTATCATTATAATTATGAACATATAATAGTTATAAATTCCATTTTCTTCTTTATTTCAAATTTCATTGTGTCTAGGGATTAGTATTTTGCTTTTCCACACCATTTTTTGGGTTTCTATCCCATATTGAATTACCTTAGGGTATACACCACTAATATTTAATATTTTCTTCGTATAAATTAATAATTTTACTTCATACTATTGTTAATAGTTAAAAGTGTGATGTTAGTTTATTAAATATGATTCTCTACAATGGCGTCAAATACAAATTCAACTATAATGAGACAGTAAACAAAATGTCACACATGTTATATATTTTTGCTCAGATTTATCGTTGATCACACCAATGAAAGCGTTCCTGTCTATGATGTAGTGTCAATGGTAGCAAAAACCATGTTACAAAATTTGATTGTGTATGTTTCTTCAATTGTTGTCTGTTGTTCCTGTGTTAGACTAGTTGTTTTGCAAATTACCCTATTTCTTGACACACAGCTGGTGACGAGACTTGGGAATCTATCAAGGCCATGGAATTACGTGTCTGTTTTCTCAACTGTTAATAAGAATGTACTATTAAAAGAGTTCTGTACCTCTATTCTGATCTCATACATTTCATATTCTGCAGTATATCATAGGGGCTTGCTTTTCTGATGAGAGCTTTAATACTGTGATACGATAAATTCTCACCATTCCAGTAGGTTACAACTCGATTCCTATCAAAGTCAAAATCATACTTTTGAGCATTTTTTCCATTGCGAACATCACAAACAACGTTTCATCAGGCAACAATGTCCAAATAAATTTTTTTTGTGTTTTAGAAGCATGCTCTCTACAACTTCTTCTCTTACACACATTTTAAATATGTCTATCACACATGAATGTGTTGAAAAGTTAATCATTTGCTTATCACAACACCTTTTTCCAGTGCAGCAAATTTCATGTTTACAGCATGTCACATTCTTGATGTAGCAATTTTAAAGACAAACAATGTATTTTACTTTTAATAAGTTATGTGTCAAATATTGCTTGTATAATACATTTGAGCTCATTTCTTGTAAATGATATTGCGAATTTTTTAGTATAATATAATTCATCATGTCAGTTATTTCTTTGAGTCAATTCAGGTAGAATTTAAATATTTAAGATTTTTTCATTCGTTATAAGTCTTAAATTGGCTCTTATAAATAGAGTTATTGAATACATTATGTTCTGTATCAGAGATATAATATCGCTAAGAGATGCCGAAAATAATGATATATGCTCTATTTAAATTATTTTCTTAAATGTCAAGTTAAAATATTTGCTTCTTTTTAATTTCTTTTCGGTGTTAAAATAATTTCCTTATATTATTTTTACAAAAATAACTAATCATCGTCAATTTCGACATTACATTTCTATGGTCTTTTAAAGGATTTTCATAGAAACCTATCTGCCTTTTGTTTTGTCATCAGTAACTTGAAGCAAAAATCAATAAAAAGAATATTGTTCATTTTAATTAAATTAAAACTTAATAGCACAACTATAAATAATAAAATTAATAATATTTATAGTTGTTACAGAAGTATTTATTGTGATTTATCTTATGGATTGGTTATTTTCTCATGAAACGAAGCACTCAACTTTTGAAAATTACGTAATTGTTTCAAAGATAAATTTTTCTCTCTCAGTCATTTAACATCATACATTTTTCATCTTTTACATAAGCTATTTGGCTTATCTTGGAAAGCTTTAAAATAATTTTTTATCGATATTTTTTAATTATTATGGACAGTAATACGATATACAACCATACAATGCAACTTAATGTCTGTGCTTTGAACTTTTACCTTTGTTCGAATAACACAATTATATTATGATATGCTATTATATTTTTACCTGAAGCAACTTTGTTGTAATGACACCATTATATATAGAAAAAGATAAATAAACTATCACTAGGTATATGTTGTGTCGTACTCAGTCTGTTTTCTTTCAGCTAAATGCTTTCTGGGGTTAGGTGAGAATTACACGCTGCATTTTAAAAAATACATCCTTTCTGATACATTGTGCGATATAGCATTAGTGAAACTCATATTCAAACTAATATATTATACATTTTTTCTTCGCATGTTGGATCGCAAGATGTTAGTTTGTACTAAGTCATTGCTACTCTATAACTTTATAATTAGTTTTTTTGCTATATTCCGTTTAGATTTTTGAAGTATATTATAGCTATAACTATTAATCTCTTAATTTGATGATTAAAATCTTTTCAATTCGTAATCTTATACAGTACTTTTTTCCTCGACACATTTTTTATGATTATAACTGTTATTCCGAAATTAAGAAGGTAAGATGGGACTTCAAATCTATCTATCAATATATATATATAGTTAACCTCCTATATATAGTTTTTAGAACGCATATATATATATATATATATATATATATATATATATATATATATATATATATATATATATATATATATATATATATATATATATATATATAAAATTTATTTATATTATTTGCATATTATTTTATGAATTTTTAAATTATTCCATATTTATGAATGCATATTTTATTTTACAGTTGTGAAAGAATACAAAAGTAAACTATGGACTTTATTGATGAATTTATAACATTTATAAGACATCCTGGTTAGTAGGTTCTTCAAGTTTTAAAACGAATAAATAGATTTATACGCTGATTTTTATAAGTAATTTATCACGAATAATTTTATTATAGATCCACGTGTAGGAAAATGGCCTTTAATGGATTCTCCTTACAAAACTCTAGGACTGGTGGCTCTTTATTTAATATTTGTGAAGATATTAGGTCCAATGCTGATGAGAAATAGAAAGCCATTTGACCTCAGGTTTATAATGATCATTTATAATTTTTTTCAGGTTGGAATATCTACATGGATATTTATAAATGTAAGTAAAACCCAATTTAAATATCTAAATTCTATTTTACTAAAATATTATACATGTATAAATATATTGATAGATATTTTTTATCTGCGAAAATTTATGACAGATCAGTCTAATAATACAATGTAAATATGTAAATTCTGTAGTGAATTATAAAATTCATTTTCTTAAGTCTAGGTTCCTAAGTGAAGCAGTTGTTTGGATAAGCACAACTTTTCATATAACACCAATATTAAAAGTTAACCTAAACGAGCAAGTTATTGGAAGTGATTTATTTATCACTGTTTTCGGGAAATCTTCGTTGCAAAAAACATCGCACTGGTGAAGCGATATGAGAAAATGCATAAAAATTATGTTTTCAAAACAATAAGTGCGTTGAAAGGATGGTATTTCAAAGTTTTGGAGTATTTGGAGTCTGGGCTTCATATTTAATTGATTTAAGTTCCAAGTTACGTTAATATATAAGCCAGAGGAAAATTATCTCAAACGTAAAATGTTATTGTTGCTACTAATTGGTGCAACCTCCAGAATTTTGATAGCATGCAAATGTTCATGCTTTTTTGTCACTCAAAATCCGTCAGAAGATGTCAGTTTGGTAGGAAATTTTATGCCTGTCACATTTGGTCAATAAATTCTAGATTAATGCCAGTTGTGGAGGATGATGAAGTTGTCTGTTAATGATGTATCATATCTACTCTATAATTTGGTAAAAATCAGGTTATCTAACAGGCTAAGACGACATATCGATACTCTATAGTGACTTGAGTTATAATGGCTGCATAAAGAAGAGCAATACCTTGTTGGAAATATCCCTTTAAATGCTGTCTATGAGAGCAAACACAATAAATTGAACCATCAGACTGACGAATAATTTTGCAGTCAGTGGAAAAAGTGTGTCCTATCGTCAGAAAAAGTTGCTCCTTATTCCATAATGCCCAGAGTAGATCTAATGTGTCTGCACCAAAGATAGGTTGATAGTAGCCCCTCAATTGATTTCCTTCTAACTAACACACGCTCATTATAGGCACGAAAACAGAATTGTGTTTTATCCTCCAATGAATTCTAACTTGACACCACTGGCGTTGAAAAGAGCAATGTTTTGGAGTCAGTGGAATGCATGCTACATTGAATTTGACACGCCACTGGAAGTAATAAATTTGTGAGATACTGCCATCTTCAACTTATCTTTGACGTGATACGATGCGTCAGTATTTTCATACGATTCTACTATCCACGCACTATGACGGTCTACTATTCCACCTCTCTAATCTTCCCTCTCATTAGTGTCATGTAACTGCAATGAGCCTCGTTTTCTTCAGAAATGATTTTCAGTTGACCTTTTCTTTCAAGAAACATGCACACTGGATACATTCCTACCAATTTCTGCAATATCGCAAAGTTCACTTTTTCACAGCTCTATTGTAAGATCTCGTTCTTGATGAATTGTTCAAACAACTCAAACTTGATATTCTGCTATATCTTCTTTTTTTCCTAAATGTATTCTGAACACAAATATTATCCCACTGCATCAAATGTTAATAATAAATAATTCACACTAAAATTAAAATGCTTATTTAAGTAAATTTGAAATATGTACAATGTTTAATTTATCCATAAAAATATTTCTCTCTTTTACAGAAGAAAACATGATTATTAATATTTATTTTCCTCAATTTTAGTTAGCAAAATTGGGTTGGTTTACAACTTATAATTGGAGATGTGAACCCATTGATTATTCGTATAAATATGAAGCTGTTAGGGTAAGTTACACTATGACGGCCTATATTATTCTTACTTTTAGATGAATACATAATCAAACTTATTTCTCTTTTAACTATGTTATAATTAATAATTATTAGTGATTTAATATAATATTTTATTTTAACAAAATTAGTTATCAATTTTTACTCAGTAATAAGGCAAAGTATGTTTAAGAAAGAAATGAAAGAATTTAATACTCACGTTTTGTTTCAAAACTTAAATGTTGGCTGTAGCCAACATAAAAATTTCGAAATTACAACACCATCGTACATCAGGTTATAAAAATTGAGAAATCAACAAAATTCTTATATTAAAATACGTTATTTGTAAATATGTATTAGTAATTTCGAAAATGTTTTGAATTTAGCTATTTTTACTTAAAAGCATTTCTAAATTGAAGACCATTTTATTTTCATATTTTTACATACACTCTTCCTATAATTTCATAGGAAGTACGGTGTTCCCTTTCCACTTTTGCGCTTCATGTTTTGCGGCTTCAGTGCTTCCAAAATATTTATCAAAAAATAAAAAGGAAAAAATACAACCATCTTGGCAGCCACATTGCGAAAAGGAGCTTTGTTTCATGTTGATGCGCGCGAGAGAAGGATCCCTGCATGTCAAACAAAGAGATGCCAAAAATCCACGGCCATTAAGAAACAAAAATACGGCTCTGTTGTCATTGCTCTGGATAACATAACTCCAAATTCTGGATAACGAAAGCTTTGAACCGTGAATGTTTTCTCCATTGCTTCATTCCCCAGTCGAAGCTGTATTTGGCTGAAAAGGGCCTCTCCTTTAAGGTCTTTCTCCTGATGGACTATGCAGGAAGATATGTAACGGACCTGCAAAATGATGGTGTGCAGATATAGTTTCTGCCCCCGAACACTACATCTTTAATTCAGCCGAATAGATCAAAGTGTCATTCGTGCCTTTAAGGCACTTTACATTCGTTCCACTCCTCATCTCGGCAGTTTACGATGTCCATGACGAATTCACCTTGAAAGCATACTGGCGCAGTTACGACATTGCCTTATGTTAGTCTAATATCCAGCAAGCATTAAAGGAGCATGAAGAGTGAGACCTTCAATTCTAGCTGGAAGAAAGTATGGGCGAACGTTGTGCTCGAATATCCAGACTTCACTCCTGAAGAAGTTCATCACTCAACGGTGGAAAAGGCGGTGAGGCTGGCTCACATCATAAGGAATGAAGGATTTGTCGACTTGACAAAAGAAGACATCAGCGCCCTTATCGATTGCCTTTCGGACCCACTGACCGATGAAGACTTCATTGAGATGACAAAGTCTGCAACTGAGAATGAAAACGAAGAAGAAACTGAAAAGCGTGGCCTTACTCTGAAAATCTGCAACAATTGTGCAACATGGTAAGAGCGATGTAACAATTTGCACGAGACATTGACGATAATATGGTTTGAGCTGTCGAATTCAGCAATCGTGTTGACCGGGTTATGTCATTGTACAGGGGAATTTTGAAGGAAAAGGAATATCAAAGACAACAACTACCCATCACCATTTATCTCACAAAGGTGAAGTCCCCTTCCCTACCATCAGCGCCTCCAGCAGAAGAATCTGCGAGGGAGCTTAAGCTTTGAGTTCAGTGAGAGCCTCTTCTTAACCACCAACCCAAGACTCTTCGCCTGTCACAGAAAGCAATGTTGATTAATGTTTATTACTGTATCAGGTTTTGTAATTAATCTTATTAATTCGCACTGACACGTTTAAGTAAATACATACATTGTTGTAGTTTTTGTCTTAAATGTGTAAAGTATAAATACTGTTTACATATTTAAAACATTCGTGTACACGAAACACGAAAATTCCTAAGGACAAATCCTACTTCGTGGTTTTTCAACTTTCGCGGAAGGTTCTGATACTTATTAACCGCGACAAACGAGGGATCACTGTTATTTGGAAAGAAGCTAATATATTGCAGTACTTTTTAGAACCAAAACGTAATATTGAAAAAACATGAGTTTTACACTCACAAAATTTTCATAAATATGTGCCACTCTTCCTATAAGACATTTTAATAATCTTGTTAAGAAATATTTTCTTTTTTAACTGGTTTTGTAACTGGTTTTTAGTGATGGTAAAAAATACATGTTTCAAATTTAGACGAACCATTACTTTTGTATCAATTTTAAACAAATGTTGATTTTTATTCAGTGGATTAATTAATGCGAGAATTTTAGAAAATTGTGTTCATGCACACATAAAATATTTTAAAAATCTATTATTGTATTTTAAATTTTTTAATTAAGGCTAGCATAAACTACTCTGTAAAAACGATTGATTTTTGACTTCTTATTTTTATGTTCCTCAAAATATTTAATTTGTTGATAATTAAAGCTTTCACTTTGAAATGTACTTTTTAACAATTTTTAAATAAATATTTTTCCTACAAATTACTAATTTATGATGTTTATAGTTGAATTAAATGCATCTAATATGAAAAATACATTCTATGATTACTTAAAAAAGTTTCCTTCAGTTTGTGTTTAAACTAGTTTGAACAATTTAATTAAATTTCTTCTTGAGTAGATGTTCTTAACATTAAAATGTATTTAAATATTAAAACTAAGCATCACAAAGAATGGATGAGAGGTGAATAATAAATAGAATATTAGAATTCTAAGTCCCAATAATGTAAATTAATTCTACACTTTTTAGAATCTGAATACTTAAAATTAGTAGCTGAATGGTCAATATTATAGATTTCCTTACTCACAAATCAAACAGTTACTGGTTTTGATTCCAATCTCGGTCGTGAAAGTAAGCAAATATTTGGAGTTCCTTTTAAACTTTTAATCCTGCGATATCAACCTCAGATTGCAGAAAGCGAATTTGAATTACTTCTGTTGAGATCTTTCCATTTCTGATTGCTATCGCTTTTATTTTTAACGTAGTTTCCCGGCATTGAAATCTACTTTAAATTTTTTATTTTCTTTGATTGGATTTAAAGAAAATAAAAATATTGAAGTGGTACTAAATACTTTTAAAATGTGTCATATGTAAAGTTTCATATTACAATATTTTCCTGCATTTTCATTAAGAATTTATTCAAATATTTTAAATCTAAACTCTATTCCCTAATTTATGACGCATCGATAGATTCATTCCTTTATATCATCTTTTTACATCATTATTTAACTAAACAATGACAAAGTAATTAAATAATTAATGCAATTTGAATTTTTTTTTGCTTTGTGACTTATGAAATAAAATTTTTAAATATGAATTTCTTTCGTAAAATTCTTGAACTTCTTAAACTTTTTTTATATAAATTCTAAATTTTAGATTGATACAACATAATGTGTGATTACTTTTTACTCTACAAGCTAAGGATGTTATTTCTAAGCAATAAAGAATTCATTTCTAAGACTTAAAGCGAAAATTCTGAGAGATAATATGGGAGAAGCTAAAGTAAATAATAATTAAAACTTGAAAAAGAATAATAATTTAAGTAACAAATAACTTTCACAAACTACCTAAACCTTTATAAAAGTAATAAACTATTTAATTGCTTAAAGCGAAGAAAATCCTAAAATTCTTGATTCACGGAACAATTTTAAAATGTCTTACCAAATAAATGTTTCATTTCATAGCAATATCACAGAATGCTTAAACTCAGCAATACATTTGCAAATTATTTCTTATTATCTATGATCACTTTTAAAAAAAGTTTCCCCTACATATGATTTTTTAAAATCGTTTGAAGATGTAGGATAAATACGACTTTTTGTAAGATACTTTTAAAAGTGCGCATTATAAGAAAATGTTTCTTGCAGGATAATGTTTTACAGAGTATTTAGCTTAAAATTTAAACATAAATAACTCAGTTTATTTTAAGACAGTATTACACACATGTACGCTTTTCCCAAATTTGGGTTTGTATTTGAGCGAACTATTAAAATGTAGAATAAATAGAAATATTAAGTGTACCCAAAATTTTAAACTTAGATAAGATTTTTTATTTTTATTTAACAATATTTATTATTATATAAATATGAATAAAATATGAAAACGTAAACAGATTAAACTGATAAACAAATAAAAATGAAATGTAACGTAAATATTTAAAAACACAAATATAAATGATTCATATACTCTTTCAGTTGTTACATGTTAATATTATAGATATAACTAATTATATGAGACATTTTGATTACTTATATTTGCAATAATTACTTATATATATATATATATATATATATATATATATATATATATATATATATATATATATATATATATATATATATATATATATATATATATATATATATTGCAAAATAATGAAAATATTGATGAATTGCATCAAGAAATCTTGATGCATGTGATATAGGGGAAAGCAAATACTCTTATTTAATTAGAAAATTATTATTAGATTATTTTTAAGCTTAACTATTATGTTGTACATTGTTATGAGCTATTTTACGCATTAATATATCATTTATTCATGTTTTAGATTATTATTTATTCATATTTTAGATCTCAGAAGTTTGCTGGATTTGCTTTCAAGTGAAATTTCTAGAATTCCTTGATACCGTATGCTTTATGTTTATTTTTTTAATTTCACTTTGTTTTCATGAATATGCATACTTTAAAAGTTCAATGATTTAATTTGTATCTTTTACTATTATAACAAAGTTATCTTCTTAATTGTCTTGTGCCTCCTGAAGGCAGCTGTGGGACTAGTAGGATCTGGTCTATGGGCATCTGGCGTATCGGGGCTTTTTGGACCTGGTGTAGGCTTTCCTATACCACAGAGAGGGGGATAAATACCAACAACAACCACATATACTGTATCATATTATGAAATTTTAAATAGATTTTTTATAAATATTTTGCGCAATGTAATCTTAAGAAAAATTTTTATATTGTACATTTGACATTTTTCATATACATTTTGGTGATTTGAGGATTTTTTTGATATTATAAAGTTATTAAAATGCTGCAAAAAATCAAAACAATAAAAGAATTATCTAAAAGTTTTGCTTAATTTTTAACGAAAGAATATTACTTTCTACATTACCAGCTAAATGGAAATGTTAAGTGTTTATATGAACCTCTTGAATCCTTAAAAATATCATAAAAATTCCTTACAAACATACGTCATAATTATGTTCTGCCTTTTATAAGAATATATTATGTATATAAAAATATTTCATGATAGTTTTAATAAATAATTAGCTTAGAAGCTATTTTATATGTAATTTGTACACAATAAAATAAAAATATTTTGACATAATTTTGTTTTTAATCCCATTTATTATCTTCCTTTATTATTGATATTCATTGTTTAATACAATATAGTACAAAATAAGAAACTAAGCATTTGTATAAAAAAATTGATAAATTTCCAGCTTTTAATTTCTACTGAATTATGTTTACAAATACTCTAAATTGCTTCGTTGTTTCCTGTGTATAATGGATGTATCTATGTAATTATTGTTAATTTATATCATATGATATAAATTAACAATAACTATTCTCTTCGTACTTATATTCTGAAATTATTTTTTCCATTTTAAATGTTTAATATTATTTTATTAGCAAATCATGAGAGCTTTATTGATGGACATTTTTATTTACATAATTATTCATTTTTAGACTTATTTTCTCTGAAAATAATCAAAGTTTCTATTTAAAATTTTTAAATGAATATGTTTAAGGAAAATACCTGAAGAGAAATAATGAAAGCTGCTAAATAAATAGGAATATTTTATTTATTTTCAAAAATTTTGCTGACATTTATTACAGTATAGTTCTGCAATTATTCAATAAATTATAACATAACACACACGCACACATACTCATGTCTGCAGATTTTTTTTAAACTATCATAAAAGTTTTTTTTCTTATCTCACCAGAAGAAAACGTTTTATGTGCACTTTGTAGCAATTTTGAATATTGAATCTGAAAAATGTAATCATTTAAATTTTTATTTTCTTACATGTAGATGAATTCTTTGTTTTGTAAAGCTACAGATTCTAGAATTTTAATTCCATAACATCAAAAAGGAAAATCTTTCAATAATTCCAATCCTGGGGATGATGTATGTCCTTATGAATACGAAAAACTCCTTTTAGTGGAAATGTTTTTTTAAAATAAAATGTGAGATTTAAATTAACACAATAACTACTTCAATGCATTTTGTGAAAATATTAATTTTGACTTCTATATTTTGAATGTAATAATAAAATATAATTTGAAATGTATTTATTTGATACTATATATATGAGATAGAAGTACAAATAACTACCTACATAAATTGTTTTCATTCATTCAATGCTGGAGAAAAATTTTCGACGTAAAAGAGATAAGCGAAATTTTTCCCCCATGATATATAAAAAATAAAGAAAAATTTACTTTATCAAATTAAAGAACTTTGTTTCTGAAAGATTGGGTACAATAAAGAACATTCTATAAATAAACCATAAACCATAAGCGTGTATAGAACTGAAAGGAGAAATGGAAAACAAAGTGTTGAAAGATTCGCAACAATGCAAAACAAACAACACTAAAAGCAAACCATCTGCTGAGTCAATTTTTAATTGTTTTCCATTCAGAACTAATCAAAATTTGCCTTTTTGATAAGCGTGGCGATGATTTCTAAGTAAAACAGATATACGTAGAGAATTGAATTTATGTTGATTTTTACGAAAATGTTCAAAGCTTTCAGTTGTTGATTTTAATTGATGAATTGGAGACTTTTAGGAGTAATCTCAAAAGAAAAATCTGTATTATGACAAATAAGGAACAATTTTATTCATAGCAATTTCAGATGACTTAATGAAATATAATTTGAGATTTTACTTTTTCTACCTCTCCAAAGGTAACTCCTAGGAGATATTTACACACATGAACACAATAATCAATGAAAGATTTTGATAGGAATTCCATCAAACTTCAAAGGAGAGGTAACCATCACCTAACAGCTGTCATCTCCACACAAATGCTGAAGCTGCACTACAATATTGTCACTTTATGTCTATAGCAATATTTAACACGTTAGAATTTCAAAAAACAAGCTCTTCATACAGAAAAGCATTTTATCAAATCTTGATGCTAAATCTTCTTAGTTTATATTGTAAACAAACTATGAAATTTTAATGTGTGTGTTTTGATTTATATCCAGAAAAATGTTACTAATTGTTGTTTTGATCAATAGGAAAACAAGCTGAGTATTTCAGTAGATATTTTCTAATATAGCTAAAAAATAAAGGGACAGCATTCAACACTAAGTTGAGACGCATAATTATTCAAAGGAAAGAGTCCGCAGAAAATAATTTTTGTAAATAGGACAATGAACACTGATATCAAAAATCTTGAAATAAATTGCTGAGTTTGTATTCTTGAATTTTGCCTAAATATATGTTTAAAAAATTAGTTTACTGGCTTAAATATGAATCCTAAAGTAATAATTAAAATTACCAGTTAAAACTTGAAAAAAATTACTAAAATTTCATTTGCATTTTTCTCGATTCCAAATTTTTAATAGTTTGTCTACTCTGAATATGAATTTGATGCATCTTGATATTTTTGTTACTTTGAAAATTTTTCTTAGCTTTTTATCGTAGAAGCACACATAAATTTTCAAGTTTGGATTTTTACAAATATCAAACCACTTTATTTTTACAAAAAAACTTGCATATGCTTGATATATTATCCCTAAGACAATAAAATAGAAAAAAAGGTATTTTTAGAAAGTAGGAAATGAAAAAGTAATGGTTACTTAGATTAATATGCATCTTGTTAATAGTTACGTGAAAACTATTTCAACCGATTTTTAACAAAATTTGAGACGAGATTAATGTTTTTATTGATTATGATAAAATATAAAAATACTTATATTTTTTAAAATATTAAACAGTTATTTTAGTACATTCTTGCTATAATATTTTAACCCTTATAAAACTTAAGTACGTAAAAAGTATAATTTCTTTATTTGAAAAAAAAGTAAAAAAATTATAAAACTAATGTGAAAATAAAATTTGTGTTAGTAAAAATTATTTTATTTTTACTTTTTAATGTCTCGTGTAAATAAAAAACATCCGACTACTATTAAAACTAAGTATCATTATTATTCTATCACATATAATAAAAATAATTAATGGATTTTAAAATTTCTAACTAAAAGCGCCAATTATTTTAATTTTTTAAGTATATTTTTAAATTAAAATGTTGGTTAGATTTAACATATGCTTGATAACATGGGAGAACAAAATAATTACTTAAACAGATTTATAAGTCACTGTTGAAATATTAAAAATTTAAATTTTAATAAAATATTAATATTTTAATATTATCACTAATGCTATTAAGTATTTGTAAAATCAATTCTAATTTTTTAATTTTCTGTTACTATACCATGAAATTTGAGAATATGCTGTAATTGATTTTAGAAATTCACATTGGAACAGAGAGGGAATATAAAACTCATTAAATATTAAATGGTTAAATATCATTTAAATTTTAGAGTTAGAAAATTCAAATAAAGGACCACAAGACAAATCTCCTTATGTTTTTATTTCATCTACATATTCTTTAATATTTTCAATTTTTTTGTTATCAATTTTATTTGGCACTTTTTAGTTGATAAGTTAAGTTGCTTATGAGCAACACAGTTATATTTTGAAAAACTGATATTTAGAATTTTTTTATTCATTGAGTTTTTATAAATATTTACAGATTTTCTTTGTTTTGCGCAAAAAGAATTCACATGTCAGTGTTCTTCATGTCTTTCATCACGCTCTCGTACCCATTACAGTTTGGATCGGTATTAAATATGGTGCAGGTAAATAAAGACTTTTATTAATGAATAGAAATTTATATATTCTTTAAAGACTGCATTTTTATTGCCTATTTCAAATTTAATATTTTCTTTTGAAATAGTCGAGTAAAAAATTCTCAGATTCTCTTCTTTTTTCTTTTTGCTTAATTGTGGTAATTTTTTCATGTAATTTATCCAGCATAAATCATGTTAGAAATAGAATTTAATGATAAGGAAGCATTTTTGTTGAGATGCCTTTCATTGTTTATTCAATAAAAATATTCATTGCTTTGTGATACGTATATAAAGTAAGTGTAGCACCATTTCATATCAATACAAAATGAGCAAAAAGTTCGTAAAAAATTAGAATTTTATAAAACTCGTAAAAGTAACCAAAATAAAATTACAAAATAAATTTGGAATTAAAAGAATAAAGTGTTTTTATTTTTTTAATAAAAATTAACTAAAAATAAATAACAGCATTAATAAGTCACAGGATTTTTTCAAAGTAAAAAAGAGTTCATAAAGCAGACTATAGATGGCGCTGGTGTGAATGATTGAGAAATATGCAGATGAGACAGGCAGTTATGAATACTTGGACTCTTAATCTAGCACAGGTTTTCTGTTAACACCCCATGTAAGTGAACTAGGATACTGAGTGGGAATTTATTGATGAGGCTGTTTTACATGAACCAGGAATCGGCAACTGTTGTTCTTGGTAAATTCCGACTTCACAAGAATGTGATGACTGAAAAAGGACCCTTTTAACAGTGGCAGACCTCATAAACTTTGTTCAGCGATTTGAAGAAACTAAATCCCTGGAGGATCGGTAAAGTCCGGACGATCCAGTATTAGGTTCACTTATTCGGCACTCATTGTAGTCGAAATGGAAATATTAGCGTCAGAACGCCCTTGCAGAAACTATCAGTGCTCGGTCAGCTGACAGGACACTTGGATCATCCTGGAGTTGATGATATTTTTTTTAATTTGTGTGTCTTTTCTCTCCCTAATATACGAAATGCTAGCTATCGACTGTGTGTTTTTTGAATTACTTATTTTATCTTAAAATAACCCCGTGATTTATCGTTAAAAACCAAAAAACTATTTTTTATTTTGGTAAGTTCTACGGTTCTTATGAATTTCTAAAGTTTTTAGGGATTTTTTGTGCTCACCCTGTAATTTATTCAACATATTTATATAAATATTCAATGTATAAACTAAAAGATTTGAATTTATCTCTCATTGATAAGTTCTCGTATCTCGTAGAGGAAAATCTAGTTTCATCCCAGTCATTGTTGAACAGCACAGGAGCTCTTTTACTTTCTTCACGTTTATCTGTGTGAATGAATATTTGTGCGTTTTTCGTGTTTTCTCCTTTGTAATACATTATGGTTCAATATTAATGAAAAGCTCATCCGGGAAGCAATGAATATTCACATGCTTTACTATGGCAATTAAACAATACTATAGGCAGACCACCAAATACATATTATTCTTAATCGCCTTTTAAATACTTTTAATTATATGTTATTCTTGAATACAATTTTTGTTCTTAAAATTTAAACTAAGTATAATTAATATATTTGTAATATTATAGTAAATAAAATATTTATTGCTTAATAAATGAAGAATTTTATTGTAATATACTTATGCATACGTTGTTTATAGGTGGATACAATACACTATTTCCTCTTTTAAACTCTTTTGTTCATATTTGGATGTACTTATATTATGGACTTGCAGCCTTAGGACCATCTATGCAGAAGTATTTGTGGTGGAAGAAATACTTGACAACTATGCAAATGGTATTTAATATAGTTTAAGAAAAACTTCCATTTTATTTTTACAGAATTTATATATCTATAATTTAATTATTTTTATTGATTAAGAATAAGCAAAAGAATTTTTAAGTTACATATTTTGTAAATTATTTTTAAGAATCTCATAAAAATAATTTGAAGAAACTTAAATGTATCTATAATAATTTACGAATATAAATTTAATAACTGAATTTGCACTTTTTAGGATTTTAATAAGAATTAATAATTTCATTCTCTTAAATGTATTTTTTTCTGTATCAGCTCAAATTGATTTCTATTGGAAAAAATAAATTACATAACTTTATACTTTTGACGTTAATAGAGAAAACTTGCTAACTTATTAAAATATTTTTAATTAGAAAACTTTATTATAATAAATGCTTGGCATAATTTTTTTTCCTACGTAATTAATTATAAAAATATAAATGCTAACAGTTATAATGTTTATATGCATTGAAAGTATTAAAACATCTTTTTCTGCTATTGGTGAATTTGTAATTATTTAGATAAAAAAAAGCTGTAAAAATGTACACTTTCAAAAGTGCGCGCGTACAGAAATTCAAAAGGAAATACTTTAATTCTTATATTTATAGTTATAAAACTCATTATCACTAATACTTCGATAAAACTCGGAGTAAAAAATATAACCATACATGTTTTTCATTGTTCAGAAATTTTAATGGATTTTTGAAACAAAATTTGTAAGACTTTCATGGACATGTCTTGCAAAACATTTGAAAGACTATGGATTGCAGCGACTTTTATAATGTATAATTTCTTGTTATGTGCTTTCGTAGAGAATATACAGGCTTTATAAGAAAATCAGCCATTTAATTCACTTTAGTAAGATATTTTGTGGATGATTTATATTTTTTATCAACAAAGAAAGATATCTGAAATCATCATTTATTTCAGTGAAATTCAAAATTTTTCTTTATTCTTCTATATGTAATTATATTCATTAAGCTTCTTGATAGTCCTGATTACATTATTCTTAGTTTGATAGAATTGCCTTTACTTATAAAAATTCTCTTATATATTTAGTGACCATTCTTAGTTTTTTAATTATTGTCTTTATTCATCTTTCTGTAATTCCAACCGCAAACAACAAAGATTTATCTTGATTATACGAAGAAAATTTTAATTAAATCTGTCCATAAAGTTAGCAAAAGCAAACGGAGAAACAACTAATCGTTAAAAAACGTGTACCTTTATGAATTGTAATACTAAATTGATTTAAGGAAATATTTATGAGAATAATCTTTGATTACATATAAGTAAATGTATTCAAGCAGTAGCTGCCTTTGTAGATTACAAATATCATGACTACAATTGCAATTCTAATCCTTTATGGCAAATATAGCTGCTCAAGAATTTAACAATTTTAGATGCTCAAAAATATGTTTGTTGATTTAATGTTTTGTTTTGATCAAATTCAAAATCGATTTATCTTGTTTTTTTATATTTTTTCTAATTAAAATTTGTTTCAACAACATCATTAGTTTAGAAAGACACAAAAAATATTTTTGTGATATACTCATTTTTTAAAGTTGAATTATGTTTTGTTACAGCAAAATTTATTTTAAGAAAATACTATTTAATGATCATGAATGGATCATAATTTTAACGTAATAAAGAACTTATAGTAATGGATTAATTTCATTATGTGCAAAATCATTAACACAATTGTAAAAATTATTTTTATTTTTGGCACAGACATTAATAAGAAAACGTAATACTTTTGTACAAAAGGTACACTTATGAAAAAAATAATAATCTTTATTTTAATATATTTAAGTGCAATGAATTATCTGAATGTAGTAAAAGAAAAAATATTAAAAGAGGAAATTGCCCTATATATATATATATATATATATATATATATATATATATATATATATATATATATATATATATATATATATATATATATATATATATATATGAATGTATGTATTTATGTATATGTGTTTATATCTTTATATATGTTGTAAATAATATAATGCAAGTAATCGCAAAGAAACACAAAGTAAGTCTCTTTTCGTCTGTAAAACTGTAGTCTTCTAAGACGTCCGCAATCGTCTGCTGCGCTGCCTTCTGATTGGTGGTTGTGTTCAAGCCGTCCAAAATCTATAAATACACTATGTTCTGTTCTCTTAATTTAGTATATGTATAATTTCTTTTCTTTGTAACTTGCTTCATTAAATATTCTTTTTGCGATTCATGGACTCTTGTTCGTTTAACGAATTTCAACAGCAGAGCGTAGTTTTCACTGTTATAAGCAGTTTCTAGTTTTAATTTATTGCTTGATAGAATAAATTTATCAATAAGCAATTGCTTCGCAGCATGATTTGTATGGAGTAAATCCATTTGATGGAAAGAACTTTCCTGTTTTGCGGCGACGAGTGGAAACTGTTTTGTCTGCGAAAGAACTGGAAACATACTTAGTTAAAGAGCCCGATGTGAATAAGGAAGCAGAAGTCGTTAAAGGAAAGAAAGCCTACGCATTACTCATGTCACTTTTAAGTGATCAAGTGCTCGTATCAATGAGTGGTGAAAATACGGCGAAGGAATTATGGGAGAAACTTCATGCTGTTTATGCAAGCAAAGGAGCGGTAAACCAAATACTAACTTGAAAACGTCTTGTTACACTTAAGAAAAACAGACATGTTCCAATGCGCCAGCACATAGATGAAGTTTCAAAACTTGTCACCGATTTACGAATGTCTGGAGCGGAGGTTAGTGATATTGCTACTGTCGTCTATATTTTGATGTCTCTCCCTCCAGAATTCGAAAATGTTAAGATTGCATTAGAGAATCGACCGAGTGAGAATTTATCGTTAGATTTTGTAACTCAGCGTTTGATAGACTCTGAAGCTCTTTTGAATGATTCGAGAAATAAAACAAGTATTCGTTTTATGAAACAAACTGTGGATAGTGCGGCTTTTTCTACGAGAAAAAACTCACATGTTTTCATTGTAAAAAGAAAGGACATACTTCTAAATTCTGTAAAAAGAAAACGTGTTATAATTGTGGTCGTGTTGGTCATTTTAAAAAGGAATGTAAATTCAAATCTGAATCTAAGACTGATGAAAAATATTCTTCTGCTCTATCTTTTGCTGCTGGCAATTTGACTTTCGGAAGTCCGAAAAAGTTCATTATTGATTCCGGGGCAACATCCCATATGTGCTCTCAGAAAGACTGGTTTTCATTCCTTAAACTGTCATCAGGACTATTCAATGTGCATCCCGCTCCACTGCACTGGAAATGAATTGTATTGGAAGTGTAAAAGGCAAAACATCTAATGGAATTGACATAACTTTAGAAAATGTACTTTTTGTTCCTGAACTCAATGGAGAATTTATTTCTGTAAAGAATATTGAATTAGGTGGATATAGTGTTATCTTTAGAAATAAAAAAGTGTTCATCGAAAATGAGAAAGAAAACATTTGTTTGGGTTATCATGATGATAGTGGACAGTATATTTGTGATTTTGTTCCAAATTGTGAAATTTCCCTTACTGCGAAAGAAAATGACTTGGATTTATGGCACAGAAGACTTGGACATTCCTCTAATAAAGCCTTAAAAGAACTTGGATTGCCTACCTTTGATAAATTTTGTGAAGTGTGTACTTTTGCCAAACAAAGTGCTTCTCCTATAGGAAAAGGTCCTAGATGAAGGGCATCCGAAACTATGACATTGATTCACACAGATGTTTGTGGCCCTATTGATCCGCCTATGGCTACAGGTGAGCGTTATTTTATGACATTAATTGATGATTATTCACGTTTTATGGAAGTTCGTTTGCTGAAAAGAAAAAGTGATGTTGTGAATGAATTAAGATGCTTTTTAAAAGCTAATCCTTCAGTTCGGAAAATTAGGTGTGACAATGCAAAAGAATAGGTTTGTGGTGATCAAATGTGCTACTAAATTTGGTATTATAATATATCCAGTTCCTCCGTATACAGCACCTTTAAAAGGAGTTGCTGAGCGTGCCAATCGCACATTGTTAGAAAAAGGGCAAGCTTTAATATTTGAAGCAAAATTTAGCAAGAAATTTTGGGGATTTGCAATTTTAACTGCTGCATACCTAAGAAACAGAATTCCTAGTAGATCCATAGAGAACTGTGCTCCTTATAAATTAAAATATGGTAAAAATCCCGATCTTCAAAACATTCGAGTATTTGGATGCGATGCATACCTGTTGGTTCCTCCCTCTCAAAGGAAGAAGTTAGATAAGAAGAAGTCAAGCAGGATGATATTTGTGGGATATTCGACAATGGGATATCGTTTAATGGATCCAGATTCAAAGAGAATAGTGATATCAAGGAACGTTGTATTTAACGAAGAAAGAAGAATGGATTTAGAAGATAAAAATATTCTGAATGTGGATTCAATTATTTCGAAAAATGAAGATGATGTTGAAGAAATTGGTGGTGAAGAAAATATTACTGAAACAATTATTACAGAAGAAATTTTGGAAAGACTACAAAGGCAAAAGAAACCACCAGTTAAATATCCTGAACCAGAAGTTTATGAAGTAATGGTAATTTTTGAAGATTCGTTGTCGTTTAAAGATTTATCTGCACTGCCAGAGGAAGAACAGAATCTTTGGAAGAAAGCAATAGAAGAAGAAATGCAGTCCGTGATAAAGAACGAAGTTTGGTGTCTTGAAGAATTACCACATGGGAAACGTGCAATTTCATGCAAATGGGTTCTACGCATAAAACGAGATGAAAAATATAAGGATCGACTCGTTGCTCGTGGTTTTATGTAAAGAGAAGGAGTGGATTATGATAAAACATTTTCACCAGTTATCAGTATTCCTGCTTTACGTAGAGTGTTTACTATTATTCTTCAAGAAAATTTAAAAGTTTATTCACTGGATGTTAAAACTGCATTTCTCAATGGTGAATTAAAAGAAATTATTTACATGGATCAACCAGAAGGATATGATGATAATAGTGGCAGGAAGTGCCGGTTAAGCAGAAAGAAAAGCTTAAGCAGTCACCTCGTCAATGATATGTAAAATTTTTAAATTTCATTCTCAAATTAAACTTTAAGCCATTAAATAGTGAACAATGCATTTTTATTCGTCAGTCAAAAGGTGAAAGAATTCTAATGGCACTTTATGTGGACGATTTATTAATTGCGGGTACTGATGATAGTGAAATCAAAATTATAATTGGATTATTATCAAAAGAATTTGAAATGTCTAAATCTGGAACAGTTTCTGAATTTTTAGGAATTAAAATAACATTTACACCTGATGGACTGTATCTAGATCAAGAAACATATATTTTGAATTTATTAAACAAATTTAAAATGTTTGATGCTAAAATAGTCTCTACTCCCATGGAAGTAGAAGCAACAGCAGCTGATTTTGAGAAAGGAAGTGTTTTTTGCTGACCCTACCGAGAACTAATAGGATCTTTAATTTATTTTGCATATACATCTCGTCCTGATATCCTTTATGCTGTAAACTGTTTGAGTCAACTTCAAGAACACCCTACTGATAGTGCTTGGAGTGCATTGAAAAGAATTTTGAGATACCTGAAAGGTACTTCAACTTTAAAACTGGAATATAAAAAGTGTGTGGATAAAAATTCATGCTTAAATATCTATGCAGATGTTAACTGGGATGCAAACCCAAATGACAGAAAATCCATTTCTGGTAACATAATTATGCTTAATAATTGTCCAATACTTTGGTATTTCCGAAAACAAAATTGTATTGCTTTATCTTCCACAGAAGCAGAAATTATTGCCCTAAGTAAAGCCATTCAAGATGCATTGTGGTTGAAAAACATTATTTTGGAATTAACTGATATTAAAGAAATCATGATTTTTGAAGATAATCAATCTTGTATTAAGTGTGTAACAAATGAAAACAACAAAGGTCGATTAAAACATTTAGACAGTAAATTAAAATTTATTCGATATTCTTTGAATTGTCATGATATAATAGTTCACTATATTTTATCTAACCTACAAATTGCTGATATGTTTACAAAATCTTTATCTAAGTTTAAATTAAAGGAACTTTTACCATTATGTGGATTAAAATTGTATTAGATTATATCATGTTAATGTAAATATTGGATGTCTTGAACGTCTCTAATTTCTTAATGTATACTTATTTTTATTGATTTATATAATTTTATTGTGCATGTTTCTTTGTGATTAAGGGCGAGTGTTGTAAATAATATAATGCAAGTAATCGCAAAGAAACACAAAGTAAGTCTCTTTTCGCCTGTAAAACTGTAGTCTTCTAAGACGTCCGCAATCATCTGCTGTGCTGCCTTCTGATTGGTGGTTGTGTTCAAGCCGTCCAAAATCTATAAATACACCATGTTTTCTCTGTAACTTGCTTCATTAAAATATTTTTTTTGCGATTCATGGACTCTTGTTCGTTTAACGAATTTCAACAATATATATTATAATTTTCGGTTTCTAAAAAAATCACCTTTATCATAAAAGAATATATTATTTGAATCATTCATAAATGATTTAGATATTTGAACATAAAAACTCACTCTTTGCTGCAGTATTACAGAAAATGTGCCCATGAAAAGTATTAAAATTTTATATTTCTATTAATGAAATTTCATTAACATTTAATTTTATTTGGATAAAACTAAGTATTCCACTTTAAAAAAACATTACTTTTAACTATTCCTGATCCGTAAATGTAAGAAACATTTCTTAGCTCATTGGAGTTTGGAAATATATGCTCTACGAGTTTTAATATAGTTCAATGAACTGCAATATTTTTGAAGTTAGAGAAGAATAGGAAGTCTGTTATAGTTATTTGTTGAAGAAAGAGAAAAAAGTGGTTGGAAGCAAGAAATTTGTTTTGTAAATTATAGAATTTCTACTCAGATATAATATTTGTGTTCGCGATGAATTCCTTTTACTAATTCTATTTTGAAAAAAGAATTTCAGGCAGTCATTGATTATAATTACTGATATTAATGTTCCAAATTTACCGGATTGCTATGGTCGTAAGATTGGAAACAGTTCTTCACACTGAAAGAAATTAAGATTACTTTGACTTAAAAATATGTAATTTTATTTAAGGTGCTTGGGTCAGTGCAATTTTTAGTAATGAGATAATTTTGTGTCTTAATAATGGGAATTTTTGGTTGTTGGGGAAAAAAAGCGTCAATTCTTAATGTGTTTAAAAAAAATTAATAAACTGTTAGAGTTAAAGGAAATTTATAAAGTTGCTTTACATCTAAAAAATTTAAATAAGGAACTGATTCTAGCTTCTAGAAGCATAGTTCCTATTAAAAGGATTTATTTACCAAAATAAGCATTGACACTTTAAAATATATGATTTGTCCGGTTTTAATGGTGAGAGTAGAAGAAAATAATGCTTAAGCGTGTTTCTTCTTCAGTGTTCTTCCTTCAAATAATTCACCCATGCCAATGCAAATCATGTATTTTATTGAAGCTTTGATTTAGACATGCATATGATGACTTGGTCATCGAAATTCTTCTGACTTAATTCATGAGGCACCCATTTTGAATATTGCCACACCAATACTATTAAACGAATATGGTCAGAAATAGCTTGCTGAGCGGAATCCAGAGCTTTCATGTAGACATGATGAATCTAATATAAATATATATGTATACACTACTGGCCATTAAAATTGCTACACCAAGAAGGAATGCAAATAACAGAACGATATTTATTGAACACATACATTATAGTGGAAAGAACAAGTGATTAGATTTATTGGAAATTAGGATGTATAGATCTTGAGAAATCAGTATCCAGAGCAGCCACCTCTGGCTGCAATAACAGCTTTTAGCCGCCTAGGCATGGAGTCAAACAAAGATTGTATGGCATGTACGGGGATCTCAGTCCATGCAGCTTCAACACTATGCCACAGTTCATCGACAGTAGTGGATGGTGAGTGATGGTGTGCCAATCGCTCGTCAACCATTGACAACACGTTCTCAATTGGTGACAGATCAGGAGAGCGTACTGGCCAGGGTAACAGTCGAACCTGTTCTGTATCAAGGAAGTTCAGAACAGTACGGGCAACATGCGGTAGTGCATTATCCTGTTGAAACAAAGCATTAGAAAGGCCTCGAAGATAGGGCAGAGCCACGGGCCTTAACACATCGGAAATGTAACGGTTGCTGTTCAAAGTGCCGGTAATGCGAACAAGAGGTGATCGAGACGAGTATCCCATGGCACCCCATACCATCACTCCAGCAGATGGGCCAGTATGGCGATGTCCAATGCAAGCTCGCAATGCGAGTTCTCCACGATGCCTCCAAACACGGATGCGGCCATCATGGTCCTGTATACATAACCGAGATTTATCTGTAAAGATGACGTGATGCCATTCCCGCGTCCAGGTTCGTCGCTGATCACACCATTGAAGGCGTTCCTGTCTGTGACGCAGCGTCAATGGTAGCCAAAGCCATGGTCGGCGTGCAGCCATACTGCTGCAAACGTCGTCGAACTGTTCGAGCAGAAACTTGTTGCCTTGCAAATGACTCCATTTCTCGACTCAGGGTTCGTAACGATCCCTTGTGACCATGCGGATAAGATATCTGTCTTCTCTGCTATTAGTGATGGGGGTCGCTGAGATCCTGCATGACGTTCCGTATGATTGTCCTGAACCCATCGATTTCATATGCTGCTAACAGTCATGGGGTCTCGACCGACGCGAGCAGCAATATTGCGGTACGATAAACCCCAATCCCGGTAGGGTATAATCCTTCCTCGATCAAAGTCAGACACGTGCTGATAGGCATTTCTTCTTCTTACACGAGGTATTGCAACAACTTTATTTGCCGAAAACAACGTTGAAACGGAAATTGAGTATGAGAAAACTGCTGTCAAATCTCTGGTTTTATACACATTGTAGATGTCGCTACTGTCATCTGCTTTGTATGAATGCGCTTAATGATTTGCATATCACAGCAAGTTCTACCTGTCATTCAAATTTCACATGTGTGGTGTGCCGCTTTCCTGGTGCAGCAATTTTAATGGCCAGTAGTGTATATATATATATATATATATATATATATATATATATATATATATATATATATATATATATATATATATATATATATATATATATATATATATATAATTTAATATTGTTAATAAATATTTTCTGAATCAAACAGAAATTTAATTCCTAAGTAACTTTTACAAGCCTATTTTTAAAATATTTTATTGTTAGCAAATTTTATTGAAACACTTTTCGATTATGAAATAAAATTCTAAAAAGAACAGGTAAAAGAATATCGAAATTTTTAGAAATAAAAAAGTAAATTATAATAGGAATATAATATATTTCCTTTTTTGGAAATGTAAACATTTTAGGCAACTTTTCTGCATATCATATTTTATTAACTTATAAAGTCTGGTATAATAATTGCGACCAACTGTTTCGTTGTAATGAATTACAATAGTTGGGATGTAAAACACAATACGTTTGCTTATATCGAATTAAATATTTTATTCCTTTAAATACTTTCATGGAGATTTTTATTTCTTTACAATTCTAACACATTCATTTACAATCGCTATTCTTTTAGTAGCTGCTTGTATCTACGTTTTCTGTGTATGAGTATTTACTGATTTTATTACAAATTACATTATCTAATCCAGAAAACATAATTAAGTTTATTGAGAAAAGCACATACCTGAAATATAATTTATAGGAAACAGAAATTGTTAAGTAAAAAATGCTAAGTATATGGACAAATAAAAATAACTTTATCAGATTTCGAAATAATTGTATAGTAACACTATCAGAAAAAACTTAGCAATAAAATTTTTTACAGAGGAAATAAAAGAAAAACTATGTCAGCCTCGAAATATTTACTAAATATTCGAAGTATGAATGAGGTTTTCTTTTGGTCTTTATTAATACAAATAATGACTCGAAAATATTATTTGTCCAATTATTTATGACATGCTGATTTTCCTTTTATGAAACTGTAAAATGTTCTACTCGTGTTGAAATTTGCTGTAAAACTTGAATACATTTCCATAAATAAATTTTGCGAAAACAAATTGCACAATGCCTAATTTGTTGCAAGCCAAAATTCTTAGAATATTTGAGAAGTCAAATAATATATTTTTAACGAGCTTTCCAACAGGATGGTTTTATGAGTTTAAATTTGAAAGATGTATTTTTGATTTCGAGAAATATTAGAAACTAAAATTTCAGTCTGCACATACATAAATAACATTTAATAAATCTATAATTAAAGTATTATATCAAATAGAAATATTTTTTATATTTATTGTTTATTCTGTTTATTAAATAAACAGAATAAACTTGGACATTTTTGTTTAAATAAAAAATGTTATTTTATTTAAACAAAAATTTCCAAGTTTATTCTGTAATTTGACATGAAAAATTTTTTTTATTTGCAAATAAAATTTTATTCGACATTCAAATGAATAAATATCCAATTCGGGAATTCGAAATAAGAAAAATTGTAAAATTTTAAGTAGTTATGCTTTTTTTATATATACAAGGTAAACAAAAAAATTTCTTGGCGTTTTTTTATAAGCCAAAAGAACATGACCTACAGAAAGTGTAGCCTATTGTTAGTCCTCGAAGTAATTACCATCGGCATTTAGCACCTTCTGCCAACGTGTTTCCGATCGTGCTATCCCCTTGAGGTAAAATTGAGGGTCTTAGACGCAAAGAAGTCCGTGAGTGCTTGGTGCAAATTTGTTACATTGAGGAATGATTTTCCACGAAAACGATTGCTTAGGGAATGGAAGAGGTTGTAATCTGATGCTGCAACGTCAGCAAGTAAGGACGATGGCACAAAGTCTCCTAACCAAGTCGCTTAATGGTATTCTTGACCACTCGCGTGACATGTGGCCTTGCGTTATCAGCCAAAAACAGTACTCTCTTGCAATTAACCATTGACGTCTCCTTGTGTTTCACTGACTGTTGCACATGTTTTATTTGCTGCGAGTACAGGTCCGCAGTGACCGTTTGCTCCGCTTATAGAAGCTCCTAGTAAGCCACTTGACAACTAGTTCACCAGACACAAAGAATAATCTTGCGTTAGTGCATAGGTTGACTTGCGCTGCGCGGGACAATATTCTGGGGTGACAACTTATGTTTGGAACGCCTGAGAATGTCATACCGGACCCACTTTTCGTCACTGTGAGCACTCAATTGAACATGGATGCACTATGGTGGCAAGAAAGCAATGATAAATAGGCTGCCACTCGTTGCTGTTATGGACTTCTAACAGCCTGGGAAGAACCCACTTGCTCTGCCTGTAGGTCTTATCTAAGCGGTTCAGATAAAGACTTTCCGTTTTATAGGAAATGTCAAATTGTCTAGCAATTTCACCAAACGTTTGACTACTGTCCTCCATAATGGCCGCTTACAGGGCTTCGACATCCAAGTTTGTGTTCATCCACTACGAGCTTCACGACAGAGGGACAAATCTCCCTATTAGAGTTTGTGAAGCCAATGCCTTGCCGCACTTTCATTCACAGCACTGCCATTAAGCACTTGATTTATTTGACGACTTGATGCAGCAGCTGATAAGCCCTCTTTGAAGACGTCAAACAAACAACAATGAATGATCTCATTCGACACATTCATTTTTCTTCGCCACTGTAGGAGTTACAATTGATGAACGTGGGTGGTGGACCTGTTTTTATAACCACTGCAATTCCTGCTCTCTACTGATCGGTGTCTTAACTACGTTATACACTAATTTGTATATTTATTCTCACTTCATTAAATGGGAACGTGAAAATGGCAAGAACTTTCTTGTTTACCTTGTATTTCCTTGAAATCACTTATAAAATTTATCAAAACTTTAGTATCATTCAAAAGTCATAGAAATATTTATGGGAAAGAGAGTATTGCATTATATAAAATTAAATCAAAACAAAAAGACTTACTTATATCTATTGAATAAATAAATAAAATAACAATTTCTTGGTGCTTCAGTGTTTCAGAACTGTCAGGTAGTGATATATAGAGAAACGTCTATTAGCGATCAAGTTTCTCATAGTAATAATTTCTTGTACCAAAAAAAAATATTTAGAATTTTGCTGTCAAGTTTATGTAAGGGTACAAAAACTGATGGGAATAGCTTTTTTAAAGAATAAAAATTATTTTGCTGTTTACAATTAAATTGTAAAAAATCGTGTCACTTCACATTTTTTCGACTTTCTTATAAGGCAATAATAGTTTAACTTTGATTCCCGAAATATAGACGTAGGAATAATTTTTGTAATTTTTAATTTTTATTTTAATGATTATTTGCTTTAAATACATTCATTTTTCTTTTTCAGGTACAATTTGTCATTGTGCTGGTTTATATGACGCAATTATTTTTGTACCCAACTTGCAAAGTCTCAAGACCTCTCCTTGCAATTAATTTGTTTAAAGCTGCAGTATTTTTTATTATGTTCTGGAACTTTTATTCTGTATCATATAAAAAAACACCTATGTCTAAATTAAGTGAAAAAATAAAAAAGGCAATGTGAATCACTGAAAATATTTTTTAATGAAAAATATCTATTTAAAAACCAAAAATGGACTTTTATTAAAGTATAATAAAATTGTTAAAGTTTATTATGTAGTTTTTAAATTTAATTTTGAGATAAAATAATTATCTTTGCTTTAAAATTAACATTAGTAAATAAGCATTTTAATGAAATAGTATTTTGTTTATCAATATGACAAATTAAATATTTATAAATGAAGTTTGTCTCTATGATTCTTTTGTAAGCATATAATTAAACATTTACAAAATAAAAATTTGAAGATAACATTTTCTTTGTTATGATATAATGATATTTGTTTGGAAATTCGCCAAATATTGACACTAGATGGCATGAGTGAAATGTAAGGACTCGTATAATCGATGGTTACTTAGAATGATTTTACAGATTTCATACGATAAAATACGAGTAGAAATTCTTAGATGTAGAAGGAGAACTAATATTTGTAAAATATTCAGCATTTGTAATAGCTGTTTCTTAACACTAAATTCCTTTTCTTGATAGTGATCTTCAACGCATGATCGAAAATAAAGATGGCAACAGAGGCTTCAATATCCTTAGAGCGTGACAACATTTTAATGCTAAGAGCGATACAAATTATCAACCCATCTTAACATCAAGAATCTTTTAGTATGATATCTGAACTCAGTACTTTCTACATTGTTTGGGACATGGAATACAAAAATCTATGGAGTTCTAATTATGAATGGGCTCCTTAATGTATCATAATGAGCAAATATATTTGTTAAACATTATTTTTAGTACCTAATTTGACATACTTTAAAAAAACTAAATTGTGATATTATATGTAAATTAATAAGACAAATGTTGAAAATATGCGTTTCACCTAAAGTGTATATATATATATATATATATATATATATATATATATATATATATATATATATATATATATATATATATATATATATATATATATATATATATATATATACACACTAATATTTGGTTTTACTAAAAGTGTGAAAACATTCTTGCTAAAAATTTGATAAAAATGTAAAAACAATTTTTGTGACAGTATGGTACAATCAGGTATTCATAGAAGTTTAAAGATTATGGTACGCATTCAAATTTACTGTTATCTCAGATAGAATGTAATTGAAGAAAAGCATTGTTTTTGAAGTTTAAAATAAATACTTCTGGACTATTTATATATTGCTATTAATAGGAAATATTTTGAAATATTGTCAATATATTAACAAAGAAAGCTCAATTTTAGTGGTGAACTTGATCAATAAAAATGAATGAATTGTCTTTAACTTATCTTTCAAATAACTAAAATATTTTTTTCAATTTTTTGGTATTTTATGATGACCACTATGGTAGTAATATCATTGATAACAATAGAACTAATAAAAAGTGATTGCTTGCGCATAAGTTTTTTGACGAATTTATTCACAAATGTCTTATTCAAGAAATTAGTGGAGCAAGAAAAACAAAGAAAATCTTAACATGCGACAACATAAAAATTGGAAGCACGTATATAACAAAACGATATGAAAGGACGCCAGTAAAATGATCTGGGTATTCTAATGGCTTAGTATGATAAAAAAATATAAAACTTTCCTTCAGATATTATTATTATAGAAACTCATTTTCCAAGTGACAGAAAGTGAGAAAACGGATTGTTCTTCTAATAATGAGTCGTCCAAATGAATTCCAAACATGCTTGATCGACTTAAGTCATAAAAGTATACTAACCATTCTTTACGTTGTATTGTTTTGATAAGTTGAGCTATAATGGATCCGGCATCATTTTAGTTTACAAGAAATTAACTATCATATGCTGCTGCGTAAAAAATGACAGGAGGTCTCAGTAACTCGTCTGCATACTTTTGCAATATCAAGTTTCTTTCAAAAAAATGTGCAGGTTCGTGTACTCATCTAAGTTGATTCCAGTTTACACCATCAACCCATCTTATCTGTCATGTGATCTTCACCAAGCGAATATGGAGATATTTTGCATTCCTAATTAGATCTGGGCTCGTCAATAAAATTACTTGACTCCAATTACTTTGTATCCAGTTTCGATGTTAATCTCGTTTTCTTTGTTCTTATATTTGTCCTTATATCGTATTCTTTGGTCCTTTTATTATCTTGAAATCAAAGAATTACAAATAGTCCACGTGAATCGAGCTCTCTCGTAACCTATTCCAGAACTTTCGACTTAAGATCATTCGTGCCGTAGTAAAGCAAACTCTTTTAGCAGATGAGCAGGTTGTTGGTTCTGTCTAGTTATTAAAATATGGAGGTCTTCATTTGCTATTGTAGAACAGGAAAGATCTTGATCTTGCATTCCATGATTCTTGAAATAGATTCCGTAGCTTTGAAATGATTTTCCTTGTCATTCAAATAGCACCTATATTTATTTATGCTTCCTCGGATTCAAGTCTTGCGGCAATCCATCAAATCATAGTTTCTGGTTAATCACGTTGTAATGTATTCAAACTACATTTATCCAAAACAAAAGCTGAGTAATTAAATGTTATAAATGAAATAGTATAGAAAAATTATGAAAAGTGAAAATTTTTACACTTGTATCAATTTCTGGTTTTGACTTAATGAACATTAATTTGGAATTAAAATTTGCTTTATTTAATTTTTGTTATGCTTTATATATTTTTTTACTTCATATTAGTTATTGGTGAAAGGATTCGAGCAATTTCGTTAAAATTATTGAAGCTCTTAATGTATTTCAGCAATATAAAAGATGTTATTGCTTTCATCTCTATCGATCCAGCAAAAGAAGAAAATGAGAAAAGTCACTAGATTCCATCGAAAGGGGACAAATCCGAAACGTCTTGATCATAGAGGATATCTTGTAGAGAGTCCATAAGTGGTACTAAGCCAATCTTTAATGCTCTAGAAGAGAGAGATGGACACTCAAAAACGTGTTTTGGTGTGTGGTTGGACATATTATAAAAAATGACACACACATTTACTTTTTCGCGTCTTATTTTAAATAAAAATGTTAATATATATATTCAAAGTTAAATTGAAAAAAAAAAAACAATTAGTGATTGTTTGAGTATTGAAAATTTCTATATTTTCTAAAACTGAATTTGGGCATTGCATGAAAATGACAATATTAGACTTCAAATGTATTGTTCAATTCTTCTTCAAAATGTATGGAGTTTTATTTAAATAAACAAGGTTAAAGTACAATGTTTGAAATCACTTCTCATTGATTAAATAGTACAATTTTTTTTAAAAAATAATGTTTTGTTAGAAAAGCATGTTTGTGAAGTATTATTTATGTTTTCATCAATGTTATGTAAGCATGAATTTCTAAGACTAAAAATTATTTGTCTAATCTAACTGCAAAAAATAATACGATTTTTTAAGTTGTATAGGTAAAGATAATTATAAATTTAAAATAAATACATATATTAACATTAAATGAAAGAAAATGATTGTTGCATTATCTTTTAAAAATGAGCAAAATCAAAAAACCCAATTTCTAAATGATCATAAATATTTCAAATCTGGGTAAATATTTGATAACTATTATTTAAATGCTTTTATTTATTTCATTTTTTCAAATCAGATTGCTTAATAAACTGATGTCGGAAAAAGTGTTAATTTTTAATGAGAATAAAATATTTTTGAAAAAGAAAGATAAGGTGAAGCATATGCTAATATCACAAAAGAAATATTTTTAAAACCTTAAAAACAAGATAATCGAAGCTTTTATTTAAATATATACTACAAAATTATAAGAATCGTTCTTAATTTTAAAGCGATAATAATACTACATCATTAGTGGTCTCATTACTGAAATGTTAAAAATAAAATGTTATTTTGTAATCTCTGTAATATTTACCATAACAACTAATTAAAAAAGCAGAATCTTGACATGCCATCTTATAAGAAATGTATTTCAACAATTGTTAATTATGTAACACTGAAATTTATTACTAAAATATTTTATTCATTTATATGGAAATAACTTAATCGATATTTACTTTTTAACAATGTAAGTGGGATTTATGCAAGGATAATAAATATCACTTGCACAAATACTTGTATCACGAATATCATAAAAATATGTTAATTTAGCAAAGATTACATATCTATTAAAATAATGATAAGTTATGCAATTTTAATGAATATCACACAAAGATGAAGAGAAATTTTCTAATTGTAATACTTTTAATAACAATGAAGGTCACTCAAACGTATGTATATTCATTTGAATATCCCATTTTTAATAAAATATTATCTCAGTTTTTCATTGAGTTGTCTGTTTATTATTTATTTCAAATTTATTAATTTATTTTAATTTTTTTAAGTCAATAAAATGAAAAGTATTATTATAATGACGAACATTAAAATTGAATGATGAGCATTAAAATCGAAAGCAGTAACATGAAAATTTATTGTATAATTCTTAACATTTTAAAGTTTTGAATAGATATTGATTTAAATACCATTTATGTACACATATATATGTTTGCCTGTAATAAATAGATATGTTTTCAAAAAAATAACTGAGAATTCATTTAAAAAATGCTAGATAAAATTGCTTACATTTTTCTAAGTTAAGATTTCTTGTTTCAGTTTAGTAAAAGAATAAGTAAATCATACATATATGAAAATCATAATGAGATATACGAGGGTCACTCTGAAATTTTTGAGATACAACTAGGTTTTTAAAGTTATACTTAACAAAATTTTAGGTGTGTTCAAAGTAGTCTCCTCCAGCATCAATGCACTTTTGTAGACGAATTTTCCACAGATTAAATGCCTCAAGCCATTCATTTCTTCGAATAGATGAAAAAAATGCATTTATAGCCACATCAATCTCTTCTTCTGAATGAAAATGACGTCCACGTAAGTTCTTTTTTAGATTAAAGAATAACCAAAAGTCGCACATAGCTAGATCAGGTGAATACGGCGGATGTTCGATCACTTTAATTTGTTTTTGCTTAAGAAACTCAACTGTTAATTCGGCTGTATGTGAAGATGCATTGTCATGGTGAAGCATTAGTCCCCTAACATTCAGTTCTTGTAGAATTTCTGGAAGACATTTAGTGGTATGCCAGTTTGCTGTCACTGTCTTCTGTCTTTCCAACTTGATGGCTTTGACCAATCCCGTACTTCTGAAGAAAACGGCATACATCACTTTTTTCAGTGCGTGTTGTTTTTTCACCATTGTCGGCGTGAGATCATTTTCAAAGACCCATACTTTGCTTTCTTGACGTGTTGGAACGTCAAAAAACGGTATGTACGTTTCATCACCTGTTACAATTTTAGAAATGATGCAGTGGCCACCATCATTCAGCATATTAAGAGTTTCTTTACTGATTCTGACACGCTCCTCTTTTTGATGCTCAGTTAGATTATGGGGAACCCAACGGCAAACTAATTTTTTCATATGTAATTCTTCATGAATGATTTTGTGTATGGCTGGGGATCCAATGTTAAGTTCCTTCTGTATCATTTGATAGGTACAGCGATTATCATCCATTAACATTTTTCGTATGGCAGACACATTATCCGGGATTACTGCCGACGGCGGCCTTCCTGTGTATTCTTCATCCTGAAGAAAATTGCGACCTCTTCTAAATTCTCTAAACCATCTGAATACAGTAGCACGAGCTGGAGATTCATCACCAAATGCTAATTGCAATCGTTGAACGCATTCTTCTAGATTTAATCCTGCTTTGAAATCGTAGAAAATCATAGCGTTGAAAATGTATCTCGCGTCAACTCCATTTTCTCTTCTGTTTAAAATTTATTCCACACTAAACAAGTTGAAGTAAGTCAGTAAAAAATCCTCTTCTGTGTTAAAATACTTTGTACTTTAAAATTAAACTGTTATTTTTATTTTGTAAATTCTCGCGTCTGCGCGTGTCTCAAAAATTTCAGAGTAACCCTTGTACTATTCCAAAATTGCAAAAGTTCCCGTTTCTAAATAATAATATTTAAGTATGATATATTTTCACCTATCAAATATATTAACCTCAATTAAAAATAGAAATTATGATTGCAAAGTTAAATTTCTAAAATTCTATTATTGAAATATTTTTCATCACTTATGAGGCTACTTTGTGTAGAGGAATCTACATTACACCCGAGAAAAATCTTTGTGATTCTTATGTGCATACATATCGATAATTCCTTTTGATTATTTTCTAAATAAAGTTAAAACTATTGCAATGTTTCATTGATTTTTATAGTTTTTCCTCTATAATTTATGTATTAATTCTACGTGTGTAGGTTTTATTTCTTTTTAAAGCAGTCTTTTTTACTTCACATATTAAAAATTAAGTTAATTCTAATTATTTTTGAAACAACGTAAATTGAATGTGTGTCGTGTGTGGATTCTCAAGATAATTTATACAATTTAAAATATATTCAATAGGAATACATTTCTATAAGAACTCTAATAAAAGTAATTATAATGTTGAGATGAAAATGTGCACATTCATAGAAATATCAGTAATTAAATTTCGATGATTGGTTGTTTATTAAATCGGTTTTGAGAATTTAACGACAAGAAAGTTGTGTAATATATCTAGGAACCATGGTTCATGTCACTGTCTCAGTTTTATTTTACTTAACTTATATATTGTAATATCGCATTGAATCTTTCACACGTGTTACTTACATATCAGTTGTAAACATGCATTGCGCAAATATGTAATTTTAAACAGTAAACGTTTGTTTCTTGTTCAGTAGTTTTCCTTGATTATCTTCAAAATTTGCTTTTACTTTAAATTTTCAAACCCAATTTGAAATATGAAGACAGTACTTCATACAATATATATTTTCAATTTGGAGAAATACATTTTGTGGTAATAAATTTATGTATATAAATATCAATTTGCTGATTATTCGTGCGAATATACATTTTAAATTTAAATATTTTTGAAGACATTTTTTGATTTTCCTATGAAATTAAAAATACTTTTATCATCCACGAAACTCAGTAAGTCTTAAAATCAAGTCAATTTTCCATTACAATTGCGTTGACTGAAAAAAAGATGTAATAACTACTTTTGAAGATAATTTAAAACAATATTATCTGTAATGAAAAAGGGTAAAAAAAATTGACAGCATTTCTAATGTAAAAGCATAATGTTGAATTAAGATTTTATTTCATTCCAAAAAGTAAACGACTTGAAATGACCTTAATAAATTGTGCTTATTGAAATGAATTTATTCAGAGAATTTAATTATCTTTTTAATCTTTGCTTGAAAATCTTTCCTCATAGGTAAATACTGTCCCATGATAATAATTTCTTAAGCAGAAAAATTCTAAGATATCTGAAATAGTTTTCTTCCTTCATGTGAAAATTGCTTGATTCAGAAATGGGATAAGAAATGCATGTTTCATACAATATAAACTTAACATCGTTGAATGTCGGTCAATCTATCGTGTATCTTAAAATGTTGCCAAAATATTTTTCCTTATATTGCTGATATTTAATTTTGAGTAAACGATTCTTTTACCTGAAAGACATCAAGTAAAGTGGAAGATTGTTTTGATATTAAATATCTTTTAATCTTAACAGCCATTATTTAAAAAAATTTGCTAATCTTTAATCTTAAATTCATATCATTTATTTCAACGGTATAAAAGGATGCTTTTCGTTATTGGGGAGGTTTTGCGTTTCTTTTTTTCTCAAAAATATTACTTCTAAGTTTAAAAACCACATAACTCCTTACTGGATAAGCCAAGTGAGGTAAGTTTTTTCATTATCTTTTGATTATTAATCTTTTATAGAAAAACAAATCGTTTAAGAATTCTAATATCTATATTCGATTATAATATTTACTTTAATAATTGAAAAACGAGTTTAATAAGTTTATGCATAGTGTACTTAGGTAAAATAAAGAAAAGAAAATGATTGAAACACTTGAATTTTTAAAGGTTCTTAATTAAAGATTTATAGTGCATTTTTATTATCTTTACATATCATTATTTAAAGTAATCACTTGTCTATATTCGGATCATTAAAATCAGTTTTAGACATAATTTATTACTTCTTGATAGACATTTACATCTCAATTAATCGTAAAAGTAGATATGCCGTTTCATTTATTACTTAAGAATAACATTTAATGAATTATAGTAATATTAGAAGTATGGTTTTCCAAATTTAAAATCATCCTTCTTATGTTTGACTCCAATGTGAAAGTTTTCGGCATTTTGAAATTCAATTTAAACCGTAAGTACCGGTTAAAAAATTATAGTACCCGTGAATAAAAAAAAATTTTAGAAGTGCACCATATAAAACCAACAGCAACAAAGCTTAAACTAATTTGAAAGTGTCTTAAATTTACTTAATTTATTAGACAAAGGATCGTTAAATATTTTAAATAACATACTAATTCGCATCAATCAATAATCAAAATAATAAGTTAGAAAACATTCTAAGAGAATGGCAGGGAACCCCTGTTTTTTTTTTAATTAACTTCAAAAGACTACGTTACTTTAATCGTTACCACACACATCAGTAGCAGTAATAATATATTGCGTTACTTTTTATTCCCGAATATTGACTTTCGAATGTTGAATATTAATACAGATAAATATTAACGAGTATTGCCAATTTATGTATTAACACTATCACTAGATCGTAGTTTAAAAATTACCAAAATGACAAGGCAATCGATTATCTTAATATATATATATATATACATATACAGGGTGATCTTTTTTAAAGTGACAGTTTTTGGAGCGCCCTGTAGCGTATGTTTTAAATATCTAAAAGTATCCTTCACATATGTATTGATAAAAGTATTTTTATAATTATACAAAATAATTGTTTCAAAACTTGATCAAATATTAAAAAATAGACTCTGATAAAAACTGCATAGTGATCTAGTAAATATATAATTGATGACTATAATAAGGTATTATATGAGAAATTATAGAATATAGGAATACCAATATATGTTCTGCCATTCAAGAATTCAGCAGATTTATTAATTAATAAGTAAATCAATACGAAATTATCTCTCAGACATTAGGATCAACAGTTCTTGGGTTTGATTCTCACCTCAGGTGTGGACATTTGTCCTGTTTTGGAATCAACTTTAAACTGTAGAGGCGCAGATCAAATTAAAGCCCTTCTGAGAGGAAGAGAGAGGGGGAGAGAAGGAGAGAGAGAGAGAGAGAGAGGTGAGAGAGCAACCAGTATATGTTGAGCGAGAAGCAAACCAAATCTCTTTAAAATTCCTTCTCTCAAATTCAAAGATTTTTGTGTTTACTCAGAGATACAAAATATCAATCTCGGATTAAGAACTTCTGACTTTTGATAAATTATATTAACTTATAATGCTTTTGCTTCTCCTTAAAAATATTTTCCATACACTATAAGAAAAATTTGTTACTTTAACGTGCAGTATGTAATAAGCAATTGTGTAAAATGTGATATGACAGAAAAAGGTAATTTTAATTGCTAATATATAAGGTGAAGTTTTTCTGATTGTAAGCTTTTGGGCTTTCAAAAAAATTTTAATCATTATTTTTTTCATGTTAATATTACATGAAAATATTTTCACAAAATGCATAATTTTAAGATAATCATCTGTGTTTCGAAAGAAGTTGTGAAACTGATTAATAAAAAACATTAAATAAAATTGTAAAGAATCATAGTATGAATTAATGTGAAATGATTGATAAATAAATTAGCAGATTAATAGATTAAAATAAATGAAAATTAATGTTTGCTTAGAAACGAATTTTCGAAATATGTATAATTATTGATAGAGACCATGTAAATTAATTTAATAAACAGCGATTTTCATAGTGGAAAATTTTTTTAAAAAAAGGAGACAAATATGAAATTACATAAGAGAAAATGAGATAAATATATATTTTTTCCCATTAAGTTAAAATATTAAGTGTTAAGAATGTCTGTAAAGCTAGGCTAATATTTACGCATAATAATTTATTTTGATTATTATAAGAATTTCTAATCTACCTAATGTTTTTAAAGTGACAATTTTGCGTCCTTGCTTTGTTTTTGTTTATTTATTTTTTGACTATTAAATATTGGTAAATTTTATTTACAATAATATATTTTAGATGATTTATAAGAACATAAAAAAAAACTGAATAATAAATTCTTATAAGATCTTTCATGTTTGCCTACTTAAAACCCAAAATACTCTCTAATATCAAAATTAATCACTCCCTATAAAATTACAGGAATTTTACTTTTTATTCAATAAAATTTCAGTTCAATTTTTTACTTATAGTAAAGCCAGTTTTTATTCCTAATAAATAAGTAAAATTAGGAAATGCATTCTTTACTAATGATAGTGTTTTCAGCTCTTCGTGTCTTGTAGGCAAAACTGTGCTTATTCTGGTAAAAGTCATTTGTTTCATTTCACAAAATGAGTTTTAAATTACACTTTTGCTTTTGACATATAGATCTGTTATGGTTGGGTACCTATGAGATTTTCCGGCTTCATAACTTACACCACATGAATATATGGCTCCATTTCTCTGAAAAATCCTTTTTTAAAATAATGCTGCATATATTAAATTGTATATCTGCACAATATCAAATGAACATAATATCATATTATTAGCACATTTGTGGGAAGATAACCATGAGCTTTACAGTTGATAAAAATATATAGAATGCATTTGTGAAAAAATAGTTTAATAAACAACACTGATAAGACCAGTTTTTTATATTAAGCGTTCATTAAAAATTGTATTATATGCTACGATATGATTTTTTGTGAAATTTAAATTTGAAAAGGTCAACTTATGCCCAAATAGTATGGTAATTTGAATAGTATTATCCATTTATACAAAATAGGAATAAATCTAAACATCAAACAAGTATTTAGAGGCAAGAATTTAGTAAGCCAATATAACAGGTGGTATTAATAACAATGTTTGCCAATTCGCAAACAAAGTAAATTCATATCATTTTCAGAGTTCTATTAGGATTGCATGGTCTAGATATAAACTGTTTTCAAGTTACGAAACAGAGAATTACAGACAAAATATTAGTTTATAACTCTATTTTAAAAGTCCATATTTATGTCGTTAAAAACGACGGAGATTTTTGTAAAGTAAACTGGAAATATCTCATAACCAGTAAATACTTTCCTTGGAGTTATTACAAGTTATATTATTTAAAACTATTTGGGGTAAGTATTTTCTGTACTTTAATGGAGTGTAAATATTATAATTGTTAATATTCTTTAAAAATGACGGTCAAACAGCATTCTCAATTGAATTTAAATTTTATTATCAATCATTAATAAAATTTAATCCTACTGTTGAATTGATTGATTGAATTAATTTAACCATAGAGATATTAATTTCTTAAGAAGAGACTGTAGAAATAACTGAATAGAGGAATAAATTTTGTCTTTATTTTAACAAATTAAAATGGATAAGAAATGTAAATAAAAGAGCGTGTCCTTCTTGAATCATAATAGTTTAATGTGAAGGTTTATCAATAAATAAATATATAAACAATTATTATTTCACTAAGACTTATATTAGTGCTTATTATTAAATATTAAAATTTTTAGTTTATGAATTTAAAAGAACTATTCTGAAAGCATAAACAATAAGGAAAAACTAGTGGAAACTACATTTTATCCAATTACATTATACTTTGTTAAAGCGAACTTTAAAAATATCAATTATGTATACATAAATTACGTATATAAATTTGCATTAATTAAATTAACTTGTAACCATTTCTAAACATATATTTTCGGATGCATATATTTAAAAGCCATTGTAGTGTGATAGGCTTATAATGATATTCACTTGTTGTTTTTATACAATATTCTTCAGTTATTTATTATATGGGATTGTTTAAAATTTTTTTAGATAAGCTGATATGAGAAATTTATTTCTTAGAAAAGCATATGTAATTCCCTCAGATTGAATGACATGTTTATTGTTTAATTAAATATTTGCAATTTCAGATTCCAGGAAAAATTTAAAGTGAAAGAATAATTGCTTCAAGAGATTCTTTATAATATGACTGTAGACGTAGATTATGTCTTGAGACATGGTGGTAAGTTATACTTCTTTTATAGAAAATATATTTGAAAATTGAGAAAATTTGAACTGATTTTCAGGATTCTATATTTTTGTTAATGAAATTATATTTATTTTTTATTTCATATTCGTATTACAAAAAGTAATATATTTTTCAAAACAGATGAATCTGAATTTTCAAATGAAAACATGTTTAGTTTTATTATTCAGCTTAAAGTTTAAGCTGTATATGAAAAAATAATAGTATCTAACAAAATCATTATTGCCATGAAAATGCCATGAGAGTAAAAGTGAAGTATTTCCACTTTTAAAAAAATAAACAAAATTGAGAATTTTAAAACTGATTATTAGATTTTAACTATGTTAAAATAATTTTCAATAATAAGTCTTCATTTTAATCCACTTTAATAATTAACTAAGGACATTGAAAACATTTTTTTAAAAATAATATATGATAAAAGAGATTAGTGTTAAGCATATATATATATATATATATATATATATATATATATATATATATATATATATATATATATATATATATATATATATATATATATATATATATATATATATATATATATATATATATATATATATATATATATATATATATATATATATATATATATATATATATATATATATATATATATATATATATATATATAATCACTATATTTTCTCGGTTATTAATCCTGGGACTATATAAAAACTATTCGAAAGAAATTGATCGTACAAACAACATGTGGATTAAATAAAAAATATTGATTTTTAACGTTATATATTTAGGTGTTATTGTTTTGAAGAACAATAATGAAATTGTATCTTAACAATTTTGATTACACCCTTTTAACAGCTTTCAAAATAAAAAAGATAATTACGTGACACTTCAAATTCTTAAAATTTTAAAATTTAATGGATTTGAGTAATTTATCATTAATTAATGCCTAATCAATTAATGTGAATTAAATAAAGCTCCTCACAAAATCACAGAAATTGAAAATTTAATGAAATGTATCTAAGTGCTGAAAATTTACTCGTTATTATAGGGTGAATATTCCCATAAGTGTCTTCCATATTAATCAAAATGTGTGTACTAATCAAATTCTGTATATTATATATATATATATATATATATATATATATATATATATATATATATATATATATATATATATATATATATATATATATATATATATATATATATATATATATATATCAAAGTTAATGAGCGAAATTAGCATAGATTCATGCATTCATAAAGTAGAAATTATAATACGCATTTTAGCTTCACTGATTTTGTGGCACTTAGAATTTTCTCTTATAATTAAATAAGCTTTAAAGATTAAAATTTATGTTTCAGTGATAAAATATAGTACTTTTGAAGAATTACTTGAGCTGTCAAATAAATAATTCTTCAAAAATATTTTCATTAACTAGTTGTGCATTAACTAGTTGTGCATAAATTTAATCTTCTAATAAATTACACATTTATAATCGTTTTCATTGTATAGTTTTCTCTATTAGTTTTGATAAAAAAATTTTTGTACTGATTTGGGATTTTTAAGTAAAAAATATTAGAATATAATAAAGTAAGAATGATAAGACATTTAAGTTATACGGATTTCATAATCGTCTGGAGAGCTGTAATGATTAAATTGAAAATTTATGAGTGATTATATTCGCGCCTTTAAGGAAATAGTCTTTTTATCATGCAGAATGCATAAATGCAAATTTGTATGAAATTAATCATTTTTTGCTATCCTGGAAAGAAAATGAAGACGAAGGACAGAAACAAGCGTATTAAGAATTCAATGACAGCACATTGTCTAACATTTTACTACCTACGGATTCATGTAGAATGTACTAAATGATTCGAATCTATTATTTAACTATAAATTATCCTTTAAGATTCTACCCATCAGTTATAATTTATTCTGTATAACATAACTTTATTTTAATTAATTTTTATTCCAGATCCTCGATTGGCAACATGGCCCATGATGGATACTCCAATGAAGACAATAGTTGTAATAGCTTTCTATCTCACATTCATTATGCTGATTGGTCCCAAATGGATGGAAAACAGGAAACCATATGATCTTCGGAAATATATGGTTATTTATAATGCCTTTATTGTTGGTATATGCACTTGGATGTTTATGAGGGTAATTATTAAAATCAAATATATAATATGCACAATAAGACATAATGAACAAATAGTGATGAAGTATATTAATTGAATACTTAAGCTTTATCAAACAAACTATTTAAAATTTAAATTATTTTGATTTTGGAAATTAAAGAATTTCAACTTAGAAGGAATTATGATTACAATAAACGTATAGCATACAAGTAATTCCTAATTCTTTTGAACATTACTCATAAATGGATACTTTTAAAAAGTCTAAGACTGCAATAGAAATTTAAATTTTTTTTTTTACTATTTTTCATTATTATAAGACGGCATCATTTGGTTCTGGCAGATTTTATATATTTTAAATATTATTCAAAACTTTTAAAACGTAGAAAGATGAAATGAATTATGAATTCAGCATTTTTTAAAAAAGCAGAATTACTGTATACGTATGTAATATTTTTTATTTGATGCAATGTTTTAGCTATTGCATTTTTTATCCTATTTCGCACTTTATTTTACATAATAAGGAATATTCAATCATTTGATTTTAAGTAATTGCAATTTGTAACGTTAATTAAATTTCTGTTATAAATGCATAGACTTCTGGATCACTAAAACTATTTATTAATATTATTTTTAAACTTTTCTTGTCAAACGATTTAGAGTAAATACTATAGGTATAGTAAAAAAAGCGGTTATCGAATATTTAGGCAAGTGTTAACCCCAGGGATAAGTATGTTTACAAAAATTCGTAAGAAAGATTTTGTGCCAAATTTACTTTGTCGAAAAAGTTATCATGCAATCAAAAAAATTGTCATGAATCGTAAATACATTTCACAAAAAAACAGAAAATACAATTTGAGATTTTTGAGCTGTGAAAAGAAATATTTAAAGGAAAAATGTATAGCTGAGAAATAATTTTACGTTTGTACGGATTCTTGGATTGAACATCGCTTTGAAGTAAGGGATTCAGTTAACTATATGATATAAGATTAATATCGTTCAATTCAATTTACTCTTTTATTGATAGTGTTACATGATAATTATACATATTACATTGGAAATTCTCTTGAATATTAAATGCTTTTAAGCAAAGTTTTATGGTTTATTACATATTTTTCGTAAGTGATGCATTAAATATTATTTATGATAGTTTTTAAATCTCTAATTAAATTAAATGCACATTGATTATGACCTTGAATGGTTCAGTGGTAACTGATAAATATACCAAGAATACGAAGGAATTTATTAAGTAATTCAATGGAAAATAATTAACACAAAAACGATGATTTTTATAAAAATCTCAAAAGGTTAAACAAAAAGTTCACTACAGGTATATTTAGGTATGCCCAAAACATTATCAATACTGTTGGACTTTGAGTTATTTTCAAGGCCCATCTTTCTGCACATTTGTTCCATGAAATTGAATCTCCAGCATCTGACAGGATGGATTCGTTGTACCTAAAAATGGTATTTAATTCAGTCAGCAATATGTTAAATGCCAATAAATCGTCATTTTAAACAAGTTACATTTTGGTATGCTATTCACACAGATACTACAGAAATTAGGATTTTATTCGAATTATTTTATTTACATCCTACCGAATTAAAACTCAGTGTTTTGATCTATGGAGTGATTGAGAGATCCTTTGTTCTGAAAATTATTGTATATTAAATAATAGTTGTTATATTAGTGCAGGTATAAGTCTGAAGTTTTATACATTTCGCAATGTATTTTCACTGCATCATATATATATCTACAGAAGAATACCAATGTGTGTGTGAACCATAGATAAAATAGTAAACAATACTTGACAAAAATATAAAACTCCTCCTGCTTTTAACTATATAAAATTTGTCATGTCTTCAAGCATTACAAGATTTCTTTCTTTCACACTTAATCAATTCTATGGATATGATTCCAAATATATTTGTCGGAGAATGCCGACTCGCTCATGCCGACTCAAGTTAAGTACAGCTGATAAAAATATTCTCTCAAGTTAAAAGTACAGCTGATAAAAATATTCTTCAAACAGGCAGAAAACATTGCTTGATGATTGCTTAAATGTTTTGAAATTTGATTCTTTGATTTTTAACTATCATCAATATTTCAGCAACCCATCTTAAGAGTCATAATCGTAGTCAGAAGTTCATGCTGTCCGGGCAAATACATAGCGATAAGCATAGGAGGCAATTCATTGCATTCATTGTTGGTCATGTATTGCTAGTGACATAATTTACATATTAGTTCTGAAATTGATGTTAGGTTCATTTAGGACTCTGAACACACACATTTCAATAATTTACGTTTTCTAGTTTGTTTATTTTATTGATTTTTAAATAAAATTAAGAAAATTTTAATAACGTTAGTCGATGGCTGTTTTTTACAAATATGTCACCAACCCTACAGCATTCATCAGCATATTCAATGTAAATAACTGTAAGTAATTTGTGGAGGTTTCCTTATTTTATTGTGTTGCTTCATTCAGAAACAATATAATGTTATAAATATATTTAATTTTTTTAAATGCAGTTTTCTCTTTATGGATGGTTCACAACATATAGTTGGCGATGCGAGCCAATTGATTATTCAAACAATGACATCGCTTTAAAGGTAAAAATAATGAAATTGCTTTTGCACATCATTATCATTCTAAGATCTATATCATGTTAATAATACGTAATATGTTTCCTTATTTTTTGCAGACGTTGACTACTTTTTATGTATTCTATCTCTCGAAGTTTGTTGAATTACTTGATACGGTAAGTAATGTCAACATTAACAAAAATTTGATACATTTTTGTTTACTTTTTAAGTTAAGAAACTGATTATTTATAAATCATAGATTTTATTTAAGAAAAATATTAATGACACAAAATGTCTTAAAACTCATTTGGATTATCATATCATGCATATTATGTATTGCGTCCGACCAATGTAAATTAAGTTTTTAAATTTCAAAATGGATGATATAAAACTTATCATATTTAAATTCTAAAATCCTGATATGAAATATTTTCGAATTTACTAGATTAAATAATTCAGCGTCATAAAATCTCTGTCAAATCATGTTGAATTTCCGAAACAATTATTGTATTTTCCACACCTAATTTATTATGTAAATCGAATTACAATGTATTCAAATGCTAGGCAAGTTGTTACAAGAGTGTATATGCATATAATAAATATGTATATCCATTGAAAGACACATTAGTAATAAGTTTTTATATAAAATGTCAAGCAAAGTTGTTAAATTGGTTGTTATTCCTACAATTAGCAGTTTATGAAGATTTAAGAGATTTTGAAAAGTAGCACTGTAGTTTTCGAACGAGAAATGGGTTATACCATGTTTAATGCATTGATAAAATTCGAATTTTTTCTCCTACAACTAATTCAGGAATGCATTGCGGATATCGAGTATTCCTTAAAACCTCGAATCTTAGAGAATATTGTGCTGGGAAAAAGTTTGAAAAAATGGTATCTTCGATGATTGACGAGAGCTATTCAACAAAATTCATAATACTTCCTTTAATTGTTGATGAATATGGGGTATCAAGAAGTGTCAGCGTGCGCATTGTTCTGTGGATAATCATTGGTATGGGCTTTTGGAGTCCAAGATTCACAAGTATACCGTTGATGAATGCAAGACATGAATTTTTAATTCTCACCTGAGCAAGCTAACATCATCTTTGGACTGTCGATGGTCGTCACTTGATTTGAGAATACTCTTTTCCACTTATATTTTATAGATGTATGTACGAGGATATGAAAATACCTCATGAATTTATGACTCTATACGTCAACAAGAGACTACTAAAGCTTATAGAATCATTGTGGTGTGGGCCAGTGCAGCTGGAATAATATGGGACTCTTTATAAGTCTAAAAATGAAACTGACAAGAGACAGATAAATCATCATTTTATTTAATTGCATTCACCCATTCATGTCCGCTATGCAGTTCGTCGAGCTTAAAATATTTCAGCCGTGACAATACATCATCTCACGCTTCAAGAAGTGCTTTCAACTGGCACCGGGAACACTCTTTTATTTTTATACCATTTGTAAGAGAAATCTTTTGATAAATATTATTGATAGTTGGCTAAGTCTCACCATTTTGTTCTATGGATAGAAATGATAGCATATTCATTGTGAGGCATCCTGTGAATGTGTCATAGTAACTTAGAAAAAGCTGGAGAATCCTCGTAATTTAGAAGCACGGACCAAGAAGAAGGCAACTAGACGGGATTTTCCGATCCCAGAGATATCAATTTACTTGGTGGATGTTTCAACACGACCTATTTTACCTACCATCTTTCTTGATAACCATTGATAAACATATAAGGTGTCCTGCAAACTTGCTGTTCAGAAAGGATCTCCTCCATCTTATTTTAGGAATTTGAGGATTGTCCTACAGGAATGGGAATTTCTTTCAAGATATCTGTTGATTTTTGTCAAATCCATGCCTCGTCTTGTTTTGGTCTTTCTGTGTATTTTTTGGAGCCCTACAAAAATATTATATAAGTGTACCAATTTTCCTACTAATTGAGTTTCTATTATAATTTTCCTACTACTTGTAACTAATTTTTTATTTAAGACAGCGTTTTATTATATATATATATATATATATATATATATATATATATATATATATACTTAATGAAAGTTACACAATCATGCTGAAAAGTTATGAAATCTATTCAAACTAGTAATACCAAAGTATACAATATTAAAGACACTTTATATTGATTAAGAATTCTAAATATTATTGGAATTGAAGATACTGTGTAGCTTAAATAGATATATACAAAATATGTTGCATCATTTTCAAAGTATATCTCTTATCGTACTTCATTTATGAATTCTAGTGTCAGTTACATTTAGATTAGGATTCATTATGGATATGTTCAAGTGTACTATTCTTAAGGCGTTAAATACTTGACATTTTTCTTATTCGTTATGAGTTTTTTAAAAATTAAATGTAAGGTTAGCAAATTTTTTTTCGCGCATCGAGAAATTGATAAAGGTTTCGTTAAACTAATTACAGTTAATGAAAAAAATTATATGTATTTAGAGATCAGAAATTATTTTTTTAAAATATGTGTATTAGTTTTATGGTTTACGAATGATTTATTCTTCTATTATTTACAGTATTTTTGTTTCAATTAATTTAATGCTTATTTACATATTTTCAATGGATCTCGTCTCATGTTAATATCTACGGAAATGAATTGGTCAACACTCTTGCAAGAAATGGACTAAAACATCTTGTCCCATTTATTTTAGAGCTCACATATTTAGTTTAACTCGAGGCAAAAGGTCCAAAACAAAGAAAAATGGGTTATACCTCCGCTGTTATAAAGGCCAAAACCTAAAGTTTCCCTATCACTCCCTTGCACAGGCAGACCAACCCATGTCTGTCCCGACTTGCCAGAAGGCACTCGAAAGGTTTCCTATATTCTTGGCTTAGCAACAGGTTTCCTCTTTGCCTTTAACTTAGCAACAAGCATCAACCTCAACACATCTTGGACTGGATCGGGAGGATATTTACAATTGTCTACTTTTATATCGGACTTCATTAATGTCAACAGTTTCATTGATCTGGTCTGACTCAGTTAGAGCTGATGGGAGATTAGAAACAACACATTTGATAATGAATATTAATATTTGTTCCAAGTTTGAAGCAGAAATACAATTAAGAACTAGCTAAGAGAAGATTAGATTAAGAACACATTATTTACGTTATTTTAAGAATAAGATAACTTTTACATCAAATTAACTTTAATAAAAGAATTTAACTGTAGAGTTTAATATTTTTTTTCCTTTTAAATGTATGTAAATTTATGGTTTACAAGAAGATTTTTATTTAAAATTATAAATTTGTCTTACTAACTTTTCATTCTATCACATACTAAAAATAGATATTATGTCATGAGAATCTGAATAAATCTGTGTGTGAAAAAAAGTTTATTTTTAAGATAATATTGAAGAATATTTAATTTCGTCTGGATATTATATCACAAACAGCATAATAAAAATATTTTATTTAATATTACTTTTACTGTTATAAATAAACATAATTCTGCAACATATTGCTATTTAAATTTTAGAAATTAATTTAAAAAAGAAAAGAAAATTGATCTTAATATGTTAAATGTAAGACATTACTTTCCCAAACAGACAATTTTAAATGTAAATCTTAGTTAAAAAAATATTTTTTCTTCAGTTATGCTCATTTTTGTCGAAAGTTTGATACATTACACATGAAAAAACTTAAAACTTTTATATTTGATTGAACGAATAAGGTTTTTTAAGCAATTTTTTTCCTATACGTCAAATTAATGTATTTTTAAAAAGAAAAATTAATAAACTCTAAAACTAAATAATTGCTTTTCAGAAAAATAGGAGTTAGTTTAAAATTGAGCTTACTTTAATAATTCAGATGTTAGTGAAAGCTATCAAATGAAAATATTGAAGTTTTCCTGAACTATGATTTTCTGAACTATGAACATTTAAATATGCTTCGATGTAATTTAATACTGATAATCAGAACCATCTCTTATACACCTAAGCTAAATCTTACAGTGTCCCATAATTAGAAAGTTTTCCTTGTCTTATGAATTAAATTTATCTTGTATTTCAAACAATGTAATCAAAGCAGGAAATCTTTCAACGAAGCATTTCTACCGTCTTACCGAAATGTCACTTTAAATTTTTTTTAACAGGTAAGGCCGTCGAAGATTTTATCACATTGTGCTACCAATGATCTAGAGAAATAAATCACTATACATTTTTTTAAGGATTTGTATACATAATTTCAATTAAAATTGAATATAAGCTTCCAAATAGTAAAAAATATAAGCATGTTTTTAAATAAAAATAGTTAAAACATTCTTTATTTTCCTCTCATGAATAAGGAAATTAAATGAATAACCCAAATTATTTTGAACAGTGCAATACAAAAGTATATTTATTATTTTTTTGCCAAATAAGTTATATTTATAAAATATTAGCTATTATAATGATGAAAAAAGAATGTGTAAGCACTATTATTCATTTATGTCACACACACACACTTATTTGATATTGCTTAAAGAACAGCCTGCAGATGAATACTGTTGAAGACTTTTAAACATCAACCCATCGTTGTCTTTTAAAAGGAAATTTTATGGAAGTGTGTTAAATTCATTTATCGTGTAGCGTACTCAGTTTAGGTAGGATAAACTATAGGTAGGAAATGGTCGCTAATTAATCAGTCTCATGTAATTCAATATTATAGACTTAATATTTATTTACAAATTTACAGGATAATTTACTAGAATTATCATAAATTGTAGGCTCCAGATGGTCGCTAATTAATCAGTCTCATGTAATTCAATATTATAGACTAAATATTTATTTACAAATTTACAGGATAATTTACTAGAATTGTCATAAATTGTAGGCCCCAGAAAAACTGATGAATTCCTCACTTTCTGGAGCGTTCACTGCACATTCGGTCGGGGAAATACTCCCCACTGGTATTGGGGACCAGACTCCTCTATTCCGCACTCTCAGAAAGTCAGAAGTCTCAGAAAGTCCCTTTGTAATTGTCGACGTTTTTTTCCGAAAGGCACTGGAACATCAGGTTCCTCAAGCTCGAGGTCTGACTACAGTCTGCATGATATAGATAAATTCCATTGAAAGTCTGGAATTAACTTGGGGGTTTGAAAGCAATAACAGTGACGTTATAATCATAAGGACAAAAATGCTGAAAACTCCCAAGTGATCACTCAAACAATTATGTATGCCATCTTTTTGTTCAATACCACCTGGTATCAAATAGAGAGCTGCTTTTTTTAGAGGTTTGTCTTTGAAGTAGAACACAGTAAGCTCATTTACACTTATTTTATCAATATTATTACACGTTTTTTTAATAGTAATGGAGGGGGGAAATAAATATTAATAAGAATTCACTGTGATTTTGTAATAGGGTTTCAATTTCAGTATCAGAATAATAATGCTCTTTCTACATTTCTTCTTTATGTATGTACATTTATCAGTATGGGCTTTTGAAAATTTTATGCTTTTAGCTCTTATAATTGTTCCCTGTAAAACGTCAAACAGTTTAATTTAAAATCAAGAATCAAAAGCCTTATGGTTATGCTGACCATTATGAGGCTTCAAATATAGATTAATGTATACTTTCTTTTTCTATATTGCAATTTTTATATAGAAATTAAAATATTCATAATTGGTTGAAATTAACAGTGTTTTGTAATTTTTAAGTTATCACTCAAATGAATTGCTTGTGAAACATCTAATTAAGATATTGTGGTAAATTTTATTTCTTTGCAAAAGGGAAAACTTAATAATGTAGCTTTAAAATTTAAATTGGGGTAAAAAAAAAAAAATCTACTGATTATTTTTAAATGTTGAACAATATCTCATTGCTTAGATTCAATAACTGGGCAGAGGCGCTAAGGTTGGTTACGACATCTCCTCTTTATCGGGAGGTAGTGAATTCGAATCCCGGCTTAAATAAAGATCCGACGTATTCACTGAAAGCCACAATGTTCTCCAAGAGAAATATCTCTGGGTGTGGCAGGTCAAGTCTTAAGGAGTCTTCTGCCTGGGTTATGCTTCTAAATTTCGAAGTATCATATCCGGCAGCTTCTACTAACTGATAAATTCCAACTTGGGCTAGGTGCAGGGAAGTATGCCTGTGCAACAATGCCCATTAATTAGAATTAAAATATGCAGCATTTGTTCATGGTTGGATAGAAGAATTAAATTTATCTACAAAATGTTTTTTTTCCATAATGTTTAAGTTTTAAAACAATGGTTATTTAACAGAAAATTAAAATTTTATCATGGCCAAAAGTAAGCCTAAATTTGAATATTGAATAATGGTTAGGTTAAACGTCAATGATGCAAGTTTGTTACGGAATAAGGTACTTTAAATTCTTAGATCAACTAAAAGAAATTAATAATTCTCCATTTTATAGGTAAGCATTAAAAATAAGTTGAAATAAATTTCCTATTATTCCTTAATTTTCATGTAACTTTTTAGAAGCTCTGTGAAAGACTGGCGAGTCATTTACCAGTTCAACACCTAATTAATAGAAGTTTGTGAACGGAAAACAGTGCGCTTTCTTTTTTTCTTTTTGACTCCGCATTGGGGATTAAATTAACAGTTATAAGTTTTTGTAAAGGCTTCTTTGTAGCAACCAATGCGTTTTGCTTTCCACGAATTATTTTTATGGATATTAGCCAAATTCAAATGTTGAAAGAGTGCTTGGAAATTTTCCATAATTTGAGTAACATAATTTGGAAATGAAAAGTAGGGTTGTGTTAACTTTTCTTCACTACTATATAAATTCTAGAAAGTGGAAATCAAGATAAAGTGAACAATTTATTTAATTTTGATATCTGCAGATAAACTGTGTTTCTTAGTTGGAAACATTATTCTATGATATTCCAGGAGAGTAGGAGCTGTGATGATTTACATTTCCAACAAATAGTTTTAATCTTATAAATTTATATGTAGAAAACGTAAAGTATAAAATACTTTAATTAAAAATGTACAAATCTCATAAAGTTGACAAAACAGTTTAAAAGGCTCGATTATTATAGATCACAGATACGAAATATTAGAAATACAGATATTTTTTTCTGGAGAAGATAATAAATAATATTATAAATATTTGAAGAAACAAAAATTATTTGTGGTATGATTATATAATTATTAATGGATGGAAGATCAAATTAGATATTAATTTACAATTAAAGATAGTTAAAAAAATTAAATTTTGAGTGAACCAATAAGCAGTTGCAAATCATTCTGAGTTATAAAGGTTATGTACTTAATATGAAGTTATGTGTTTAAAAAATGGTTATGCACATAATGATATTTGTTTAAAAAAGGAAAATTTTTTATCACTACATTAAAAATATATGTGTATCTTAATTTCCATAAGAAAGATCACATTGGTGTAAACGTCAAGTTAAATTCTTACATGAAAATCACAACCCCTTAATTTTTACCCATATGTTACAATATTTAGGAAATCAGTTAAACATGAAAAAAATGTATAAAAGAGAGATAAGGATTTTTGCTTGCATTTACTCATACAATTCCATAATTGGCAACAATAAATTAATAACTTATTGAATAAATGCTAAAATTTATCAACAAAAATAACATCATGAGATATTTAAAAATCCGATTCTTTATTATCCAAATTAAAAAGCAGGTTAACAAATAATGATCTTAATTAGAAACTAATTAGTTCAAAAGTTTGCAATAAATCGTCTCCTAAATCTGTTTGTTGTATATCTTATATATATATATATATATATATATATATATATATATATATATATATATATATATATATATATATATATATATATATATATATATATATATATATATATATATATATATATATATATATATATATATATATATATATATATATATATATATATATATATATATATATATATATATATATATATATATATATATATATTTATATATATATATATATATATATATATATTTATATATATATATATATATATATATATATATATATATATATATATATATATATATATATATATATATATATATATATATATATATATATATTATATATATATATATATATATATATATATATATATATATATATATATATATATATATATATATATATATATATATATATATATATATATATAATTTCAACGTGTTAGAATCCGTTTATAATTTTAAAAATTTTCACATATTTACAAGCACTTCCAACTCCTTTTCTAAAGTAAAATACAGGTAAAAATGCAGTTGTGATAAAAGAATTAGCTTTTGAAAGCTAAAATGCAACTGCATTTTTTATAAATTACGGCAAATGCTTATAAATTTTAAATAAAGACGAATGCTATACTCACAAAAATTTTATCTGAATTCAGTAACTAATTTGTAAGAAAAAAGTTCAAAACTGAAAGGAAACAAATTTAAGTAGTTTGCAAAAAAAAAAAAAAAAAAAAAAAAAAATATGCATCATATTTAAATATTTATATTCGTCAAGCCCACATTTTTTAATCCTTACAGTTTTCAATAAAAACCAAAATTTTTAATTATTTTGCAAGGAATTTATAACATACATTTTCGATACGAGTGTTAAGCTGCTATAAAGAGTCATTTTGCTTATAACTGCAGTAAACACTGTATATATATAACTACAGTAAACACTGTATATATATAACTACAGTAAACACTGTATATGTTATATTTGATTAATATTTAGGATGAGAGTGCTGAGCGAGACTACTTATAATAGTAATATTTTTAACGATATAAGTGTGCTTTTTAAGACTAAATATCGTGTATTAATAGTACGCCAGTGGTTTTTTAAATTTCTAGATCATGAAAAAATATTCAAAACATAATTTGTTAAATATGCAATAAGGTTTAAGCTTAAAAAAACATTTACATTTTATTTGCAACTTATCGTGTTATAATTTGTAATTTTATATGGGGAGAATAATTTATTTAAATGAAAACTAGGCAATGTGTAATCTTGAATTTTGTCGAAAATTTCTTTTAAAATATAACGCAATTAACATACAGTGTTGTTTAATGAATGTAAATAAAATAAAATATTATTATTAAACCCATCTAGTTTAATGAGTAAGTCAGCGGTATCTTTGATAATCATATTAAATGATTCTTTTATTGATTAAAATTACATGTGTTTAGAATTAAAACTGAACTCTAGAATCATTTTAAAATTATTTATTTCACAGACATTTTTTGTATTACGGAAGAAGTATTCTCAGATAACCTTTCTACATTTATTTCACCATTCAATTGTACCTATAAGTTTCTGGTATGCTACAAAATATGGTGCAGGTTAGTAATTTTACAAATTTTTTTTTCTTGATTTTAGGTGCTTAAGTATCATTGGATAGTACATATATGCAGAGTGCTTAGTAAAGTCCTATATTATTTCTTTAACATTGAAACACCAATAATTATAGCCATAAATAATGTGTTGAAGTACAGGAAAGAGGCTATGCTGTAAATACTAGTATAAATTAAACAAGCAGTAAAATTCGGAAATTATTAATACTAGATCGAAAACCAATCAAGATACGTGTAAAATCAAGTTAAAAAGCTGTAGAGCTGCAGATATTTAGTATTAATTTAAAACATTTTGTTCACAAATGAATGAAGAAAAGAATGAGTTCAACGCACAGACCAGTGCAGCATTGTTATGTCACGCAATGCATCATAAAAGCGATATTTTTTAGTGTTAGGATATGTTTTGCAGCTGAAATTAAATAGATTGACCACCCTCAAAAATGTGCATTGTGAAAATTAGTTGCGCCTTTCTGTGTATTTCGTAATGTAATTTTCTCTGGTAATTTATTTAGTTTTCAAGATAGAAAAGAGTGCGAGTTAGGACTGAATTTTATCCTTAACGGTGTTACAAATTGTCTCCTCTTAGCAGCACATAGCTACTTTCCTATATCTCAACACGTCTTTATACGATCACAACAATCATTGTTCCAAAAAAATGTGCGAAACAGTACTTTTTAAGAAATCCTGTGTAAACATACTTACCTTAATTTTTCATTATGGCAGTTTATTCATACTGAATTGTATCCATTACTCCTCAAAATATTAGTCAATATCTGTTGTGTTATATAAGTTTGATGCGTATGATAAGTTTATTTAAATCACAAAGTGATAACGATAAATTACGTATCAAAAATAGCGAGAAAAACACTCGGATGTATTAAAACCAAATGTTTTTGAGTGCCTTACAAAATTCTGTGCTATTATTGTTTTTTATTTACATAAAAAATACATAAATATATAAAATAGTTGTATGTGTTGATCAACAATTTAATAGAAGTCTATGAGTGTATTCTGTGTCTAATAATGTTTTATAAAAAATACTTTTATGTAAATTCATTTAATTTTATTTTCTACTACTCTTTTCTTCTTGGTCAGCGTGTCTGACTGCGGATAGGCAGGTCCTGGGTTCGAATCCCGGTTCGGGCAGGGATGTACTTTCTCTCTCTATCTATCCTGTCTTTGTCCTTTCCTTGTATGAATGTGTTGTAAATGGTTGCCTACCCTATAAACGGGTACCTATGGCATGTGTGTACTGAGGAAGTCGGACTCCACACCTAAATATGGTTCAGTTGGAAAAGTGGAGCAGCGCACCTTATATTGCCAGTCTAGCTGGCACACGACAACAACAACTACTCTTTCCTTTTCAAATGCTTTCATTAGAAAAAAATATCTCTAACGAGTTCTTAAAAGTAAATCCAATTATTTGAAATTTTATATGCAAAAATATTTTCTTTTAAATTAATATATTTTCATGAATAATGAGCAAATGACTTATCTTTTCATTTTATTTCTCTTGCAGTTTGGTACTTTGCACATTATAATCAACTGAGGTATTTAGAAAGATGTAGAAAAATCTGCAGCCATGAGACTCATGGAATATATAAAACAATATGCAGTCATGTTTATCTTTGTCGTTATTTTAGCAAGTTTCTAGCAATAATAATTGATTCTTGGAATTCTTCTTGGAACAAAACTCTTGCAACCCAAATACATTCTACTAAAGCTGGTCATTATCAGATTTATATGAGTTGACAGATTGTCTGTCATCTCGTCAGCGTTTGTCGTATCACGCGTAATCTTTACGAGATCTTTAGAGTTTAAATGAAGTGGAATTAGTATCCCAGAGGCTTTTACGATACCTGCGATTAACTTCATAAGTGGGTAAATTACCTTGGTTGATTTATTTGTTAATTCAAGGTCACTTTTACCCAAGAAGGCTATTTGGATTGTAGCTAACTGCTTAATGGTTATTTCGAATCAGTACAGATATTTATACCCAGAATGAAGGTCAATATTTATACCTAGAATGAGGATTGTTAACCATTCAGCCACTAGTTCAGCTTGATTAACTGTAAATGGTACAATGAGATGGTTACAATATAATAATAAAACAAGTTATCACACATTGAATTTATTATTACATTGAAATTAAATTAGAAATGTTTAATACCACGTCTTTAAATCTATGCATTATTTTTAAATAAAAAAATCACCAAAATTACTCAATATTAATTTTTATAATATGAATCTGTTTTGCTTTGTTCTGACAAGACGATAGCTTATTTCTTGCTTTATTATTTTATTTTATACATTGCGGGGCTTTATATTGTCCTGCTTTTATATAAGACAGATTATTTTCAATATTTAATTTATAACATATATATTTTAAATTTTGACAGGTGGCTATGCAATACTTTTGCCTATGGCGAATGCATTTGTGCATGTTTGGATGTATTTATATTATTTACTATCTGCAATGGGACCATCTGTTCAGAAGTATTTGTGGTGGAAGAAACACTTGACAAAATTGCAAATAGTAATATGATTTAACTTTGTTTTATTTTCAGTAATTTCAACACACAATATTTAAAAATGTTATCTTTATAATGTGTGATCATGGAATTTCTAATATTATAATGATATTAGTGTATACATTTATTGTGCATCGTAAGTAACATTAATCATTTATATTAAATGATTGTACTTGATATTTTATATATTTAATACAATTAGTAAATGTTTTAAATATTGAATAAAAATTGAATTTCTAAATTGAATTTGAAAAATAAATATTAAGAATTATTATTATGATTCTACATTTTGTATTTATAAAGTTCTTCTACTTTGTTGAATATAGTTTTATTCTATCACCATATTTAATGATTTTCTTTTAAGTAGTAATTGAGCTAGTTATTAACATAAAACTATTTTACTTATAATTAATTCTATGATATTATGATACCCAATTAAAAGAAAAAGTATTTGTCACATTTTAAGCAGCATTATTTATATTTGGTAAAGAATGTCTCTTTCTGTTTGAATAAGTCTTGTAATATAAGCAATTGACAGCATGAGCAAGCAATGTTTATAACACTGTTTGGAGTTGAACTTCGAAACTTTTGTTTTAAAGAAACGAATCATTTTAATAACCAAAGTTTTAAGGTTAAGATAAGAAGACTGGATAAGAAATCAAATGATTTAAAAACTTAAGTCTATTTATTTTTCTATATCAAAAAAATATCTCTAGTGTGAATGCTAAGACCATACAATGAAAAAAAAAAACTTTTTTTTTCAAGGGAGACCATGAAAGAATTTGGTACTTTTTGTTCTGAAGAGAGTTGTATTAATATCACTAAGATTAATTTCACTAAGGCACCTGAACCATATTTGAGAAATTTTTGCGAAATAATTCCTATATAATTATGCTTTATAAGTAATAATTAAAATTTTATGAAGATATTGATTCTCTTCATAATGTGTTCTTAATTTTAATCAACTTCGCATATTTTCATATATAAAGTAAAATATAAAACTTTTTCACATGAAAATGTCAAATGTTGATTGGAATATATTGAACACCATTCAACTATATAAATATTCCAATCAACACCAATCAACCAAATAACTTTTAATAAAATTTATAACTTTATGAATATATGAACAATAAAAGATGAAAATGAATGCTTAATTTTTAATGATAAATTCAATCATTTCAGGTTCAATTTATAATTGTAATTTCGTCTATGGTATACATACTTATTACAGATCCCGCAGACTGTAATGCAAGACCGTTCATCATTTGGATTCACTTGGGCTTAGCATTGATATTTTTTGTTCTCTTCACTCATTTTTATATCAAATCCTACCGAAAGGAAAGTTCAAAGCAATCTGGTAAGGACTCATCAAAAGAGGACCTTGCACAGAAGAACAAAACTACAAAGACACCTGCCAAAAATGATTGAGGATTTAATATCATACTGTTGTATTACTATGCATGGAATTCTGCATAATCAACTGTTGTGGAAAATAAATATTTTGATCTAATAAATGGAACTATATCGTGTTTAAATATTTTTTACCAAAGATTACTCGTTTCTTTTAACTTTTCTTATTCGATTTAAGTTATTTCCATTGAACTAATTAAACTTTTTTTTCGCTATTTGTGTAAAACGCATAATGGCTTGGCTTAAAATTTATAATCGGACTTTTTTTCTCACTTATTTTACTTTTAATTTCAAACTTCTATTGAAAAGCTTAGATTTTCCCAATTAATCGAAGCAGGCTGTGAATATTTAACCTAATTCTTATTTTTTTAACATGAAGGGGAAAAATAATTTAAAACTGTTTTTTGTGAAAATGAATTGGACTTTGTATGTGCTCTAACTTAGAAAAATCTCTATTAAAAAGTTTTAACTATTAGTTGGGCTCTATCTTCTAAACTGATCTTTATAATAAATGATGATTAATATAATCGTATTTAAAAAGTTTTACTAGTATCTTCAGTATTAGTAAAACTTAAAAGAAACACACACACACTCATAATATAAATGATCGAATAAAATACAAACGTTATTCAAAAATTCTTATCCAAAATGTTCTGGTCAAAAATGATTTGCTTTCATAAAAGTTAAATTATTTTTTTGTATGAAGTAATGCGCAGAAAAATAATAATAAATTACAAATTCTGTTTCATATAATTAAAATTTGAATTCAGAATGTCAATTCTCCTTCATGTTTTTATTATCATTTTGATGCGTTTTTGGTTATTTCATCGAAGTCTTAAACACAGTAAACAGCAAATGAATTAATAATTTTAAACAACAATCTTTAATCTAATGAGAGGTAGACAACTGAATTGATACTTTTTTCACATCATTCACAAATGCTGGATATATAAAATTGCCACTAAATCACTATGCCAAGCACAGCTGAAGCTTTTATTGACTCTTCTAACGAATTGTCAAGTAAATATTCTGAAATTAAACTAAATTTTGTGTCCTTGCAACATACATACATACATAATATTGCATAAAAGAATAATAATACAATTATAAGAGAAAACTTTAACTATCCCATCTGTTACAAAGAGTTTTGCATTTGATTAGATATACTCCATTTAAACATTGTTGATAAGTGAAACATGCATTGAAATTCTGATCCAAGAAGAATTTTAAAACACATGTGAATTCATGATAAATATTAAAGTAGAATAACATACTATATAATGCACAAAATTGAATCGAAACAAAGTAACTCATAAGTATGCATAACAATATTACGTGTAATTGTAAATGAAGTTGTATACCTACATATACACATATTTTGAAGATACAAAATTACGGATTATGAAATGTTTTTTCTAACAAGATGTTATGAACAAATGTTGCCAGATATGAAGAAAGAAACAACAAGTAAGGAATGGGTAACTTTTATTGAAGATATTTGTCCGTAAAAATAAAAAAGTGCAACGAATGGACAAAAAAGTGTTTCTCACGTGAAAAGGAGTTTTAATGGGAAAAACAGTTTGTCCTTGCAAATAACAATGCTACACTTTTATGGGGCATGAAATTTATGAGGTTATCACTGAAAGACTAGGATATATTGTTCTACTCTTTCATTGATGACTCAATTCTTGTTGATCAATATTTTTCAGGTGATGACTTATTTTCTGAGGTAATAACGACTACCTGAATGTCCTAAATATGTCCTATTGGATTCATATCTCAGGAATATGCAATCCGTTTCATCTAAAGGATTCTTTATTTGAAAATAAAATTGTGAAAAGAAACTAAGGGAGTTCTATGTGACTTAGAGTAATCATCCATAAGAATGCATTCATCATATATTATAGAGTCTCATTCTTATATTACTGAGTTCTTAGCTTTTAGCACTACATTTCTGGTAATGAATAGGTCCGCGCGGCAGTTAATACTAGAAGTACGATCCATGACTTTTGCTTAGCCTCTGCAAAATAAATTATTTTTTGCACACACACAAATTCGAGTACCATACTTTCTCTAGATAAGAATCTGTCTATCGGCAGGGTCAACACTGAAACGGGATATGTTCGGGAGAAATTGGCGCTCCGCTTATTTCGTTTCTATGAGATATTCTTGAATTGAGTTTGTGATCAGAACGATAGTCCACCTTGTACAAAACATAATTCCTTATTTTTTCTAGCATATAAATTCATATGGTCGAATCATATTGGATCTGTTTTAGGAGAAGCACTGTTATCAATAGCTATCTGCAGGTGTTGTTGCAATTAAGTTGGGTTACTACTACACTTTTTTCTGACCATTTATGTGAAATACTGATGATAATTTTGTACTTTGCAGGCATGCAACCTTGTTCTGACTCTCAATGAATATTCCAGTTTCAATTTTATGGTCTAAAAACCAGATTTTGTGTATTAATTGCGTTTGACTTAATTTAAACGACCAATCAATCTTCTTTAACTGTTTTAAATAGTAAATGTATACACATATACATATTGGAATTTTGAATACGTTTCTGATAAAATAATAACGCTAAGTTTATTTGTATTTTTTGGTTTTTTTCTGTTAATAGAAATGCGATAACTATCAATATTAAATATCAGCATATTTTAAATATATTATCAGCAGATATCAGGAGACATCAATTGGTATGAAACAAGTATGTATCTGACTGTTATTCTTATTATTAAAATAAAGAAGTGATAAAGGTTGATATAAATTCTGAACGAAACAATTTAATCGTCATTCTCTTTAATTGCTTATTAGGAAAAATGATATTACAATTTTTTATTTATACAAGGTATTAAGATATTGTGAGTGTATGATAATTCTAGATTTAACAGACAAAAAGGATATAACTTATGCAACAAATAATTGCAATCAAATTACTATTATTTATGAAAAATATTATTATTATAAACATTCAAGAAAGTTAATAGAATATTGGATTTTTGATGGAGAGTATATGATTTGAAAAAATTGATAAACATTCTCCTTTAATATTAACATGATAATGATAGTGTCTTTTAAAATTTATTACCTTCCTCTTATATGATATTTTTACATAAATTTGATCATATGAAGAAATAATAAAAGAAAAATCATCTCATATTTGTGCGAATTAATATTTTAAAATTTCTATGCAATATTCTAAATATTTGTTGAAACACTGAATATCTAAAACTATAGAAAAGTACAAGTTACTTATCAATGTTTTTAAAAATCTGAGCTTCTTTTTTTAGTTCCTACTATTAATTCAAATTCTTTCTATATTTATCTTATTCGAATTTTGAATTTTAAATAATACTTTTTGGTCATCCACTGAAGTTGAAATATACTTTTCTAAATTTTTATTGAATGACATTTGATGTTAATTCAATTTTTTCAAATGTTAGTTCATTAAAAATTTAAATAATTAGATTAGTTTTATATAGGGAAAAAACATTTTCATTTATTGACCTAAGTAGGAATTGACTTTAAAAATCTATTTTATATTACTTGTTAATACATAACACTGTTAAAATAATGCACAAGTTTACTGATAATAAGGAATAATTTCTACTTAATTTAGTTTACCATATATTGTAATAAAAAATATATTTCTTGAAGATTTGAATGAATTTTGAAACCACAGTAAAAATAACCACATTAAAATAGTTAAATTATGATTATTTATACTTACCTATTTCATTGCATTTTTAGATAAAAGCTTATATAGAACAAAATTCGTAAAAAGTGATTACGTTTTATAAATTAGAATGAATACTATACTGTTACTTAATGTAAAATTGAATTTTGTAATATTATCATTTTAATTTAATTTTAATTTATGAGAGATTTTTAAAAAATTGTTTAATATCATTTCCTGCTATTGAAATTTTTATGATTTATTAATATTTGACTAATGTAATATTTAAACGAGAATGTGCGTTAATGTTATACTTTTTAATATATATTAAATTTAAAAGTTAAAACTATGTAAGAGAAAAAGATTCAAATTGGTTTTTAAGTATATCTTTAGATAAAAATGGTCTATAACTATACGAATTTATTTTGAATTTGACTGTTAAAACAGTTTTCATTAAAATGTTGCTTAGCAAAAACTAGCGTCAGATAAATTCCTTAAAAAGATTAAGTATTCTACATTAATAAAATTCTCGATTACATTTTTTGAATAAATGTGTATTATTTATTATTATTTTTTAATTTTATTTTTTAATAAATTATTATTTAATTAGCGCAAATTTAAATTCCTGCTTTTAATTTGCGTTAATTAAGCAATATTTGATTAAAGCCGTATTCAAGGAATACTTTGAATATATGCTTTGAATTTATGGCCTTCTATTATATTTAAACATGCTTTTGTAAATAGTATTACGCACACATTTAAGCATAGAGTGATAGTATTCTAAAATTTTAACGAACTATTTTAGTGAATATAAAATTCATTAAGGATGGATTCAAACAAGCAAATGCGAGACTATAATTATGAACATGGTATTTTAGATGCATTATTTCAACAATCAGTTTGCACATGAAAAATTAATATTTCGTTAATTTAAAAAAATAATAATAATGTTTAAGTTCTTTGATTTTCCCAAAAAGTATTTGAAACAGATCATTAAATTAGGGAATATTAAAATTTCTATTCCTAGCTGCTTAGCAACATGTACTTTGTTACATTGTTTAAAAAAAGTCAAAATAGAAACAACTTATTTATTCATTTCATATTGATAGAATTTAAGAAATAAAAACAATTCTTCTTTGTAGGAACTATGATTATATAACATCCATCTGGTTCTTTATTTGAATAAAGGAGTTAACAGATATGGTTTAAATAAATTAGATGGCTGTATATCACTGTATATCACGATATCATCAACATGTTTGATTCAACTATTCTGCTGATCATGGTATTTTTTCCTTCTGGAAGAACAAGAATTTCATTACATGAAAAGAAAACTAGCCTTAAATTCTAAAAAGGAGAAAAGATTTTAGACTATATATTATATTTAATATTCCATTAAATTCTTTACAAAAATTAAGTTCATAAAATAGATGTTTAATTATAATAAATGGGATATTCAAAAATTCAATTATTAATTACAGTGATTAATAATAACAAGCATTGAAAAAGTAATTGAAAAGGCTTTCAATAGTAAGTAGAAATATTCATAAATAAAATATCTTCTAGCTTAATTTGTCATAATGATACAGTCACAACCATCACAAACTTCATATTATTTAGCATTTTTTATTTTTGAAATTATTGCTTCATTTAGACAATGTTAATTATGTTATTGTTCATAAGAATAATCGTTATTATTAGTTAAAATACTAAAATAGTTACCCAAAGAAGATAAATTCACGCCTTTTAAAATGACTTTAAAGGTACTGCTGTGATAAGCTTGCTGCATTTCTGTGATAAGAATATTTGATTGAACAACAGAAAATACATATTTATTTTAGTACTAACTTCAGCGTTCTATCTCATACAAATGACATAATGTTTACAATTATATTATATCATAATGTTTTTGTTTAGGCCATAAAATATAATTCTTAATAATGTTTTAATCTTTCATTGAAACTACTGCATGAATTCAAAATCGTATAATGTTAAATCGTCATTTATTTTTTATAGTAATTTCATTATTTTTCTAAATAGGATTCTATTGAGGAGAGTAAAACTGAAAAGCAAACTCTGTTTTTCTAGATATTATTTGCTTTGATATTTACCACATGCATTTGATTAACAATGATTTGCAAAGATTACACTCCAAGTTATAACGAGTAAATACAATTTTCTTGGTTGTTATTGCTCGTATCTTAATGTTTTTCCATTTAATACAAATATGTAAAATATAAAAATTGATTAAATTATTTTTTCAATCAAGGCACGTTTTTTTCCTGCCTTAGATAATACAAGTTGTTCTTATACAGGTAATAATAATTCTTCTTCTTCGAGTTGGGTTTGTATGTCATTGAGCACCTCTGCTTTTATCAGCATTTTGTACTGTTAACTCCAGACCCAATGTTTCTTAGTTCCATTTGCTCGGATCACCCACTTTATTAATAAAGTCTGATAACCCTTTAATGGAATCTAGGTGTAACTCTCTAGTATGGATGATGCCTAAAGAGGTTAATCTAGGGAGGGCAAGAGCCTCGCATTCATAAATGATATGCTTGGCCGTTTCCTCTTGCATATGACATTTCCTGCAGATAGGATCTTGCTGAAACAGTCCCATTTTATGGAGATGTTTTCTGAAATAGTAGTGCCCAGTTATGAAGCCTACAATTAAACGTATCTTCTGCCTAGAGCATCTCAGAATTTCATAGGAAATCCTCGCTGATGATCTACAGATCATACCTTTAGCGTGGGTTTGACCAGGAGATTTGAGCCAAGCTTCATACATCTTCCGTTTTTCCCATCTGAGAACATTGGTTTTTGCGGTCTTCAAATTGATCCCACAAAAATGTTCTGGACCAATGGGAACAAAAGACGATCCTTGTTTAGCAAGCTCATCAGCCCTTTCATTGCCTTCGATACCTTTATGCCCTTGCACCCATACAAGGATCACCCTGTTTCTAGTTGCCAGTTCTGTAAGAAGGTTTCTACATTCCAGAAGCATTTTAGATTTGATTTCGATGGAATTAAGCGCTTTTAAAGCGGCTTGACTGTCACTGAAAATGAGAATCCGCTTATCGTAGTAGCCCTTCTTCATATTCAGTTGCAGACAGTGGATAATGGCCAAAACTTCTGCCTGGAAGACCGAAGCGTATCGCCCAAGGCTTACAGACAAGCTGATTCTTGGTGACACGCCACAAACTCCCAGACCTGAGAGGCTGTTCTCCAGTGATCCATCTGTGTACCAGATTAGATCTCCTGTTTTAGTTTCAAACATGTTGTTATCCCATTCCTCTCTAGTTGGAAAAACTACATCAAATGTATTGTCAAACATGTATGTTTTTTCCATGATGTCAGATGGCATCAGAAAAGTAGGGGCTTGAAATTTCCTGGTGATGCCCTTGTGCCCTTTGGCAACAGGCTGGTCATACCAGTGGTTTTGCAGCTTCATTCTGTATGCATTCAATCTTGCAATGCTGCATATGAAGATGTCCAAGGGAGTCAGATCCAACACAACCTACAATGCTCTGGTTGGCGTGGTGGAGATTGCTCCTGTGATGCAGAGACAGGTTAGTCTTTGTAGACTCCTAAATCTGTCAATCACAGTCTTCTGTTCCACCTTATGCCACCAGATTACACAGGCATATGTGAAAATGGGCCTGACAAAAGCTGTGTACATCCATAACATCAGTTTTGGATGTAAACCCCAGTTTTTACCAAGCATTCGCCTGGTAAAGACTGATTGGTCTGTATGACTTGGCCTGGTCATAAGTGTCCTTGCCAGGTTTTGGAATGAAAACAATCCTAGTCTTTTGCCATGTCTTTGGTATATATCCCAGGGCCAAAATAGTTCTATAAATTCTAGTTAGCATTGGTATGACAACCTTCTCTGCCTTCTGGATCATGATGGGCATAACTCCATCAGGCCCAGGGCATTTTAGAGGTTTAAAGGCAAAAATTGCCCATTTAACAATGTTGTAGTTAATGATATTTTTAGCGATGGTTCATTGATTGCTATTGACTCTTTGCAAAGAGTCAATGCAATGTTCCCCTTCGTTGCTATAAATATCTCTAGCTCCCGGGAACTGGGTCCTGGTCATAATTTCCATAACCCCTTTTCCGGAAGCAGCAAAATTACCCTCCTCGTCTTTTAGGGTACCAACCAAAATAGGTTCATCCCTTTTAAGGAGTTTCTGGAGTCTAGCTCCTTCAGAAATAGAATCTATCTCGTCACAGAACTTCCTCCAGGAGTTAATTTTGCTTTTTCTAACAAGTTTGTTATAAATAGTGAGGGCCCTTTTATAGTTCTCCAATTCACCATTTTTCTTAGCTTTTTTAAAAGTTTTCTAACATTTGCTCTTTCGGCAGCTAGAGAGTCATTCCACCAAGGGCATTGGAGTTTAGCTCTTCTAGTGCGAATGGGGCAATTGTTATGATAAGAATCTAGAATACTTCTCTGTAGGAGATCTGCTGTAACTTCTAGATCTGCTGTAACTTCTGCTGTCCGTCCTAACTGGGTCTCTGAATATGCGATCCAGACACACATTAGAGTGAATTTCAAAATGGATGTTTTGATGATCTGAACCAGAAGGTCGTTCATCTACTTTCCAGTATTTGATATTTTTACTAATCAGCGTTGTCGCTATAGTAATGTCAATTACTTCAGATCGATTGGAAGTAATAAAAGTTGGTTTGTTGCCCACATTTAGAATATCTAACCCATAGTTTAGAATAAATTCCAAAAGGTACTCACCTCTTTTATTTGTGTCCGTACTTCCCCAGACAACATGATGAGCATTACAGTCTAGTCCTAGGACTACCTGTAAGTTGTTATTACTGCAAAAGTTCATGAGCTTGTGCAGAGAATGGTCAGGTGGAGCCTTCTCTTCATAGGGCAGGTATCCAGAGCCAAAAACAATTTCCCTGTCCCTACCCTCTATGTTGAGTCTGACTTTCACAGCTGTCAGGTCCCTAAGAATAAATTCAGAGAGGGGAAGAACCTCAATGTTTTTATGTAAGAGTATACAAGTTCTAGCGTTACCATTAGTACAGTAGATAAGCTTACCTTTAATTCCTTTGAGACCACTGATTCTTCCCCTAACCAACCAGGGTTCTTGAATCAGGGCCAGGTGTATATCCCCAGCAAGAAACTTCTTACTGAGGTTAGTAGTACCACTTCTACTGTGGTGGAGGTTGGCTTGAACTACCTTCACCCCCATCAGCAGGAGCAGGTTTATCAAGTACTTTAGCCTGCACATGGTGAAGTCCAATATGAAACCTATATCCCCTTACACGAAGTGTGGCAGCATTTAATTCAGGCACACTAAGAACGATGGTCCGCCCAGATGGGTCGTTCTTAATGTTAATAACGTTCCACTCCAATGGAGTGACCCCACCGTTCTGAGCCTCGATTTTTCTCAGGAGCTCTTTAGGTTCCAGTTCATTACAGATTTTTGGCAGTTTTGCAATTATCTTGGTGGTTCTGACAAGTTTCCTTGCCTCACCCACCAAGAGTTTATGTTCTTGCCAAGGGCTTATATCATTGACATTCTGTTCCAGCCACTTTGAGCTCTCCAGATCTACACAATTGATAATAAGAGCCCCGTTTTCAAGTTTACAGGATAGGAAGGTTGGGGCAAAGCCCTCCTCATTCCTTCCTATTTTCCTGGTTAACAAGAGTTCCAGGTCATAGGCCTGTTTCTCTGTTAACCGTTTTTTCGGATGACCTTCTAAGAGCACGGCCATCTTGATCACCGTGAGAGCCGCCCTGTAAGTAAATCCCTCAGGTCCTTCTCTCTTGGCAGCCTTTCCGACCTTGCCCTGGTTCATCCGGTTGGCAGGACGCTTCTCACCTTTGGTTGCCTTGGGTTTTTCAACCCAAGTCCCCTCAGCGATTTTGCGCTCCTTCACCAGCTTCTTTTTCTGTGCACCAGATATTCTCTTTTTAAGCTTGATTCTGGTCAGAGAGTCAGTCATGCTAGAGATAGCTTCCTGACTCTCACCAGAAGAAGATGGTTTGGAGGTCATTTCTACCTCCTGTGAAGGTTTCATTGCTACCCCTTCATTAGATTGTCTCTGAGTTCCCTTGTCTTTTTCAGAAAGGTCTGCTTCAGAAGTTTCTCCTGCAAAAGCAGAAATGTTTGTTATTTTCAATGTCTTTTCAGCCATATAATAACAGTTCATAAGCTCAGGTAATATGACAGTCCACGCAGCATTGCCTGAGTTACTGGGCAAGGCTATTACTCTAGAAGTTCGCCAGGCAACTAGAGGCTCCGTTAAGACACCAATACCGCGGTGCCAATTAGCCCTAGGCACGGAACGCATAACACCAGGGTTTACGGGAGCTGGTTCGCGGCCTCTTATTCAATATTCAAGGCTATCCTGTCATTCCTACAGGACGTTCAGTTATCTACCAACTACTGACGCGCCTGGTGGCTAGCTCAAGCCCCAGAGGGTACGCATACCCCTGGTTCCAGGAATAATAATTCTTACAAAATGAATGATAACTGTTAGAGCTGTTATTACTTTATTATGTGAGAACAATTACTAGCAAGAAACAAATACACATTTCGAGATTGCGACAAGATTATTGAAAAGAATTGGGAAAACAATTTAATCAGCTATCCTACCTGAAAATATTAATTTTTCTAGATTCTTCGCTTTAACTATTAAGAGAAGATAACCACATTTTTTGGCTATTATGGTAAATTTCTATGATTTTCTGGATTTGTGCTATTATTTAATTGATATATGGTATCTTTGGAATGTTCTCCAGAATGTTAAAAAATGAAAGACAACAATAAGAGAATTCTTATGTACATTGTGCTTGTTATGTTTCTGGGACATTTGAAATAATGCTAAATCATCTCATAAGATATTTTTAATTCTCTAAAAACAATGATTAATATCATGTTTTTAGATACAAAATATTTTCATTTTAAATGACTTGCAAGTTTCTCTTTTCATGTCAAAATTAATTAAGAAGCTTTTTTGATTTCAGAAATATTCTTGGAGCAACTTAGGATGATTGGAAAAAAGTTTATGTTTTCATATTAAAACAAATATTTCACGAGATTTCATTTATATTGTGAAATAGAATTGAAAATTAAAAAACTCGATAGTATATTTTTTAGAATTTGGAAGATACGAAGTGAAATTTTTAAAGCAATTTTTACAGGTAAAATTCTTTCTTAAGTTAATTAAATTTTAATTAAATACTGCAATTTGGATTATGAATTTGTGTAATTTAATATTTAATAGTAGAACTATTTTATTATTTTTCACAATATTTATGTAGTCAATCACAAATTTTTGCATTTTTATCACCGATTCAAAAATTTAAAAAATATTTGTATTTTATAAAACAAAACAATTATAAATTACTCTTAGTACAAGCACATTAAAATGAAATCCACCATTGAAAAATATCATTAAATAGAAATTGTAAAAGTTTTTCTTTCCGAAATTTAATAAGTAATATAATGCTAACAACGTAAATCCTTCCTACAGAAAGCCAGGCGTGCTATTTGCTTTTCCCATTTTTTGAAATATGGCTACTAATTTTCTTAAAAATTTAATTTTAGTTTATATTCATGAAAGCAGAATTATCATGAATATCGCACTTACAAAATTTATTGTTGAGATTTAAAATTGATTTATTTATAAACTAAAAATAATATGTTTAATTTTTATTTGTGTAGTTATATATTTTTGATTGGCAGCCTATATATTGACCTCAAATTAATGGTATTTTTGCTTGATTATAGATGAGATTTTTCAGGATCAATCCTTATTATAAATTATCAAACAAACTGCTATTTAATTTTGATTAGGAAAAACACTTAATAAAAAATAATAAAGAGCCTTTATTTATATATTTTACATAAAACTTTTGAGTAATACATCCGGAATATTTTCTCCCATTTATACTTTGTAAAATTTCAAATATAATGTAATGAACTTAGAATATCAAGATATAGCAAAATATTGTAAAATAATGCTATGTTTAAAATTTACATTGAACTTAAAAAAATACAAATTTGTACTAGTTAAATAAGAATGGAATTATATAAGATTTTATGTAGCAGAACTTTTAGACATCAAATTTTTTGCATGATACTGGATTTATAGACATTAATTTGATTGTAAAATATTTGAAAGGAAAAGAACAAAAATTTCTCAATTCAAAGAAAAACAAATTTCTTAAAGTTCAGGCAGAAAAGTAAAAAGCTACAGTAAAATTGTCACATTCTTGCAATATATCCAATTCTTATCACAATTTACTGAAAAATGTCATCACATATATAATGCTCTAACAAACAATAAGAAAAGGCTCTATTTTAATAAAAGTCGAAAACAATAAGCTTATGGTTACATTTGTATTCAGAACAGTTTTTATGCTAAAGCATCCTATGCTTCCAACGTGCTTTATCTGCTATTTATATTAATTTATGACAGTATTCAGACTCAAATTGGTGTATAAAAATTTAAAAAATAATTGACATTAAGGATTTCTCAATAATGTTACTTGAGTATTTTTTCCCAAGACATGTAAAGTAGCTTTAATTTTGTAATGTAGAAAATTAAAACTATGTAAAAAAAGGGTAAGAAATAATTTTAAAATTCCTCTTTCCTCATTTTAAATGCATGCAAGAAAAATTTTAGTATTGATAAAGCAAGAAGGTTCCCTTTAAAACAGAGAAAATAATGTATATAGTTGAAATAACGAAGAGTAAGCAAATTTCATCTTTAAATTTACCGGGACTCAAATGTTTAAAAAAAATTTCATTCTGAAGTTTTACGTGGATTTGTGCTAGTAGATTTAAAAAAGCATTAAATGAAAAAGTTAAAATACTTTGTAAAAAAGTTTGATAGTTATGTATGTTTAAGCTTAGAATGATATTTTTGATAGGGTTTAAATAAAGAAAAAATGAAAAGAGTACTTATGTTTATTTGATTTAAGAATAAACATTAAAAGAGTATTGATATAAATAACTTAATGGAATAAAGAACTGAAATATTTTTCTTATTTATTTTTCCTTTTGAAATTATAAACAAATATTATTTATTTTGTCAAATGAGTCAATTTTATGAAACACCTGCAAATTTTTTGCAATGTCATGTAATAAACATGACCGCAACAAGTTACAGCTAATAGAATACGTCTCGGCTATTTTGCAATTTAATTTAAAATTACTATTCTTTGCTTAAATTAATGCACATTATCACAAAAAGTTATTAATTTTCGATGATTACAAAAAGTAAATTTTTAGCATATTTAATTTTACTTATTTTGAATGTATTCCTAATGGCATAAACTTATTTAGACAAAAAAAAAATTTCAAAAACTGTCCATAATTTTGGTGATCAGTACATGTATGTAAGTAAGCAATTTATATTGTGTAGAAAAGTCTAAAATTCTAATAGCAAAATATTTGAGTAATTTTGATTGCAGAAGTTATATAAAATATCAGAGAAAGTATAAGATCGTATTTTAATTTTAAGATTTACAAATGGAAGTCTTACATTTTATTCTAGAGATTCATACGTGGCAGCTGAATTCATTGCAAGAGAATCAATCTCCGTGCAGGGAATATGGCTGTAGACATTGATTTTGTTTTAGAAAATGGAGGTAGGTATAAATGATTATACTTTTTAAGGTAACGCAAATTTTTTTTTCAGAATAAAGTGCTTAACTTAAATGTTAATATTTAATTTTTGGAATAAAATTCCTTATTATATTTTAGGTTATCGGAATATTTATGTTGCAATCAGGTTAACATTGTATGTAGAAAACAGTAATGAAATGTATTTTAATGTGGTCCATAAATATTCTATAATATGTTTCTTTAATATAATTTAATTTGACATCATATAAGTATTAAACATTGTATTGTTATAAATAATAATTACATTTGATAATCATATAGGTGTATATCACTCATATTAAATAAAAAATTTTCTCTTATGACTTACTTTCTTGTTCATAAGCTAAATTAAACTCTAAACTTCTCCGCGACATGACAACCAATTTGGGCTATGGCTTACAGTGTCCATGACTGTTTTCATGACTGAAGGACCTAACAAAAATATATTTTAACCTTGATTTTCTAGATCCAAGACTGGCAACATGGCCATTGATGGATACGCCAGTGAAGACAATTGTCATAGTAATGCTTTATATCGCGTTTGTTAAAGTTATTGGCCCGAAATGGATGGAAAATAAAAAGCCATTTGAACTCCGGTACTGCATGTTAATTTACAATGTATTGCTTGTTTCTTGTAGCATTTGGATGTTTCTAAGAGTGAGTATTATATTAATTAATAATTTATAAATTATCATCGCCTAACACTTTAAAAGTTATCTTTCAATATTTTGTTCATTACTTTAATAAATAAATCTTCAACAACCAAACCAATAATTATTTTAAATGTTAAATCTTTTACATTATTTCTCATGTATAAGAACTATAAGTTGTATTTCCGGAATGAAATGTTTCTAAATAATTGCATTAGTTATAATTAGTAATAGTAATAATATTAATTTTTGTATTAGTAACAGAATAATGAGGCATAATTTTTAATCATAAATAATTACCGTTTGATATTATAAACTAGTTTGTGATATTATAGTCTCTACATAATGCAAAAGTGAGAGGAAATATTTTGCCCTATTTCAAAAATAAATTCAATTTATCATTAATTTTTATAATAGTTTTATAATAAGGATACAATTTTTTTAAAATTTTCTCATTAATTTTAAAATAGATAATTTTTTCATCGTTACATCACACAAGAATAATCTAATATCTGTGTTCAAGTTATTCTATGCTTAAAAAGACTATGAGAAATTATCGCAGCATTTGTCATTTATAATCACGTATGTTAAAGGGCATTTCAGTATTCAGTTTAGTGTGGTACTGAAACATAAAATACATTTTAAGAAATATGCAGAAAAATGGCTTATCAAAAGTCATTCCAGTTCCTTATCTAAATCAAGGAATCATCCGAATCTCATCTCAATTATTTAACATCAAACACATCTATATATAAATTTGAACTTAGTACTACTTAAAGTTTTTCCTCGAGTACTATACTGGCCATTAAAATTGCTACAGCAGGAAAGCGGCACACCACACACGTGAAATTTGCATGACAGGTAGAACTTTCTGTGATGTGCAAATGATTAGATTTTCAGCACATTCATACAAAGCAGGTGATAGTAGTGGCATCTACAATGTGTATAAAACCAGAGATTTGACAGCAGTTTTCTCATACTCAATTTCCGTTTCAACGTTGTTTTCGGCAAAGAAAGTTGTTGTAATACCTCGTGTAAGAAGAAGAAATGCCTATCAGCACGTGTCTGACTTTGATTCGAGGAAGGATTATAGTCTACCGGGATAGTGGTTTATCGTACCGCAATATTGCTGGTCACGTCTGTCGAGACCCCATGACTGTTAGCAGAATATGGAATCGATGGGTTCAGGACAATCACACGGAACGTCATGCAGGATATCAGCAACCCCCATCACTAACAGCAGAGAAAACAGATATCTTATCCGCATGGTCACAAGGGATCGTTCAGCCCCGTCATGAACCCTGAGTCGAGAAATGGAGTCATTTGCAAGGCAACAAGTTTCTGCTCGAACTGTTCGACGACGTTTGCGGCAGCATGGATTGTCCGCACGGCGACCATGGCTTCGGCTACCATTGACGCTGCGTCACAGACAGGAGCGCCTTCATGGTGTGATCAGCGACGAACCTGGACGCGGGAATGGCATCACGTCATCTTTACAAATGAATCTCGGTTCTGTATACCAGATCATGATGGCCGCATCCGTGTTTGGAGGCATCGTGGAGAACGCGCATTGCCAGCTTGCATTGGACATCACCATACTGGCCCATCTGCTGGAGTGATGGTATGGGGTGCCATTGGATACTCGTCTCGATCACCTCTTGTTCGCATTACCGGCACTTTGAACAGCAACCGTTACATTTCCGATGTGTTAAGGCCCGTGGCTCTACCTTATCTTCGAGGCCTCCCTAATGCTTTGTTTCAACAGGATAATGCACGACCGCATGTTGCCCGTACTTTTCTGAACTTCCTTGATACAGAACAGGTTCGACTGTTACCCTGGCCAGCACGTTCTCCTGATCTGTCACCAATTGAGAACGTGTGGTCAATGGTTGCCGAGTGATTGGCACGCCATCACTCACCATCCACTACTGTCGATGAACTGTGGCATAGTGTTGAAACTGCATGGACTGAGATCCCCGTACATGCCATACAATCTCTGTTTGACTCCATGCCTAGGCGGATAAATGCTGTTATTGCAGCCAGAGGTGGCTGCCCTGGGTACTGATTTCTCAAGATCTATATATCTTAATTTCCTGTAAATCTAATCACTTGTTCTTTTCACTATAATGTATGTGTCCAATAAATACCGTTCTGTTATCTGCAATCCTTTTTGGTGTAGCAATTTTAATGGCCAGTATTGTAGTACAAAATCTCAAGTGTTTGAGTGCCAGAAAGCTAAGTATAGTTTTAAAAAGTGTTGGCATACCTTACAGTTAAAGGAATTAAACAAACATTGAACAATGCATTCGAATTGAAGATTCAAATGAATCCGAATTACAAAGAAGAGAAAATAGTATTTTTATATTCCTGATTTATAGTCGAAAATTTTACAGTGCATATTTTTGAGAATACTTACTAGTTTCTTGCCACTATGAAATAGATTCAAATAAAATAGTCACAATAAGAAATCAAAAAATTTCTGTCATTACAGAGTTAAATTTCATTTAAAAAAATTATTTTACATGTTTTATGATTTTAACTGTTAATTGCATTATTGTATAGTTATAAACACATGAATTCAAATAAAACTATAAATAGGAATAACAAAGCTTTCAGGAACATATGTTTATTTTATTATTAAAGCTCCACATCATAATATATAACAATAATGGCACATTACATACATAATGGCACATGGCACATAACAATAATGGCACATTTCACAAAAGTGCAAGGAACAAAACTTCTTCAATATCTTAAGTGAAGTGTCTTTTTGGGAAATTCACTAGTTGCGTCTAGCGCCATCTACCCATTTAAGCAGGGAAGGTAGCTGTAATTATAACCGCTACACCCTCTCCTACACCTCTGAAGGCCGTCTCGGCGTGGTGTATTATTAATAGACTTTTTATACTTCGTCCAGCAATTTTATTAAGGGCTAAAGGTTGTTTAAGAGGTCTACCTCTTTTCCTTAAAGGTACCACAGGAGAATGGTTTGGAGAAACATTTTGATAAGTTGTTTGTGACGAAGTATGGTATGTACCTAAAGGTTCCTCAGGTTTGTCACAACTAGCTATTTCAAAGGTAGTGGGTGATTTTTGGGGAACTACTATGTATGGTTCGTCTTTTCTAGGCATAAATTTTGCACTCTTACTTTGGCTAGCTTTACTTAAAGGATGAAGTTTTACCCAAACCAAATCATGGGGTTTATAAACAGGATTTGATCAACGTAATTTATCAGCATATTTATTTCGACGATCTTGACTTTTTTCGATATTTTCTTTAATTTGTGACATATATCTTTCCAAACGTTTTAAATACGGAGTGAATTCTGGCACAAAATTATCATTATGAATTACTGTGCGTAGATCAGTACTTATATCGTCTACAGTTCTTAATTCTCTAACTAAGTTAAGATATGCTGCCGTACAACCAGTAGTTTCACATTTTGTAGTATTCATTGCAAATCTTATAGCTGGCAGTTCTTTGGTCCATAGTGTATGGTTGCTGCCTACCATCACTGCCAAACAAGGTTTCAAATCTCTGTTTTTGTGTTCGACAGGATTGGTCTGTGGATGGTAAACAGGTATGAGACTTTGATTGATGTTCAAAACAAAACATAAGGGTTGCATTACTGCACTGACAAATTGAGACCCATTATCACTTATTAGGTGACGAGGTAATCCATACCTTAAAAATATCTCATTTAATATTGTTAAAGCGCATTCTTTATCAGTAGCTTGCTTTAACGGAAATAACTCAACCCATTTTGTTGTACAGTCTTCAACAATGAAGATCCACTTCATGCCGTGACTCGTTTCTGGTAAAGGTTCAAAAAGATCAATGACGATGCTTTCAAAACGTTGAGCAGGTACAGGTGTTTGCAATAAACCGGCAGGTTTTTGATTCATTGCTTTGTATCTGATGCATTCTGCACAACTCTTTACATAATCTGAAATGTACTTTCTCATTCCAGTCCAAAAATATCTAGATGATATTCGGAAAAAAGTACCATCAGCTCCATAATGTGATGCTGTGGGAGCGTCATGGTGAAGTTTTAGGACTTTTTCTCTTTCATGCGAAGGGACAACTAACTGTGCTTCCTCAGCATCAGAGTGTGGAGAATAACGGTACAGTACATCTTCATTTAAGAGGTACCCTCTCTCCGTCCAATTAGAAAATTCAACACTTTTGTTAATAGCTTCCAAAGAGTCTACGATCTTCTTTAATTCAGGATCTTTCAATTGTTCCTCTCTGAGCTGACCAGTTGTCTTGATGGGATATCTTTAATAATAGTTCTTATGTCATAACATTTTTTCATCATCCTCGTCCTTGCTTTCCACAGGTCTGGACAGCATGTCAGCCACAACGTTACATTTTCCTGGAAAATAATCAATCTTCAAATTGTAAGCTTGAATCTGAAGTGCCCATCTGGTTAATCTTTCAGTGCGTGACGTTAAAGTCATTAACCACTTTACTGGTTGGTTGTCTGATGCTACGGTAATATCTGAGCCTTCAATATAACCACGAAATTTTTTAAGGCCCATACGACTGCCAATGCTTCTCTTTCTGCTGTGGAATAATTTTTTTCAGCAGAGTTAAAAGTCTACTTGCATATTTGATTGGCTGCTCATATCTAATCGGCAGGACTTTCACCTTGTAGAAGGACTGCGCCTAGAGCATAACTACTTGCATCTGTTCGAATGATAAATTACTTTGTAGGATCAACTTATTTCAAAACTGGTGGTGTTACTAAATATCGTTTTAGAGTTTGAAATGCTTGTTGTTCTGGTTCATTCCATTTCCAAACAATGTTCTTCTTGGTCAAATTGCTAATGGGTCTAGCAATATTTGAAAAATTCGGGATGAATTTTCTATACCATGAACAAGTTTGCAAAAACGATTGCAACTGTTTAACATTTCTTGGACAAGGAATATTTTGTATTGCTGCTATTTTCTCTTGATCCACCTATATCCCATTAGGAGTGATCCACAATCCAAGATATTTTACAAGAGAGCACGCAAATTTACATGGTAGTCCATTTCGGAACTGATCCATAAGACGTTGGAAAGTTGCTAGGGCGTTTATTAAACCATATGGCATTCTTTTGTACCTAAATGTACAAAACGGGCATACAAATGCAGTTCTGTCTTTATCCTCAGGATTAACCTCGATTTGATGATATCCAGTTTTTAGATTAAGAGTAGACATAAAAGTTGTGGATTTTGCATTGTGCAAAAGAGCATCCATGAGAGACAGTGGATACTTATCAGGAACAGTTATCGCATTTAGCTTACGATAATCTATACACAATTTAATAGTTCCATTAGCTTTAGGGACTAAAACAACCGGTGATGCATACGGCGATTCGTATTCTTCTATAATATCGTTGAACAAAAGTTCATCAATTTCTTTTCTTAAAAATTCTTTGTTTTAGGAGACAGTCTATAAGGTGTAGATGCAACTGGTGGATGGTCACCTGTATTGATATAGTGTTTAACATAAGGAGTCGGTTCTCCCCCTAGCTTGAAAATATCTTCATTTTCATTAATCAGAGCGATTAATTGATTAATATTTTCTGTGTCCAGATTCTGTCTTTCTTCTTCTCTCAAGCAAATATTGTTAGCTTTGAGTATAACAGTAGGATTTCTTTGTATTGGAACATCATTTGTAATTAAAGTCGTATGACAAGGACTACTACTGACTTCGACAGGAATGTCTTTTCTGGGTAGGGATAAATCTTTTGCAAACTGTATTCTGTGATTGGGTTTATCACCAAAGTATCAACAATTGTGTCGCATGTCCATCACAATTCCAGATGAAGTGAAGTGTCTTTCTGGGAAATTCATTAGATGCGCCTAACGCCATCTACCCACTTAAGCAGGGAAGGTAGCTGTAATTATAACTGCTACATAGTATAAATAATTTTAGAGTAATGAAGACTTGACTGCACTGATTCTTGGAAAATATACATTTGCTCATGTTTCAGAGTTTTCAAACGATAATTTAATTTAACGATGTATGTGCTTATGAATATAAAAGTTTGGTGACAATTGATAGTTTTTAAATTTCTGCCTTTAAAAAAAACCACAATTTATCAGCAATAGTTTCTTAAATAAAATTATTATTGTAAATATAGTTCAAACATATATAAGCAATGCATGCGTAAAATTCGAGTAAAAATGAAAATTAATTGAGAAAGTAGAAAGAGAAGAATAACATAATTATATAATAGAAGTAAATAAATATGAAAATTATATGCGAATTCATGGAAACATTAATTTTTATATGCTTATACAGGGTGATTCTAAATTGTTTTCTCAAATTAAGAGGGGTGGTACCCATCTATACAAGCACAAAAATTACAAAAGGAACACAAGTTGTAATTGGTTTTATTATTGTACTAATTTATGATCAAACAAAATAATTATTTCTGGTATTTTTATTTTGTGTAAAAAAATAATCAATGTTTCAATTAGATTTCTCTTCCATATTTCAAAAAAAAAAATTTCATAATTTTTTCATACCAGATTTTTACCTAACATATTTCTAAATAATGATTAAATTTTGGTTATTTTACGCATAATTTAATTTAAAAAAAATTACATTTTATTATGTATATCAGGTAAATTTGAGATATGTCTAGTATGCCTGTATTAAATAAGTCTAAAATAATTCCTTTAAATCAATGCTTTTGAAAATATTGACAATATTTATTTTTTGAAAATTGTAGTTTTGTATCTATGGCTGGTTTAATAACTACAGCTGGCATTGTGAACCCATCAATTATTCAGACAATGAAGACGCTGTAAACGTAAGTGCATCAATAAAATATTTTTTAAAAAATTTACATGCTTTTAAAATATTTTACTCTTATGGAAAACACTACAATAACTTTTTTGTTAATACATTGGATTGTTTAATATAATATTTTTAAAATCTTTCCTTTTAAATTTTGATCAATGAAAATGCTACGAAATTTAAGTAGATTTTGCATTAAAAACAAAAATTCGACAGTAAAATTAAAATTTGGTTAATTTAGAAAATATTTTATGAATTAATATCGAATGTACCGTTAGATATAGGTGAAAAAATATGGAAATAATGCAAGCATTTAAAAACAAGTACTTGAAGATAGTGAATATAATTTTAAATCATCCTTCCATATTAAACATAATTTAAATTGACTAATAATTTACTAATAATTTGCTTAAATTGTCTTATAATTTCATTAATATACTGAATATATTTAACAGCATGATATTTATAGAAGTCTATATATGTTAATGTTTGTTAACGTGGTTGAATACTAATGAAATATAAATTTAATAGTAATGAATTAAGTTATGGAGCAATAGTTGAAAAACATGTACATATGTACATAAAAGTGAATTTTGTATGCATAAAAAATAAATAAGTAAAAATAAGTTTTTAAGTAAATTTTTTTAATATTTGTCTATTTCTATAGATCCATTTTGATTTCATCTATAGACAAACATGCGTATTTTACCCTATTATAATTAAATGATTGTTTTTTAGCACCAAGTATCGCAGAGATTCGATAAAATGTAAAAATTATTACATAAAATAATTTTAAATGTGAAATTAGAGCCAAGTTAATAGGTAATGATTAGTCATGGAAGAATATTTTAGTCTGTTTCTGATATGGTTTTTCTTAACATTCGTGAAGAATTCTGAAAAGCTTTGTCTTGTTCGAAAATAGGTCTTAAGCGTTGAGGATGAGAATAGATTAAATCGTTAACATCCTGTTTCCTTGATCTTAGTTTAAATTTATCTCTTATGGCATTGTAAGCTATACCCATGCGCACTGAAATTCAGTGCTGTTTATTAAAATGTAAAGCTGCAGGAATTCTTTTGATTTTGTAAGTCAACATTAGGGAAATATTGCATTCAGTGTATGTATTCACAATATAATCTCAGAGTTCTAAGTTCATAATTTGGCTTATTAATCTAAAGATTTAAATTAACCACCTCTTCAGCAAATTTGTTGAAATTTTAGATCTTTCTGAAAATTTTCTGTTTAAATTGAAATTTATTCTTTTACACATGTCAGTATTAACTTCACACACTTATTACCGTTTATTTCTTCTTAGAGTTTTTCATTCCCTTTACTACGTAATGATTATGCTTTATGTATTATCCTAACATTTTATTTCATGTTTAATTTGATGTTGAAATCATATACTATTAAGTAATACATAATATTTATTGAAACACAGACCAGTGTATATATATATATATATATATATATATATATATATATATATATATATATATATATATATATATATATATATATATATATATGTATGTATATATATATATATATATATATATATATGTATATATATATATATTTATATACTGAAGACTATTAATGAATATAATTTCTTAAGTCTTTAAATTCTTACTTATTTTCTTGTAAAATATAATTTCCTTTTTCTTTCTAGATTTTACTCACATTTTACATGCTGTATATATCGAAGTTTATAGAGCTATTAGATACAGTAAGTAGTTTGGAGTTTATTTTGTTTTTCTCTCTTATATATAAAATATTTTCATTTTAGAAAAAAGAGGAATTATATAAAATAAGTTTTAAACCCATATGAAAAAAAATATTTTAATTGATGAATACATAAAAATTATTCGCTTTAGTCAGATTTTTATGCGATAGTAATAAAAAATTCAGTGTTTTCTTAATATTATTATTAAATTTCTTAATATTATTACTTAAAATATTCCATTATTTAATTCTTAATATAATACCATTATAGGATTAGATAGCTTGTTAAGTATATTATGCACACACACACACACACACACACACACACACACACACACACACACACACACACACACACACACACACACACACACACACACACACACACACACACACACACACACACACACACACACACACACACACACACACACACACACACACACACACACACACACACACACACACACACACACACACACACACACACACACACACACACACACACACACACACACACACACACACACACACACACACACACACACACACACACACACACACACACACACACACACACACACACACACACACACACACACACACACACACACACACACACACACACACACACACACACACACACACACACACACACACACACACACACACACACACACACACACACACACACACACACACACACACACACACACACACACACACACACACACACACACACACACACACACACACACACACACACACACACACACACACACACACACACACACACACACACACACACACACACACACACACACACACACACACACACACACACACACACACACACACACACACACACACACACACACACACACACACACACACACACACACACACACACACACACACACACACACACACACACACACACACACACACACACACACACACACATTCTGTTTGCACTTCAATTGCAACACTTGTTCTTCTTTCATACGACATTTTTCTTCGTGGAGACCAAAATTCGCTTTAACGATCAAATAGGGTTCGTAATTTTAGGTGGATACTTTCTGACGTCATACAGTTTGTAATCTTTTTGTATAAGAAGACGTTTTAAGAAAAGAAATTATAGCATTCTAACATCATGAAGTTTGTACCACAATGAGAGTTCTCTATAATGCACCTTATAAACCCTGGTTTATATCATGATGAAGATGTTATCAGATTAAGAGCTCATGTAATGACTTACAATTTCTGAATATATTCTGCTTATGCAATTGTCGTGAACTCTTCTGATTATGTTTGTTTTTTATTTCCGATTTTGCCATCAAATATATAATTAAGTTGACACACGTAAGACCTGGATTTTTCTGAATTTTATGATGGAATCATTTAGCTTCTACAATAAACTTATATTGATTTTCATGCATGTCAAAGGCTAATAATTTCTCCAACAATAACTGATATGATTTTCTGTTAATCTAGTTTTTGTTAAGACAATTTGGCATATATTTATATAGTGTTTGTCTAATTATTTGTTTTTTTATGAAGTGGTATATCATGTACAACATCTTAATGTGTGTATTCTGGAATTATTATTTAGTTAATTATCACAACAGAGGAAGTTTATAAATTTATCTATATGTTTCCAATTATTTACTTCCTTTAGTTTACATTTTTATCTTAAGTTCATAATTTTTACGTAAAAGTAAATTTTTATTGAAACTTCTTGAAAATGTGAAATGCTAATCAAATTAAAAGATTTCCATATGCATTATTAAAACTATTTCGAATTGAATAAATGTAAATGAAAGTAATGAAAAAATTCTGGTTTTCTAAAATACTCCAAAAAAGCCATTTATAACCATTGATTCTAGCGTATTATGATATTATTTGCTATTTATTAAAACAAGTTTTACTATTTACTAGGTATTTTTCGTTTTGAGGAAAAAGTATAACCAAGTTACCTTTCTACATGTACTTCATCATGGGATGCTCCCAATTATTATGTATTATGGATGCAAATATGGTGGAGGTAATATTGTTCCTTTAGTATCTTGAAATTTAAAAAAATTAATATTTTGAAGTTTTGAAAATTAAATTGAATGAATTTAATTATTTGTATGAATGATAAAAATGTATCATATATACCATAAAAATATTACTTTCTGTTTGTTATCCATTGCTTCAGATGCCTTTTCTTATTTGAGATAAGTACTTACATAAATATAAATTGCTATGAAAATTTTGAAAGTTTTTTTATGTCAATCTGTAATATTCTAAGGCTTACCGCTTTGAAAATTCTTGTTAAACTAAAAAGATCACTAATAATTCAGATCTTAAATATTGGAGGCTACTAAATAAACTCCAATTTGTACATACTTATAAGTATATGAAAGACAGAATAAGCAACCTTAATAATCTTTCTCAATCATAATTCAAAAGATGTTTCAAATTACATAGATTTGATAAAATATATTTAAATGAAAATTTCTTATCAAATCAATGTAATAATAACTTTTGATCAAAAAATTCCTATTTTTAAGAAAAATATTTTATGTATAGATTCCAACATGAAGTTTAATAAAATTTTATTAATAAAATATAAATTATACTAAAATATGTTTATACTTTTATGTGTGAAATTGACACAAATACAAGCCATTACATTTTACGATTTAAGACATTTCTTGCAAATATTAAGCTTTCTGCTTGTGAATTATGAATTATTGTGGAAAACTTTAGAAACCTTTATGAAATGTTTTATTACATTTGACTTGTTTACAGATTTTATGTTTTATTAGCACATTGTATTGGTTTCTTATGTCTGTCCATTTTTAAATTTAAGTGATTGTTTAAAAGAGCAAGTTATATCATACACTATCAGACTTAAAAAGGTACCTCGAATAAATCAAGTTCTTCCTTTAATTAACTTAATTAGCACATTTTGTAGTACATTTTGATGTTGATATTAAAACCACCTATGTATGAAAATAATGCGTATGATCCTTATATTCATGTTTTAGCAAATAACTTAAAAGTCTTCTCAGTAAAGTTTGAACCCAATTCATCCTAAGCAGTTATGACAAACTTTGAATTTTTTTATTAAATGATTAGCTTAAAATTCTTATAATTTTTGCATGAACGTTTACAAGCATAAATAATTTCATAAATCATTCAAATAAATTAATCTAATTATTTCAATTTTAAAAGAAAATAAGTAATTACATATTTTGCTGGAGTTCCTTAAGACTAGAGAATCACATATCTCCTGGTCTTAAAGAAAAAGTTTTATATAGATTTAAATAGATAGGACTGTAGATTAAATTCTTCCAACCACAAAAATTTTCAAATTAAGGTAAACTGATTTTAAATAAAAAAATACCATCTAATCAAAAGTACACTTTATAGCTTATTACGTATTTTCTATAAATATCAATATTTGAATGAAATTCAGATACTAATGTAAGATGAAAAAAATTGTTCCATAAAATTCTTTTAATCTAAGAGACATTATATGAAAAAAATCATTGAACTGAAGATAAATAAGTGAACTTACATTAATTATATATAAACTTGCATGGTTGTGACACTTTTATGCTTCAATTTGCTTAACATTTTTAATGATTTATTAATATTTTTATTATTGAAGTGCAAAAGGTATTTCAATTGAGATTATTATTTAAGAAAAGGAAAATGAAATCAAACCTATATTATTAAAATGGTGTACATTCAATATTTTCTTTAAAATGCTTAAGTAACACAAAAATATATTTCTAAAAAGTAATTCTAACTTTAAATTTCTGTATGAAAGATTAGGATCAGTCTAAAATAAAACGTATGTTTTGTTAGAGTATATTTAACTTCAAATAAATTAAAAAAAACTTTTGCTAAGGTTTAAATACTTGCGAATTCTGAGGTACCTATAAATACATTTCTAAATTTGCCATAATTTCAATGTGCATACATTATCACAATATAATCTACCATGATTATCCTATTATTAAAGATATTAATATTATGAAAATCTATTTTTTCCCATTCATCTTCAATTTTACTTAAGCGAGAGAAAATACTTGCTAAAATTTTAAATTTAATAATATTGTTGAATTTAATGATAAAAATAAATTTTATCAAATTACAATATAAGCAAGTTTTATGGAAAATAAATAAAATTACCCAAAATTATATACTAATTAAATTTTAGTCTCAAGAAGGTGCATTATTTTTTTATAAGTTTGGCTTTAATGTTTATTTAATTTATCCAGTTTAGAATATATTCATATTAGAAATATAAATCCGCAGTAAAGATTGCAATGGTTTAAAGTTTTCTTATGGACTTTAAATGCATGTAAATAAGAAATTGGATTTGTAACAGTGGTCTTTTTTTGCAATTATAACTTCTAAACTTTAAACACTAATATTTATTTTTACTATAAAAAATTCTTTTTGAATGTAAAAACATAGAACAGATTTGTGCTGCAGGCCTTTTGACCCACACTTGAATCTATGAAAATTTACGTTTTCAGACCATGAGAAAGTGTAAATCTGCTCCGATTTCACCTGAGTATGTTTTAAATTCAATTGGTTTTAAATTGAATGAGGTATTTTTCAAACATCTTAATTTTTTTAGTTTTTCTGTTTTTCTTTTTTTTTGATTTGTGCAGTTGTTATGATCTATTCATACCAACTAGGTATAAGAAGCAATAACAGAACAGATTTAAATTGTTGATTTTCTCAAATTAAAGACGTAGTTTTAAATAGTTCTTGATTCCTTTGAAACCCCAATTTAAAATTTTTGTAATCTTTAGTGCGTGAGAATAAAAAGTTTTAAGATTTTTTATGTTTACGTGAAATAAAAATATGTAAAGATAAAAAAAGGACAGATCAGAATATGGTCCCGAAGCTTTTGTAAAATTACAGAAAATTTTTTGGGAAATTTGTTCTTAAATTACTGTTAAAGTCAATGTGATACACGAACTCTATTCAATGATTGATACAGTTGCGATACTTAATGAATAATTTACAAAATATCACAAGGATAGGATTTCAGCTATAATGTGGCTGAATGAATCATATTTTTTGCATGTCATGAAATAATTTTATAAAAAAATTATTGTTTATATATATATATATATATATATATATATATATATATATATATATATATATATATATATATATATATATATAATACATAGCATTTCCATTAAAATATTTACTAATTTTTTTATAGGAGAAAACTTAAAATTCCGGAATAATATTGAAAAGATTGAATGAATCGAAATATTTTTGAGATACTGAATGCGAATAATAATGCTAACTCATCTATATTACGGAAATTAAATTCATATATTTAATTTATTTAAGTATGCATATCAAGTATATTTATCAAGTAATATTCAATAGATATAAACCATTAATAAAATAATTTCTCTTAATAACAAAAATACTTATGACACATCATACTAATCTCATTTCTATAACAACATTTTAGAAAGTAATGATCTTTGATTCTAAAAGTAAATAAAATCTTTGATTATGATTTCAAATCTTAGATCAGGTAATTAAGTAAAATGAATCTAATTATAAATTCATGTGTATAAAATTTTCACATTTTTTCTTGCTTAGGAGGTTACATAGTGTTTCTTGCGATGCTGAATACATTTGTCCACAGTTGGATGTACTTATATTATGCATTATCAGCACTGGGACCAAAAGTTCAGAAGTATCTATGGTGGAAAAAGTACTTGACACAGTTGCAACTGGTAACAGAATTTTTCATGATTGTTTTATAAGCTAGATTAGATAGCTGATTTCAAAAGTAAATTAATACAATATAAATTAATAGGATACATGTAAATTATATTTCAATATAAATTATCAAATAATTTTAAAGTATAAAAATATTTTTTTAATAAGTTAAAGATATGTATTACCAAATAAAAATTTATAGTATTTAATTTATTTTGAAATTACACTTCTGAAGATTACAAAGTACTGTATTCAAACTACAGTTTTACTTGGCTTTAAGATAAATATTTATTAAAAATTTATGAATTTTCATTGCAGATTATAGAAAATATTTTTATTTACCTTTAATAATTTAAACAATTTATTAAAAAATGTTTAAAAAGTAAGCAAATAAAAATAAATCTAAATCAATATATTTTATATTATTATTAATAATTTCATAATGAATCTCATTAATATATAAAAATATGTATGTATAGTTAACATAATAAAATAGTGTATTTAAATAATAATAAGGTAATAGTAAATTATTATTTTCATAATTTATTTTAAATACTTTTATAATATTTATTTTAAATAATTTTTAAAATTTTAGATTAATAAAATTTTTTAAAAGATTTTATAAATGTGAGTGCATGTTAAATTAAGTATTAAATTGAATACAATAATTTAACTAATTGTAATCATATTTTAGGCTAATGTTTGGTTCTGTGCAATTTTTTAAACTTAAATGAGCTCAATTCAAAATTGATAAAATTAAATTTGCTTTTGAATTTTATGTTAAACATTCTAGAAAATTGCAAAAAAAGATTCCTGAATTTAATGATGCATAGAGTTTAAAATCATCCTGCTCTTTAATATATATATATATATATATATATATATATATATATATATATATATATATATATATATATATATATATATATATATATATATATATATATATATATATGTATTCGATTTTGCTCTTATGAGCCTTATAATACAATGATACAATGAAAACAGATGTTGTAATTAAGTATTTCACACACATTTTTATTCATTATATGGCTTTATCACTTATGTCACATGAATCTAGCTAAAAAAAGCTATGAAAATCTTTTAAGACGGAATATGCTGTAAAGGGTTTTAGAATACATTACAACAGCCATGATCTTGAAGACTGTTTTTGGGCTATATATTGCTAATATAACAACATCTTTCTAAGTACAAATAATATTATCAATTTTTAAACCTCTTAGTAAACATTCTGATGGCGTGAAGTTTGTTGTAAGACATTTTAATACTCATCACTTAAAATGATATTTCCCAACCATTTCTTTTTACATAACATTTTAGAAAATCATGAAAATTATTAGCTAATGGATGTCAAATATTTAATAATTATCGGTTTTGTTATCTGATATGCTTGTATCTTGTAATTATTTGCGTTTGATATTTCATAGTTACTTGAAATTCACTTCATAGAGCTTTAGTATAATCTAGAATTGAAAGAGACTGATAAATTCACACAATTGTTGATCCTAAACTTTTCTAGAACTCTGTTAATTAATATTTGATGAATTCTTAGATATAAAAATATATATCAGATTAGTTTTTGTATAAAATATACATTATTCGATCGCCATTTGAATTATTACTTTAAGTAGCAAAATTTGCATCAAGAATAAAATTATTTTTATAACATAACATGTATACATCTTTTAAAATGTTCCACCTTATTTCTATTAAAATAAATTGAAAATTGAAAAAAAAGAAAATAGAAGCTTAAAAATGAATTCATAGTGACGAAATAAACTTAACGTTTTCTACATTCCAAATTTAGACATTTTAGTTGAAGCTAATTTAGAAATAATAATAATCCAGAATATATTATTGCATTAAATTTCGAATATTTCAGTATCTAGAAAATTGATTAATTTAAAAGAATATAATATAATTATTTTAAAAAATTACTTCTAAATGTAGCTTAGAGACGTAGTGAATACTAAAGGTCTTTTTATTTCCCCCCAAAATTGCACTTACTATATATTTATCATTGAACATTTAATAGTTTCATAAGGCAACTTTAGAAAAAAGGGAGATTATTTATGATAAAAAACCGACTAATGGCTGAGTGGTTAGCGGTTCTGACTCTTGAGGTGTGGGTCTCGGGTTCGAATCCCAGTTCGGGCATAGGTATTAATTTCTTTCTCTTTTCTCTAAGTGTTTCTCTGACCTTTCTTCTGTGATGATGTATGAATGTGGCCCACCCTATAAACGAGTTTGTGGTGGTATGATGCGGGGAGCGTTACTCGCCTCCTTGACTTGGTTCACAGGTGCCTGCTGGATAACGACAAATGAGTAGCAGTTTCTGGCCTGGTTGTGTCATAGTTTCGTCGCCCAAGTGCCCGCCGTTGTAAAAAAAATTATGATAAAAAACCTTAGAAATGTTACTTTCAATGAACTGGATACAATATTGTTTGTATTTAATATTATATCTATCTATCTATCTATCTATCTATCTATCTATCTATCTATCTATCTATCTATCTATCTATCTATCTATCTATCTATCTATCTATCTATCTATCTATCTATCTATCTATCTATCTATCTATCTATCTATCTATCTATCTATCTATCTATCTATCTATCTATCTATCTATCTATTTATCTATCTATCTATATACACATATAATATACATACACACATTAATTTTCTATATTAAGAGGAAATAACAAGGATTCACAATTTAATGTGTAAATATATCTATGCATATTTAATAAAAATCTGTTGATGAAATTAACAATATAAGCATAGTGGCGCGGAGTCTAATATAAATTGTATATCTCGGTCCAATTTTCTTCCATGTTCAAAAGTGTCCCATGAACATCAATCAAAATTATTGCTCTATTTTTGTTACTTACTCTATAATTTTTTATATTTAAACATTATATTGTCAACAGCAACAAATAAGAATCAATACAATATGATTTATTAAAATAGTTTCTGAGTACACTTATCGTTAAATATTAAGTTTAGAGTAAGCATAAATAAGAGCAAATTGATTTAGATCTTTTATTTTCGGAATCTTCTTCATTATTTGAAATTACTCTATTAATTTATTGCAACAAATAAATATAAAGCAACTCGTTTATATGTATTTTTTAGCGTGTTTTCATGCAAGAGGAATTCAGAATTCTAATCATCATAATTGATTCACATACACTACTGGCCATTAAAATTGCTACACCAGGAAAGCGGCACACCACACACGTGAAATTTGCATGACAGGTAGAACTTGCTGTGATATGCAAATGATTAGATTTTCAGCGCATTCATACAAAGCAGGCGACAGTAGCAACATCTACAATGTGTATAAAACCAGAGATTTGACAGCAGTTTTCTCATACTCAATTTCCGTTTCAACGTTGTTTTCGGCAAAGAAACTTGTTGTAGTGCCTCGTGTAAGAAGAAGAAATGCCTATCAGCAAGTATCTGACTTTGATCGAGGAAGGATTATAGCCTACCGGGATTGCGGTTTATCGTACCGCAATATTGCTGCTCGCGTCGGTCGAGACCCCATGACTGTTAGCAGAATATGGAATCGATGGGTTCAGGACAATCATACGGAATGTCATGCAGGATCTCAGCGACCCCTCATCAATAACAGCAGAGAAGACAGACATTTTATCCGCATGCAAGGCAACAAGGGATCGTACAGTCACGTTACGAACCCTGAGTTGAGAATTGGAGTCATTTGCAAGGCAACAAGTTTCTGCTCGAACATTTCGATGACGTTTGCAGCGGCATGGATTGTCTGCACGGCGACCATGGCTTCGGCTAACATTGACGCTGCGTCACAGACAGGAGCGAGCGCCTTCAATGGTGTGATCAGCGACGAACCTGGACGCGGGAATGACATCACGCCATCTTTACAGATGAATCTCGGTTCTGTATACAGGACCATGATGGACGCATCCGTGTTTGGAGGCATCGTGGAGAACGCGCATTGCCAGCTTGCATTGGACATCGCCATACTGGCCCATCTACTGGAGTGATGGTATGGGATGCCATTGGATACACGTCTCGATCACCTCTTGTTCGCATTACCGGCACTTTGAACAGCAACCGTTACATTTCCGATGTGTTAAGGCCCGTGGCTCTGCCCTATCTTCGAGGCCTCCCTAATGCTTTGTTTCAACAGGATAATGCACGACCGCATGTTGCCCGTACTGTTCTGAATTTCCTTGATATAGAACAGGTTTGACTGTTACCCTGGCCAGCACGTTCTCCTGATCTGTCACCAATTGAGAACGTGTGGTCAATGGTTGCCGAGCGATTGGCACGCCATCACTCACCATCCACTACTGTCGATGAACTGTGGCATAGTGTTGAAGCTGCATGGTCTGAGATCCCCGTACATGCCATACAATCTCTGTTTGACTCCATGCCTAGGCGGATAAATGCATGTGTATAAAAGGCGGATTATTGTAGCCAGAGGTGGCTGTTCTGGATACTGATTTCTCAAGATCTATACATCCTAATTTCCTGTAAATCTAATCACTTGTTCTTTCCACTATAATGTATGTGTCCAATAAATATCGTTCTGTTATTTGCATTCCTTCTTGGTGTAGCAATTTTAATGGCCAGTAGTGTATTTATCACGACTTAAATATGAAAAAAGAATAATTTTTTTTACAAATGCCAATCAGAAGTGCTTAAGCCATTACTTTATTGGCTCTCCATTACTTTTTAACAATATGTTAACACTGAAGAAGTGCCATACTGATATTTAAATATTCAAATATCATAGCCTAATAAGAGACACAAAATACAGTATATAAATACTTGTCTTGTAATTCCAATTCTGGAATGGATCCATTTCTTTGAGATGTTCTTGCAAGCAGACATGTTGATTCACACAGGCATCTAAATAAAGACACTTTTATCTTTCTTGGAAAATAAAGTAGTCCTTTCTTCTCACAGAAGTCTCCATCATTTATCCATAAAACATAGAATGGTATTTTGTTCGCTTAATGAATCTTATTTTGAGTGATAAAGTAAAAATCACGAATAGTATATATTTAACTTTTATTGATGTTTTTAGTGTTGCATTCAATAATGAATGTACATATTTTTCTAAGGAAAACCTCCAAAACTTGCATTAATTAATTATCATTTATTATATTAATTATCAGTAATTATTATTTTTCTTGTATAATGTAAGAGATCTACAAATATAAAATTGTTATACGATGCCGTCTAAACATAATATAAGAATTTATAAAATTAAGCAAAATTAAAAAGTAGAAATTTATATTGTAGTTTCTTAAATCTGCTTTGTATACTAAAATATTTACATCTCACTATAAATTCTGTAAAATATTTGTATTTTTCACATTAATATATTAAAACACAATACTAATTTTTTTCTATCTACATTAGGAGCTAATTTTTCCATTGTGTCTATATTTAATGAGTGAAATAATGTGTGCATGTGATATGCTCTTATTTTATTTTTTCGTATTATTCAATGATAATTCTGAAAGATAATTAGATAATCACGCATTCCCTTAACTAATCAGTATAAGGAAAATTATAAAATAAATTACAAAGCATTGTGAAATAAATTCATAATCTAAATCTATTGTTTTTAAATATTTTCAGGTACAGTTTGTAACTGCAATACTCTATATGACCAGGATTCTAATAACTGATCCTAAAGAGTGTAAAGCAAGATTCTTCATCACATGGTTATATTTGAGCCAACCCATAATATTTTTCATACTTTTTCTGCAGTTTTATGTCCACTCTTACTCGAAAAGAAATTCCAATTGCTTAAAGGGGGCTTCATCTTCAAATATCAAAATTCCAAAAAATGGGAATTGCAAAATTGATTTAAAGTCTCAATAATACTATCACTTCATAAAACAGTTTGTATCATTAACTTTTGCCTGCAACAAAAACTGAATGCAAAATTTAAATTTAATGTTTTTAAATTTATGAGTGAATGCGTACTTTATGCTAAAATCTCCTTCACGGTTTTGTATACTTTCTTAATATAATCATGTAATTTTTGTTGTAATTTATGTTATTTAAATTATTAAGAAAATGTTTTTTAACTCTGAAGTTGGCTATAAAATTTTAATATCATATTTCTTTTATTTGTATTATTATCATATAAAGTTGACATATCATTTTTGAAAACAAAATGATATGTCAAACTTATATGACAATCATTCTTTAGCTCAATTTTAAATTTGAAAACATAAGTGATGAAATTAATTCCTCGAAGGTTCGAAAGTTTTACAAATGATTTACTGTAAAAAGAAAACAATATCTGTGATTAAAAATATTATTTAAATATTCACAAATTTAGCTTTAACTTATAACATTATATTCTAAAATTTATTACTTTAATATTTTACAATATTATATATATATATATATATATATATATATATATATATATATATATATATATATATATATATATATATATATATAATCAATAATATTTTACATTGTAAAATTAAGGAAATTCTGTTATAGTACAGCGATGTTTGATATTTTATGTTACTGTTATAAAAGTATAGCATATTATTTTATTTTCTGAATATATTTAATATATATTAAATTAAGTAAATTAAGAATATCTTTAAATATTTAAATAGTATATTGCAGCATTTCGTTTTTTCATAAATATTTTACAATATTAATTAATATATGTTTTAAATATTACTAAATCATATAAAAGTATTTATAACTCACATAAAATACTTCTCAATAGTTTACACACACTTATAATTTTTGTAATACATTTTAATACAAGCTTTTTCTGGAAGAATTTCATTTATATCTGCCATTAAATCTTGAGATTAAATATCGGTACAATATCAGATACCTATCTTTTGATTCTAAATAAGCAAATTTTACTGGATTAAGCAATTTATCTTTAAAATCTTAGTTAGTGTTTTTAGTTTTATGGCATTAATCAGAGTGTTTTTAATATTCTAATTATTACACTTAATATTGCATATATAATAGGCACTAGTACAATTTATAAAGTTCAATTATTGAACTATAAAATTCTTCGCATTGCCATATTAATTATTTGATGCATGATTAAGATTATTAAAAACGAAGTCCATAGTTCTCTCTCAAAACATTTTAAAATGAATTAAATACTTTACAAAATTATACATGTGCATATGTACTTACACACACACATAATTCGCTTCCACCTTAAAAGATTAAAGGATAAATTTATTTTTGAGAGACTGAAAAGGAAAGTAAAATTACAGATTAAGAGCATAAATTTTAATAATTAAAATAAATTGATAGCTAATTTTATTTTACACAAGTGAGTACAGAAATTAATTTTAATCTGTATACCGAGATGTTAGGTTTACATGTTGAATTTTTGGAATTAATTGTAGGTTTGTATTTACAAGTTGATATAATTTTCTGGTAATAATTATTATTGATTTGAAAAATCAGCTATTAAGAATCTTTAAGACTCATGTTAAGTTATAACAGAGTAATTTGATTTGTTGGAAAATTAAATTTAATATATTTTTGTAATGAATTTATGCTGCTTTTAATTAATTAATGAATAGCAAAAGTGTGATGAATATAAATGCTTTATACTTAGCTAATAAAAAATGTACTTACATGGTAATAATAATCTATAAGGAATAAATTATATTTTACTTCTGATTAGAAAAAAAATCACGTTATTTTCCAATTTAAAACCACAAATACTATTCGGATCATGCATTTATTATAAATACACGTTTTCACATTTTTTTATCCGAACCTGATATGAAACATACAAATGTTATGTATTAATAAAGAATTATAGTAATATAAAATTATTTCATATTGATTATGTTCAATCTATAATTTCCTCATTTTGTATTTCTAATCACATACTTCTTTATCGAATAACCACGAGGCAGAGAAAGAGAGGGCACTTCGCACACCAATATTTATTCAATTATTCTATATCAATATCCAATTAACGTTCCTAGATAATAGCCGAATGCTTTGCGCTCTAGTTTTCGGTTCAACAATTCGTTGGTTTTTATATCACATCGGAATTGGATAATTGTAGGGTTTCGGAATCCGTTCTAAACTGTAATTTTTTGTCTACTTAGCTCTCTTTTACAAACAATGGCCTTTGAGAGACAGGAAAATCAAACTTATTCAATTAATTAATAATTATTTTGACTGTTTCAAAATCTTAAATATTGATTTGATGGAGTCTGATCAATCGTATAACCAGTGTTTTAATGCACTCCTTTAAAATGAAAAAATTACATGAAGAAATTGTCTGTTGGCATTGAAATTAAGGATGTTCAATATTATTTCACACGTGATATAAATGAAATTAATGATATAAGCGATGTTTACTCTCATACATTTGGCTAAAGAATAATTATCGGTTCTTAAATTTATTTTGAATTACAATTTGACTGGAAATTGCTAATCAGTTGCTTTTCTATTTTTGTGATATTTTGAAGAATTTGAATATGATAGTTTAACCATATCAAGTGCATACTCTATTGATGAATACTTATAGATTTTAGTGCTGAAGGCGATTAATTAAGAAATACAGAGTAATTTCATATATAACGCATTCGTCATTGTCAACGCATTCGATCTTAAGATGATTGGAGCTCTTTTGCAGTTAGAATCCTTATGCATCAAATTACTTAGGGGTTATGGCTAGAAGCTTCAGTAAGCAAAATTTTCATTGGGACAGCAGACCATAGCTGATTCTCTCATGAATTCGATGGTCATTATTATATAATATTTAAAAGAGATTTGTCGTTGAATATTATATGATACCAATTTTAAAAAATCTTATCTTAATTGGATGTTGACGTTCGTTGATGAATTAAAATTTTTTTAAATTTCTGTGGCAGCGTTATCGTATCAGTCACGCATGATGAAATGGTAAAAGATGACATACCTGATCAAAAACACGCATAGATGAAATTCTAATTATTTCAAATAATTAATATTCTATCCATATACTCCATTTTCTAAAACATGCAAAGTTAATTACATTAATGATCTTCCAAAACATGTAGGATTAATTAATTAATTTTTAATGAGTATGAAGTGAATAACTAGCGTGCTCAAGTAAATACAGGATAATTAAAATCAATAGGCTTTTATTGCGAACTAAAATCAGACAAGCAACACACTTGCCATCTCACTCTGCCTGTCTGGCGAGTGAAAACCAACAGGCTATATATACAGGTAAAAATATCTTCTGATTGGTTGGTGACAATAAATATTTACATAAAATTATAAGAAGCACAGGAATCATGTGCGGAAAGAAAAGTTCGTTCTAGAAGGAGAGTCACGCACATGCGGTTCTGTAGTGCGAATGGAATACTGCACATTCGTTCACCACAGTACTCCCCCGTCAGTCCAGTTGTTGCAGGGATGGCAACGGGAACCGGAACCGGACTCGACGTCCAGAGCGAGTCGTGGTGGTGAGGTTGTCGGCCGTGCACGGAACTGGACGAATGTTTGAAGATGGTGTTGGTGCAGAGTGATCGATCAAGGTATGTGCTGGCTTCAGACGATCGATAGAAATTGAAGATTTCTTTCCTTTGATCATTAATGTAAAAAACTTAGGAGTTCCGTGAACGACAAGAAAGGGACCATAATACGGCTGCTCCAAAGATCGGCGTACAGCATCCTGTCGGACAAAGACGTGTGATGTAGTGTTGAGGTCTTTGTGGATAAAAGTAGTTGCTGATGATTGCCTCGAAGCAGGTACTGGACGTAACAATCGGGCGTGGTTCCGAAGCTTAGGAAGAAAGTCGGGAACAGGCAGTGCGGAACGGCTGGTTGTATCCCGGAAGAATTCTCCTGGCAAACGGAGTGTCGAGCCGTAGACCAGTTCTGCTGCCGATGTGCCAAGATCTTCCTTCACTGCACAGCGGATTCCGAGAAGTATCGATGGGAGCACTTTTACCCAATTTGCAGGATCTGTACACTTAATTGCGGTCTTCAATTGGCGGTGCAGTCGTTCAACCATGCCATTCGAAGCAGGGTTATAGGCAGTAGTCCTCAGCTTTTCAGCTCCTAATAACTTAGAAAACGAATGAAAAAGTTCGCTTTCGAACTGCCTGCCTTGATCTGTTATCAAGATTTGAGGGGCTTCAAATCGAGATACCCAACCCGAATAGAAAGCTTCTGCGACTGATTCAGCAGAAATGTTGTCGATAGGGTAAGCTTCCGGCCATCGAGAGAATCTGTCGATGCAAGTTAAACAGTAACGATAGCCCTGAGATGGCGGACGTGGCCCCACAATGTCGATATGCACAACACGAAAGCGGTCACTTGGTAACGGATAATCAACAATGGGAGAATGAGTATGGCGATGAATTTTAGATTTTTGGCATGGTAAGCATGCTCTCACCCATTCTTTGCAGTCTGTCTTGACAGTTGGCCAGAGAAACTTAGAAGTAATAAGCTTGGTCGTGGCACGCACTCCCGGATGGGACAGACCATGCATCGTATCGAAAACTTTTCGAGTGAAACTAAATGGAACGATAGGTCGAACAACACTGGTCGACACATCACAAAAAAGAGAAGTAGAGTTTGAAGATAAAGGAAAAGATTTAATTTTCAAAGAATTATTTTTAAGAAAATCTTGTAAGGAGATATCATGAGACTGTTCTTTAGCCATTTCTTCATAATCGATTGTGGTAGGAAATGAAAAAGCATGAATTCTAGAAAGTGCGTCGGCTACGCAATTTTCGCTACCGGAGACATGACGGATATCAGTCGAAAACTGACTAATGAATTCCAAGTGCCTCAGCTGTCTAAGAGAAGTTTTCTCAGCTTTCTGACGAAACGCACAAGTAATGGGTTTGTGGTCAGTGAAAACGGTGAACTGTCAACCCTCAAGCATGTGCCTGAAGTGACGGATAGTGGAATAAATTGCTAGCAACTCTCGATCGTAGGTACTATAACGCGTCTCGGAAGGGGTAAGCTTTCGAGAGAAAAAAGCCAAAGGCTGAAGATCGCCAGATTGCTCTGAAAGTGGGGTTTTAATTATGTCCGCCACACTTTGGAGAACGTCTGAGTCTAAAGCAGAAACAACACTTAGAAATTTAGTGACATTAGCTGTAATACCAGATATGGTAAATGAAGATTCCAGTTGACAAAACCACAACTCGGGATTTTGTTTCCAAAATGGCGGTGGACGAAAAGCGATACGGGAAAGTTCCGGCTGCGGAGAATTTCCATCCGTAACAGAAATTGCTGACTTTTCCTGAGCAGTCATAATGTAACAAAACAAGTAATAGCAATGGACAAAAAATGTAAAAAGCAGAAAAACTAAGTAATATGAAAAATACTTATACAAGTTACGTATAAGAAAATAGTGGTAATCAACCGAAAAGACATTTTAACGAAACAATTCGTACAAAAAGGTATATTGAAATAAGATTTTCACCTGTGCGTCATTTTTCCACGTCCGGGTCACCATTGAAGTGAATAACTAGCGTGCTCAAGTAAATACAGGATAATTAAAATCAATAGGCTTTTATTGCGAACTAAAATCAGACAAGCAACACACTTGCCATCTGACTCTGCCTGTCTGGCGAGTGAAAACCAACAGGCTATATATACAGGTAAAAATATCTTCTGATTGGTTGGTGACAGTAAATATTTACATAAAATTATAATAAGCACAGGAATCATGTGCGGAAAGAAAAGTTCGTTCTAGAAGGAGAGTCACGCACATGCGGTTCTGTAGTGCGAATGAAATACTGCACATTCGTTCACCAGAAGTACTTCGAAGCTAAAATCTTCTAGTGTAGAGGTTTGAATTTACATCTTATATTGTAAAAGAAAATGTAATTTTTTTCCATAACCTATACGCTATTTCTACTTCGAAACACAATAAGATGCATTTTACTATCTCTTGCTAATCACATCATTAAACGATTTCGAGTTACACGATATAATAGAGTGTATCATTTACTCAAACTTCACTCATGTATTGTATCTTTACATTTACACAAATTTCATAGATGTATTATTCATAAATGATTATAACAACGACTTCTAAATGTATGCATTGTTACATATTGAGGACATTTCACTTTTCCCTTCTAATTACAGTATTGTTTACTTGCGAGTTACATGCCGTAATGTATTATTTACTCAAACTGTACTCATGTATCATTTGTTTAAACTTTCATAATAAACATGGTAAAAGCATGTTCATTTTATTGTAATGTTATTGAATATTTCGCCGTATTTTCTGACGTTTGTATATATTTTCGCACGTTTTCATTTAAACGATATTATATTTTTAGGAAAAAGTACTGTCATTTTTAATACATAGAATGGAATATTTCCTATTTCTACGAAAAAGTCATCACATTCTATGTGAGAGTGGAATATTCACTACCATTGCCAAAAAATATCGTTGTATTCAAAATTTGAGACGAAAATTTTTTTCATTCCATTACACATGGAACGTTATGAATGGTTCATTCTAAATACAACATCTGAAATTTAAAATGTAAATACAAAAATGATGTAACACGTTAACCACACAGCATGGTGGCTTGCAGTTTAATAAAATTGATTACACAGCAATATTTATTAATTTTACAAATAATTTTCAATATAATATATCTTTTAGAAACAGTGCATAAATTAACCAAATTTATCAGTATTTCCGTTAATACATAAGTAATAAAATAAAAGCCAATCTCAGGGCCATAAAACGAAGATTCAAACCAAATTACGTATGAATTGTACTTAGAGTGTTACTGAGGAATAAGTGAGGCTTGACATATGTAACACATATTTATAGTCAACCTTAAAGTTTATATAAAAGATTTGTATATGTGTTGCTCATAATAGTAGTGCACAAATAAATGATGTGAAAAATGTATTTTTTAAAACTATAATTCAGTTAATTGCAGAGTACTTAAATCATAAATTCAATTTGCAGATATTTAATTTCTGCACAGTCAAATTTTTCAAGTTATTTCATGTTAATAAAATTTAGAAGTGTATATATTTTTTTAAAAAAAATATTTTTTTTTTGAGAATATTAAATATAGAAAAAATTCAAAATCACCCCAAATTTAAGCCTGCAGCTTCTAAAATGTACTAAAACCTTCTCAGTCTTTTATATACAAAATAAATACAAGTAATTTGCTTAAATCTATTTTTTATTTAAATAATTAACATAAATTTTATTGTTTTTATAAGATATCATCTTTCATAATTCCTCTAATCACTTCACATATGAGAAGTGGACTATACCACTAGGACTTGAGGAAACCGATTTTGGAAAGAAGTAGACAAAGCAAGGTAGAGAGAGTTCTGTTTGTTCACATTCAATGGCCACTTTTTACGGACGAAAGTTATAGTTAAATTGGAGCTTTCAGTTAAATATACATTCCTAAACTACTGCAAATATCCAATCAAAGATAAAATTCAAGCCCAAGAATTATTGAATTGAAAGACAAAACGTTAACCATTCAGCTATCAGCTGGAAGGTTTTCGTGGACAGTACAAAAGCAGTTGCAAAGAAAAAGTTAGGCCACGCGACTAGGATGGAATAGACAATGAAATCCTGAGATCAAACCTGTAAATGTTGAATCTTGTGTGTTTTGCAATCTAGAACAAAAAGTGATAACCTTTTTTTTCTTTTTCCTTTCTTTCTTTTTTTTCTTTTCTCGTGGACAGTACAAAAGCAGTTGCAAAGAAAAAGTTAGGCCACGCGGCTAGGATGGAATAGACAATGAAATCCTGAGATCAAACCTGTAAATGTTGAATCTTGTGTGTTTTGCAATCTAGAACAAAAAGTGATAACCTTTTTTTTCTTTTTCCTTTCTTTCTTTTTTTTTCTTTTCTCGTGGACAGTACAAAAGCAGTTGCAAAGAAAAAGTTAGGCCACGTGACTAGGATGGAATAGACAATGAAATCCTGAGATCAAACCTGTAAATGTTGAATCTTGTGTGTTTTGCAATCTAGAACAAAAAGTGATAACCTATTTTTTCTTTTTCCTTTCTTTCTCTTTTTTTCTCGTGGACAGTACAAAAGCAATTGTAAAGAAAAAGTTAGGCCACGTGACTAGGATGGAATAGACAATGAAATCCTGAGATCAAACCTGTAAATGTTGAATCTTGTGTGTTTTGCAATCTAGAACAAAAAGTGATAACCTTTTTTTCTTTTTCCTTTCTTTCTTTTTTTTCTTTTCTCTTCATTTTTTAAACAAGAACATGAAATGGTAATGTAGTTTCTGAGAGCGTTATCATTGCATTGATCAACCAAACCTTTCCTCCATTGTTTAATTCAATGGACATATTTCTTAATCTATTTTTCCGGTCAGTTTTTAATTATTATGTTGATACCATTTCATTTATTATCCTTTTTTTGTGAAGAATATATGGATATTTAGTTATGAGGTACTCAATAAGGTGCATTTGTCTGGAAAAATACTTTTAACTGAATTTGCATGTATTTAAATAGTTTTGCAATTTTAATACTTAAATATTAAATTAAAATATTTTTAATCTTATCAAAAAAGTGAAACTTTCATCTTCTATTTCTAGATACAAATTCTATAGAAGTATAAAATAAATAAGTATTTTCGAAAATATTTATAAATCATAAATGCGAATAATATTCAGTTATGTAACAAAATGGAGCGGTAGAGATTGTCATTACGTATATTACATCATATTACATTATTTGGCATTAAAAAATGGATCCTCATCACAGATTTTTTATACTTTGTTAGATTGTTCATTTAGGTTTTATAAATATTCCACTAAAATTAAATATATGATTAATTTTTATCTTTGTGTTATAACATTTATTTATTTTTTCTTCCCTAGATTCAAACCTGAATGTGGAAATAGAGACAGGCATTTTCGATATAATTAAGAAATGTTTAATTCAATAATAAAGTTTATAATTCTTTAAATGCATGCAAATTTATTTATAAGTATTATTCTAAATAAATAAACATTACCGAGTAATCGGTAAATATCCATGAGATCAATTCTTTATTCGAAAAAGAATAATTAATAGAGCCTTAAAACTTGTTAACAAAGTAATATTGCAGTTGAAAAAATTAATTTTAAAAAATGTTAAATCACTTACTGCTGACAACAGAGTTGGTTGGTCTATTCTCTTAAACAATCATTTCATTTATTTGTTAAAAGAGAATATTTCACTTTTTTATATAAATAAAGAAAACATTCAGGATTTAAATCTTCTGGCTTTATTTGAGTATTTTATATCTTAATTACATAGATTTTTTTTTATAACTTACTTCCTTATTCCTGCTCTAATATTGGCCTTCTTTTATCATTTGCTCCTTTGTCCACTATCCGTTTGCACCAAAAATTGTCTATTGCGCTCCAGAACTTATTTGCTTAAGTTTTGATATTATTGCAGTTTATATAAAATATAAATAGAGAGACTTCCTGTCAGAAAAGAAAATGTATAGTTTAATTAATTTCCAAAATAATTACCCAGTGATTAAAACAATATTCATCATATAGTTTTAATTAAGTTTACAGTTTTATAATCATGCAATGCTTTAAGTATATTTTAATGTTTATAATAACAGTTGTTTTAGCTACCGATGTGATGTTAGAGTGACAATGTCTGATCCTCTATAGTGAGAATATTGGATTGATTACGTTTATGTCTACATAATACGATAACTTAGCTATATCATTTCGCTTTCATGGTTGTAAAAACTGCAATATAAGTTGGCAATTTAATGTTAGAATAGTGAAGGATATAATTTATGCCAAAAAATCTCAATAAAATTACTATTATTTATGAAAAATATTTTATTATTATTATAAACATTCAAGAAAGTAATAGAATTTTGGATTTTTGATGCATAGTGTCTGATTTGAAAAAATTGATAAACATTCTCCTTTAATATTAACGTGATAATGATAGTGTCTTTTAAAATTTATTACCTCCCTCTTATATGATATTGTTACATTAATTTGATCAGATGAAGAAATAATAAAAGAAAAATCATCTCATATTTGTGCGAATTAATATTTTAAAATTTCTATACAATATTCTAAATGTTTGTTGAAACACTGAATATCTAAAATTATAGAAAAGTACAAGTTATTTATCAATGTTTTCAAAAATCTGAGCTTTTTTTTTTAGTTCCTACTATTAGTTCCAATTCTCTCTATATTTATCTTATTCAAATTTTGAATTGTAAATAAATACTTTTTATTTACCAACTGAAGTTGAAATATACTTTTCTATAAATTTTAAGTGAATGACATTTGATGTTAATACAATTTTTTCAAATATTAATTTATTAAAAATTTAATTAATTAGTTTAGTTTTATATAGGGAAAAACATTTTTCTTTATTGACCTGAGTAGGAATTGACTTTAAAAATCTATTTTATATTACTTGTTAATGCATTACACTGTTAAAATAATGCACAAATTTATTGATAATAAGGAATAATTTCTACTTAATTTAATTTACCACATAATCTAATAAAAATATATATTTCTTGAAGATTTGAATTAATTTTGAAACCACAGTAAAAATAACCATATTAAAATAGTTAAATTATGATTATTTATACTTTCCAATTTCATTGCATTTTTAGATGAAAGCTTATATAGAACAAAATTCGTAAAAAGTGATTACGTTTTATAAATTAGAATGAATACTATACTGTTACTTAATGCAAAATTCAATTTTGTAATATTATGATTTTACTTTAATTTAAATTTATGAGAGACTTTTTAAAAATTGTTTAATATCATTTATTGTTATTGAAATTTTTATGATTTATTAATATTTGATTAATGTAATATTTAAACGAGAATGTGCGTTGATGTTATATTTTTTAACATATATTAAATTTAAAAGTTAAAACTATGTAAGACAAAAAGATTCAAATTGGTTTTTAAGCAAGTCTTAAGGTAAAAATTATTTATAACTATACAAATTTATTTTGAATTTGACTCTTAAAACAGTTTTCATCAAAATATTGCTTATCAAAAATTAGTGTCAGATAAACTCCTTAAAAAGATTAAGTATTCTACATTGATAAATTTCTCGATCACATTTTTTGAATAAATCAGTACTTTTAATTTGTATTTAAATTATTACTTAAATAGCGCAAATTAAAATTCGTATTTTTAATTTGCGCTAATTAAGTAATATTTGATTAAAGCCGTATTCAAGAAATACTTTGAATATATGCTTTGAATTTATCGCCTTCTATTTTATTTAAACATGCTTTTGTAAATAGTATTACGCACACATTTAAGTATAGAGTTATAGTATTCTAAAAATTTTAACGAACTGTTTTAGTGAATATAAAATTTATTATAAGGATGGATCCAAACAAGCAAATGCGAGACTATAATTATAAACATGGTATTTTAGATGTATTACTTCAACAATCAGTTTTGCAGGTGAAAACTTAATATTTCGTTAATTTCGAAAAAAATAATAATAAAGTTTAATTTCTTTGATTTTTTCCCAAAAAGTATTTGAAACAGATCATTAAATTACGGAATATTTAAATTTCTATTCATAGCTGTTTATCAACATGTACTTCGTTACATTGTTTTAAAAAAAGTCAGAATAGAAACAACTTATTTATTCATTTTATATTGATAGTATTTAAGAAATATAAACAATTCTTCTTTGTAGGAACTATGATTATATAACATGCAACTGATTCTTTATTTGAATAAAGGAGTTAACAGATATGGTTTTAATAAATTAGATGGATGTATATCACTGTATTTCACGATATCATCAACATGTTTGATTCAACTATTCAGCTAATCATGGTATTTTATCCTTTTGGAAGAACAAGAATTTCATTATATGAAAAGAAAACTAGCCTTAAATTCTAAAAAGGAGAAAAGATTTTAGTCTATATATTATATTTAATTTTCCATTAAATTCTTTACAAAAATTAAGTTTATAAATTAGATGTTTAATTATAATAAATGGGATATTCAAAAATCGAATTATTAATTACAGTGAATAATAATAACAAGCATTGAAAAAGTAGTTGAAAAGGCTTTCAATACTATAAGTGGAAATATTCATAAATAAAATATCTTCTAGCTTAATTTGTCATAATGAAACAGTCACAACCATCACAAACTTCATATTATTTAACATTTTTTACTTTTGCAATTATTGTTTCATTTAGATAAGGTTAATTATGTTATTCTTCATAAGAATAATTGTTATTATTTATTAAAATACTAAAGTAGTTATCCAAGAAGATAAATTATTGCCTTTTAAAATGACTTTAAAGGTACTGCTGTGATAAGCGTGCTGCATTTCTGTGATAAGAATATTTGATTGAACTACAGAAAATACATATTTATTTTAGTACTAACTTTAGCTTTCTATCTCATACAAATGATATAATGTTTATAATTATATTATATCATAATGTTTTTATTTAGCGCATAAAATGTAATTTTTAATAATGTCTTAATTTTTCATAGAAACTACTGCACGAATTCAAAATCGTATAATGTTAAATCGTCATTTATTTTTTATAGTAATTTCATTATTTTTCTAAATAGGATTCTATTGAGGAGAGTAAATTTGAATTCTGTTATTCTAGATATTATTTGCTTTGATATTTACCACATGCATTTGATTAACAATGATTTGAAAATAAAACTCAAGTTATAACGAGCAAAAACAATTTTCTTGGTTGATCAAATATTGCTCGTATCTTAATGTTTTCCAATTTAATACAAATATGTAAAATATAAAAATTGATTAAATTATTTTTTCAATCAAGGCACGTTTTTTTCCTGCCTTAGATAATACAACTTGTTCTTATACAGGTAATAATAATTGTTCTTACATAATGAATGATAACTGTTAGAACAGTTATTACTTTATTATGTGAGAACAATTACTGAAGCAAGAAACAAATATACATTTCGGAGTTGCGACTAGATTATTGAAAAAAAATGGGAAAATAATTTAATCAGCTATCCTACCTGAAAATATTAATTTTGTACTAGATTCTTTGCTTTAACTATTAAGCGAAGATAACCACATTTTTTGGCTATTATGGTAAATTTTTATAATTTTCTGGATTCGTTTTATTATTTAATTGATTTATAGTATATTCGGAATGTTCTTCAGAATCTTAAAAAACGGAAGTCAACAATAAGAGAATTCTTATGCACATTGTACTTGTTTGGTTACTGGAATATTTGAAATAATGCTAAATCATCTCATAAGGTATTTTTGATGCTCTAAAAATAATGATTAATATCATGTTTTTAAAGACAAAACATTATCAATTTAAATGACTTGCAATTTTCTCTTTTTCATGCTAAAACTAATCAAAAAGTTTTTTTGATTTCAGAAATATTCTTTGAGCAACTTAGGATGATTTAAAAAATTTACGTTTCCATATTAAAACTAATATTTCCCAAGATATATTTTTTTATACTGTAAAATAGAATTGAAAATTAAAAAACTCGATAGTATACTTTTTAGAGTTTGGAAGATAGAAAGTGAAATTATTTAAAGCAATTTTTACAGGTAAAATTCTTTCTTAAGTTAATTAAATTTTAGTTAAATACTGCAATTTGGAATATTTATATAATTATTAATATATATATATATATATGTTAAATTATAGAAGTACTTATATATATATATAAGTACTTCTATAATTTAATATTTAATAGTAGAATTGTTTAATTGCTTAATTATCATAATATTTAAGTAGTCAAAAACAAATTTTTGTATTTTTATCACCGATTCAAAAGTTTAACAAATATTTACATTTTATAAAACAAAACAATTATAAATTATTCTCAGTACAAGCACATTAAAATGAAATCCATCATTGAAAAAAACTATAAATTGAAATTCTAAAATCTTTCTTTCCGAAGTTTAATAAGTAATAAAATGCTATCAACGTAAATCCTTCCTACAGAAAGACAGGCGTGCTATTTGCTTTTCCCATTTTTTGAAATATGGCTTCTAATTTTCTTATAAATTTAATTTTAATTTATATTTTTGGAAGCAGAATTGTCATGAATATCGCACTTACAAAATTTATTGTTGAGATTTAAAGTTGATTTATTTTGAAACTGAAAATAGTAAGTTTATTTTTTATTTGTATAATAACATTTTTGATTGGCTGCCTATATTGAATATAAACTAATGGTATTTTTTGCTTAATTTTAGATGAGATTTTTCAGGATCAATCCTATTATAAATTATCAAATAAACTGCCATTTAATTTTGATTAGGAAAAACACTTAATAAAAAAGAATAAACAGCCTTTATTTACATATGTTACATAAAACGTTTGAGTAAAATATCCAGAATATTTTTCTCCCATTTTGTAAATTTAAAAATATTATGTAATCAGTAATGTAATTTTAAATGTAATGTACAATATAATGTAATTTTGGATAGCAAAATAGTGTAAAATAATGTTATAAATAAAAATATACATTGAGCTTAAAAAAATTACAAATTTTTACTTGTTAAATAAGAATGAAATTATATAAGATTTTATATAGCAGAATTTTTAGGTATCAAATTTCTTACATGATACTGGATTTATAGACATTATTGTGATTGTAAAATATTTGAAAAGAAAAAACAAAACAAATTTCTTAAGGATTCAGTCTGAAAAGTAAAAACCTACAGTAAAATTATCACATTTTTGCAATATATCCAAGTCATTTCACAATTTACTGAAAAATGTCATCACATATATAATGCTCTAACAAACAATAAGAAAAAGCTTTATTTTAATGAAAGTTGAAACAAAAAGCTTATGGTTATATTTGTATTCAGAACAGTTTTTATGGTAAAGCATCCTATGCCGCCAACGTGCTTTATCTGCAATTTATATCAATTTATGACAGTATTCAGACTCAAATTGGTGCATATAAATTTAAAAAATAAAAGACATTATGGATATCTCTATAATATTACTTGAGTATTTTTTCTCAAGACATGTAAAGTAGATTTAATTTTCTAATGAAGAAAATTAAAACTATGTAAAAAAAGGTGTAAGAAATAACTTTAAAATTCCTCTTTCCTCATTTTAAATGCATGCAAGAAAAATGTTAGTATTGATAAAGCAAGAAGGTTCCCTTTAAAACAGAGAAAATAATGTATATAGTTGAAATAACGAAGAGTAAGAAAATTTCATCTTTAAATTTACCGGGAACCAAATTTTTAAGGGAAAAAAAAATCATTCTTAAGTTTTAGGTGGATTTCTGCTAGTAGATTTAAAAAAAGGATTTAATGGAAAATTAAAATTTTTTTATGAAAATGTCTGATAGTTATGGATGTTTAAGCTTAGAATAATAGTTTAGAAAGGGCTTAAATAAAGGAAAAATGAAAAGAATACTTATGTTTATTTGATTTAAGACTGAACATAAAAAGGGTATTTATATAAAATAACTTAATGGAATGAAGAATTGAAAATATTTTTCTTATTTATTTTTCCTTTTGAAATTATAAACAAATATTATTTACTCTGTCAAATGAATCAATTATATGAAACAGCTGCAAGTTTGTTGCAATTTCATGTAATAAAAGATGATTGCTACAAATTACAGCTGCTGGAATACATCACGGCTATTTTGCAATTTAACTTAAAATTACTATTCTTTGCTTAAATTGGTGCACATTATAACAAAGTGTTATTAATTTTTGACCATTTTGAAAGGAAATTTTTAGCACATTTACTTTTACTTATTTCGAATATACTCCTTATGGCATAAACTTATTTTGATCTAAAAATTTCAAAAACTGTCCATAATTTTGATGATCAATACATATATGTAAGTAAACAATTTATATTTGTGTAGAAAAGTCTAAAATTCTAATAGCAAAATATTTGAGTAATTTTGATTTCAGAAGTTCTCAAATATCAGAGAAAGTATAGGAACGTATTTTATTTTTAAGATTTACAAACTTAAGTCTTACATTTTATTCTAGACTCATACGTGGCAGCTGAATTCATTGCAGGCGAATCAATCTCATTGCATGGAATATGGCTGTAGACATTGATTATGTTTTAGAAAATGGAGGTAAGTATAAGTGATTAAACTTTTTAAGGTAACGCAACATTTTTTTTCAGTGTCCATAACTGTTTTCATGACTGAAGGTCCTTGGTTGCGAAGTATATGCCCCAGTTAGGTAGTCAGCCTAACGTAAGACCTTCAGTGTTTAGTTCCCAAGCATGCTTTGTAGTTATTTTATGAACCTAATAAAGAGATAAAAGGCTTAGTTAACCTTACCCAGTTTCGAACCTGTGCCTTGAGAGTGTGAAACGCTGATACAAAAACACCGGGCTTCATTTTCTTGTTCATAATATTCAAATATCTTTCAACAATGCAATTTGATTAGATTTTTACCTTCGAGTTAATAATTAGTTTCAAAACTTTTAAGGCTTTCATTAAAAATGAAAATGAGTTTTAAATAGTAAAATTTGAAATCAAAAATTAAACCATAAAAACGATCTAAATTTTATTATTTTATTTTTTTATCACAGTTGTTCTATTTCTTGTGTAAGATTAAAATTCGCTGCATTCTAATACAAAACACCATTTCTTATACGTAAACATTTTCTTTAAGCAAATAAAATGAAATTTAATGCAAAACAATGTATCAAAAATATATTTTAACCTTGATTTTCTAGATCCAAGACTGGCAACATGGCCGTTGATGGATACGCCAATAAAAACAATTGCCATAGTAATGTTTTATCTCGCGTTTGTTAAAGTTATTGGCCCGAAATGGATGGAAAATAAAAAGCCATTTGAACTCCGGTACTGCATGTTAATATACAATGTATTGCTTGTTTCTTGTAGCATTTGGATGCTTCTAAGAGTGAGTATTATATTAAAAAATAATTTATAAATTATCATCGCTTAACACTTTAAAAGTAATCGTTCAATTTTTTGTTCATTACTTTAATAAATAAAACTTCAACAATCGAACCAATATTTTTTTTATACATTAAATTTCTTTCATTATTTCTCATACATGAGAACTCTAATTTGTATATCCGGAATGAAATGTCTTTAAATAAATACATTAGTAATAATTATTAATAGTAACAATATTAATTTTTGTATTAGTAATAGTAATAATAAGGCATAGTTTTTTAATCATGAAAAAATTACATTTTGATATGATAAACTAGTTTGTGGTATTATGTCTCTACATAATGCAAAAGTGCAAGGAAATATTTTGCCCTATTTCAAAAATCAAATCAAATTATCATTACTTTTTTAATAGTTTTATAATAAGGATACAATTTTTTAAATGAATTATCGCAGCATTTGTCATTTAATCACGTATTTTAAAGGGCATTTCAGCATTTAGTTTAGTGGTACTGAAACATGAAATGCATTTAAAGAAAAAGCAGAAAAGTGGCTTACCAAAAGTCATTTGAGTTCCATGTCTAAATCAAGTGGTCATTCGAATCTCATCTCAAATACTTAACATCAAACTCATTAAAAAATGAACTTAGTACTACTTAAAGTATTTCCTCAAGTAGTACAAAATCTAGTGTATTTGAGTGACAGAAAGCTAAGTATATTTGAAAACTGCCTGCAGTTAAAGGAATTAGACAAACGTTGAACAATGCATTCGAATTGAAGATTCATATGAATCCGAATTACAAAAAATAGAAAATAATATTTTTTTATTACTGATTTATAGTTTAAAATTTTATAGTGCATATTTTTGGGAATGCATAGTAGTTTCATGCCACTATAAAATAGATTCACAGATAATAGTCACAATAAGAAATCAAAGAATTTCTGTTATTACAGAGTTAAATTTCAATTTTAAAAAATTATTCTACATATTTTATTTTTGTAACTGTTCATTATATTATTGTATTGTATAAATAATTTTAAGAAAATGATTTTAGAGTAATGAAGACCTGGTTGCACTGATTCTGGAAAATATTCATTTGCTCATGTTTCAGAGTTTTCAAACGATAATTTAATTTAACGATGTATATGCTTATGAGTATAAAAATTTGGTGACAAGTGATAGTTTTTAAACTTCTGTCTTTAAAAAAACCACAATTTATCAGCAATAGTTTCTTAAAAATAATTATTATTGTAAATATAGTTCAAACATATATAAGCAATGCATGCGTAAAATTCGAGTAAAAATGAAAATTATTTGAGAAAGTAGAAAGAGAAGAATAAAATAATTACATTATTATATATTAGAAGTAAAAAAATATGAAAATTATATGCGAATTCCTGGAAAAATAAATTTTTATATGCTTATACAGGGTGATTCTAAATTGTTTTTACCAATTAAGAGATGTGATAGTACCCATTCATACAAGCAATAATTGCATAGGAACACAAGTAGTAATTAGTTTTATTATACTAATTTATGATCAAACAAAATAGTTATTTCTGGTATTTTTATTTTGTGTAAAAAAATAATCAATGTTTCAATTAGATTTCTTTTCCATATTTCAAAAAAAAAAAAAGGTTTCAGATTTTTTTATACCAGATTTTTACGTAATATATTTCTAAATTATGATTACATTTTGATTGTTTTACGTATAATTTAATTGAAAAAATTACATTTTATTGTATGTATATATATATATATATATATATATATATATATATATATATATATATATATATATATATATATATATATATATATATATATATATATATATATATATATATATATATATATATGGTAAATTTAAGATATGCTTAGTACGCATGTATTAAATAAGTCTAAAATATTCTATTAAATCAATGCTTTTAAAAATAGTGACAGTATTTTTCTTCTTTGAAAATTGCAGTTATGTATTTATGGTTGGTTTAATAACTACAACTGGCATTGTGAACCCATCAATTATTCAGACAACGAAGACGCTGTAAACGTAAGTGTATCAATAAAATCTTTTTAAAAAAATTACATACTTTTAAGTTATTTTACTTTCATGGAAAAACTACAATAACTTTTTTATTAATCCATTGGATTGTTTAATACAGTGTTTTTAAAAATCTTTCCTTTTAAATTTTGATCAATGAAAATGCTACGAAACTAAGTAGTGTTTGCATTAAAAACTAAAATTTCGACAGTAAAATTAAAATTTGCTTTATTTAGAAAATATTTTATGAATTAAATATTGAATGTACTGTGAGATATAGGTGAAGAGAAATATGGGAATAATACAAGTATTTAAAAAAAGTGTTTAAAAACAGTGAATATATTTTTCAGTCCTCCTTTTATGTTAAACATATTTTAAATTGACTAATACATTTCATTAGTATACTGAATATATTTAAGAGCATCATATTTATAAAAGTTTATGTATGTTAATGTTTTGTTAAAATAGTTGTATGCTAATTAAAAATAAACTTAATAATGAGATGAATTATGTTATGGAGCATTAGTTGAGAAATATGTACATGTATAAATAAAAGTAAATTTTGTATGTATAAAAAATAAATAAGCAAAAATATGTTTTTAAATAAAATTTTTTAATATTTGTCTATTTCTATAGATCCATATTGATTTCATCTGCAGACAAAAACGCGTATATTACTCTGTTATAATTAAATAATTGTTTTTTTAGCACCAAGTATTGCAGAGGTTCGATAAAATGTATAATGTATAAATTACATTTAAAATAACTTTAAATGTGTGAAATTAGAGCCAAGTTCATAGGTAATGATTAGTCAGAAAAGAATTTTAATCTATTTTTGATATCATTTCTTTAACATTCTTGAAGGATTCTGCTATGCTTTGTCTTGTTCGAAAATAGGTCTTTAGCGTTGAGGATCAGAATAGATTAACATCCTGTTTCCTTGATCTTAGTTTAAATTAATCTCTTATGACATTGTAAGCTATACAGACGCTCATTGAAATTCAGTGCTGTTTATTAAAATGTAAAGCTTCAGGAATTCATTTGATTTTGTAAGTCAATGTTAGGGAAATATTGCGTTCAGTGTATATATTCACAATAGAATCTCAGAGTTCTAAGTTCATAATTCAGCTTATTAATCCAAAGATTTAAATTAACCACCTCTTCAGCAAATTTGTTGAAATTTTAGATCTTTCTGAAAATTTTCTGTTTAAATTGAAATTTAATCTTTTACACATGTCAGTAATAATTTCACACATTTAATACCGTTTATTTCTTCTTCTTAGAATATTTCGATCCCTTTACTACGTAATGATTATGCTTTATGTAGTATCCTATTTCCTTATTTCATCTTTAATTGAAAGTTGAAATCATATATTATTAATTAATATATAATATTTATTGAAACACACACCAGTATAAACATATATATATATATATATATATATATATATATATATATATATATATATATATATATATATATATATATATATATATATATATATATATATATATATATATATATATATATATATATATATATATATATAATATATATATATATATATATATATATATATATATATATATATATATATATATATATATATATATATATATATATATATATATATATATATATATATATATATATATATATATATATATATATATATATATATATATATATATGTACTGAAGACTATTAATGAATATCATTTCTTAAGTCTTTAAATTCTTCCTAATTTTCTTGTAAAATAAAATATGATTTCCTTTTATTTCTAGATTTTATTTACATTTTACATGTTTTATATATCGAAGTTTATAGAGCTATTAGATACAGTAAGTAGTTTGGAGTTTATTTTGTTTTTCTCTCTTATATATAAAATATTTTCACTTTATAAAAAAAGAGGAATTATATAAAATAAGTTTAAGCCCATATGAAAAAATATTTTAATTGATGAATACATAAAAAGTATTCGCTTAGTGAGATTTTTATGAGATAGTAATAAAAATTTCAGTGTTTTTCCAATATCTTGGTGATAATTTTTATGAATTATTACCCGAGAGAGACCATATACATTTAATATTTTCGAATAAAAATGATTTGCTGACATTGCAGTAAAATGTTTAATTCTTAACATGATATCATTGTTATAGAACTACATAGCTTGTTAAGTATATTTAATATATATATATATATATATATATATATATATATATATATATATATATATATACACACACACACACACACACACACACACACACACACACACACACACACACACACACACACACACACACACACACACACACACACACACACACACACACATATATATGTATATATTCCGTTTGCACTTCAAATGCAACACTTGTTGTTGTTGTTGTGTCCAATCCTTCAGGATCTATTGGCAGCTAGATCAAATCCATGATTCCATGCACCCCCGCAAAGTCAAGCACCAGGAGAGGGCTGTTGCGAACATCCTCTAAAGTGAGCCCCAAGCAATCGAGAATATGATGCGGGGAAGCCGGCAGCAGATGGCACTTGGGACACGTTGGAAAGACTCTACGGCCGGATTCAATGGACGTGCATTTCAGGTGCCCACTGAAAAGTCTTGTGATAGCCGTCTGGTCCTGTCTGCCAGCCTCAAAATGTAATGCTCCTCCTGGTTTTGACCTACAGTACCAGGGATGGGCTGGAGGAGAAAGCCATACTTGCCGGTCTTTTTTTTCGCTACGGACAAAATCTCTTCAAAAGTTAGGTCATAATCAGTAGTGTCCTTCGCAGAGCAGCCTCTTTTTGCTAAGGTATCCGCAGCTTCATTTCCAGGAATGTTGACGTGGGAGGGGATCCACTGGAGGTGGACCTCCCTGCGCTTTGAAAGATTTTTAAGCATATTGAATATTTGGCTGCTTACAAGGTCATTTACACGCTTCCAGTCCAGTAGATGTTGGATTGAGCTGCGGCTATCTGAAAAAATCCAAATGTCACTAGAGTCAGTGGAGTGGAGAATGGTGTTTAATCCCTCCTTAATAGTAATTAATTCGCTCCTAAAGACCGAGCAGTCATCTGGGTTGCGTCGAGATAGCCGTACCGCAGGGTTCACAATATAGATGCCACTCCCAGTGTGATTTGACTCGTCTTTACTACCATCAGTATATATAAGAGTAGCATCACTCGGGACACTATTTATGGCCTCAAGAGCCAGTTGTCCTAAAAATTCAGGGACATCAGAGTTTTTGTTTGTGTAGGACGAAAGTTCAGAGTGGAAGTGAACTCCGAGTAATCCCTCAGTCGGATTAAGACAGGGTTTTAGAGATGAGTACTCCACTGATTGGGAAATAATCTTCAGTTTATCTGCAAGTCCAAATGGGCTATCCCTTTTGAGTCTCTGGTTGTTACTTCAGTTAGACAGATATGCAGATGTACGGTTATGATTTCCATAGCTTCTTAATTTGTTGAAGTATTTCACCAGGTTCGAGATTCTAAAAAGACTAAGAGGAGAGTGAGTAGTCTCTTAAAGTAAAATATCGTTTGGGCAGCTGTTTCTCTGGCCGGTTATAATGCGAGTCGCACTCAATTGCAGTCTCTCCAATTGGAGAAGGTTAGATGTCGAGGCGCAGAAGTATACCGGGAGCCTATACTCAAAAATAGGCCTAACAAGCGCAATATATGTTGACCTAAGCGTTTTTGCAAAAGCAATTGTTGTTGCAACACTTGTTCTTCTTTCATACGACATTTTTCATCGTGGAGATCAAAATTCGCAGTTTTTAAAGATCAAATAGGGTTCGTAGTTTTATGTGGATATTTTCTGACGTGATACAGTTTGTAATCTTCTTGTATAAGAAGACGTTTTAAGAAAAGAAATTATAACATTCTAACATCATGAAGTTTGTACCACAATGAGAGTTCTCTAAAATGCACATTGCGTGTATCTTTTTACGAATTCTCTTATGAACCCTGGTTTATATCATGATGTAGATGTAATCAGATTAAGAGCTCATGTAATGACTTACAATTTCTGAATATATTCTGCTTATGCAATTGTTGTGAACTCTTCTGATTATATTTGTTTTTTGTTTCCAATTTGGCCATCAAAAATATAATTAAGTTGACACAAATAAGAAATAGATTTTTCTTAATTTCATAATGGAATCATTTGGCTTCTACACTAAACGTATTTTCAATTTCATGCAATTCAAAGGCTAATAATTTCTCCAACAAGAACTGATATGATTTTCTGTTAATCTAGTTTTTGTTATGACAATTTGGCATATATTTATATAGTGTTTGTCTAATTATTTGTTTTTTTATGAAGTGGTATATCATGTACAACATCTTAATGTGTGCATTCTGGAATTATTACTTAGTTAATTATCACAACAGAGGAAGTTTTTAAATTTATCTTTATTTCTCCAATTATTTACTTCCTTTAATTTACACTTTTATTTTAAGTTCATAATTTTTACGTAAAAGTAAATTTTTATTGAAACGTCGTGAAAATGTGGAATGCTAATCAAATTAAAAGATTTCCATATGCATTATTAAAACTATTTCGAATTGAATAAATGTAAATGAAAGTAATGAAAAAATTCTAGTTTTCCAAAATACTCCAAAAAAGCCATTTATAACCATTGATTCTAGCGTATTATGATATTATTTGTTATTTATTAACTAGGTATTCTATTTACTAGGTATTTTTCGTTTTGAGGAAAAAATATAACCAAGTTACCTTTCTACATGTACTTCATCATGGGATGCTCCCAATTATTATGTATTATGGATGCAAATATGGTGGAGGTAATATTGTTCCTACAGTATCTTGAAATTTAAAAAAAATTAATAATTTTTGAAGTTTTGAAAATTAAATTGAATGAATTTAATTATTTTTATAAATGATAAAAATGTATCATATATACCATAAAAATATTATTTTCCGTTTGTTATCCATTGCTTCAGATGCCTTTTCTTCTTTGACATAAGTACTTACATAAATATAGATTGCTATGAAAATTTTGAAAGTTTTTTTATGTCAATCTTTAATATTCAAGGGCTTACCACTTTGAAAATTCTTGTTAAACTAAAAAGATCACTAATAATTCAGATCTTAAATATTGGAGGCTACTAAATAAACTCCAATTTGTACATACTTATAAGTATATGAAAGACAGAATAAGCAACCTTAATAATCTTTCTTTCTTAATAATCAATCATAATTCAAAAGATGTTTCAAATTACATAGATTTGATAAAATATATTTAAATGAAAATTTCTTATCAAATCAATGTAATAATAACTTTTGATCAAAAAAATTCCTATTTTTAAGAAAAATAATTTATGTATAGATTCAAACATGAAGTTTAATAAAATTTTATTAATAAAATATAAATTATACTAAAATATGTTTATACTTTTATGTGTGAAATTGACACAAATACAAGCCATTACATTTTACGAATAAGACATTTCTTGCAAATATTAAGCTTTCTGCTTGTGAATTATGAATTATTGTGGAAAATTTTAGAAACCTTTATGAAATTTTTATTATATTTGACTTGTTTACAGATTTTATGTTTTATTAGCACATTGTATTTGTTTCTTATGTCTGTCCATTTTTAAATTTAAGTGATTGTTTAAGAGAGCAAGTTATATCATACATTATCAGACTTAAAAAAGGTACCTCAAATAAATCAAATTCTTCCTCTAATTAACTTAATTAGCACATTTTGTAGTACATTTTGATGATGATATCAAAACCACATACGTATGAAAACCACGCATATGATCCTCATTTTCATTTTTTAGCAAATAACGTTATCTTAAAAGTCTTCTCAATAAAGTTTGAACCCAATTCATCCTAAACCGTTATGACAAACTTTGAATTTTTTTAATAAAATCATTAGTTTAAAATTCTTATATTTTTTTGCATGCTGGTTTACAAGCATAAATAATTTCATAAATCATTCAGATAAATTAATTGAATTATTTCAATTTTAAAAGATAATACATCATTAAATATTTAACTGGATCGTTTATTAAGACCAGAGAATCACATATTTTCTGGTCTAAAAAATCAGGGTTTTATATTGATAAAATTATAGATTGGACCACAGATTAGATTCTTCCATCTGGAAAATTTTTCAAATTTAGATAAACTGGTTTTAAATAAAAAAAATACCCTTTAATCAAAAGTACACTTTGTAACTTCTTAATATATTTTCCATGTATACCAATATTTGAATGAAATTCTGGTACCATAATGTAAGCTGAAAAAAATTGTTCCATAAAATACTTTTGATCTAAGAGACATTATATGAAAGAAATTATTGAACTGAGTAAAAATAAGTGGCCTTTCATTAATTATATACAAACTTGCATAGTTGTGAAACTTTTATGTTTAATTTGCTTAAAATTTTTAATGATTTATTAATATTTCTATTATTGGACTGCAAAAGTTATTTCAATTCAGATTATTATTTAAGAAAAGGAAAATGAAATCAAACCTATATTATTAAAATGGTGTACATTCAATATTTTCTTTAAAATGCTTAAGTAGCACAAAATATATTTATAAAAATAATTGTAACTTTAAATTTCTGTATGAAATATTAAGATCAGTCTAGAATATAACATATGTTTTGTTAGATGATACTTAACTTCAAATAAATTAAAAAAAAAAAAACTTTTGCTAAGGTATGAATATTTGCAAATTCTGAGGTACTTATAAATAAATTTCTAAATTTGCCATAATTTCAATGTGTATACATTATCAAAATACAATCAACCATGATTATCCGATTTTTAAAAATATTAATGTTATGAAAATCTATTTTTCCCCATTTATCTTTAATTTTATTTAAGTGAGAGAAAATACTCGCTAAAATTTAAATTTAATAATATTGTTGAATTTAATGATAAATTTTTTTTATCAAATTATAATATAAGCAAGTTCTAAGGAAAATAAATAAAATAACCAAAAATTATATACTAATTAAATTTCAGTCGCAAGAAAGTGCTTTATTTTTTTAAAAGTTTGTGTGTGTGTTTATTTAATATATCCAATTTAGAATACATTCATGTTATAAATATGTTGTTGTTTTTGTTACTAATGACACTTGGACAAGCCAAGCTCACTATATCTTGGCTATGCGAATTTAAGTCAATTGGGAGCGTCTTTCGTTTTAATCAGAGCACCATGGAGGTGAAAGTACGACTTTGCTCTACACACATGCCATAGGTATCCGTTTATAGGGTAGGCAACCATTCACACCTCATTCATACAAGAAAAGGACAAAGACAGGATAGATAGAGAAAGAAAGTACATCCATGCCAGAACCGGTATTCAAACCCAGGACCTCCTTATCCGCAGTCAGGCACGCTAACCACTACACAAGTTGGACGGCTTTAGAAATATAAATCCACTGTAAAAATTGCAATGGTTTGCAGTTTTTTATGCACTTTAAATGCATGTAAATAAGAAATTTGATTCGTAACAATGGTCTTTTTTTTGCAATTATAACTTCTAAACGTTAAACATTAATATTTATTTTTACTATAAAGTAATTCTTTTTGAATGTAAAAACAAAGAACAGATTTGTGCCGCAGGCCTTTTGGCCCACACTTGAATCTATGAAAATTTACGTTTTCAAACCATGAGAAAGTGTAAATCTGCTCAGATTTCACCTGAGTATGGTTTAAATTCCATTGATTTTAAATTGAATGAGGTATTTTTCAAACATCTTAACTTTTTAGTTTTTCTGTTTTTTTCTTTTTTTTTGGTTTGTTCATGTGTTATGATCTAGTCATACCAACTAGGTATAAGAAACAACAACAGAACAGATTTGAATTGTTGATTTTCTCAAATAAAAGACGTAGTCTTAAATAGTTCTTGAGTCCTTTGAAACCCAAATTTAAAATTTTTCTAATCTTTAGTGCGTGAGAATAAAAAAGTTTTAAGATTTTTTATGTTTACGTGAAATAAAAATATGTAAAGATAAAAAAAAAGGACAGATCAGAACATTGTCCCGAAGATTTTATAAAATAACACAAAATTGTTTGAGAAAATTTGTTCTAAAATTATTGATAAAGACAATGTTATACACGAGCTCTATTTATTGGTTGATACAGTTGCGATATTTAATGAATAATTTACATTATATCACAAGGATAGAATTTCAGCTATAATGTGGCTGAATGAATCATACTTTTTCCATGTCGTGAAATATTTTGATAAAAATATAATTGCTTAAAATTTCCAATAAAATATTTACTAAATTTTTTTTAAATTAGAAAGCTTAAAATTCCGGAATAATTTTGAATAGATTAAACGAATTGAAATATTTTTGAGATATTGAATGCAAATAATAATGTTAACTAATCTATATAAAACAAAAAATAAAAAAATCAAATATTTAATTCTTTCAAGTATGTATATCAAGTATACTTATCAAGTATTATTCCATAGGTATAAGTCATTAATAAAGTAATTTCTCTTAATAATAAAAATACTTATGACACATCATACTAATCTCATTTCTATAACAAAATTTTAGAAAATAATGATCTTTGATTCAAAAGTAAATGAGAAATCTTTGTCTATGCTTTCACATAATTAAATAAATTGATTCTAATTATATATTTATGTGCATAATACTTTCATATTTTTTCTTGCTTAGGAGGTTACATAGTGTTTCTTGTGATGCTGAATACATTTGTCCACAGTTGGATGTACTTATATTATGCATTATCAGCATTGGGACCAAAAGTTCAGAAGTATCTATGGTGGAAAAAGTACTTGACACAGTTGCAACTGGTAACAGAATTTTTCATGATTGTTTTATAAGCTAGAGTAGATTGATGATTTATTATGTAATTTATTTCAATATAAATTAATAAGATACATGTAAATTATATTTCAATTTAGATTATCAAATAATTTTAAAATATAAATATAATTTTTTTATAAGTTAAAATATGTATTACCAGATAAAAATTTAGTATTTAATTAATTTTGAAATTACTTTTGAAGATTACAAAGTACAGTATTCAAACTACAGTTATACTTTTGACTTTAAGATAAATATTTATTAAAAACTTATATATTATTAAAAATTTATATACTTATATATAAACTTATATATTAATTTTTCATTGCAGATTTTAGAAAAATATTTTTCTTTTTCTTTAATAAATTTAAATAATTTATTAAAAGTTGTTCAAAAAGTAAGTAAATAAAAATAAGTCTAAATCAATATATTTTATATTATTATTAATAATTTCATAATGAATCACATTAATATATATAAATATGTATATATAGTTATCATAATAAATTAAAGCATTTAAATAATAATAAGGTAATAGTTAATTATTATTTTCATAATATATTTTAAATACTTTTATATATTTATTTTAAATAATTTATTTACAATTTCTGAATAAAATTTTGTAAATGAGAGTGCTTGTTAACTTCAGTACTAAATTGAATATAATAATTTAACTAATTGTAATCCTGTTTTAGGCTAATGTCAGGTTAATATCATATATATATATATATGTATGTATATATATATATATATATATATATATATATATATATATATATATATATATATATATATATATATATATATATATATATATATATATATATATATATATATATATATATATTCGATTAAGTATTTCACACATGCTTTTATTCATTATATGACTTATGTCACATGAATCTATCTAAAAAAAGCTATGAAAATCTTTTAAGAAGAAATATGCTGTAAAGGGTTTTAAAATCATTACAACAGCCATGATCTTGAAGACTGTTTTTGGGCTATATATTGCTAATAAAACAACATCTTTCTAAGTACAAATAATATTATCAATTTTTAAACTTCATAGTAAATATTATGATGACGTGAAATTTGTTGTAAGACATTTTAATACTCATTACCTAAAATGATAATTCACAACCATTTCTTTTAACACAAAATTTTAGAAAATCATAAAAATTATGAGCTAATGGCTGTCAAATAATTAATAAGTATCTGTTTCGTCATCAGTTATGCTTGAATCTATTATTTATTTGTGTTTCATATTTCATAGATTCGCGAATTTCGCTTCATAGAGCATTAATATTATCTAGAATTGAAAGAGACTGATGAATTCGCACAATAGTTGATCCTAAATTTTCTTAGAACTCTATTTATTAATATTCGATGAATTCTTAAATATCATATGTATATCAGATTAATTTTTGTATAAAATATACATCATACGATGGATATTTGGATTATTTTTTTAATTATCAAAATTTGGAATCCAGAATAATTTTTATTTTTATTATTAAACATATATACATCTTCTAAAATGTTCCACCTAATTTCTATTAAAATAAAATCAAAATTAAAAAAAATGAAAATAAAAGCGTAAAATGAATTCATAGTGACGAAGTCAAACTTATTTAGTTGAAGCTAATTTAGAAATAATAGTAATTCAGAACATTATTGCATTAAATTTCGAATATTTCAGTATCTAGCAAACTGACTAATTTAAATGAAAGTAATATAATTATTTAAAAAAAAACTTATTTCTTAATGTAGTTTAGAGATGTAATGAATACTAAGGTCTTTTCAAGCCCCCCCCCAAAAAAAAATGCGCTAACTACATATTTGTCGTAGAACATTTAATAGTTTCACAAAGTAACTTTAGAAAAAAGGGAGATTATTTATGATAAAAAAATCTTAGAAATGTAACTTTCAATGAACACTGGATACAATATATTTTGTATAATTAATACTGTACATACATACATATATAACACACACACACACATATATATATTAGCTTTCTATATTAAAAGTAAATAATGCTTCCGTGTTCAAAAGTGTCCCATGAACATCAATCAAAATTATTGCTCTATTTTTGTTACTTACTGTATAATTTTTTTTATCTTAAATATTATATTGTCAAGAGCAACTAATAAGAACCAATAAAATATGATTTATTAGAATAGTTTCTGAGTACAATAATCGTTAAATATTAAGTTTAGAATAAACATAAATAAGAGAAAATTGATTTACATCTTTTATTTTCGGATTTTTCTACATTGTGTCAAATTACCCTATTAATTTATTGCAACAAATGAATATAAAGCAACAAGTTTTTTAGCATGTATTTTTTAACATGTTTTCGTATAAGAGGAACTTAAAATTCTAATCATATTGATTCACATATATATCACGACATAAACATGAAAAAAGAATAATTTTATTTTACAAATGATATTTTGTTCGTTTATTGACTCTTATCTTGAGTGATCCAGTAGAAAGCACAAATAGTATATATTTATCTCTTAATGATGCTTTTAATGTTGCATTCAATAATGAGTGTACATATTTTTCTAAGGAAAACCTCCAAAACATGCATTACTTAATTACCATTTATTATATTAATTATCAATTATTATTATTTTTTGTATAATGTAAGAGAATTAGTAATATAAAATTCTTATATTATGAAATCTAAACATAATATAAGAATTTATAAAATTAAGCAAATTTAAAACCAGAAATTTATATATATTGTAGTTTTTAAATCTGCTTCATGCACTAAAATATTTATATCTCACTATTAATTCTGTTTCTGTAAAATCTTTGTATTCTGCACGCTAAAATATTAAAACATAATACTAATTTTTTTCTATCTACATTAGGAGCTAATTTTTTCATTGTGTCTATTTAACGTGTGAAATAATGTGTGCATGTAACATGCTCTCTTATTTTATTTTTCCGTATTATTCATTGATAATTATGAAAAATAATTAGATAATCTCGCATTCTCTTAATTAATTAGTATAAGACAAATTATAAAATAAATTAAAAAATTTTGAAATAAATTCATAATTTAAATATTTTCAGGTACAGTTTGTAACTGCAATACTCTATATGACCAGGATTCTAATAACTGATCCTAAAGAGTGTAAAGCAAGATCCTTCATCACATGGTTATATTTGAGCCAACCCATAATATTTTTCATACTTTTTCTGCAGTTTTATGTCAATTCTTACTCGAAAAGAAATTCATCTTCAAATATCAAAATTCTAAAATATGGGAATTGCAAAATTGATTTAAAGTCGCTATAATACTATCACTTCATAAAACAGTTTGTATCATAACTTTTGCCTGTAATAAAAAATGAATGCAAAATTTAAATTTAATGTTCTTAAATTTATGAGTGAATGCGTACTTTATGTTAAAAAGTCACTTACGGTTTTGTATGTTTTGATGATATTATCATGTAATTTTTGCTGAAATTTATATTTTTTTAATTATCAAGAAAATATTTATGTTGTTAGTTTCTATACGGATTAAATAATGCTAGAGTAACATTTCATTTTTAAACTCTGAAGAGAGAGAGAGAGAGAGTTGGGTATATATATATATATATATATATATATATATATATATATATATATATATATATATATATATATATATATATATATATATATATATATATATAAAATTTTAACTCTTATATTTCTTTTATTTATAATCTTGTCATATAAGATTGATATATCTCTTTTGAAAACGAAATGTTATGTCAACCTTATATGACAATCATTCTTTAGCTCAATTTTAAATTTGTAAACATAAGTGATGAAATTAATTCCTCGAAGGTTCGAAGGTTTTACAAATGATTTACTGTAAAAAGAAAACAATATATGTGATTAAAAATATTATTTAAATATTCACAAATTTAGCTTAAATTTATAACATTATATTCTAAAAAATATTACTTTACATAATAAATATTTTACATTGTAAAATTAAGGAAATTTTGTTATAGTACAGTGATGTTTGATAGCTTATGTTACTGTTATAAATGTATAGCATATTATTTTTTTTCTGGATATATTTAATGTATATTAAATTAAGTAAAACTGTAAAGAATATCTTTAAATATTTAAACAGTATATTGCAGCATTTCGTTTTTTAATAAATATTTTACAATATTAATTAATATATGTTTCAAATATTACTAAATCACATAAAAGTACTTATTACTCATATAAAATGTTTCTCAATTGTTTGCACACACTTATAATTTTTGTAATACACTTTAATACAAGCTTTTTCTGGAAGAATTTCATTTATCTGCTATTAAATATTGAGATTAAATATCGTTACAATATCAGATAACTATCTTTTGATTCTAAATAAGTAAATCTTACTGGATTATGCAATTTATCGTTAAAATCTTAGTGTTTTTTAGTTTTATGGCATACTCAGAGTGTTTTTAATATTCTAATTATTACACTTGATATTACATATATAATAGGCACTAGTACAATTTATTAAGTTCAATTATTGAACTATAAAATTCTGCAAATTGCCATATTAATTATTTATATTTATGATTAAGATTATTAAAAATGAAGTCCACATTTCTCTCTCAAAACATTTTAAAATGAATTAAATACCTTACAAAATTATACATATGTGCATATGTACTTACAGACACAAAATTCGCTTCCACCTTAAAAGATGAAAGGATAAAATTTATTTTTGAGAGACTGAAAAGGAAAGTAAAATTATAGACTAAGGACATAAATATTAATTATTAAATTAAATTCATAGCTTAGTTTATTTTACACAAATGAGTACAGAAATGAATTTTAATCTGTATACTGAGATGTTAGGTTTACATGTTGAATTTTTGGAATTAATTGTAGGTTTGTATTTACAAGTTGATATAATTTTCTGGTAATAATTATTATAGATTGGAAAAATCAGCTATTAAGAATCTTTAAGACTCATGTTAAGTTATAACAGAGTAATTTGATTTGTTAGAAAATTAAATTTAATATATTTTTGTAATGAATTTATGATGCTTTTAATTAATTAATGAATAGCAAAAGTGTGATGAATATAAATGCTTCATACTTAGCTAATAAAAAAATGTACTTACATGTTAATAATAATCTATAAGGAATAAATTATATTTTACTTCTGATAAGAAAAAAAATCTCTTATTTTCAGATTTGAAACCACAAATACTATTCGGATCATGCATTTATTATAAATACACGTTTTCACATTTTTTTTTATCCGAACCTGATATGAAACATACAAATGTTATATATTAATAAAGAACTATACTAATATAAAATTATTTCATATTGATTATGTTAAATCTATAATTTCCTCATTTTGTATTTCTAATCACATACTTCGTTATCGAATAACCACGAGGCAGAGAGAAAGAGGGCACTTTGCACACCCCAATATTTATCCAATTATTCTATATTAATATCCAATTAACGTGCCCAGCTAACAGCCGAATGCTTTGCGCTCTAGCTTTCGGTTCAACAATTTGTTGGTTTTTATATCACATCGAGATAGGATAATTGTAGTGTTTCGAAATCCATTATAAACTGCAATTCTTTGTCTAATTAGCTCTCTTTTACAAACAATGACCTTTGAGAGACAGGAAAATCAAACTTATTCAATTAATAAAATGATTATTTTGACTGTTTCAAAATGTTAAATATTGATCTGATAGAGTCTGATCAATCGCGTATAGCCAATATTTTAATGCACTCCCTTAAAATGAAAAAATTACATGAAGAAATTGTCTGTTTGCATTAAAATTAAAGATGTTCAATAATATTGCACACGTGATATAAATGAAATTAATGATAAAAGCGATGTTTACTCTCATACATTTGGGTAAAGAATAATTATCGGTTCTTATATTTATTTTGAATTGCATTTTGACTGGATTGCCATATCAGTTGCTTTTCTGTTTTTGTGATATTTTGAAGAATCTGAATATGGTAGTTTAACCATATCAAGTGCATACTCTATTGATGAATAGTTAGTGATTTTAGTGCTGAAGGCGATTAATTAAGAAATACAGAGGAAGAGAGAAAATTTCATACATAATTTCAGGTCTACAGGTTGTCAACGCATTCTATCTTAAGATGATCGGAGCTCTTCTGCAGTTAGAATCCTTATGCATCAAATTATATAGAGGCTATGGCTAGAAGCTTCAGTAAGCAAAATATTCATTGGGACAGCAGACCATAGCTGATTCTCTCATGAATTCGATGGTAATTTAATATAAGATTTCAAAGATATTTTTCATTGAAGATTATATGATACCAATTTAAAAAATCTCATCTTTATTGGATGTTGACGTTAGTTGATGTAATGCGATTAAATAAAGACTTTTTAAATTTCTGTCGCCCCATTATCGTATCCGTCGCGCATGATGAAATGATAAAAGACGATATACCCTGTCAAAAACACGCATAGATGAAACTCTAATTATTTCAAATAATTAATATTCTGTTCATATACTCCATTTTCTAAAACAAGCAAAGTTAATTACATTAATGATCTTTCAAAACGTGTAGAATTAATTAATTAATTTTTAATGAGTACTCTTCGTAGCTAATAGCAGTGAAACGCGAGACATTTAAACTTTCTAGTGTGGAGTTTTGAATTTACATCTTATATTGTAAAATAAAATGTAATTTTTTTGCATAACCTATACGCTATTTCTACTTCGCAACACAATCATTAAATGATTTCGAGTTACACGCCATAATAAGTGTATCATTTACTCATTCACTCATGTATCTTATGCAACTGTATCTTTACATTTACACAAACTTCATACATGCATCATTCATAAATGATCATAACAACGATTTCTAAATGTATGCATTGCTACATATTGAGGACATTTCACTTTCCTCTTCTAATCACATCATTGTTTACTTGCGAGTTACACGCCGCAATGTATTATTTACTCAAACTGTACTCATGTATCATTTGTTTAAATTTTCATAATAATCATGGTAAAAGCATGTTCATTTTTTGGTAATTTATTTAAATATTTTGTTTTTTTTCTGACATTTGTATATATTTCCGCATGTTTTCATTAAAACAATATATCTTTTTTAGAATGAAATACTGTCATTCTCAATATACAGAATGGAATATTTGTTATTTTTGCGAAAAAAGTCATCACATATTATGTAAGAGTGGAATCATTTCTATTATTGCCAAAAAAATTGTTATATTCAAAACGTCACGCGAAAATTTTATTCATTTCATCGCACACAGAACGTCATGAATGGTTCATTCTAAAGACAACATCTGAAATTTAAAATGTAAATACAAAAATGATGTAATACGTTAACCACATAGCATGGTGGCTTGCAGTTTAATAAAGCTGATTACACAGCCAATTATTATTAATTTTATAAATAATTTTCAATATAATATAAGTTTTAGAAACAGTGCATAAATTAATCAAACGCATGAGTATTTTCGTTAATATATATAAGTAATAAAATAAAAGCCAATCTCAGGGCTATAAAACGAAGATTCAAATCTAATTACGAATGAATAGTACTTAGGGTGTTACTGAGGAATAAGTGAGGCTTCACATATGTAACACATATTTATAGTTATCTTTAAAGTTTATATAAAAGATTTGTATATTTGTTGCTCATAATAGTAGTGCACAAATGAATGAGATGAAGAATGTACTTTTTAAAACTATAATTCAGTTACTTGCAGAGTACTTTATATCATAAATTCAACATTGCAGGTATTTATTTCATGCTGATAAAATTTACAAGTGTTTATTTTTTTTAAAAAATCTTTTTTTAAGAATATTAAATATAGAACAAATCCAAAATCACCCCAAATTTAAGCCTACAACTTCTAAAATGTACTGAAACCTTCTCAATCTTTTAAATCCAAAATAAATACAATTAATTTATTTAAATCTATTTTATTTTCTTACATCAAATATTATACTTCCTCTAATCGAAAACTTCTAAGTATATTTCTCAGGATATGTAAACACAGTGATCAGAAACATGATCTCTATTTCTTATTGCTCAAAATCAACGGGTGTTGAACAAAAGTTCTCCCACATCGAAAAGTGAGATTTTACCATTTAATTACAATAAAGCTTCTGTATAAAATGTATGGCATCACACAGTAGGCAATATAACAGTTCGATACTGTTAAAAGATATCTATTAATATCTACTAGGTATTTGACTTGTATAAAAACATTTTACACATATTTGATAGCTGAATCCACCTTCTCAATAGAAGCACAAAAATTCTTCAAATACTTTCTCTGACAGACGTGAAAAGCAAAAAACAAATATCCATTTCGAATCCTCTCAGCATTTTTAACCATACACAAAATGCTAAACTTCTTAATACATGTAAAATCACAAATCACTAGAGATATGACGTTATTCAAAAATCTGTTATGGACAACTGGAAACAGATTGTGAATTTCATAAATATCGCATTTTACTCTTAAAAAGAAACAACAAAATACTGGCCCATTAAGTTGCAATTTAGGGAACAACTGTAAGAGTAAAAGCAAAATAAATACATTTTCAATACAGAAATGATTTTTACTAAATATTAGGGTGCATTTAGAACCACACTTACAACAGTTGTCAAGTTATAACAAGAATGTTTCCTCCCACATTAAAAAAGGAGCTGAGAAAAAGTTTATTAAACATTCAATCATTGTGAAGTAGATCACATATTTCCTATTTTTAGTGTGCTTGAAAAAATAGCAAAAAAGGGAAACAATTTATCTTGATTTTTCAATATATGCTAAAGAAAAACAAATATTCAAAATATGACAATATGCCAGGTTTCATTGAAGGATATCTGATAATTTTTCTAGATGATTTTAAGTTAGAGAATAGGTAGAATCTGAATGGTGATACACTCACACTAAAACATGATTTACAAAATATCTGAAACATGGGTGCTGAGCTTCAGTTAGAGAACACAGCATATCAGGTTGATGCCAATACTTTGAAGAAAGTTATTTAAGTACCAGCATCACGAAACATTTCGACAAACATTCGATCATGCAATCATGTATGTATTAAATCTTTAACCAAACTCTTTAAAAATTCTATAATAAAGTAAAATAAAAATGACCATAAGAATTTGGTTTTCCAGGTTATAAGGATATTGTTTTCAGTTTTCCGATTTCTAACAGACTTTTTTGACACTCTAAATATGATGTTATCTGTGAAAAATTTGTGATTCAAAGATTTAAGTGTCATAAAAATCTAATATTTTGGGGAAAAGGCCAAATATGTGAAGGTCTAGTTGCCTTGTAGTTGCCCAAGAATGACTTAATCGCATTCCTGAACAATGCACGTAAGAAAAGGGACATTTTTTATGATAAGCAAATTTTTCACATTTATTAAGAAAATATCAAAAAAAAGAATAGTTAAGGATTATACATACATAAACAAAAAGTTACTTAGCAGGTGATAAATATATCAGAATACAAGTATTTTTAGTGGTGTAGTGGTGTACAAAGTAAGTAAAATTTTAGTGGTGTGCAAAGTAAGAGAGAAGCATTTTGGAAAATAGTGACAAAATTTAAGCCTTAAAAAGAGGCACGTGATATTAGAGAAATGGAGAAAATACTAAATGAAATTTTTTTTAACTGATATTAAATGTAACTTACACAGTAAGAGGAAATTATAGCTCTAAAAATACTTATGAATATTAGAAACAGGTTTCTAGGAGATAAAAGTTTTACCATTAATCGTTTTCAAATATAGATTTGGATAACGAAGGGATAGGCTCAAGAACAGATGAAAAGGAAAGTTCAAAATTTTCAATAAAGGAAAAAGGAACTACTTCCTTGTCAGCACATCTCTCATTTTATTTGATTGCGGTTGTCAAAAATAAACCAGACTGAACTTTGGGCAGGAATCCTCAATGGTACATGGAGGACAAACATGTTTCGCTAAAGCAGTTCTCAGTAGCTGCGAACATGGAATTAAAATTGAAACAGAAAATCAGAGCCGATAAGACGAAAATTATTATCTTCAACTGCCAGGCTGACAAAATCCGAATTTTATGGTGGAGGGATCAGCTGATAAATCACAAGCTCTCCTGGTCTGTGGTAGAAGAGATGCGAAAACGGTGAAACTCACTAATACTATGGAGAAACAATAGATTTAAGGCACAGTAACTCAAATAGAATAGCAAGTAGCACTAAGAGAAGGCTAAGCAAATCAACACTAAAAACTAACTTTTTGTAAAAACAAAGAAAATATTACTAAATATAAAAGGCTTATATGATGCTACATCACATTATCAAAATAGCAAATATTATTCATATATATACTGTTACAGCTTTGTGAATATAAAGTTGTCATTGTTGATGTCTTTTTTAAATATTGATATACAATAATTATTGTATAATATTATTTTTAGTCTTCTGTTAATATTGATATCGATTTTTATGAGGTTAATCATATCTTTTCTAATAAATTTTCAACCCCTGATCAGATACATTGATGCAAACAATAAATCAGAGGTTTGGTTAACTCCTATGACGGACTCATGAAATAAAAAACTGAATGTGTTTTAATATGTGGCACATGATTGTGATAAATGAAGTTTAGGGACCTACTTTTTGTCCAACGCAGGGAAGTAGTTATATTGATGTGACTGTTATTGGACAGGAACTTATTTTGGAGTTTATTTCGGAGAAAATCTGTCGTAAGATTCAGTGACTGGATATTTTGCTTGGAAAAATAAAATGAATGATTTATGCTTTGTAAACTGAGAACTTTTCAGGAAACATTGCTTATAATAATACATACATATAGTTTTGCATATCAATCAGTCCTTTTCATTTTTTGTTTGTGGGGCATTAAAGAACATGATCAATGTAGATTGCTTTTCTCTCTTTTTCAGGATTTTCCGGAAGTGATAAAAAGGATCGTTTTTGTAAAGATCCAAACCCTTACTGACATCAGCTTTGTTTGGGTGCCATTCTAAGACCATTGCTCTGACATCATCCCACTTCTTCAAATGATCTTTAATGGCCTATGACGGCATAAGTCCGAATTCGGTTTCGAATGAAATCAAAAGCAGCCAGTTTCAATAGGTAGTCATTTTCGATTTTCAATGAAATCAAAACCGAAACTGATGGTTCATTTTGGCTATAAATATTCTGTTGGGAAATATTTTGCCCAGTATAGAACTTTGGAGTTTAATAGGCAAGAAAATAATTGAAAAAAGATGAAAAATAATTTTGGGTCCACTGGGCTTGGCAACTCTGAAGATTTTGCTCCAATAGCCAAGAAGTGTTCGTTCAAATTTGTTTTAGTGCATAATCCGAATATGTATTGGATCTCCGAACACTAAAATCTTTCGTGACAGAGTTCATTGTCTGATTCGTTCGAAGTCCGAACTGTTCTTTAACCGATCACTCTCCGTACGGTATTATGTTGTTGTTATATTTGACACTTGGACAAGATAAGCTCGCTATGCCGTTGGCTATGCGAATTAAAGTCAATAGGGTGAGTCTTTCATTTTACCAGAGCATCACGAAGGTGAAAGTATGACTTTGCCCTAAACTTCTCCGATAGATAGCACCACCAGAGGATACATTTCCTCAATTTTGACAATGATCTAAAAGAAGAGGAAATTTCCTTCAGACCATTACACCCATGGTAACTGTTCAATGATCGACCACAGGACTTTGATTCTACAAATTTAACGAGCACGTATATCGCATGGGTCTCGGTGGGTCTTTGGCGGTATTGGGAATCGAACTCCGTCTTTCTGGACAGAAGGCTGATGCCCTAACCACTTGGCTACCATGGCCTTTCTGTACAGTGTAAGAATATTAAGGATGCCTGCACTCAATCCCTATATTTTAAATTATATTAATAAATGGTCCAAATATTCTAAGATTCCGTTTAACGCTTCAAAACCGAAAGTTAAGATAAAATGATTGCATAATCCTATGCCATTTAGTCAGTTCTCGGGAGTGTTCCCATTAAAGAAGTTCAAAAAGGATTAAGTGTTTTAACTTTATAATAGGTATTAAACTACAGTAAAAGTAGCATGTTTTTCAAGTGAGAAAATTCTTCTTAGGCTTTTGCGAATTTCTAAAATCATTAATGATGTCAAAGTTAATGTTCTTAAAATCCTTTTTTAACTGAAGCGTTGTTCTACTCATCTCGTATGTCACAAGAATTTGAGAAAACTCGTTAGAGAAGAAAATAAATTGTTAACTTCTTAGAAGTACTTAAAGGAAGTTTCTTCTTATAATTCAGGGTTATAGTAGAATCGGCAGCTAAGACACTTTTTCCTGTTTTCGGTCTTCCCCTTAATGGCTTAATACTGTTAAATAATTTTCAGACTACAGTTAAAATGTGTGTCTTCACCAAAAATCCTTATAATACTTTAAGTAAATACCCGATTTTTTCACCCGCCATATAGGAAGCCTGTGATTGTTGCTTCTTATGTAAAGGAAGTTTTATAGAATTATAGCACTATTTGTTTCACGAATGTTAACAAGCTGAATGGAAGGATTGGCCTTGTTGTCGTGTTATTTATGAAAAAATGAGAGTTTAACGGTCCAATATGGAATATGAAATAGATGTTCAAATTTCCAAATTGAATCTTGCTAACTTATGGATGCAAAATAAATGTTTAAACCTTGCTATCAAATGTATACAAAATAATTATCCTAAGAATAGAACTCTTGAAACAAAAGTAACTTATTTGTACACATTCGCTGTCTTTTTTTACACTTGCCGGCAATTTAAAACAGAAAAGCTGGTAATAACATCCATACCATTAAAAAGGCAATTAAACCTTTTATGAATGTTTATTTTCTATCGTTCCAGGAAACACAAGTATTCGTAGTGATGAAAAAACAATCTAATTGGCTACCCTTCATAGTATTGATTTTGTCTTCTCTTACCTGAAATCTTACTAGAAACATATTGCTCGAGGAAAAAGTGCAATTGACTTAAAATATTGAACACTTTGTGTATTTAAATGCACAGTGAACTAATAAGTTTTTCTCCAGAATTTCATAACGTCTGAAATTTAAATACTTCTAGGATTTTACGTTGACTCAAGTAATAACTGTTCTGAGAATTTCAAAAGTTATTTATTTCTTTTTAGTATCGTGGCCATTGGTATTTATGCTTGTAGTAATGTCGTGGAAGATTTTGAACACGTTATACAAGATGTAAGTAGGTGGCAGAATGGTTTTCAGAACCGAAATGTGACCCTACATTTGTTGGCCTACATTGCTGATTCACAACTGTTTATCATTTAACTAATTATTTTGTTGTTATTGTCTTGAAATTATTTTTATGAATTAATGAATTTACTTTCGAACGTTACTTGGTAGACTCTAAGGTACATGATATTTCTTATTTGACTTTCTTTAATAAAAATATAACAAATGCGCATTAGCATAAGAAATTGAATGTGATTTCGCAACAGCAGAGCAAATTAGATACTGATGGATGTATACTCACCAAAGTTAAGAGAGTTAAATTTAACTTACATTCACACACACACACACACACACACACACACACACACACACACACACACACACACACACACACACACACACACACACACACACACACACACACACACACACACACACACACACACACACACACACACACACACACACACACACACACACACACACACACACACACACACACACACACACACACACACACACACACACACACACACACACACACACACACACACACACACACACACCTGATTCTAAAGACTGGGCTGTGAGGCAGAAGTCAATTCAATTCAAAAGATTACCTGCCCCTTAACATTACCCTGACATCCATAATGAAAAATTGAAGATTATTTAGAAAAGCGGAATCTTTAGCTATTTGCATCAATTTTAAATTCAACTGTTGAATTTTCGATAGATCTAGAGCTTCAAGTTTGTTGGGTTGGGAATTTTAATGATCAGGATAACTCTCTTCATTCTACAATATTTGTAAATCAAGATCCCAAAAGATTGGTAAATATCTTCATTGAACATTCTTTTAACAACATTCAAAACTACAAACACAATTGAAACCATATCAATTTAACGACATGTCTCTAATCTTCTAAATCCTTTAGATTACAAGTTATCGAATAATGAAAATTCCTTATTTATTATAACCTATATATATGATACAATGATTATGACTTAAACAATCTAATAAAGCTACTCTAAAATAATTTTCTTCTGAAATAAATTCAAATTTAAAACAATTATATTCCTGTCCAAGAATCTTGTATAAATTATACAATAAAGATACTTAGATACGGTTTAAAATGAAAATATCATCGTAGACAACGGTATGTCTACAAAGTCACATTATTTGAATAAAATTCTTATTAGTTACGCACATGAAGACAAAAATTTACCTCTAGTTGTAAAATGCGATTTACATTTATTTATTTTTGTTTTATTCTTATAAACATGAAGAAAATGTTTTGTATATACTAGTTATAACTTATCCGTATTTGGCTGTAATCAAGCGAGAATTTGAAAAATTATAAAGTAAACCTCTTTTACATATAAATTGTATATAATTCAATATTAATTACATAACATAACAATCCATTCTATGTACTCATTTATCTTCTCTACTAATCCATCTGATCTGAAATCAGATTCTTTGTTATAAGAGGGATTTTAAATAGAAGGATAATTTTTTAAAATAAAAACTTCCTGATATTAACATTAATGTTTAAAAATGCTCCTTGAATAGCAGTAGAATAAGTTTGGTTTTATGTTAAATAATCTTAACTTTTCGGAGGGGCTGTGGTAGCCTAGTGGTAGGGTGCTTGTTAAATCTGTGGAATCGAAAGTCCTGTGGTCGGTCGTTGAGCAGTTACCATGGGTGCAATGGTCTGGAGAAATTTTCTCCCCCTTCAGATCACTGCCAAAATTGAGGGAGTAGATCATCTGGTGCTGCTATCTATCGGAGGATTTGTAGAGTAAGAAGTCATACTTTCATCCTTTATGGTGCTTTGATTAAAACGAAAGACGCTCTCAATTGACTTAAATTCGCATAGTCAAGGCATAGCGAGCTTGGCTTGTCCAAGTGTCATTACGCTAACTAACACAACAACAACTTTTCGGAAAACGTTTTCTGGTGGGGAATTCAGTAGCCTGCATGCTGCAATCATAAAGCTAAAGTTTTTGTAAGCATTTAATAATCATTGTTGTGACACTGAAAGCGAAGTAGAAACCGTAAGTTTTCTCAAACTTAAACAATTTCATTGAAAACTGTTAATCAGTTTCTTATGTTTTAATCAATTTCTAAAAAGAATTAAAAAAATATCTGTCTGAGAAACAAAATATTCTTATATGTTCAACAATGTTAAGTAAAAGAAGCAAATGTATTCACTGTTATTCTCCTTATGAACTATGGCTTTCATTGAAAACATAAAATCTAATATTACGAATATAGTAAGCTACCCCAAATCCAAAAACGTATTAGAAATTTTGTGGGTATATAATATTAGACTTATCTTGTATTTTAAATATGATAAAAAACGCTATCACACAGTAATTGATTTTGTACATCTTCAAGCTAAAGTTCGCAGAATAACACCTCATAATTCGAATCATATAATATCATAAAAGGGGAAGAAAGATATACATGCTTTCATATTAATATTGAGAATAAGTTTAAAATGTTTTCATTCGAAATACTTCCTTTAGATTGATTATAATATAGAATTAGTTGATTAGAATTTGTTAGTATACAAAATGCTTTCTTTAGATTTGGCAAGGATAAAAATTTAAAAATGAAATGCACAGTCATTTAAATTATTATTGAAATGAACAAGAATAAGGATTTAAGAAAGCCCTCCCTATATTTTCGTAAATACCAAATTTAATTTTTCAGTGATTTTTAATATTAATATTTAAATTGTTAGCGCTCTCTTTGAGTATTATCTTTCAGGCATTAAATATAAGTTCCATATCTACTTATATAAACTTCTAGAACATATGGTGCACATTTGTGTAAAATAAGCTTACTTGAAATACATATCTGAATTTTAATATAAGTAATATTATTTGGAAATTTCAATATATATTTTATGTAAAGTATAATATTTATTCCTTATTTACGTAATTGTTCAATTTTAAAACATGAATTGCAAGAGTTTTGTAATTTTTTTAAAAATAAACATATAACTTAGAATTAAAAAACGTGACTAACAAAATACTTCTTTTTGCTTATCGCTAAAATAAATTCATAGACATGGAATAATATTTGCTTACTATATCTCGTACCATTCAGCTGTATTGAAATTATGCTAATTCTTGTCAGCATATTTATATAAATGTTCCAGATGTAATGATTATTTTAGTTTTGGCAAACAAAGTTTTATAAGGATGTTTGTTGTGTTTTAGCACTAGTGTTCTAGCATTTATAGTCCGAGGGATCGCATTTGCAGCTGGAATTGGGAAAAATTGGGAAAATGACACTGGATATTGAATACGATTTAAAAAAAGGAGGTAAATAAATATTGAGAATTAAATTTAAGTGGAAAAAATTACGATTTATATATATATATATATATATATATATATATATATATATATATATATATATATATATATATATATATATATATATATATATATATATATATATATATATATATATATATATTTGGTAAATGAAAATCATGCGTTAGAAATAACAAATGTACTTAAGTTATTTTGGAAAAAAATTTAAGCATTTATAACATTGATATAAAAATAATAAATTAAAATTTAACCTTTTCTTTTTTATTTTATTAATAATAAAAAAAGAAAAGGTTAAATTTCATTTATTATTTTTATTATTAAATTTATTATTTTATTAAATAATGCTAGTAATGTGTTTTTGAAAAAAAAGTTATGATTTATATTTAAAATTGAATACTTTCATAATAAATTATCACAATATTTTTTATATAAAATACATATTCAAATTTCCATGTATATAATTTAAATGAAAATTAAATTTTTTATGCAGACTTATATTTAAGATAAATATTCTTAATAATTTCATATGCTCTATAAGTTTATATCAATAGATATGGAATTCATATTTAATATGCGAATATTCAATTTACTAATATTTTAAATACTAATAATATAAAAAAATTAAAATTGGCATTAAAATCTTATTTATAAATCATTATTCTTATTAATTTCAATAATAATTTATATTATTGAACTATTATAATTTAATATTATTGTGCATTTCATATTTATTTTTTCCCATATTTTCAGTACGTAAGGAATTTATAATATTAATTTAATATTAAAACTTCCTCAAGTTCCGTTGAAAAATTACTTTTTTGGACATTATTTTTCTATGAATAAATTCAACTATTTTTTAAAATCAAACGAAATTTCAATTTAATAAATATAAGATAATTAAACTGATATGAAGAATGCTCCAATATTTATTAGCATTTACCATCTAGTGACTTTAATTTCCTTCATAAAATATAACAGATGATTGTTGAATTTATTTGAGCTCCACATCAAAAATATGTACCTGTATTTTGAAGTTATACATTGTAGATTATAAGATATACTTTCCGTTGTGACTTAATATTTGAGTAATGATGAGAAAAATCTAAAGTTTTATCTTTTTATTAAGTTACTTGATTTTATTTTAAGTCTATTATATATTTGCTCCTGCTATATTTGTATTTGAATTTTATAAATGAGATTAATTATATGGTCCAATTTATTTTATCTGTGGCTCTGTGGAGAAGACTTGTGGAAATTTAAAACCACATGTAGTTACTTTAGATATCTTCCTAGAATTCCTAATTATGCCATAATTAAAGGAACAGCAGATAATGTTTTTATTTCAAATCAACATTATGTTTAATATGAAATATTAAAAAAGTATTGATTAACATATATTACTGAAAGCCGTAGAAATGTTTGTAAAAAATAGCTCATAATATTAATATCAGAAGTTTTTATTAAATGTGAACAAAACACTCTTTTTATGAAAGTAAAAGAGGAAACAGTGTCTTTTAAACTAATGCATGACGAAACATATCTTCTAAACTAATTTATGACGTAACAGTTTATTTACAAAGTTCAAACCTAAGATGTAATTACTTGTTCGAACTTAAAAAAATCTTATTAAATTTTATATACCTAATGTAACGTCTATGCTTAGTATGCTTTGGTAATATCTCGAAAGACAAGAAATAAAAATATTACGATTCACATTAACACAATTTGATGTTGAATCCAAATTTTGATATTGTTATAGAAGCATGTATATAGCTTCTATAACATTATCAAAGTGATGTATGAGTATAAAAGCATTTTGATAGTGTCGCTACGTTTCTAAAAATCATGAGGAACAATTAAAATCATGTGAAATTTCTAAAAATCATGACGCTTAATATTTATGCATTTATTTGATTAAAATTCCTTTTTTTCAAAGATAATAAATAAAAAAGGATGACGAATAAAGATTATTAAAACAACTTCGATTCGCACTTCTCTGTGTTAGCAAATGCAGAGTTATCTAGGGAAAACAGTTACTTACAATACTTCAAAAGGTTAAGTTTATCTATTGAAGATGCTATTATTTATAGGTTCAATTATTCATGATGGTTTGGTTTGCTTGTCGCTAACGGTCATTTTTTGCACACGAGGGCTAATTAGACCGGGAACTACGGTTTAAAGTGGATTTCGAACCACTACAAACATCCATGCCCAAGGTGGGATTTGAACCCACGAACTGTTGAATCGAAATTTAGAGCGCTAACCCTTCGGCTGCCAGCTCGGCTAATTATTCATGATATTAGAATGATAGGTTCATTATGGTAGGTCCACCTATTAGCATAGAAAATTATCATTAATTCCAAATTAATTAAGAAGGTTGTAAAAAATAAACAGAAAAACATTATATATATATATATATATATATATATATATATATATATATATATATATATATAAATTATTTCCCTTCCTTAAGTCTCGTCCCTGACAATGAAAAACCAAGCTCCAGATGGAAAAAAGGAAGTTAACAGTCCACCAAAATACTGAAAAGATTCTGAGGTTGTAAATGAGAAAAAATTAAAATTGCAGTTAATTTAAAATGAAAGGAAGTTAAAATATAAAGTAAACTATGAATTTTAAGATAAAAGTATAGTAATAAGAATTCAATTTATATAATTTCATGACGAGAGCTTAAGCAAATTATGGACAAAGGAAACTCATATTTAATTTGAGAACCATTAATTCCTCAAATTATATATTCTCTTATTTTAGATCCTCGATTGGCAAACTGGTTCTTTATGGAGTCTGCAATGACACCTGTGATCATTTCTGGGATTTATGTCACGTTTGTTACAATTATTGGCCCAAAATGGATGGAAAATAAACAACCTTATGAACTCAAGAAGCCCATGATTCTTTACAATATCCTTCTTGTATGCTTAAATTTGTGGTTATCTCTAAGAGTAAGTACAACTTCTTTTTATAGAACTTTGTTAAAAATATAATTTAAATTATTTTGTTTTACTGTATTCACACATTTCATTATTTTGAAATTTCAAAATTCAAAAAAAAATTCATCATGAATCATTATAAGACTAAAAGTTTTAAAGCTAGATTTCATTTTACACTGACAAAAAACATGTAGCCATAATTTGTTTGACATATTTATTTATAATCTTTTTAGTCACTTACTATGAATTCTCAGCTTCAGATTTTTTAAAAAGAATTCATGCATAGCATTACTTAAATTTTAATTGTACAACGTATCACCTTAAAAGTAGCATTATTGAGAAACAGAACTGGAAACTGAAATGCTAGCTCTGATCTTAAAACTAAAATACATAAATAAATCAACTTCAAATATCTTAACTACATAGTTTCGCTTGTAAGTGTCCTGTCCAGTAATTTCATGACTTCCTCACTATCGGGGGACAGTTTTAAATAGCCAAGAGAAATATAATAAAAAATACTAATGACTATCTCTAGGACGCATAATTACTTTGTTTAAATCATCAGGCAGATTTCGATTACCAAAAACGATTTCGTTAAATAGTTTAATAATTATAAATCAGGAATATAATGCGTTATATGCAGAAATCTAAGCATTTTGTAAAATATCATGAAAATGCTTGGTATCCTGAAGATTATTTAAATAAATATACAGTTTTTCTTTTTGCAAAAATTATTCATTAGAATTTGGAAGAACTCTGATTGTTGATAAATGAGCGTTACCATTCGCCTCTTACAGGCGCTGAAAGAAAAAAAAAAGGTTTTAGAACGATAGGTACTTCTCATGAATCTCCTACTAGCAGATTTCCTTTAAATCTTTAGTTTTTATATTGAAAAACATATCAAGATTCATTTTTACAAAAATTGAATTGTGGGGAGCAAAACACATAAATATCCGATAAAAATTGTTTCACCTTATAAAACTCCATTTCTACCTACCAAAAATCAAATTTCAAATATTAAATAAATTTAAACTATAATCTTAAAGATAATAAAAATGGAGAACCAATAGCTTCCAAATTGATTTAAAAGAGGTCCTGTAAAAAATAAAATAAATACGTATGATCACCAATATATACCGGGATAAAACATGTAAGAAAATTTTTCCTTAAGTACTGTTTTTAATGGAATAAAATCTTTGTCTGATTAGAGTAAAATTGGTTATAACCAAAAATATTTTAAAATGATCTTGATTTTTACTTAAATGATCTTGATCTTTACTGTCTATAATGAAGTATAAAATGTGTGTAAAATTCTAATCTGTATTTAAATTGAGATCAAATTTAGCTGTATTTTTTTTAAAAAAATTGGTATTAGAGTTGATTTTGTTTGATAAAAACATTGTGGTAAAACCTCAATGCTTTTATGTAAGAGTATACAAGTTCTAGCGTTACCATTGGTACAATAGATAAGCTTACCTTTAGTTCCTTTGAGGCCACTGATTCTCCCCTAACCAACTAGGGATCCTGAATCAGGGCCAGGTGTATATCCCCAGCAAGAAACTTCTTACTGATGTTATTAGTACCACTTCTACTGTGGTGGAGGTTGGCTTGAACTACCTTCACCCCCATCAGCAGGAGCAGGTTTATCAAGTACTTTAGCCTGCACATGGTGAAGTCCAATATGAAACCTATATCCCCTTACACGAAGTGTGGCAGCATCTAATTCAGGCACACTAAGAACGATGGTCCGCCCAGATGGGTCGTTCTTAATGTTAAGAACGTTCCACTCCAATGGAGTGACCCCACCGTTCTGAGCCTCGATTTTTCTCAGGAGCTCTTTAGGCTCCAGTTTACTACAGATTTTCGGCAGTTTTGCAATTATCTTGGTGGTTCTGACAAGTTTCCTTGCCTCACCCACCAAGAGTTTTTGCTCCTGCCAAGGGTTTATGTCACTGACATTCTGTTCCAGCCACTTTGAGCTCTCCAGATCTGCACAGTTGATAATAAGTGCCCCATTCTCAAGTTTACAGGATAGGAAGGTTGGGGCAAAACCCTCCTCTTTCCTTCCTATTTTCTTGGTTAACAAGAGTTCCAGGTCGAAGGCCTGTTCCTCTGTTAACCGTTTTTCCGAATGACACTCTATGAGCACAGCCATCTTGATCGCCGTGAGAGCCACCCTCTAAGTAAATTCCCCAGGTCCTTCTCTCTTGGCAGCCTTTCCGGCCTTGCCCTGGTTCGTCCGGTTGGCGGGACGCTTCTCGCCTTTGGTTGCTTTGGGTTTTTCAACCCAAGTCCCCTCAGTGATTTTGCGTTCCTTCCCCAGGTTCCTTTTCTGGGCACCAGAAAGTCTCTTTTTAAGCTTGATTCTGGTCAGAGAGTCAGTCATGCTAGCAATAGCTTCCTGACTCTCACCAGAAGAAGATGGTTTGGAGTTCATTTCTACCTCCTGTGAAGGATTCATTGCTGCCCCTTCACTAGATTGCCTCTGGGTTCCCCTGTCTTTCAGCAAGGTCTGCTTCAGGGGTTTCACCTGCAAATGCAGAAAGGTTTGTTATTTTTATTTTCTTTTCAGCCATAAAATGACAGTTAATAAGCTCAGATAATATGACAGTCCACCCAGCATTGCCTGAGTTACTGGGCAAGGCAAATTACTCTAGAAGTTCACCAGGCAACTAGAGGCTCCATTAAGACACCATTACAGCGGTGCCAAATAACCCTAGGCACGGGTCGCATAATACCAGGGTTTATGGGAGCTGGTTCATGGCCTCTGATTCTATATTCAAAGCTATACTGTCATTCCTACAGGACATTCGGCTATCCACCACCTGCCGACGCGCGTGGTGGCTGCTCAAGCCCCAGGAAGGTACGCGTACCCCCTGGTTCCAGGTTGCCTCCCCATGCTCAATGCTTAAATGCTTAATATATATATATATATATATATATATATATATATATATATATATATATATATATATATATATATATATATATATATATATATATATATATATATATATATATATATATATATATATATATATATATATATATATATATATATATATATATATATATTTGTGTGTATATGTGTGTGAGTGTCTGTACATTCTATATGTTAGGTACATATACTATTTTTATTTGTATTATGTAAAAGATGCATTAAATTTTTATTCAATACTATTCCAGTTTGCATTATATAGCTGGTTTAATGATAGTAACTGGCACTGCGAACCCATTGACTTTTCAAATAAGGATAGTGCTATTGTGGTAAGTATTATAAAGAAAAAAGTGACTTCACACAGTAATTTAGTAATCTATAAACAACATTTATAAACAATATTTTTAATTAATTTTGCAACAATAGAATCATATAAATGTTTTGACATATAATGGAATTGTTCTTTATATTATATTCTGTTTTCTTTTTTACGTATTTCATATGTATACAAAAATATATTTAAAAGAAATGTGAATGAAACAAAATTTATAGTCAGTTTAATTAACTTGTAATTTATTGATCTCAATGATAAATTAATTAAGAAACATTACATAAAGTGAGATTTAATATGCTATTAAAAATGTGAAACGCTTATATATATTTGCAAGTAGGGAATTTCCAGTAACAAGCAGCTGCTTTTATGACACTTAGTTTTGAAAGGGATGTTCTACTACCTAGATACCAGGAATGTAAGCAAATACATAAAAATAATATTCTCAAATTTCAGTTTAATGCATTCACATAAATTGGGGTGTACTTAATTAATATCAAGATTTTTTTAAAACTTGAATTTATTTCAGTGATCATTTCAAACATAATAAGTAAAGGCATTAAATTAAACCATAAGCTTAAATTTTAATTATTTTGCAAAAGAAATTGATTAGTTTTAAAGAAAAATCATTAAAATTATTAGTTAAAGCCTTGGAAGTACCCACAGCCGCCCACACACATGCTTAAATTAAACTATGATACTCAAAGAAATATGCATATTTAATATATTATCAGTACATTTAACAAGAAAATCTATTTTAGTACGACCTTTTTTCAAAAATTTGATTAGTTATATTAAATTTTATTAATTTAAATAATTTTCTTAATGGTAAATTTACAAGTTATTATCTTTTCAATATGAAACATTTTCCCAGAATTTTACTAATCATACAGGGTGCGTCAAAAAACATACACTCTTCGAACCGTCACAGAAAATTTAGGTTCTTATTTATAAGGTTCAATTGCTGGAGACAAAAAGCCTAAAGTCCAATTTGATACATAAATGCACTTTTTCCTGCAAACGTAACAACTGTTAAAAATGGTGGTCTTCAGCATCAATGCATTTCTGAGTACGTGTTACCACTGGTTCCGTACATCATACCGAGAAGCCAATAGGATTTCTGCGCACTTAATTTCCAAAGGGTGTCAAGGTTATTTGGTTTACGTTTGTACACCTTATCTTTTATTGTGCTGGTATTAAATTAATAAGAAGTCCAGTGATATAAGGTCTGGGGAACGTGGAGGCAACTTAATGTGCCTCTGTTTCTTATTCACTGGTCTGGCGAATTTTAATTAAGGTATGCTAGTGCGGCAAGATAGATCCAAAAATGACATAAAGCATTATTTTTCAATTATCATAGTAAGGAATTTTTTTACAGATAATAATATGTCATAATGTTCTTAGTTTTAATATTTGCGAAGAAGCTTGTAATGTATATAAAAAAGTATTTTGAATATGCAATGAAACACGTTTTGATATTTCGAAATTCATATCAACACCTTAAAACATGAAATGCTTAAAGTCTATTCATAACCCAAACAAGGTGAGGATATTTTTGGTATATATGCCAATTGATAAAGAATAGAAATTCATTTTAAAATTAAAAGTCAATCTATTTTCAAGCATCACATAAAATTGCTTAGAACATTATTTACTATCCCCGTTAAATGAAATGAATTTAAATGGTATGTAATTAAATAATTCTGTAGTTATATACAGTTATCTTATTTATTGTATATAATCAAAGAATGTTTAATACTTATTTTTTATTTTGAAATAAAATGCCTTTTTATTTTGAGTTACTTTACTTAATTTTCATTTTTGAAATTGAAGTCAGTTAAATTTCACTTTTTATTCTTTATTTATTTTAGAAATTATTTTGAATTTTTTTAAATATTAGCTGAAGAATCTAAAAATATAATTTATTGTTATCATTAAAAATTTTGCTTAAGCTTCTACAATTTAATTTAAAAAAATTCTACAATTTTAAAAGGATAAAATGGTTTCTCAATTTTCAGGTATTAAATACATGTTATGTGTTTCTTCTTTCAAAATATGTAGATCTTTTAGACACGGTAAGTAGAAATTCATGTTTTTTTAAGCAATGTACTTTAGCATTTTTTCAATTTTTATATCTCGATTCAGCAAGCATTTTGTAAGCTAATTATTATCATTGCTTAAATAATTGCATTAATGGGAATACATGATATTTTACTATTATTATTCCTTTAATTATTATTTAAATGGGATGCATTAAAATTATTGCAATTTATCAGTTCTTTAACAGTATCCATCTGCAATATTTATAGCGTAATTTTTCTGTAAAACTTTAATTTAAATATTCCAATATTTTTCTATCTATTTTATTCTGTATAAATTTGTAAAATTCAATTAAAATGAAATATATATCAAGAGATATAAAAAAACCAAGAGTTTAATATCATTGGCACAAAATATCCATAAATAGGAATACATTACTCTGACACACACACACACACACACACACACACACACACACACACACACACACACACACACACACACACACACACACACACACACACACACACACACACACACACACACACACACACACACACACACACACACACACACACACACACACACACACACACACACATGTATGTATGTACGTACGTATGTATGTATGCATATAATATATTGATATATGTATTCTTTTCATAGGTATTTTTCTTACTTCGAAAGAAACAATCTCAAATCACATTTCTTCACATATTGCACCACTGTATTGTTCCGATTGTTTCTTGGTATGGAGTCAAATATGGTTGTGGTGAGTATTTATATTCTACTTGCTGTGTATTTCTTGTTTTTGTTGTTCATGCAAATTATGTTCGATGAAACAATTTTGTTCATATAATTAGATTTTAAATTATAATTGTTGAAATTAACTGTACTTAATACATGCATTTATATATAGTTTTAAATTTTTGGAATAAATATCTTGCACTTATGATAATTATTTAGAGGGAAAACTTTTAAGCGAAACATAATTTTTAATTAAATAACTGTGTGATTATAAATAACTATAAGTTTAAGTGTGAATTTCTTCTTTTAACATTTTCTAAAACTTTCTGACAATAGTAGTTTATTTCCTCTGTTGTACTCATCATATGTTCTCGAAGCAGCTAAAGTTAAACTTTTATTTTCTGAGAATAAAATATTCAGTTTATTTAGCAATATCTGATGAATGAAGATTTAATTTTTTTTTTACATTTTGAAAGTGCATAATGGTGCTATATGTATAGATATAAATTGTCCAGAGGAGTTTGTTTTTCAATGAAATATTTAATTGATTATAGAATTACTTCTTTATAAGCAATAAATATAGATTAATATGTGGAAAATATAAAGAAATAAAAAGAATTAAATTAGCAAAATTTTGGTGGCATTTTTTATTCAGGAAGAAAAATAATAGAATTTCTTAAGAAAAGGATAGCAAATAGGATTTTTTTTTATCAGTGTATCAAAATTAAAATACCTTAAAAATGTAAATGATTTCGAGAGCGAATATACTATATTTTTAATCACAACATTTATATGATTATTTATTTGTAATAAATAATAGATAAAATTACATAAAATAATATTTATATTGAATATAAAATTATTTAAATAATATTCATATTGAAGTAAACTGTTATTATGATTGATTTATATAGATTTCGTGTTTTGTAGTAGACAGACTAACGGTGAGGACTTTTGCATGATTTCTTTAATATCCATTGCGTGATACTCATTACGGAAGAATTCCTTCATAGATAGGTCATGTTTTCGTATCGTAAAGGAGAAAGTCTATAAAACTTACGGAAAACCTTTTCCGACAAATGAACATACAATAAGCATAAATATAAAACCTAATTCCTGTTATCTAAATACTAAGATTAAGATCCTACCTTCATTCTACGGTGAGAGGTGTTACTTGTAGTTTACAAGCGTCTTCATATCAGGGTATAAGTTCCCGAATGCAAAATAATAGTTGCCACTAAGTCATCTTCAACAAGCTTATATGCATTTAATGTAACTAATTGAGTATCAACAAAGAAAATGGACATGTAAATAAATAAAAATGATAGCACTGGTTTTTTAGTTGAAGTAAAAAAGCATTTGGATATTATTCCACATTTCTAGTATCACTGCTACTTTTGAATACATTATTCAGACTCCGGTTCCTTTCATATTTTGATTTGATTTAAGTTTTTGAAGTGTTTTACATATTTACAAATGTTTACTTCCAGATAGGATTTTTTCAAAGTTCTAATCAACCATATTATTGAGATCGTTATCAAAATCCGTTGCGTTTTATCAATAACTTAGAGTTTTCAACAGCATTTTGAATTTTATATATTACATCAGCACCCCCCTTTTTAACAGAATGTTGATTTTTTTAAAATCTCATAATTAAAGTTCCAATAAGTTTCTTTTTCAAAGATGTTAATTTCGTTGCCAAACTAGTAAGACCTAATATTTTTAGACTCTGATTATAATATCCTGATGGTCGCTTTATCTTTGATGGAATCATTAAGACGCATTTTGCCTGTATATCTTCAATATCTCATATTAGCCCATCTCATGGAGTGTTGATTCGTTGTGCCACTGAATACTCATCTTATTCATTTCTTATTAGTATTGATGGACTTTGAACAATAACCATTACATTTCTGTTGTGTTATCCCCTCATAAGTCTCACCTTCTTTAGGTGAGTACGGATGTCCCAAGCCCGAGATACCCAGGGATCTATATTCTCTCCCTCTCTGTTTTTTCTCTCTTATATTTCGAATCTCTTATTTATTATTTCTATTCCTCGACGGAAAGTGAGGAAGCTCTGTATGAGTAGCTGTAGCCATTCTAATTGCTACTCATGCATAGTCATGATCCTTACGTGTTGGTCTTGCTTGACAACCCTTTGGAAGGTGTTACACTGTGGTCCGCAATGTATCAATCGGTTGGTGCCTAGATACAGTCGTGGATAGTCTGTTAAGAATCAAGTGGAAGGGTCACATCCCTGGTCTTGGCTTTAAGGTGGTCACTGCCTCCGGGAGTGATTCCCTGCATATTTGTGTTGACTAGCATTATGGTAAGTTTAGAGGCTGGAAATATCCAAAGCAGGTGGCTGCCATCCCATGTAAGGTTCCGTGGTGGGTGGTGCCGTTGAGCCTAAGCCTTTAAGACTATCCTATGGATTCCAATTCTTGCGTCATTGAAGTCAATTTATCTACTCGTTACATGTTGATAAGCACACTAAGCGATTTTCATGCAGTATCACCTTTTCTGATACAAAACTTTTTATATCAACTATTAGAAACAAAATGTTTAAAAAATTAGATAGGAAGATCTTTTTGTTCAAGTTGACACAAAATAAACTTCAATAACTAGTAATTTAACAAATGGGTTTCTTTTCAGCCAAAACATCATTTTATAAGCTTTAAAGAGTGTCGTTGTGTTCCTTCTAACCTCCATTTCATACCATGTTACAGAAGCAGAAATTTTGGAAGAACTATGTGATCAAGGAGTTTGTGCTGTACTTCATACAAGCATTCGACGTTACGGTGGACTTATTCCAACCCAACATGTTGTCTTAACTTTTAAGACACCAGTATTGACAAAATCTATAAAAGCTGGTTATATAAACTGCAAACTTTGTCTATACATTATTAATCCTTTTAGGTGTTATAAAAATGTCAGAGATATGGTCACGCCCAACAAGCATGTACGAATACAAATCCTGTGTGGAAAATGTGCACAATCTGGTCATGAAACTAATGCTTGTACTTTAGAAATTTTCAAATGTTGTAATTATTCTGGTGCACATGCTGCGTTTTCCAAATATTGCCCGATAGAAATCTTGGAGAAAGAGGTAATTGCAAACAAAGATAAAACAAAATATTACAAGATATTACCAGAAGCAAGACAAATAGTAAAAGACAGAACACCAAAATTTACCGTTTTCTATTGTTCTACTTTACAGTTTCAGAAATAAACAACAATCCTGCGAATAAGAGTAGTTTACTAATATCTTCTCTACTTTCAACTTTTTCATTTAAATGAATTCTACCATCAACTTCTAATAGCACAAAGAAATCTACTTCAATTACCAATAAATCTAAGACTGATGATACAAAAATTAAAAAATCGAAATTTCAAGAATAAAGTATTAAAAAAGCAATTGATATATTTGCTTTTAAAAAAGATACGGAAATGAACTCCTCTTCTACATCTTAGACCATTTCAAAATGTAGAAAAGATAAACACAAAAAACAATCAAATAAATCCTGCTCTGGATGACATTAATTTCATAAACTGTCGTGGCTCTTGGAAAACATTGGAGTTATATATATATATATATATATATATATATATATATATATATATATATATATATATATATATATATATATATATATATATATATATATATATATATATATATATATATATATATATATATATATATATATATATATATATATATATATAGATAGATAGATAGATAGATAGATAGATATAGATATAGGTATATATTACATTTATCTGTCTCTTCTTTCTGGCTTTCATGGATTTGTTTTAACACGTATATTCTTTCTAAGTCATTCATTCCTTCACATGTGTACGCCTGGTTGGATTATTCCTTCACATTCTTCACATTATTTCACAGTGTAGAATTATCACACACATAAATTTAAGAATAATATGCAAATTACAAGAAACCACCAGATGGCGCCGATAGTACGCCACAATGAAGGGAGTGTAAGAGAGGGGTATGTAAGGAATAGTTAGTTGCATAGAAGTAAAATTGTTTACAAGCGCTTTAAAAGCCTTTCGATGCAATAACCGCATAGTTATGGCACAAAGGAAGCATTTGGATGAAGTTTTACGTGGTAGAATTATCGGCTGTCTGGAATTTGACCGTAACCAGGTGGAAGTATCCGAGGAACATGAAATCGCCCAAAGTGTCATCTCCAGGCTTTGGCAACGGCTCCAAGATGATAGTAATGTGAGTAGTAGTTACAGCACATGATCGTCCCCGAGTTACAATGCTGAATGAGGAACTGCATTTGGCATTTACAGCCAAAAGAAACATACGGAGCACAGCATCAGACCTGTTTCGTCAGCTCTATTCAGCTACCAGTAGGACCGTTTCAAAGCAGACCGCGTACAAAAGCTTAGGGCACTTTAGTGTATATGCTCGTAGGCCTGTCAAATGTGTTCCACTTACCGCAACTCACTGTCGCCTGCGATTGTCCTGGAGTAGAGAGCATGCATTGTAGACACTGCAACAGTGGTCTTGTGAGATGTTTTCCGGCGAGTCCAGGTTTAGCGTTCAGTCTGATTCTCACCGGACTTTCTATGGAGAGGGCCAGGTACCCGTTACCACCAAGAGAACACCATTGAACGAAACCATTATAGTGGTGCAGGATTGCTCGTTTGGGGAAGAATTATTCTAGGTTCCAGAACTAACTTGCATGTTCAGAATGTAACTATGATAGGGCACATCTATCGGAATGTCATTCTGAAACAACAAGTACGTTTGTTTCGGGGCGCCATAGGTGCAGAATTTCTGTTTATGGATGACAACGTCCGTTCTCACCGTGCAAACATTGTAGAGGAATGCTTTCAATCGGAGGATATCACTCGTATGGACAGGCCAATATACTCACCTGACTTGAATCCAATAGAGCATGTGTGGGACATATTTGGGAGAAGAATTGCAGCCCGTCAACCTCCTCCCACATGTCTACCGGAACATCGGAGAGCATTGCTTGATGAGTGGTGCAATATTCCCCAAGTTTAGATTGATAATTTGATACTCAGCATACTTAGGCGATGTACGGCCTGTATTGTATCGTCTGGGGGGCATACTACGTATTAACCATCATACCAACCATGTAATATTGGTTTTTGTAATTAGGTTCTTTTTTGAAATTCGCTCGAGGGAGTAAATACCGCAATTTTTATTAATGATGTCAAACACATAGCATCTTTTTTGCTCTTTAGCTTTTGTTTAATAAATAGACTTTACAAATAAGTCAAATTTGTTTTACTTCTGTCTCTTTCTTTGCCTGAACTTGCATTATCTTTAATTTATGGACACGAGTGTATATGTTCACAACTGTCAAAAATAATTTACATTTTTGGAAATTATAATAAGTTAACACGTTAAAAAATTTAGTATAATCTACACAATATTTCCGAAATACAAATTAAAGAAAATTAAGGGAGTAAAATGAAAATTTTTTGTGAAAACTAATATATATATATATATATATATATATATATATATATATATATATATATATATATATATATATATATATATATATATATATATACATTTGAAATATAAAATTATAAGGTAAAAAGATCTGCAACATAAATACATAAAACAATTATCACATGAAGTATATTAGAATAATAATAAATAGTGAATAAATTTAAATTTCACAAATTTACTCTCTATTTTTGTTTATCAGTAAAAATATATTAAAAATGATTTATTTAATTATTTATTTAGGTGGTTATACAGCACTTTTCCCTATGTTAAATTCCTTCGTTCATGCTTGGATGTACTTGTACTATGGCTTGGCAGCTTTAGGGCCAAAAGTTCAAAAATATCTTTGGTGGAAGAAATACTTGACAAAATTGCAATTGGTATTCTTTAAATACAGTATATTTTCAATTTTTATTAGTGTAAATAAATTGTTTTGCAAATATAGTGAAACTCCAATTTTTTACGTTTCTCAAGGGACTGGGTAAAAAAAAAAAAAACGTAAAATGTGTACGGGAAAACGTAAAATGCGGGAAATAAATAGAATGCAAAAATCAAATAGAAAAATACTAAAGGTAGTAAAGAAGACACTTTCAAAAGTTATAATATCTATATTTTACGAAAAGAAAATTTTTATACAAACTATTTTAAGATCATTTTAACACATTTAGTAGGAATCCTGGCGTTCAAGTTGAAATTAGTCCGTATTAGTGGATTGTTTTTTTATTCATTGAGTTCAAAGTGAATGCAGCATCTTCTAGGATTGAACTACTTTGCAAAAATTTTCCTGGTCTTTATAAAGAAGAAAATAGTCTTTCACTATTTGTTTCTTCTTGTTTAATTCTTCCGGTTCTTCTTGTTGATCTTCATGGGCTGATGAAAAGTCCATTATGTCGTCTCGGATGGAGCAGTAGCTCTTTCAGCTTCGCATGTTGCTAAGTTTTCCGGAATATAATAATCGAAGTCATAGATAATAACTGCATCGATAATCCTCTGAGTCCACCGCAGCTGATTTTTATTCTGTTCCCGGTTCATTAGACGTTACAATTCCGCTTTTTTCAAAAAATGGGAAATGCACTTGTAGTGTTAGGATACTCCTCATTCTCTTCACATGATGGCGCTGTAGTCATTGGGAGAGAGGAGAGGAGGGAGTCCGCTCCGGCGGGGAGAGATTGTCTTTGACCAGCGAATGAGGAGGTTTAGCTGGCTCTCCTTGGGTGTTTGTTCTGTTGGCCGTGTAGGGCCATAATCAAATTTCTATTAATTAGAATTTTAATATACAATACTATTAATTATTAATTTTAAGTTTTAAATAAATGTTTGTATTTGTTCGAGTTGTGCTTTCTTCAACAGAACAGACACTACAGCACTGTTGAGTAACGTTTCTCCACAACGCAGAAATAAAATGCATAGCCTCTAAAACACTTAATTTTAGTTTGAAGGCGAGTTTTCCATTTTCTAGTTCAGTTCTAATTCATTTTCTAGTTTTCCATAATAAAGATTGAAAGATCGAATAATGCCGAGATCACAAGGATACAATTTGCAGGCAAAAACACGACACGCACATTAGACAGCTGCAAATCTGGATGTGCAGTACATTGATCAATGAACAAAATTATTTTACGATCCTGCAACTTCATTTGTTTGTTTCACTTGCGCAAAATGTCTTCGAAAAGGGCTTAGGATGTCCTCACTTTTTTGTTTGCTTCGTACTTTGTCGGAAAACTTATCACGTTTTTGAAGCATCGTGGGTTGCGTGACATTCCAACAACAACAGGCGTCAGCTTCTCACTTCCATAAGAATTACAGCCCAGTAAAACCATAAGACGCAATTTGGACATCTTCCCTCCATGGCAGGAGTCTCCTTTAGCAACGTAATTTTTATCCGATAGGAGGTTAAAGAGAAACGGTCTCGTCCGTATTGAATATGTCCTTTGGTTTGTATCCTTTGGACAAATATTGTAGATTTTTCTTCCATTCTTCTATTGTAGTATTCTTCATCTACACTTGATGATTCTCCCGAAAGCGATCCATACACAAGATTATATCTATTTTTCATTCTGTCCATCCAGCCATTTTAAGCTGTGAAGTCTTTCAAACCACCAAGTCTACCGGTGATTTCTAGAGCTTTTTCTATTAGTTTCGTAACATTTATAGGTGCATTCTTTGCACGAGTTTCTTTAAACCACTTTCATAAGATACCTTAAGCTCGTCGTCCGGTGAGTTTTTCAATGTTTTCCGTTTTTTGGAATTTTTTTCACTTAGTTCTTCGATGTTTTTTCGATGTATTCTTTTTTCTGTTGTATGGATTGCAGGGTTGTCACGGGAACTCCTTGCGACTGAGCAAACGCTACTTTTGTTCCGTGAAATTCATCAAATTGTTTAATAATTTCGGATTTCTCAGCAACAGAAAAATTTTTGTGTTTTTTGTTCGCCATTTCGGCTTGAAAAGGTTAGATAAGCTACCACCGCGTGCTAAACAGCAACTGAATGTTGTCCAGTGTTATACAATGGATTTCAGGCTTATCTGAAAACGCGTAGAAGGGTAGGGCCTTCCCCCTCCTCCCCGACAGAAGAATAGGAGTCACCCCATCTGATTGGTAACTGGAGTGTCTGTTCTCCAGTCCATCTCATTCCTACACGAATGAATTGTGTTGCTTCTGTACTTTGTTCTCCAGCCAGTAGTGTATTCAAGGAAGTAGACAGTCAATCTGTCTGTGGAATGCGTTTCTGTTTTCATAGAGTAACTTTCAACAGCCTGGATTAGCTTTGAAAAAGCACAAAAGAAAAAATATTGATTATTTTCGAACATTTTTTCTTTTTATTCCATTTCCAGGGAAAACGTTAAATGTGGGAAATTCCATGACCACAAACTTACAATCCGGGTTAAATTAACTTTACTAGTATATGAAAAAACTGGCACCTGATGTAAAAAACGTAAAATGCGGGAAAAACGTAGATTTGGGGGACGTAAAATCGGGGTTTCACTGTATATATAAAATTTACATTTCTTAATTTATAGCGAACAAGTTTAGAGATGATTTGGTTACTCTAAAACAATATTGAAACATATCTGTTAATATGTAGTATTTTAAATATGTATTTAATTCTGAAATGAGCCTTCAGAACTCATTTTATGAAATTAATTATCGTTTCATCCCAAATAAATATTTTTAATTAAAAAAATAAAAAAACAGCACCTATTTGCATTTAACAATTAAAATATGCAGTCAGAAAAATATCTATAAAATCAATCATTTGATCCATGCAGAAAATTTTTGTAACAATTCTCTTTACATAAATTTGAAATCTTATTCTATGTATATGGGTTAATTAAGCGTTTTTTACAATTGCAGCCATTCTTGCAGGAATAGGTATGCGCAGTATATCAACCGTTAACGGTAATAATCGGGATCAAATAAACACTTTAACTAAACAGAAGTGCATTTTATTTAGATTTTGTAAAGAATATCTGATTTATAAAGAATATATAAATAATAATAAATGATTTTTCAAATGGATTTATCCGTATTCAAGACGAATAATATTTCAAAATATTGTATCTTTAATATTAATAGACAATAGATTGTTTCCCTATTAACAATTTAACACTTTTTAAAAAATTAAAATTAGCAACTTTTAACAATTTAAAAAAATCTGATTTATAATTAGAAAATTAGCTTTTTGTTTTTTTGTATGATATATGCCTGCTTAAATATTAGACAAAAATGTTAAACATAGCTTTCTTATTTTAATTATAAAAGGTTTTCTTATTTTAATTATAAAAAACAAAGTTTTAAATTGGTTTTAGCATTGAAATATAATCATGATTTATGACAAGAATTCATTTTAAAATAGCTAAATATTACATTTAGAAGAATTTTTTTTATCAAAAAAGAAAATGCAAAACATTATTAAAAATTTAAATTTTAGATAATGATGTTAAGTGATTAAAAATATACAATATAGAATGATTTACAATAAAAAGTAACGATATTAATTCTATATGCATATTATTTTAACCTTAGATTGTTTTAAACTAGTGAAAAGCAAATAAAATAACTTCTAAGGGTACAATATAGGCCAAATTGTAATTTTTTTCTGATTTTCCATGTTATTTATATTTTTTTTTGTTAAAATTTATCAAAATTGAATTTTTTATAATTGTTTTATCTAGAACTGCTGAAGAAAAACAACTCTATCTAGAATAAAATTAAGAGAGGTTCTAAAAGTTTATAAATTTATGTGCTTAGGTATACATTAATTCTTAGAAAATAAACAATGGGATATAGAGTAGTATATAAATAAATATTCCTTAAAGTAATCGCTAATTGATGGAAACTAAAGAGCTGAAAATATTCCACTCTACAAAAAATTAGATAGACATTGATTTGGATCAAATGCATGAAGAAATCTCAAAATACCGCTTTAATAAGATATTGATATCACCCATTTTAAATGTTTTTGCAACTTAAGCTGAAAAATGACCACAGGTTTTGCAATTCATATTCATCGTTTTGATGTATTTAATAATTTTTTATTTTGATAAAAATGCATAAGCTCATTTGTAGTTGAATAATTAAAATTTTTTCACTAAATTTATCTTAACGAAATACCCCCTCCCCCGCTCAGTGACGAAAGTAACTTTATTTTAATAAGTTTCTATATCTGTAATACCATTTTTAAATGATAATTTTGATTACATATTTTTATTCTGATTGCTTATAATTATTTTTACCTTATACGTTTTGATTATTTTCAGTTGCAGTTCATAATAATGATTGTGTATTTGTCCAGAATACTGATTACTAAACCTAAGAATTGCAAACCAAATGAATTCTTGATATGGATACAGCTTAGTCCAGCAATTCTATTTTTCTGTTTATTTATAAATTTTTATATCAGTTCTTATTCCAAAAAGAAACAATGATTTGGTATATGTTTGATATTAATCAACTTGAAAATCATAGCCCAAGCCATGAAAATCATCTATAAAGGGGAGAACAAGATTTTTCAAGAATATATTACAATTTGCTTAAAACATGATCAAATTGCTTCAAATATGATTTGTTATACATGTAATCACTGAAAGTAAATATGTAACTGAAAATGATTAAAGATGATTTCCTTTTTGTTATTGATGCTGTTATGAGGCTGAATTAAATTTGTGCCGTGAATGTATCGCGCACCATATTAGCAATCAAACATTTATCATCTTCTATGATTGCATATAACATAACATTAGATTTACATGAACATTTTATAAGCGAAAACACATAGTAACAATCTCAATAGCCAGTTCTACATCCTTTTTTTCAGAATCCAGCCGAACAGCCCGCATTTTCCTCTTCTCTTTCTAAACTAGGTTTTGCTGCCTCCTCTCAGTTATTTCTTTTCCTTTTATTTATTCAGAGTCTTAATTAGAATGTAATACTAATTTAAATTCAATTTAAGTTAAGTAAATGTGAAAATACATTTTTAAAATTTTCTATTTAGACAGATTTAAGCATGCTATAAAATTGTTAAGATATCATTATCGGTACTTATTTGAAACTAAGGTTCATAGTTAATTCAGAAAAAGTTCTCTTTGGTAAAGTACTATTTCACAGTTAATTATTATTTAAGAATTAAAAAAAATTGCATGGATACTATTTTAATGAAATGTTGATTACTGAGATGACCTAAAGCGTTCATTTTAGGTATCATTTTAAAACCGCTTGCTTAACAAACGAGAAAAGTATATTTCAAGACTTGTAAGTTAATTCATTAATGAATTACTAAAGTATACCACTGGAAACCAAGTTTTCTTTCAATTAAGAAGTTATAAATTAATGAACACAGATAAAAAAATATGTGCGATAAATGAGCCTGTTACGTATGAGAAATACTTTAATATTAATATAGATTAATACTGTTACTCTACATATTTATTACAATATTGGGATTTCACATAGTTACAAAAATAATTGACGACTTTAGACTGAAAGATTATTGAAGCGAAAAGATGACCAATTAAGCTGGTGTTCATTGTCGAAGTCTCCGGGGATATAAGAGCAAGTCGAAAAGAATAAAATTTGACACTAAGAGGTAAACTGATAGCTGAGCTAAGGTGGAGTAAGAATTGCCGACTCTTTTGTAGGATCATTTCTGACATCTTAATATATGCGGTCCTTAAGAAAAAACACAATACAAACTTAACAAACATTTAATTATAAATAAAGATTTTACTACAGATAAGAAATCCCGTATTACATTAGTGAGATCACCACAATAGTGCGGAATTTTATTGTTGAAAATCAATTACGGTTGCTGCACTGAGAGCCCAGGTAAGCTGTGCTTCACGCAGTCATGTTTGTCTATTCAGCCAGGTGGAGAGTTGTAATAGGCGGTGATGCAGGTACATTACCACCTCAGAGTTATAGATCAACGACGTCAAAAACTGAACTGAACTGCTGATTCTCAAATGACAAATGAACAGTTACGTAGAACGGAATGTTTGGTGGAACGAGAGTGATTTCAAGGAAAGAGCTGGAAAAGGAATCCTTTTTCTGATTTTTTTCTGAGTCATCGTTCACATGCTTCCCAGAGAAATCTGGTTCTTATGAACCAGAAGTCGATTAAAATTTCAGAATAATCAGATAAAGAGTCAATCGCAAATGAATTATCAATGTCTAGTTAATTGTGGTATTTCTAGTAAAATTCTTATCTGATAGTAAAATTTTAAACTTATTTTGAAATGCACACTTTTTAATTGCTCTAAATTAAAAAACGAAATGAACTTAAAATGTAAAAAAGTTAACCATTTTAATGCTCAAGAAGTAATTAAAATGCTCACATAATTTGAAATAACATAGATAGGTTAAAATTTAACATATCAACAAGCTGAATTTTTTTACTAAATACTGAGGGTTCATTTAGTATAACTCTTATAAGAACTTTCAGGTTATGACTGGTACACTTCATTTCCACCTCAAAAGAGTAACCAAAAAAAATATTTCCACAATACTTGTGAATTAGATCACATATTTCCAGTATTTAATATTTTTGAAGAAATAATAAAAAGAGAAACCACTTACATATCTTGATTTTTCAATGTTGAGGCAAAAAGTGAGTAATCAAAACAGGACAATATATTGAATTTCGTTGAAGGGTATCTCCTAATGTTTACAAATGATTCAAATTTGAAGAAGAAGTGGGATAAGGAATGGTGGTATATTCAGAATCTGAGCTACAAATCGCCTGAGTGCTTAGTTTCAGATCGTGAACGAAGTATATATGACTGAAGCTACTTTGTAGAAAGCCATTCAAGTGCCACTACCACAATGCCTTTCTACAAGCATCTAGTCAGCTAATCAATGTACTTTAATCTGTAACCAATATATTAAACATATGCTCATTAGCATTAGAAAAGTAAGACCTAACTACAGCAAACCAGATGGTTAAAAGCGCAACAAGGTCAAGAATTAAATGAAATAGCATAGGTACTTGATAGAAAATATAATACCGTCAATTGATTTTTCACATGTCACACACACATTACTATATTCTGTTGTTATATTCAATCCCTACTTAATGGCTAAGTATTGTATTATTGGCAAGCAAAAGGAAACAGTTGTTCAGTAGATATATAAATATTTATAACCTGATAATAAAGATTAATAGAAAAAATATTTCATCTCTTTAAAGTAAATAGGAATGAGATATTTTTTTCATTATAAAAGATGGCCTATTCCGATCATATTTTTACGAGTTCATGAGCTAATATTAAAGGTTAATAGAAGTAATATCGCTTCTCTTTAAATTAAATATGATTGAAATATTTTTTTCATTATAAAAGATGGCCTATTCCGGTCATATTTTTACGAGTTCATGAGTGAATAATAAAGGTTAATAAAAGAAATATCTCATCCCTTTAAATTGAATAGAAAGGAGATAATTTTTTTCATTATAGAAGATAACCTATTCCCGTCTTATTTATACGAGCTTCACATATCTGATTTAAAGAAAGAATTTTGAATCCGACGTCAACTCCGTCGCCAGAATTACCTTCGCCTTAACATTATCCTTATATCTTCAATGAAAGTGTGAAGATTATTTAAAATAGCAGAATGTTGAGCTACAAACAATAAGAGCCAAACAAAACAGTTGAAGTTTTGATCAACCATGAATTTCAAGTTATTCGGATTGAGAGTTCTTCTCCAACATAGATAAGAATAATTTTTCACAACATGTATATAAATTAAGATCTCAAAAGATTAACAAATATTTATATTGAACTGGAAAGCACTCAAAATTACAAAGACATTTGAAACATATCAATTCAGAGATATGTTTCAAACTAACATTATGGATTCCTTAGATCACAATCTATCAATTTATGAATGTGACCAGTTTATTAATCAATGATGCAATGACTGTGATAAAGCAATCTGAAAATAAACCTCCTTCTTGCATTGTTATTTATTGTAAGCAACTCTTGAATCAAGTTGTCCTTTGTTAGAACCATTAAGCCAAGAGTTGGTTCTGTTCGGTACCGTTAGGAATTCTAAAAGTTCCTCTACATTGTCATTGTCAAACTGGTAGGAGGTAAAAGTTGATTTTCTGGACTATCCTCTGTCCCTACTTAATCGAAAAATGTAAATTTGCGCACGCTTGTAAGTGTTTGATGTTTTTTACTCGTATTTAAATTATGGATTATAGAGGAAATTATAATAAATTTCTACCCAAAAGATATATTACACACACACACACATTGCATGTCTCATACTAATCATAAAATACCGACTCAATTTACGTTCCTTTAATTTATATTATTTTATTATTATGAGATATATTATTACGAAGGTTCTTTTGTTAGGGATCTTTGTAATATGTCTGCATTTAATTCATATATCATTAATAAAACGAAATATATTTAACATAATTTCGAATTGCACTCTGTAATTCTAGAAGTCATTTTTGTTAAAATGAATAAAATTTAATATATGAATTACTTATTTTGATACACTTATGTTTTATTAAATTCAGATTATTTAGTGAGTTTCTCACTAAGTGCTTAGTCTGAATGCCATTTGTGAAATTTAAAATTTAAAGATGTGGGATTTTTATCAATTTTAAAGTTTCAATACTTATAAAAGAAAAGGGAAAGAACCATAAGAACTATTTAATATGTCAATATGATGATTATGGATTAGAGTTATTTCAACTTCAAATATTATGTTCTTAAAAATTTATCTTAGAATTTTATGATAGTGTTATAGAAAGGAAGAATTAGGTTTTTTCTCGATTATTTTCAATTAGATATTTTATTCCTTAGTCTGAATTTTCATGTTACAAGAGTGATTTTCAATAAGAAGGATAAGGATAGCTTTTAAAGTAAAAAAAATTATGATATTAACATTAATGGTTAGGAATACTCTTTGAATAGCAGCGGAATAATTTTGGTATTGTGGTAAAAAATCTAAACCGCTTAGACGGTTTTCCTTGATGGAGATTTCAGTAGCCTGCAATCAAAAAGTTAAGCTTCTTTATAAGGGGTTTTATAAATATTCATAATTCATTATCCTGTACTATCAGTAGAAAGTGACACCCAAAGCACAATAAAAACTACAAGCTTCTTCAAAGCATAAGAAACTCCAATGAAATTGATTAATAACTTTATGTTTTAATCAATTTCTGTAAAGAATTAAAATATCCATTTGAGATACAAAGTACTCTTATACGTTCGTCAGTGTTATGTAAAAGAAGCAGATTTATTTTCCTTAATAGTTGTGGTGTTCGAAGAAAATATAAAATTGAATATTACGGATACAGAATATCGAAAAACGTATCAGATATATTATAAGTAAGACTTATCTTGTATTCAAAATCTGATAGAACGCAATCAGTGATTACATTTATACATCTGCAAGCTTAATTTTTAAAAAAAAACAAGTCATAAATCTGTAATTATTATATCAGAAAAGGTGAAAAAGATTATATTAAGATATTTAGAATACATTTAAGATGACTTCTTACGAAATGCTTCCTGCTTAACATTTAGTTAATCCAAATTCGCAGCTATCTCTATAATACTCACATCATTTGTAGAATTTCCGTTATTTAAAATATCTTCTTTCAAAATGATTCCCGATCTATATTTATTTAATAAAAATCTGCAGGTGTCTATAATACATACATCATTCGTAGAATTTCCTTGTCCGTCTTTTGCAAACGTCAAAAAATATTTGATTTTCTTCTCGTGTCATTCAGCAGTATTGGCATAGTGCTAATTGTTATTAGAATAAATAAAAGCATAAATGATACATAAGATATTTATAAAGGTATGAGAGAGGCGCACAAATAAACTATTTTATTGTATTACTCAAGTTACTTCATTCAAGTTACTTCCACTCAAGTTATTTCATTTTCAGGGATTCCATTTGCAACTGGAAGTGTGAAAATGACAGTCGATGTTGAATACGTCTTAAAAAATGGAGGTAAGTTTGTATGAAGAATGGAAAGAATGAGGTTAAAGTGAAAAAAGATTATTTATTTGCTGTATAAATATCTTGTATTATAAAACTGATTGTTTTGAAATAATTTTATAAATAATTGAATTACTCCTAATTATACATGATAATATTAATATATAATAAAAATATAACTTAAAAAAGTTTATTTCGATTTATTATTATAATATGCTATAATTGAAAAAAACAAATTTTATTAATAATATTGAAACATTGATATTTTAAAACTGAATATTTGTATAGTTAAAATTTTCTTTGTAATTTTCTTGTACTCAAATTTCAGTAGTTAATTTTTATTTATTCTTATTCCTTCTATTAGAATTTGTATCTTCTCCGAACATATTTACATATTGTTAGGAGAAGATATACAGTATATATATATATATATATATATATATATATATATATATATATATATATATATATATATATATATATATATATATATATATATATATATATATATATATATATATATATATATACACGCACTCACACACACACATATATAAAACATATATAAAAATTGTTATTAATGATAAAAGGTTTGATTTTATTTTAAATCCTTATTCTTATTAATTTCAATAGTTTAAATCATTGTGCATTTCATTTTTAATTTACTACCAAACATTCAACATTATAGAATGTTAATTTGTAATACTAATTTGATATTCAAAATTTCAAGTTCTTTTGAAAATTTATTAAATTTTGAATAATTTTACAATGCGATATATAATTTGAATTCTTTTTTAGTATCACAATTAATTGATCAAAATTTTAAAAAAATAAATGTGCTAGATAATGAACCGTCTATGATTACATAACAGCAGTTATTAAGCGCTTTCTTTTGTTCGAATGTTCAAAATAAATTGTTCAAATATATGGTTTTAACAATTTAAAAAATTTTCATCTTGCATATAAGATTTGTATTGGAGACTGGTCATGTATAACAGATTAAAAAAGCTTAGACTTTATGATATTTTTCATTAAGTAGTAACAATTATTTTAAGAAATAATTACATTATAGTAATATTGTATATTTTCATGAATAATTTTTTAAGCAAAATATTAAGTTATATAAATCAATAATGATAACATAGAGTTAATGATGTTATACCAGATTGTATCCTGGCCTTTAAATCTATAACCTCTAATCATTAATTTAAAAATCAAATCAGAAATCGAGAAAACTAAAAATAATCATTAGAAAGAAGCTAATACAAATAGTCAATACAATATTCGGGTAGTTAAAGACTCTTCAATGCAATAAATGTTGGCAGAGATTACAATACATAAGTAAAAAAGAAGTTGCTATCAATAGATACTTTAATAATATATCTCGGAAAAGAAAAACAAAAAATATTAATAAAAATAGCAAGATTCATATAAACTCTATATAATTTGTTGCTCTCAATTTGATAAAGATTTCTAAAAGTTAATTTTGTTGCTTTTATAAAAATTTAAGTATTTAATATCCTTTCATCTAATTAATTAAATTATTTTTATATATTTTTCAAAGGAAATAATTAAAAATAATATATAGTTCTAATTACTTAAAGCGTTTTATGTTCTCCATTTTAGTCCTAACGAAAGCTAAAAATTTCTCTGGTGAAGTAGTTCTTCGGAATACCGCATAATGATAGGTTATCTGTTGAAGGTGCTTTTATTGTTAGGTTCTATTATTGATGATATTAGAATGATCGGTTCATTATTGTATTTATAAATTACTATTTACAGCAAAAATTATATTTTTAGGTCTCCTCTTTCAAAAAATTTGTAAAGTATTCAACAGAAAAACATTAAAAATTATTTCAACTCCTTAAAATATGTCTGAGAGGATTCCAATCTGGACCAATGGTAAAACCAGAAACTGACGATCAATTACTATGGGATTGAATAAAATCAAAGCTTATTTAACCTAATTTATACATAAAATGATAGCAATAAGAATTCAATATCTTATTTGACCACAAGAATTAAAATAAATTGAGATGGAATCTAAACCTCATATCCGGTTTAAGAACAATTAATTCCACAAATTATGTAATTTATTTTAGATCCTCGATTGACAAACTGGTTCTTGATGGAGTATGCAATGACACCTGTGATCATTTCTGGCATTTATGTCACGCTTGTTACAATTATTGGTCCAAAATGGATGGAAAATAAACAACCTTACGAACTTAAGAAGTACATGATTCTTTACAATATCCTGGTTGTATGCTTAAATTTGTGGTTATTTCTAAGAGTAAGTACAATTTTTTTTATAGAATTTTGGTAAAAATACGATTTTTTCAAAAAAATTCTATTATATTACTGTGTTTTTCTTTAGTTGTTTAGAAAGTGCAAATTTATAAGGAAATTCATCAAGAATCATTATAGAACTGAAAATTTTATAACTAGTTTTTATTTTACACTGACATTATAAATAGAACTAATTTGTTTGATACATTATATTTACAATACTTTTAGTAATTTGTTACATAATTTTAGTTTTCATGTAATTCAGTTTCAGATTTCAAAAACAATTTGCATGTATTACATTATTTATAACTTAGTCGTCTTTAACTAATAATAAAATTTAGCTAAAAAAATTAATTTTTAAAAAAAGTTCTCTTGTTTTACTATGTTTTATCACTTATTTTGAAAATTCATATTTATGAAGAAATTTATCATGTTACATTAGATTTGGTCTTAACGTTAGTTTCTTATTTTACACTGATATTTAAATGGCATAATTTATTTGATATATTACAATATTGATTAACATTTTGTGTCGTTTACTATGAATTAACTTTCAATATAAAAAATGTGTAAGCTTCAGATTTCATAAAAAAATTGAATTTATAATATTGTTTAAATATAATTGTCCTTAATTAATAATTTACAACTTATCACCCAAATCATATCGTTACAAGAATAGGAAACCGAACTGAAAATTAAATACTTTGCTCTGGCGTTCAGTTAAATAATTGTATATTCGATTTACATCTCTGGAAAGATAGCTTTTAATGCTTAGGAATTTACATTTTTCTATTGGCTCCATATAAATTGCCCTTCGTGTATAAAAAGTGGGTACACCAAATGGTGCAAACTGTGTTTCATCATTTGGTGTAGATGATAAATTAGAATACCGATATTATTCTCTCCTGTATCACGACAACTCAGAACAACAAGTAGATCAATATCGTGGTGTGATATCACACCCAAATTCATATTATTAATCCGCGCAATTCTTAATCTTAGTTTGAAGCTGTCAACTTGATAGCATCTTGCTGCGTTTTCTAAATGCACATGCACACACACGCAAGCATGTCAGCGCGAACACACATATTTTTAGGAAATGTTTTTGTGACCCTATTCTTTCTCCCTTATTCTTATTTCATGTTTTTTGGTCGAAACACCATATTTGTCTCTTCAAGGTATTGCATCGTGTTGTCAATAAATGGTTTTGAAATAACAGTTCTATCTTGAATATTTGCCATATGCAGTTCACGCCTGATAGTATTTGATAAAACTTGCTTCCTGTAGATGTGTTGTCATCTTAGATGTTACGGGGGATGCAATTTTCTTGTATTTTCTTGCCACAATCTGCTTTAAACCCTTCTGATTCTATCACACACACACACACACACACACACACACACACACACACACACACACACACACACACACACACACACACACACACACACACACACACACACACACACACACACACACACACACACACACACACACACACACACACACACACACACACACACACACACACACACACATAAATAGATATATAGACTTATTGATATTGATTAATTTGTTACATTGATTACTTGACCTACATTATAGTATAGGGATAATATATTTCTCAATACATTATAAGGGTTGCCGTTATCATTTCTGAATATCCAGAAAGACCTAACAGCACTGCCTCTTTTGAAATATGAGAAATCACCCATCATGTAATTTTAACACAGAACTATATTTATCAACTGAATTCTCATATTGCTGATAGCAGACTGATGTGGGTAATTTCTCATAAGCTACAGAGCACAACTCAGCCCTAGAGGGCAGTAATAAAGAGAAGTGACACACATACACATTTTTTGCAAGTGTTGATTTTATTTTTCCAACCTCTGTATATAATATGCATAATATATTATAAGTACATATATTTTATTTATATTATGTTAACAGTACATAAATTTTTGTTTAATAATATTTTAGTTTGCATTATATGGCTGGTTTAACGACTATAATTGGTATTGCGAGCCCATTGACTTTTCAAATAAGAGTAGTGCTGTAGCAGTAAGTATATAGAATTTACACAGTAATTTATAAGCAACATTTTTAATTAAAATATTAATTTCGCTATATCTAAAATATTCTGAAACAAAACTACAATAGTTATTACATTATACACGCAATACTTTTCCTGTTTTCTTTCTTATATACCACATAAGTATTTATATGTAAAGAAATCCAAATCAAACAATTTAGTAATTAATTTTCAAAATAGTAAATATTGCCTAAAAATCATCAAGTAAATTAAAAAAGTGTTTGTACAAAAAAGTATCTAAATTTCTGTTGTGAATTAGACCACAAAAAGATGCCAATAACACAAACAATATTTTTTTAATGAAAATTGTGATTGCTGTATAATCGTTGTTTAGAAATATTGTGAGATATCTGCAATTTTATAGCTGTTTGTTTTGTTAAATATATACATATAGAATTTCTATACATGAGATTATTATTTATATTATATTATATATGAGATATATATTTTAAAGAGTACAGATTTTCTTATTAATTATATTTTAAATTAAAAAAAATTAATTTTAAAAGAAAAGTTTTTGATTTTAAATTGCATCGAGGTTTTATAAATGTTATTCAATAAAATATTTTGGCCGTTTTACTAATTTTCTCCTTAAATTATATATAGTCTTAATAATTGTTTTAAATACTTGATTATTTATACTGCTGGCTTCCGTAAATGCAACACCCTGAAAGAAGCAGTTTCATTAAGATAATCCTCATAATTTAAAAAAATATATTTTTGCAAAATTATACTACGTAGATAGTTAAAATCATTCTAGATTCGACGATTATATGAAGCATTATATTTTCTGTATTTAAGTAAGGATTTTCCATGCCTATAGTATTTCATCCTGTTTATAGTTTTATTATTTGCAAAATAAAGCCTCAATGCATATGAAAATACATTTTGTACATTAAGTGAAATGATGTCCTTTTCAAAATTCATAGATCCTAATATTACAGAATGCTTAAAGTTTATTTATTACACTATCAAAGTGTTATTTTTCTGATTATATCACTTGATGACGAATTTAAAGTTATATTTAAATTAAAAGACAATGTGTTTTTAAATTCCATTCAAAATTACTCATTAAATGAAATTAATTTAAGAATGTATATAATTAAAGAATGTTTTATGTATCTTTTATCTTGAAATAATGTGTGTTTTCAATTTTGAGTAATTTTCTTTCATGTTCTATACATTGACAATTGAAATCAATAAAGTATTCTTTATTTTAAAAACACATAATTTTCATTTTGTAAAAATTCTTTATAAAGAGTCTATTAATTTAAAATATTGTAACCATAATTCAGGTGTTAATATTGTTGAAGTTTTTATACTTTAATCAAAAATGATTCTGTAAAATAATTTGACATTTAAAAAGAAAGTGGTTTTATTTTTTTCTTTAGGTATTGACTACATGTTATCTGTTTTATCTTACTAAATATGTGGATCTTTTAGATACGGTTAGTAGAAATTCATTTTTAGTCAAATATTTTCATATATTCTTCTTCTTATTTCAAAGTTCTTTAATGTTTTGATATTTATATTTAGCAAGTATTTGGTAAGATAATTATTTTCAATAAATAATGGCAAAAATATGGCAGCTAATAATATAAGATGTATATTTAAATTTGCTTAGATCTTAAATATAAATAGTGGTTCTTGTTCATTAAAAGCTAGTTAGAGACCATTTCAGGAGTACGAATTAAATAGCTTTACAACAAAAAGTTTTTGAGAGATTTTCATAAGTTTTATATCAGTCAATATCAAAAATGTTGAATTGCTTATCGTATTAAAATTAATATTTTCATTTCTTCTTGTTATTAATATTTTTCATTTAAAAATAGTAATTTTAACAATTGTAAATTTGAGTCTCGAATTAAAATATTTTAATAACTGTAAAAAGCGGTTATTAAATAGATTGTTTTAAAATAATCACAAGAATAAAAATTTTTTTAAAAAATAAGAGCTTCACATTTAAAAATTTATAATGCAAAAAATATTATTTTATTTTATGTGATAAATTTAAAATAATTTAACAAATCTAAGTTAATGAAAATGTTTATTATATTATTCTTATTTATTCAACTTATATTAAGTGACGCACTAAAATTACAATAATTTAGCAAATGTTTTTAAAAGTATACATCTGTGAAATTTATTGGTTTGTTTGTTTTGTGAAAAACTTTACCACGACTGTGTCAATCTTATTTCGTTCGTTTTATATTGCTGAATAAATTTCTAAAATTCAATTTAAGTAAAATAATTATTAAGTGGAAACAAAAATATATTAACTATCATGTGCACAAAATATGCATTCATATATATGTTATAATAGTGTTTTAAAATTTAGCTTCTTCATATTGAAAATCAAAAATATTGCCACAGGTATTCTTCTTACTTCGAAAGAAACAATCTCAAATCACATTTCTCCATATATTCCATCACTCTATTGTTCCTGTTGTTTCTTGGTACGCTACCAAATATGGTTGTGGTGAGTATTTATATTACATTTGCTGCTAATTTGAAGTTTATGTAAATTATTTTGGAAAATAAAACTGTTTAGTTCATATTCAAATTTGCAATTGGAATTTATATTTGTTCAAAGCAATTATACTTGATTGAGTAATTGATTATATTACGTATAATCAATTCAAAATCACATTTAATAAATTTAAACGTGATTTATTTGCTTACAGTTTACATGGTAACAATAGCTTCTGATCTCTATTGTAGTTATAATGAATGCTGTAAGGAAGTGTAAGACTTAAATCATATTTTCTATTAATAAACTATTTAGTTTACATCTACTTCTGATTATTGTTTTATATAACAATATTCAAGTACTTAGTGAAAAACAGTTTGCATTTTAAGATGAAGATTTTATTGAACTAAAATTAATGTTTAGTTAAGATTTAATGTCTCAGAGGAAAATCTAAAAACATTGAAGCATGTTTACTAAATATATAGTGTACAGAAAACTTCTATTCAGCAAGATCTAAAAATCTATTGAAATCTTAAAACGCATAATAAGTTACATTGTAAAGGAATACTGTTCTTGATTTCATGTTCTGAAGGAAGTGTATAGTGACTAAAAGTTAAATTTGAAATAGCTTTAAATATTTTAAAGAAGACAAAAATTCATTTTATATACTAATTTTAAACTCGCGTCAACAATTTACAATAGCTTAAGCGAATTGAGCAAATGAAAAGTAATGAAACAAACTGTTTTGAAATTGGATTATGAAATTAGGAAAGGTTATTGGACAAAAATATTACATAATTTTATTCTTCTTAAATAGAACATTAATTTAGTATATAACTGAGAAAAATAGGAATAGTTTGCATGCTTAAAATACTCAATGGTGTTTCATGTGTGGAGAAAAAATTCTAGAGCAATTTACTCCGCAAGTCATTATTTTGTGATTGCAGAATTCCTTCTTTATAAACAATAATAGATTAATATGCTCTTAAATTATATAAAACTAAAAATAATTACAAGAGAACTGAAATTTAACGTTAAGTCTGTTTGGAATTTCTGAAAACAGGTATAGCAAAGAAGATTTTTGATGAATACGTCAAAATTAAAATGAATTTAAATGTAAATTGTCCCAATTAAATCAGGCAATCAAACCTTAAAATGTCTAACCGTGGCTTTTCTAAACCGTAAAATGCCAGGTCAGATTTTCAAAAAGTCAAATTGTAGGAACCAATTTACCTGGAGCATGTGTGATAGAAATATCCTAAACTTTAGGTGTATCTAAATGTACGGAGTCTAATATTATGACAGAACATACGGTGCGACAAGTCAAGCGCAAAGAACAAGATAGTGGACAGTAACAGAAGCCTATTGAAAGAGACTAATTGACATTGAAACAGATTGTAATGTTTAAAAAGCGAATAACTACAGTCTAAATCAATGCAGGGCTCAATCAGTATCTGGATTCACCAGTGTCAATGATTGCATAAGTAGATACTTTCATAAACAGAGCATTTATGATTGAGCAGAAATTCTCAAGCCATTTGTCACAGTTGTTAATGCTAAATGTCGTATACAGTGGTATCCCGCATACGTAATCTTGAAGATTGATAAGGCAAAGTAAGTATATGACAAAACAACTTTCACATTTTTCCATACAGCAGTACGAGTGTTTGTTGGAAGAAAAGCTGCACAAGAGTAGAATCGTGATTGCTTCTTTCCAGCTGTCAAAAAGGGAGTTAGATTTGTCATGATGATATGATAGTCACGCTGTGGTGCATTCCTACTAAACCAATCACCGCCCAGAAAATGAGGATAACCAGGCAGAAGTATAGAGAAATTGTAGCAGACCTCGTTCATACTATGAGGCAAACTTAGCTTCCTGAAGGAGATAAAATTTCCCAGAATCACGATAACCCAGTCCATAGAGAGAGACTTGTCTATTCATAGTTTAATGAACATGATGTTGAAGGTAAACATCTACTTATGTCCACACAGTCATCATCTAACATCAAAACTTCTGAACCCTTTTATTCTTTTTTAGAGAGTTTAAGGCAGAATCAATATCACATCTCCGGCACCTCTCTCAGAACTTTCCCAATATTGCTATAAAGAATGTTATAAGGCTCCTCAAGCCCTGTTCAGCATTTATATTATTTTTATAACCATAAGCAATATTAAACAACAATCATGAAATAAATTCAATTTAAAATAAATAGTAAATAAATTAGACTCCAAAATTCACCAGTACAAATAATAAAAAATGGAGAGTTAGGTGTATCAAAAAATAAAACATCATAAAATTTTTGTAAAATAAATTGTTTTCAAGTTTTAATGATGTCAATTAAATTTTTACTTTTTATTTGAATTTTGTTATATTTTTGTCATTGTCACTATGAAGTTTTTTTTAAATATATTTTTAAATAGATTAACTGTTCCGTTATTTATCAATAGGAATATATTACAAAGATGATTTGTTAATTCCTTTATCTAGGTGGTTATACAATACTTTTCCCTATGTTAAATTCCTTCGTTCATATTTGGATGTACTTATACTATGCATTGGCAGCTTTAGGGCCCAAAGTTCAGAAATACCTTTGGTGGAAGAAACACGTGACGAAACTGCAATTGGTATTATTTAAATATAATATTTTTTCAATTTTGAATAATTTGAGTGAATTAATTTTTTTTCAGATTTTCAAATATATTCAGAACTTATATTTTTCAATTTACTTTGGACAGTACTAGGAGATATTTTATTAATCTAAGGCAATAGTTCAACATTAAAATAATTTTTTTATGTAGAGTTTTATATGTGTATATAATTCTTAAATGAGTGATTAAAATAGTTTTAGATAAATTAATTATCGTTTCATAACTGAGATGTTATGTCTCATAAACATTTAACTTCATTAAATCAAAAAATTAAATTATAGAGGTTTCATTATTTCATAAAATTAAGATTTTAAGGCTTATTTTTTAAAACTTTATTGAACGTTTTGTCGAAATATTATTATTGCGTTATGAAATTAGTAATCCTTGTCCAACGTTTTTAAATTTCTTATAATTCAAATTCTAATTACTGTTTGAGTGCTTTTCAATTCAGACACATTCAGAATATTCTTAATAAAATTATTCATTTGATCGATGCAGAAATTTTTTATAATTTTGATAATATAAATTTGAACTTTTCTCCAACTATACGTGTTAAATAAACCATTTTTTAAATTGAAGCCAAATCATATTTATTTGACTTGTAAAAATAGAAAGCGATACGTATTATATATCAATGATTGATGGTAATAAAAGAGATAGAATATACACCATCACTGAACTAAAGTACATTTTTTAAGGTTTTATAAGGAATGTATGGTAAATATAATGAGATTTTTACATGTGGCTTTATTATGTTAAATAATAATAATAATATTTAAAAGATATTTTATTTATAATATTCAAAAACGAATCCATTTCTATTAACAAGTAAGCACTTTATAAAAAAAGTTTAACTTTGACTTTAAATAATCTAAGAAAAGCTGATACGTGTTTAGAAAATTAACATTTTGTACTTGTATGTAATATATGGCTGTTTAAAAATTTAAAAAATTTTCATGATGCCGAATTACATTATTTTAATTTAAAAAATTTAAAATTGGTTTTAGCTTTGAAATATGTTAATAATTTAAAGGAAAAGTATATTACATTTCAAACATATGTTTCCGTTAGTAATTGGATTTCTTTTAAAAAAGGTTGCGATAGCGAATAAGGTAACTTTTGACTAAGCATTAAAATTAGATAATGATATTATAGATATTGATTAAAAAGAAGAGGAAAATATGAAAATTTTACGAAATTAAAAGTAACGATTTTGTTTTTTCTTTGATTTCTGAATATTATTAAACTAACAGAAAGCAAACAGAAAGATTTTCTATGGTACAACAGAAACCAAATTGCAATGTTTTTGTAACTTTTTTCATACTATTTTTATCTTACATTTCTAAAATTATGAAAATTTGGTTTAGTTTATCTAGAAATGAAAGTGAAAAACAAATATACGTAGAGTAAAATTAAGATGTGAAAAAAGTTATTAATTTCGATGATTAGCTATGCTTCAATATAACAAAATAATTTGTGGGATTTAGATAAGTATATATCAAAATACCGTGTGTTATATTTGCTAGAATACATTATAACTGAAAAAACTCTACAAACTAGTAAATTTTTTACAAATGTCAAACACTACGATATTTATTTTTTAAAGGCAATAAAATAAATGCGAGCTTCAAGAACAATTAAGTGCACAATGAAAATTACTTTACATAAATTTTTAATTTTTATAATATGAGTCTCATAAATCTCATAAATAGTACTTTTCAAAGTGCCATTTATGAGATATTTATAATTTTGACTCTAGAGCATTATTAAAAAAGTAGTGCATGTATTTTTATATTATAAATAGTTCATACAATGTTATAGGATTCTTGCAAAAATATTGAATTTTCATTATAATTTGAATAAACTGAATTATTTTCGAACGCTGGTTATTTGAAGAAATGTGGAGTATATAGGATATTAAGCTTTTCTCCATAAACATTATAAGAAAAACAAATTTTTAGAACGAATTTCTGCCGAAACAAAGCTTTTGACCAAAACGGAAGCAATACGCAGCTGTTAATATAGAAGATTTGTGCATAGGTACCTCATACTAGTGGCTCTGTAATTTATTTTGAATACATATAATCTTATCTTTAGATATTTATCAGGTTTAAAAATTTTACAATTAATTTACGTTTCTTAACTACCATTAATCCATGTATAAATATGGTAGAAGAAAAAAATATATACAGCTGACAATGATGAAATAAATGACAGTGTATCATTAAAATTAAAAAAAGAAGTTGATGAAGCCAAATATATTGAAAATGTTTTTATCAGCATTTACATTTAGAAGATGATTACTTTTGTTAAACAAATACTAATTACTAAATAATTATTAAATGATAAAAAAATAAACCTGAAGGAGATATCGCTATTCCCGATTTCATTAACTCGAATATTCGATCGAAATGTACAACATTGAGGAACATGCTCTAATCTTTTTAAGGTGATACTATTTGTAAATCTTAAATTTTTAATCAAAGCTATATTTCTTATAATTCTCAATAAAATTTAATAAATTTTAAATTTAGAGATAAAAATACCTAAATTGTAAAAATAACATACTATATCACACTAAAATTGGAAAAAATGAAATTTTTGAATAAAGTTTTGAATTTTCTTACCTTTTAAAAATTTGTTTAAATAGGTCATTTTAAAGCTGATTCTTTGCATTAGAAAATCTACATATATTATCGGGTAGAAACAAGTTGTAAAAACAAAGCTTTGTGTTAAAATTACTAAACAGTAAATAATTTAATGAAAAAACATGACTTAAAGTGCATTGATTATATTGATGTAATGTATAAAAGAACACGAAGAAAGTGATAACATCCACTACCATATAATATATAATTTTTGATTATGATTATGTGATGTAGTATATAAAACAACATGAAAAAAGTTATATCAAATGTTATGATAAATTCCCCAAAACTGGTACAAATATATATGTCTGCGGAAATTAGTTTATTGTCTGAATTGATGTATTTTAATTAAAATACATGTGTATTATTACTCATTACTTTTGAAAAAAAATCTAATTTAAAATTTAAACTAACCTCTAATTCAGGGAGAAATAATTTTTAAAATAATTCTATTTTGCAAGGAAAAATTCTGACACATTTATTTGAATAGAATTCAAGGTCTACTTCTCGAAATTTCAATGAATCATTTTTAGTTATAAGTGTTCTTCATATTACATTTCACTCATATTTCATGTATCTGCTTTTAAGCTATAAACTAATCTTAGAATTCTCAGCATATGTTTTTCGTTCTGATGTATATTATCTTTTATTGTTTTGTTAAAAATTAGTGAACTTATTTGTAGTTGCACAGTTTTAAATCTTCAATAAAACTAGTTTTAATTTCAAACTTTTTCCCCCAGACGCTTTTCATTAAATTTGTATTTTAACGTAATTCAGTAATTTAGATGTTATTTTTACAGAGATACTTTAATTATTTTTATTTTGAAATGCTTTCTAAATAGAAACATTTTATTATAACTTTTCAATGTTTGTCATGATTATTTTAACTAATATTAGACTTTTAATTATTTTCAGTTACAATTCACAATTATGATTGTGTATTTGACCAGGATACTGATTACTAAACCAAAGAACTGTAACCCAAGCGATTTCATGGTATATTTACTACTTAGTCAAGCAATAACATTTTTCTGTTTATTTATGAAATTTTACATGAGTTCATATTTAAAGAAGAATTCATGATTTGGTGAAGGTTTGATTTTAATCAAAATGGAAATCATAGCCCAGGCCATGAAACTCATCTATCAAGTGAACTTGATTTATAAGAATACTCTACTATTTATTTTAAACGTGATCAACTGCTTTACATATAACTCGGTAAGCATGTAATATAAAAAAATCTGTATCTAAAAATGACTTTACAGGCTTCATTTTACACTAATAATGGCAAAATAACAGAAGGTAGAAAAGTAATGGATTGTAGAAAGTACATATTTTATAAATGTATTTCCAACGTGATATTATAATTTAAAATTGGCATTGATAAAAATTTAAATCTTTGTTACATTTTTATTTGAGGAGCAATTTTTATAAGGAACATTAAAATATTTTTCTAACAAAATATTAATTTCTCTTTATTTTGATTCAAGTGCTTAGATTTTTACTCTTTTTATGACTTTCAAGTATGTTAAGAACTTTACAATGTACATTGATGTGTGTGTGTATCAAAAAGTAATAAATTCTTACATTTTAACTTCTCATGTTGTAGGTCATGCATCATTTTAGTTGTTAAATCACAAAAGAAACATTTTTTATTTACAAATAATATTTAAAATTCATTAATGTTATTTAAAAAGTTTATTAGCTCAATCTAGGTTCGTTTGAAGCCGATATAAATAACAGTATATTCAATACTTCATTTAGAGTTTAGTTTTTAAACTATTAAATCAAAATGCTTTAATATTAGTGTATAAATTGCGCTTATGTAAATAATTATACGATGATTTACTTCCTGTTAAAATTAAGTCAACGCTAGAAATTTTAATTTCAGGTAAAAGAGACTTTCTTAGTTTTCTACAACGAGGAGAAATTTTGACTTCAATCAAATTACAATATCATACTTAATAAAAATAAATAAAAAAAGTTTGCAAACACATTGGGATAAGTGTATATTTTATAGTAAGTGTGATTAATTAATTCGGTGATTATATGTATAATTAACTACCTGTGATTAATTGTAATCCCGTCACTAAATTTAATAAATAGGATGAATTCTTGAATATTAAAGACTTTTACTAGTTAGTTTATCAAAACCCCAATTTATGATGGAAAATGTAAAAAATTCCAATTACCTTTTCAAGTAATAATATCTTAATTTGAAAATAAAATTATCTAGTAATATTAAGGACTTCGTTCTTAAGAATTTGAAGAAGATCGTGATGACTTAGGTTAAAAGTTAACAATGATATTTTAGCTTAACATTTTAAGTAAAAGGTGTACTCTACTTTCATTTGATATCACGAAACAAATATATTAGGTAAAAGAATAAGTTACATAAGTCGTAAAATATGTCGAAAAATACAAAATGATCAAAATTCCTGAGATTATAAAATAAAAAAATTTTGTTTAAGTAAATACTTTACTTTTAGATATATCTAAAAAAGTAGCACAAAATTATTTAATAACTACTATTTCTATATAATTTTGTTGTATTAATTCAAAGACAAGGAAAGAAAACAATTTAGAATATTCGAACTTTTACAAAACAGTTTCATGATAAAAAAAATAACATAATTAAAAAAATATTTTTATATATAATTGCAATTTATATTTTCTTTATTTAGATACATTAGACTATTATAGCACTTATAATTACACAGTTTTCCATATTTTTCGCATTTGTACTTTTTAGATTTTTATTCTCCCTTGCAAACACATCGCTAATACCCCTGACCTTCAGAAACAGATAATTTTCTAACACAATCTTGAAAAGATGTTGCTTGATATGAAAATCTTCAAGCAAGAGAATTTTTTCACAAATTTTGAAAAAAATTGGGTGTTTGACGCAATATAATTTGCAGAAGTCGGCAAGTTAAGAAGATGCATGAACTGGTTTCTGATATACCAATGTGAAAAGTTTCCTTGTTTTGTTCTTAAAAGATAAATGTCTCCGTTTTTAGTTTCTATTTCTACCACTATCAATAAATTTTGTGAATAGTTTCTTTCTCTGTCCACATCTAGTATTTGTAGTTTTATCCCAAGACCAATATTATTACAAGAAAATTTAAGATTTAAAAATTTCCACAACTTTTTTGCCTGTGATTCTAAACTTTCTTCAGGACTTATTCTAAGTTTTCTTATTTGTTCTTGCCTAGTTAAAATATCTATCTGGTTTAAATAGATCACTTCATAATCCACATAAAAAAATTAGCTGCAGGTAAACCGTCATTAAGCAATGGGTCATTAATTTTCTCATTAAAATCATCTTCTGTTTTGCTGTTGGTTTTGTTAGAAGTGTATTAAAAGTTTATTACAGTTTGAAAATCTTCTTATGATGAAAGATACTTGATAAAGTTACAAAGCTTAGTGGTGATTGTGGTCGTTGTACATAATCACCGCATTAAGCCCTTTCACCTTACCACATGTATATCTGGAGATATGCGTGTATCTGTCATACGAAGAGTCTGACAGAGCAAAGTTATATTAACGGATGGATAGAGATATAATAATTAAACTATCATTGCTGATATCTAACTTGATGTCAAATATGATTATGTCAGCTGAATACAAAATACGAACATTCGACTCCATATTACCAACAGACACCGGGAATTGCAGATTAGACATTTCATGATATAGGCAGAGGTTTTTTTGGAGTGAAATCACTTCTATAGACAGAGTTCTATACTAACTGTATGATATGCAGTTTGAGATTCCAATATAATATTTTGCACTGCATCAGTTGTCTTGCTTTTGTTTTAAGAATGAAAATGGGTTTTTTTAGAATTTCTCATAAGAAAATTGTTTTCTTTATTAGATATATTTCAGACACCTTTAGATATAAGGGAAAAATTAAGTTTATCTAAAAGTTTTTATTATAGTTTTCCAGTAGTGAATATTTATATTCTCCAACATACAATTTTATTGAAAATGACACCACTTAATTATTCAGAAAAGATTCCAGAGAATTTCCAAATAATGTTATAAAATACCCTTATATTACTAATTTTTTAAACATGCTATTGTTCTTATTGCTTTTTGCTCTAAAATATCTTTCAATACTTCTATGATTTTGTTTCTCAATTCTCTCTAGTTACTTTTATTACTACTTTTTAAAGAACAGTGGCAGAAATTTTTATTTTTAACATTTCTCAAAGAAAATATTAAAATTTCCTCTAAATTATAAAATCAATTATATGCAGAATACATATAATACTAAGATTGCTTAAATTGCATAAACGAGTGAAGAAATTTAATATCTTCTAATTTCTTAATGTGACAAGTAGTTTTCTCTATTTATGATTTTATAAACTTAAAGGTCAGTGAAAAACACAGAACTACTTATGACAATTAATTACATTAAATAACAATGATTTGTTTTCAGTTCTAACTTCTAAAGCCTCATATTAGAGGAAACGCATTCCAATAACAGGAAACAAAAAAAATTATTTTCAAAGAGGAAAGAGGAAACAAAATATTTTATTTTTAATAATTTCTGGTTAATACATTAAACGCCTTTCGTTATTAAGGAAAATGGGGATTAGCATATTTTTTTTATTCTCTCTTAATCTGTTCTTACTGCATGATTGCTATAAATGAGCCTTTAGAAATGAATAATGCAAATTTTTGCAGTAAAAAAGGATGTGAATAATAATTACTAATTACTATAAAAATAGCAATATCTTCATAATTCAATGAAACTGATGTAATGAAATTTTAACTTAAGTTATGTTTCATTACATATTACATTTCAGAATAACGATTAATTACATTTTAAGGGGAATATTTAATTTAATTAGTAGATGCTTTTTCGTTTTTTTTCAAAGATTATGCTTTGTTTAATATTAAAAAGTGATTGAGTATCAAGATTTTATAATTTTTAGTATAGAGAGTCAGCTTATAAAGTACATGTTTATCTTAAACGCTTTTAAGCAAGAGATTTATTTTTTAACGTCGATGCTATTTTTTCCTGGTTATTTAAGAGAAAATTATCGTTTTTTATCTAACAATATTTTTTTACAATCTTTAAAAGTTCTGATATAATTTAAAGGAATATATGAAAGTTAATTAACTAAAGTTTGTAATATAGGATATTTTTGTTTAATGTTATTCTTATATTAATCATAAATATGACTGAATAAATTTAAAAATAATGCTAAATTTTATAAATTTCAAATTTTATTATTATGAACTATAATTTATTACATGATTTATCAGATATGAAATCTTATTTTCTTCTCTGGTTGGTGAAATTATAACAAAATTAAGCAATTTTGCTAAACAGTGAGTATTGATCGCGGTATTTGCACATCCTACTTGTGTTGGCACGTTAAGGTCAACTGTGTTACGTTATTTTGAAAAGAAGCAAACCATTCCTAGAAATTTATCCTTATACTTATTATAATATATATTATTATTCTTAATTATATATATATATATATATATATATATATATATATATATATATATATATATATATATATATATATATATATATATATATATATATATATATATATATATATATATATATAACTTGAAAATGCTATGCATGTGACATCAAAAGAGGTAGTAATGGCATAGTTTGTATTTTTATCTTTCAAAACATTACAATTAGTTACCACAGAAGAGCAATTATAAAATTTTAACATTTGTCATTTGTACAATTAAAAATACTGTAAAATTTTTGACCTGTGATATGGTTACAATAATAGGCCTTACTTTGGCAGAGTGAGAAGACTGTTCATGTTAGAATATTTTAAAATAAGTTCTGGTCTTTATTGAAAAAACAACAGATAGGTTTTCTGTTTTTATTCCTTTTTGGTTGTATTTATTTATCTTGATTCGGGTGTTTTGCAGTTATCTTCCATTGTAATATATAAATAGAATAATTCCTATAGATTTTCCGTGAAAAACAATGATCCTAGGCAATTGTTAAAAAACTTTACAAATAGCCTCAAAATTTTAAGGATTTATTATATATCACATATTTTGCGGCTAAGATGTTACAAAGAATTTACAAGTTTATACAAAATGCGTCGACCGATTGGCTGAGTGGTTAGCGTTCCTGACTACTGAGCTGTTGGTCCCAGGTTCGAATCCCGGTTCGGGCATGGATGTTTCTTTCCTTCTCTGTTCTCTCTGTCCTTTCTTATGTTGTATGAATGTGGCCCGCCCTATAAACGGGTTTGTGGTGGTATGGCGCTGGTAACGCTACTCGCCTCCGTGACTTGGTTCATAGGTGCCCGCTGGATAACGAGAAATGACTAGCAGTTTCTGGCCTTGTTGTGGCATAGGGTTCAGTCACACTTGTGTGCCCGCCATTGGATAAAAAAATACAAAATGCTAAAAGAAAATATTCTTATTTAAATAAATACTTTATATAGGTAAAAACTATGCAGCACAACCATCTGATTGACAGAGACGTCTTGAAGACCAGCGAAGTATATCAGCCATACAAAGTTTTAGGAAATGAAGCATTTTAGGCAAGTCTGAAAAAGTGCGAAAATATTTGTTCATTTAGGAGATTTCATTATCAGTAGCTTTTATATTGTCTGAGTGCCATTGATTTCGATTCTTTTAATTAAACAAATAATATATCAATATACTAAAATTTATCTCATAATGATTTAACAAGCAAATCATTTAAATATTGCTTTCTTAGTACACAAAAAATGTTTCATTCAAAAGTGATTCGAAGAATTTGTTGAAATAATACTAAATAAACTAATAAAAAAGTGAAATTTTTTGTAAATTGAACTGTCAATGCTTATTTTGCTTCAAATACATAATGTGGCATTTAAAAACAATTCATATTTTTATATAAAATAACTTTCTTATTTTATATCTTTAAACCTAGATCTCATCAAAAATTTCTTTTGTTTTTGTTGTTTTTGTTTGATATCATTTCGTATTTTGTACTATAAAAATCAATATTTTATATAATTTGCACCAGAGGTTCCCTGACAATCACAATGTTTGTAGCAACGAAAATTTGATTTTGTGCCAAAAAGTATTTATATAATCTATTGAAAATAATTACTAACTTCTAAATCAATGTGTTATTTTTAAGCATGCAATTATTAATTCATTTTTCCTGGAAAGAATCCAAAATGCTTACATTGTTTTCAATTGGATTTGTATAAATAAAATAATGACACATTAAACTGTATTTTATGTTTTCTTATGCAATAATTAAATTTTTACAATAATTAATCGAGTAATTAAATACAAGTAGGGGTATTTTATCTAAATATTTGCGATACTACCTTTGTTTTTTTTAAAGTAACAATGACAAAATAATAGATTAAAATTTTTGTAGATGTCCATAATATTACGAAAAATATTTTGAATAATGTTGGTAAATTATTACTTAATTTAGTTTATTATAGTAACTTTAATAAATCATTGTATAGTTAAAGAAATTTTTATAGAAAAATGTAATTTTATGTATACATTTATCCAAATATTAAAAATAGTAATTTTTGAAAGTATAACCTGAAAAGTAATAAATCACCATGCGGAAATATTAATTAAATTTAAATAAAATTATCAGAATCTCTTAAAATTCCATCAAATAATAGTGATACATCCAAATCATAAAGCGAGAATTATTTTCAAGAGTATAAAGTCATTCGTTTCCCATGCTTTAAAATTTAATATTTTTGAGTTGGTTCTTATTCTGCACCTAACATATGGATTATAAAATTCAGACAATAATAAGCATACGTTACAACTGAAGCATATAAGTATATTTAATTCACACATTTCTTCAAAATATTTGAAAATAAAATAGGAGCAATAAACTTATTAAAAATCTATTGTAATTATTGTAAAATCATATGTTAGCAAATACATATGCTATTCACAAAATTCTGCGGAGTTGTATCGTTTATTGGATAATTAAATTAATGAATGGGAAAATGAATAACTATATATTGTTTTTGATATTTTCTTTTTAATCTGATTTAGATGTTTTGAATTTCTGAACTTTCTACTTTTCTCAGTTACGAAACAAAACAGTTTAATCCTTGTTCAATGCATTGAAAATATTTGGTGTCTATTCATCTTTTATAATTCTTGTAATCTTGTTTTTAATCATGATATTATACTTTCTTCTTACTTTTTTATGTAAATTATTTTTTTACTTAAACAGCTATTTATGCTTAATGTTTTCCAAAATTTTTAGATTTAAAATATATGAAACATAATTGTTACGATTTTGATAAGTAATTAACTTCAAGTTTTGAATTATATTTTCTTTGATGTTTTTCTTTTCAATATGCTGCTACATAAGCTATTCAATAATAGGTAGATATTGTTTTTGTTTTTCTATTTAGGATTACCAGAGATTTGTTATAATTTCTAAGCGTTTCTAAGCGTATTAAGCTGTTTATTTAACTGGCGTAAATATTACTTTGTTACCTCTAAAAATATTTGCGATTTAGTAACAAATTTTACATGCCACACAATTAAAAGCTTAAATGTATTTTTTTGTCATTTCAATAAGTGATTCTATTTTATATGTCCATTTAAAAGAAAATTTTTTTATAGAAAACAAAAAAAAATTCTTTATCTAAAAATATTTAATCAATTTAATAGTTGTTCTTAGTAGGCAAAATAAGGGAAAAGAAATATATGGTATACTACGCATAGAAAAATATTTAGCTTACATATAAAGGACTGACTGAATTTTTAGCTATAAGCAATATACAAGTGACTTTAAGGCATTGGTAATAATATTTTATAATAAATACAAATACTGCACAATTTTTACAAGTGGTGCACCCCAATCCTGAGCTCACAATTGATTTTAACAAGTGAAAATATTTATAATATTTTCATTCATCAGTTTATTCTATTATTATTAATTTTAATTTTAAAAAATATGTCTTCTGATTTACCCTTCTTGTTTTCTTTTAACTTTATTGCTTTCTTCTTTTTTTACAGAATCTTAATCAAAATTAACTGCCAATACTAATGAACTTAAATTAATTAAACATGAAAATGTATTTTTGAAATTTCCTATTTAGATAGATCAGAGAAAAATATCATGAAATAAATACATCAATATTACTCTTAAAGCACTACCATATAAAAAAAAATTTAAAATATCATTATCTGTATTTATTGAAAATATAGTTCGCAATTAAAATATTAAAAAATATAGTTCACATTAAAGGACACTTAAACGTACAGAAAAATGTTGCTCATGAGAGAAGTCCCTCATAAATGCTCCAAATTAAATTTAAGGAACAAATAATAATCTTTTACAATTATTTCAAAATTAAATAAGTCCAAAGTTTTTATATAAATTTTCTATTTAATTTCAGTAATTCCATTAGTATATAGAAATGTGCAAAGTTTATTATATAGCATTTTAAAATTTGTAAGAAGGCTATTTTAATGAAATACTGAAATTTTTTATTTGATGGTTAAATATAAAATTTATTTTTAAATACAGAAAGCTTTAATCAGCAAAGTAGTACAATGAAATGAATTCGAAAATATAGGAACACTGACCATTTTAATGCACATATTTAAGTAGAAGAAATTATCATAGTTACGCAAGCATTGAGAACATGTAAGAAAATAATCATATTTTGAAAGTAAAAAATAAAAATGTATAAAGCACAAAAATATGATCACAAAAATTTATAAAATATTAATACATTTGTAATGACTAGAATTTTGAGTAATAATTATTGAATATATTCACTCATTGCTATGTATTTATTATAAAATAAATTCGTTGTAGGACTTAATTTACAATTAAAGTTGCCTGTAATATTCAAATATAGAATATAGAACTATAACTTATACCATTTATGCACTCATAGTAAGGAATTTTAAGCAGTTTAATTAAAGTAAAAAAAATAATGGACAAAGCATTAAATTTTAGGTAAAGTAAAAATAAATGATAGATTAAAATTTAGTTAAATATATTATATTAAATATAAAATTAGCAGTTAAATATCTGTTTAAACAATTCATGTTATTAAAAGTATAATTACTAAATTATAAATTTTAAAAATAATTTATTTAAAACGGTGAAAACTTGTCGTATAATTAAATATTTGTAGAAAATGTATGTGGATTGTAAACATAATATTATATATTTATCAGACATTTATTATCAAGAAACAGATAAAAATTATTAATCTTTCTTTTTAATTTGAAAATATTTAAATAATAATTTTTATAAATGCTACTTCATGTTTTAAGTGCAAAAAATAATGCCATTTGAGATGGCAATTTTTAAAGAGAAGTCTCATTTTCGTGCAAATCATTACTAGAAAAATATTTGGACAAAAATATTTATCAAAACTATTTTTATGATAAAATTATATAAGAAAATTAGGACTAAAATTTTTTCTCAGGAATTTATGTTAGAAATTGATATTATTAAAAATTGTTTTGTCAGATTTTGTCATAATATTATATTAATAATTTGTACTAATTTCCTAACTAACAGTAAATATTGCTATTAAGTCTAAAAGAAAAATATTTAAGACACATTTATAAGTATATTTAGTTCTACCAAAGGAATGTATAATGGAAATAGTTTTTGATTTAAATAGATATATGTATATATAACATTTACAATGCTTTAAATATTCATTCAATAACTATCCAAAATGTTCCTTTTCTGTTCTAGAAAAACAGAAAAAATCATGTTAGTAAAATATTGAAGTTCTTATTTTTTCAATGGAGGTACATTTTCGGTGAATCTCCCAACAAAATTTCCGGGTGGATCATAGTTTGCAACTACAAGCACCTTTCCAGATTTACTTCTGGCCCAAGCCACACCCATTTTCTTACTCTCTTTCCAAATTACTTGGGTGAAATGACCTGCAAAAAATTCCTTTATAATGCCATTCAAAAACTATTTAAATATCACTCATGATCTTTGTCTTTAATAAAATATATAAGACAATTGCAGGAGTAATAGAATGCATTTATATTTTGTTTGTAAATTATATTTCAGGGAATATCGTGTAAAGCACTATATATTTATAAATACTTTTTATAAAGCAATTCATAATAATTTATAATTCATTATTTTTTAAAATGAAAATTATATAGCCGTCTACCCTGTCTTGTGGTCAGAGTGCCTGACTGCAGATAGAGAGTCCTAGGTTCGAATCCTAGTTCGGGCATGGATGCACTCTCTGTCTATCCTGTATTTGTCCTTTCTTTGTATGAATGAATTGTGAATGGTTGGCCACCCTGTAAACGGGTTCATATGGAACATATGTACTGAGGAAGTTGGACTCCACAGCAAAATATGGTTCAGTTGGAAAAGTGGAGTAGCGTATTGTCAGCCTGGCTGGCACAAGACAACAACAACATGAAAATTATATAATACTTGTATTAACAAAAGAGATTAAGATTTTATTTTGTAATTTTTCCAAAAAAATATTTTATATAAATAAAATATTATTTTTTAATTTAAAAAATTTTCTTTGTAATATTTCCATATTTATTTCCTATATAATTCACTATTTTTCGTAACTCACATTTTGCACTTAACTTGCTTGACAAGAATACAGCATAAAATTTTATGTGAATATTAAAAGAAAAGTTTTACATATTAAGCACAACTACATTGAAAATATATAGTTAAAATGTGAAAAATAACTAATTGCATAAATTAAAATTTAGCTCTCAACAAATTATTAAAATTACATATTATCAAATAATTTTTTACCTGATTTTAGTGTCCTTGGTTCTTGTCCGAATGTAAAATCTTTTATTTCGCTGTACCAACTTTCAACAGCTTCCTTACCTTCAGCAAAATATGAAAAGATATCAGAAAAGGAAATTTATAATATTTTTTCCCCATTTTATTATATTTTCCACTTTAAAATGTTGAGGAATTTTAGGAATGTTATTCACAATATGAAATACAATGTTAATTAAATTTAATAGTCTGCTGATTTAATTGCATATTTAGTATAATGGAAAATATATTGCAAAGTAGAAATTTTTAAACTTTTGCGACTGCACTTTTAATAAATACCCTAGATTATAAACTTATAAGCAGTTTTAATTTTTTTCATAAAATATCTATTATTACTTTGAAGAATATATTAGATACATTTCATGCATAGAATTAGTTATTTATGTTAATAAAACCTAGACAATTTTAAATTTGAAAATCATAAATTAACAAAATATTTCCAAAAATGTATTTTTTCAATGAAATTATTTTTAATTAGTTTTAAAACAAAATTGCGTACTATAAAAACAGGCAAGATAAATGATTTATATTTATATATTTGCAGAATAATAAACTTAAAACTAGTTATAATGTATTTCCTTTTATATTAAAATAAAGTACGATAGGAAAAAGCATTTTCTCAGCAATGTTAATTTCATTTATCTATTAAGCATGGTTTTAGAAATAGAATATTTTGCCTCATATGTCTTCGTATTTAAGTAATAAAACAATAACTTTTAACGATAATATTATTTGAAATTATTTCAAATTGCAGTTTCTTTAGAAAATGATACATATTTTCAATGAATGAACTGCCATAATTTAATTTTTCATAATTAATTTAATTATTTAAAACATATCAAGTACTTGGATTGTTTCAAATATATTTTTCCTTTAAAGCACATATTATTAGTTAGTCATTATATATTGAGCTTTTATTTAAAAATAAATGTAAATAGAAATTTAAGTGTAATATTTTAATTTAATAAAATTATTAAAATAAATTGTTAGAAATAAAAATTAATTGTTTACTTTAATCAGCAAAAATATTTGTATAAAATGATCCTCACCTGTTACTAAATGATTAGGATCAGAACTCCATTTCATAAAAATGTTTTCCCCGTACTTTCTTTCAGTACGGTGTTCGAATCGATCAGTAGCTGCTAAATGATTGGCCCATTCCTTAGAATAGGAGCAAATCTAGGAAAATTACAAAAAAATTAAAATAAAAATAAAAAAATCCTTAAAAACTATTTAAAAATTTATTTTTAACTAGAAAACAAATACTTTCATACGTTGATTTAGCAAATTTCTCATTTTTATTTGATAAAATATACCTAATAAAAATAAGCAATTGTCCTGTCAATTGATATAATTCTTTGAATGATATAAAATATTAGAAGTATTATAATTTACTTAAATATATCTTCGTAAAAATATGCATTGTTTGCGAAGTATTAAAAATCTCGGCTTATACATATTAAAGTACATATATTTATGATTTAAAAATATACAAGGCAAAAGTTCATTGAATACAAATTATCAGGATAATTTTTATATGAATTTGAGTAATTCAAAAAAAAATAAATGCATTAATAAAAAATTTCTCAATTTATAATGCAATAAAATAAAGTATAATTTTAATATTACATGTTGAAATTAAATGAAAAATTTAAGTAATAAGTTTCTTTAAATATTATTCTGATAATTTAATTTTAATAGTTCGGTTCGAATTCTGTTGCTTAAATATATATTTATTTTATAATTAAAATACGAATTTTGGCTTCAGCTTTAAAATACTTATACTTAGAAAAGTATGCTCAGTTCATTTTGATCTTTAGGTTCTTTGTTACGAATTTGTTTTAAATTCTTTATATAGGAAATGAGTATTGCTTGAAAATTATATGCTGTAAAACGTAAATGATATTGCAATAAAATTTACATTTTTTAAAGAAAAATTATTGCAATTTATTACAGAAATAAATTGATTTAATTACACAAAAATTATACATCGAATTATTTATTAGAATAAAATAAATGGTTGCAGATAACTACATTATTGGTGAATAGTTTTTAGCGAATAACTGTGGTAACTTAAAATACTTTTTTAAAAATACAAAATAAAGATTAATTATTTTCTATTTTAATTTTTAAATCAATATTCAAAACACATACGATTTATAATAATAAATAATTTAGACCTTGAAATTAATTTATGTTAACTAATTTTCATAAGATATTCCTGTGTATATCAAATACTGAAATACTTTTGAACAATATCTGAAAACAAATGTAACTTCAAGGAATATCATCTTATCTAGTGCTCTATCTATCATCTTATCTAGTGCACGAATTAAATAAAAGATACTAAAAAGTGAAATATACTAAATTTCTTTACCTCTTTTGACAATGATAAGCTTGGTACACCGTGCAGCTTTCGGTATTCATTGTGAGCTTCCAAGCATTCTTCTTCAAATTTCCCTGGTTTTACAGTAGCTTTGCTGCTAGACTTTTTAGCAGTATCTGCACTCTCACTGGCTTTAGTTGACTGTGGTTTCGATTTGCTGAACCCCAATTTTTCGACCAATGATTTGCTTCTTGGTTTTTCAGTCTGTTCTTTTCCCTCCCCATAGGTTTCGATCGTTTCTTCGATAATTTCTTTCTGCCCGTCACTGTTAGTGTAAATAATCTGCTTGGTTACACTTGTACCGCCGCACTGGAATTTTTCGGGATCTAGATTAAGCTTCTTGAAGGCTGAGTCAAAATTTTCTTTTGTGCAAGTGATTGTAGTCGTGGTGGTTTGAACGCCTCCGGTTTTTTCTACTCTTTCTGTAGTAATTTTCCTAGTTGTCTGTTGAATCATAATTAAAATATAGTTTAAACAGTTAAAAGAATTGATATTTTTGTAATATATTTTTGATATGAGATATAAATTTCAAAACGTAAAGATACTCATGTAAAAATAATAAGCGGATAAAAAAGCATATATCATAAGGTTTCAGCTTTATTTTTTTTATTTCGAGGCTTAAATAAATCTAGTATAAAATGCATTTTGAAATGCGCATATATTATTAAAAACTATAAAAATTATTTTTAATTTAAGCAGAAATATTTATATTTAAACTATCAATGAATGCTAACAAATTTTATTTTGGTAAAAAAACTTTGTTATATTTACATCATTAAATCATAAGATTGAAATATAAATAATTTGAATAATTAAGATTAATTAAATACAAATACTTCACAAATTGCGATTGCAAAAATATTTGTGCTTTTTTGAAAAAAAATGATATTTTTCTAAAATATTTGCTTTAAAAAAGACCATTAATAATTCAAGAACATAATGATTATTTAACTCATACTTAAATACCCAATTATCATAAAGCTCATTAATTATCTGAACATGAATTTTATTAATTGAATTTTATTTATGTCAGATTCAAATTCAGCATAAAAAGTAAAAAATATTTAAAAATATTTTCACTTCGCAGAAACTTTAACCTAAAAAAGTTTCGCTAAAATTAATGCCCAAAAAGATTATAATTAATGTTAATTAATGCTAACTATGTTAAAAAAATCTTTTATCATACCCATTATTTAATTCAATAATTTTATTGCACATAAATAACATATTATGTTTTCTTTTTTGTAAATGTTTTCATAACTATTTTAAAATAAGATCTTTATTCCTAAAATTGTTATTATCGGAAAGTAATGTTAAACATATAGTAAATTCCAGCACAATATAAATAAACTATTTAAAATATTCGGGGAATATCTTCAAGGATTATGATCAGATGTATTTGATTTATGCTTACAATTTAAAAACCTGCAATACATTGTATTGCAATTAGGAAAAAGCATTTAAAAATATATAATAATGTATTATATGCACTATACATTGCACATAATAAAAGGAATTTACATATTTACCTTGCTTTCTTCAGCTTCTTTAGTAGTTTTTAAGTTTGATTTAAACATCTTGTTTCTGTTTATTCTAAAACAAATATTAATTTTGAATGAAAAATAAATGTTTGTCTAATAGCATAAGCAATAAAACAATAAAAATGTATTCACTTTAAATATTATTGACAGATCTATGTGATAATTATTCAACAGAAATTGGCAATTTTAAATTGAATATGACATGTCTACAACTTAATGGCTCTCTCTTATTTGCATTTAAAAATATATTCTGAATTATTATGTATAAAACCACGTGTCTTACATTAAAAATTAAGAATTAAAAACAATTCTCATTAAATTTATAATACCATAAAACTTAATCTTTGATTATAATAATATTTTCAATTCGATAAAACAATAATGATTATCTGACAATCTTTAACGATTAAGTTTGATGTTAGTTCATCCGCAATGCATCAGGGATAATGCTCCCAGTTTTGTTCGCGCTGTCCAGACGGCGCTAGCTAACTGATCTATTGAATAAAAGAGACGGTAGTTCCTCTTTCGTAACCATGGTAACGCACGTGAAGGAAGTTATTATTTTCACTGGAAATATATTTTATTTATTTTCAAGGTCCATATAAAGTCATGATATTTAACACACAGAGTTTCTGCATTGTATATTTTGTGCATATCTCACGTGAGCAAGGATTACCACCGAAAACTGTAATTTTGTGACGCATTTTACAAATTTATTATAATGATATTTAGGAGAGTTATAATTATTTCAATGATATTTAGGAGAGTTATAATTATTTCAATGATATTTAGGAGAGTAATATGTCAAATCAGGACATTACATAAAATTTATACCATTAGAAACAAATTATTAAAATCACTGTGTGAACACATGGCATATGCTGCAGTTGATATAGTGTGATTTTAATCAACACAAAATATATTATTACCTCAAATAAAAATTTAAGAAGGAAACAACAGAAATGACTGAATGTATTCATTTTTATAAAAGAAGACAAAATTATTTTGCCTAAGGCATTTAGAAAAATCATTTAACAAAATAATGGAACTTGAAAAATTTGAATACGTTATAATATAAAAATGTTATTGATTCGCTTCAATATCTTTATGCCAGACTTTTACTTTTATTTGTTTTTCCTTGATTGTATTCACTTTGCGGAAGAGGGATGTTCAGAAATACAATACATGGTATTTTTCCTTATGAAAAGCTATGAAGGACTTTCAACTGAATGAACTCACTGACCTTATCCGACTGATGTCTACGCGCCTTCTCCATATTATGGACGGGAAATAGTTTGAAAATACGCAATTTGTAATCATTAACAACTAAAATATTGAATATATTTCTTTGAAGTTTATTAGTAAGCTAATATGACTAATTTCTTTAAATGCGTAATAATATTATAATTATAAATGTGAAGAAGTTCCTATGATGATAAATAAGTTAGAAAAATAAAAAAATATGTGCTAATTATTTATTAATCATAAGGACAATAAATGTTTCTATGAAAATGATTTTCATAATTCATCAACTAATTAATTTTATGATGTACATCTCTGAGTTTCGTTGCATAAATTTGAATAATTATCCAAATGCATTTAAAATGAATAATTCATTTTTTTGTGCTGAATATTAAATTTAATGAATTTAGTCATTTCTATTGAAACACGTTATTATTAATGTATGGTAAAGTTTATATTTTCACGAATGAGTGCAAACATAAAAACATACATTTGAATGTAAGCATTATACATATAAATAACACATTCATACACGCTCACACGCACAAGTATAAAAACAGAAAAGTGATACAATTTCGAATGGATTTTCTACCTTTTACATAAATATCTACCGTTTACTAAATATTAAAATAATTATAAATACATAAATACACAATATTAAAATTTATATATCCATATTTAACTTTCATTCATAAGTATTAATTATAAAAATTAAAATTATTGATAAAATTATTTAGTGCTAAAATATTTAATTTATAGTTGTATTTTGTTTTATGAATAATTTTATTTACTGAATAGTATTAAGCAATTTCCAAATAGTAATATTCTTTATTCAGAAATCTATCAATGTTTTTTCTAATTACTTTTAGTATTGTTTAAATGGAAATTTTGATGTTTAAAATGGATAAATTTCATTAGATAATTAACTATGACAATAAAAATTTTCCAAAGTATTTATTAAAATATATGTTTTATAACTAAAACATAATGAAAAAAGATTTTCTTTTAAAAAGTAATATATTTAAAAATTATTTAAATAATTATCATAAAAAGGCCATAAAAATTATATGTTTAGTTATTATTTTTTACCATACAATGTTGCAACAAATATTTAGTATGCAAAACAATATTTTTAAATTATTTAAATATACTTGAGAAAATATATTTTAAAATATTTCATATTTTGTATTCTGAAAAATGGACATTCTATTTCTTTTTCATAAAATAATATATTTTAAGATATGTTTGTTCAGTCATATTAAACGATATACAAATTATTAAGACATATATATATTTACATACATAACGATTGCATTAAATAAATCAAAAATATTTTTAATATAATATACGTATATACAAAATAGAGTAAATTATTGAAACAATATTAATACAATGCATATATTTGACATTTATTTACTCAAACACGAATCTTAACATTGAATTAAATGAACTCTCTTAAATTACAGAAATTTTTATTTAATTAGTAAAGAATATGACATAAATCATGAATATTTTAATATTTACTAAGCATGATAAAGTTATTTATAAATATAAATATTTTTACAATAATATATATATATATATATATATATATATATATATATATATATATATATATATATATATATATATATATATATATATATATATATATATATATATATATATACATACATATATATATGCAAAATAATAAATATGGTTCATATACTCACAAAATCTTAGGAACTAATGAAGCATTGAAAAAAATTTTCTTTTATTTTTTATGTTTTCTCTCTTTAGGCAAAACTTCCGCTGTCAAAATTAGTTTTGTCAACTGCGTCTCTAGCTACACGTGTACTGGTTGTTACTTTTACTTTTATCTCGCTTTTTGTATTAGCGTGTAAGATAACAAATCGCTGTGTTGCACCGGTGCTTTATGGATCCTTATCGACGGAACTAATTGCAAATCATAGGTGGAATGACAGGATATCCTGATGCCGAAGTTTCGAATTCAGCGTGCATATCCGGTCAGCATTCTTTTGTTATGAGATATAATTTACTTTAATAGAGCTTAAACTGCGTTTAAAGACTTTATGAGGTGAAGGAAATCTCATGATGATTATTTAATTGGTTCCTATTCTGAGAGTTATTACTTGAAGAATGCATTTCTAATAACTCTGGCGTCTTTTTGTTCCACTTTTTTTACAGTAAAAATAATATCTTTTGAATCTTCAATGAAATATCACGAATATATATTTTCATAAATAATTAATAATGTTATTCATCAATAGTAAAATAATATTATTCACAAATACGTAACATTATTTCTCTTATTTTTGTGTGGTATAATGATGAGAACATTTTTCTGTATTTAACATTAATAATTTTAAAATTAAAAACAAATTTAGTTCATAAGTTCGTCTATTATTTTCATATATTTCAAGCATATTTTAATCATATGCAGGTATATAGTGTTTATATGAAATTATATTTAGAAATAAAATAACTGATTATGAATTTTTCTTATTCATTTTCAGTAAGTTTACGTCTCATTTACCCCTTACAAGAAAATCTTATAATCAGTCTAAAGGTAGTGTATATTTTAACATTTACTTCTGAAATGTCAGTGTTCATTAGATTTTAGTGTGGCTTTTTAGTGACTCAAATTTTTATTTAAATCTTGTGAATTAAATGTTAATGTAGTAAATGCACTAAGAAATTGAAAGGGATTTTGTGTGTATGAATCAGCTAAAAAGATAACGATGCTTTGCTAATTTTCCGATCTAATTAAAATTTCGTTACATTAAAAATACATTTTGGTAGTTTAAAGTGATAATTAAATGTTATCTTTGATTTATACTAATATTTTAACTTTCATAATTTCAAAATTTCCGGCAAGCTATTAAGAATATTGTTATAAAATTTTCATTTGAATTTTTTGACCACTATATATATATATATATATATATATATATATATATATATATATATATGTATATATATATATATATATATATATATGACCAGATAAACAGGAATACAAAATAGTCATTTTAGGTATAAAAGTTAACAAAAAAGATGTCTGAGAAATTCTAAAAATCAACTTTCTATATTTCTTATAGAAACGTTCAATAACTGTTTAAGAAGCTTCAAAACTGTTTAGTAAGTATTTTTGATATTCAAAATTTTCATTTCAGCAAATATCATTCAAATATTATATAATAGTAAGTATAAAATAAATTTGTGTTTAATTTTATAGTAAGAAGTTCAAAATGGAATGTAACGTACATATTAATTTTCATTTGTACAAACTCACACTTGTGATTTTGCTAATTATATTAAAATATTACAAATTTCTAATTATATCTAATAATAGTGAATAAGCGTATAATGCTTATATTTTCATTTGTCACGATTATACTGATATAATAATAATAGATTCTTAGGTACTTTTGTTATATTTTATTCACAATATTTTCGAAATCTAATCAACAAAAATACTTTTATATGAAATGTAAATTACCAATATAAATGTTAATAATAATTTTAATGTTAAAATTATTTAATTTATTTATTTAATAAAAATTTGTTAAAGAGTAATATCAAATAAAAAGAAAATAAAAAGAATTAAACAGTCAAAGCTTTACACAATTTTACTAACTATTTTCTCATAAGGCAGAAAATAATTGGTAAGGTTATTATTTTCCAAGAAAGATTTGATAAGTATGATAATTATTTTTAATATATTCAAACAATTACTTTAATCTTCTATCTAAAATATCTTCATTTAAAAATAAATATATAAAAGTTCAATATTCAACAAATTACATTATTTTAGGAAATTTGATGTTCTAATATTCATCATAAGAATACTAGCATTTTAGATACGCAAAATCAAAATTACCTAAAAGTAGTTAAAAAAATTAAAACTAATATTCATGTACTTTCTCGGTTCTTAAACTATTTAGAGAAAAACTATATCATCCAAACTCTTTAAAAAATATGAAGGGTGTAGAATTTGACGTTCTATTACCATGAGTTAATAGGTTTTGGTAAATATATTATATGGGATTCTTAAATGCCCTTAAGAATTTATCATTGACGTTTAAGAATTTACCACATCAGAGTATAGTGGTTGTCAAAAAATTTAATCAACTAGATGTATTGATAACATATTATCTTTCTTATCAATGAATCAGTAGGCACACACACAAATGCGTTTACTCTCTGAACTTTTTTGAATATTTTTTATCATTCAAATTCAAATTCTATTACAAATACAAAAGAAATTTCAAGATAAATTTTAATAGTTTAAAGAAGTCTTGGATTAAATTTATTATCATTGCAATCAAATTAAATTAATCAATTTAAATCAATCAATTTAAATTTCATTGCAATATATATATATATATATATATATATATATATATATATATATATATATATATATATATATATATATATATATATATATATATATATATATATATATATATATATATATATATATATATATATATATACATACATACATATATATATATATATATATATATATATATATATATATATATGTATGTATGTATGTATGTATATTAAGTTTGTATGAATTGCAATTTTACATAGTGTCTTATAAGATGAAGTGTGTTTAAGCACTTTATAATCGATTTATTTTAAATTTTCATTAATGGCGTAATTATTGCATGTTATTTATTAGATTTAATCTAATATAAATAAAAACTAATGTCAGTTGCACGATATGTAGCGTTTAAGATCTGAGTCTAAATCACGTCACAACCATTTTCGTAGCTTGTTATTTAAGGAATATGAAACAAAATGCTTAATTATTGGATGATAATTTTTAAAATTTCCAAATTATTAGTAAATATTAATGAAAAACAAAAAATTACTATTCTTCATTCGTTTTATTTATTTCATTATGTTTACAATAAGGTAATTTTAATACAGATATAAAATGTGCAAGATGATATATCAGAAGAGTATGATCTTATTTCTCGACAAGATATAAGTACTAAATCGTAGTGCTAAGTTGTACATTTTAAAATAAATTGTAGCATATTTCGTGAACAATGAAAGTCCGTGTTCTCTCAAAATAGCTCAACTCTCTTCACGATTGACTCTGTAGCAGGTAAATGGCACTGTTAACATTTCCGATATAATTCATAAGAGAACGGGAGAACATAGACATAGATATACGCAATGGAACACCTGGTATGTACCTTAGGTTATCAGGTATAGCTCCACCACGTAATACATCTAACTTTGTTAATCTGGTGTACAGAATGGTCACGAAATTTGAAAACAAAATTGAATTTCAATAGGTCTCTAATGTTTGAAATTATGAATTTGATAGAAATATGACATCATTAACAGAACATTTACAAAATTTTCACTATGGGAGATGACATGAGGTAAATATTACATTAAAATTGTGAAAATAGATTATCCTAACTCTCCATATAACCTTGATAATAAAAATACAAATTAATTATCTTGATGATGGTCATAACAGACGATATAAGAAATTTATAACACATATATGCAAGCAATATAATTAAGTTTAAGTAGAAGAGTATAAAAAAGAGCAAATAACTGAGGCAGATTTTCAATAAGTACTAGCAACTCCCTCATGCTTTAACTGTGTCCTTTAATGTAACATTGCATTTTTCGCAATACTAAAGGATTGCATTGTCTACTCGCAGATAGTTAAGATTACATATGCATGAATGTTATCCTATTTAACATTTGCTGTAGGAGATAAACTGTAAAATATTTAAAGTATAACAGATTGCAATATGTTGATTCAGTTAAAATTTTGTAGCAGTTCAGTTTGTGCACTGTAGTTACTACGATTAAGAAAGTTATTGAACAAAAATATAATTACAATACAATAAATAGGTTCTTGACTAGGATATCGAGAGAGAGAGAGAGAGGTATTAAGGCTGTATGTCCATCTACCTTGTTCTGCCTCATTCCATTCTTGTTGCCAGCCCATTAGTAAATGGTTGCGTAATTTAGAAATCAAGTATGATTTGGGCCATTTTAATTCAATTTTTTGCATGTTTGAGCATGCCTTGGCAGCTTGCTTTGCCGGTGTGTCAGCTCTTTCATTTCCAGTATGTCCGGCATGAGCCTTGATCCAGTGAAGGCAAATTTGCCATCGATTGTTAAATGTCCTGAGTCGATTTTGAGTGTCTTGAATCAGTGGGCTTCTGTGATATGGGTTATGTATTCCAAAAAAGAGCTGATTGGCTGTCTGACCAAATCACTGCCTTGTATAAATTATTTTCGGCTATACATTTTAATGCTTTATCAATCGTAACCAATTCTGCTTGGAAAACACTGTTGGTTTCTCCTAATTGTCCCTGCCAATAACCACTCTCATGTCCATTTTTTGAAGATGATTCTATTTTTGAGCCATCAGTGAAAAATTGTTGATGAATACCTTGGCACTGTGTAGGATTTGAAGTGTGAACCATTATTCCTTCCATCTGTGTTGCTGGTGGAATAATGTTTTAAGGGAAATTTCAAAGTCGTCTGGGTTGTAAATTGCATCCAGGAACAATGGTTTTTTCTTGATGTTGGAGAATATTAGATTTAACAGCTTCTAGTTGAACCATTAAATATAATGAAAAAAATCCTGCCAAGATGTTTAATGCTGCCGTGAAAGTCGTGAGAAACATGTAGTGATTGTTAAGGTGAAATGTGTCTGTAAACTGGATAGTTGTCTGACTTTTTTGCTTGTCACTGGTTCCACCCAGACTACTGTGTGAGATCCATAACATATCATTTTTTTATAATCGTTTTATACCAAATTTTAAGAATTCTGGCATTTACACCCCAGTTTCTACTGGTAATTCATCTTAAGCTGTTTATTATCGATAGTCTTTATCTTTTGTTGCCTGATATGAGGAAGCCAAGAAAGTTTGCAATCGAGAATTACTCCGAAATGTTTCATTTCCTAAACTTTTTAATGCTTCTTCCACAAATTTCAATCTTTGGATATGATTTTAAGCAGTTCTAGCTGCTGCCAAAAAAGATGGCTTGAGTCTTTTCATGAGCAATAATTAATTTATGCTCCTTACACAAATTTTCAAATTGTGAGAATGCAATATTTGCTGTTAGCTTTAACTGCTCTTTTGTTTTTGCTGAAACAATGAGCTGTGCATCATCGGCAAATGCTTGCAATGATGTGTTATTTGGCCATTTCTGGAGAAGAAAATCATTAAAGTATATGTTCCAAAGCAATGGTCCCCCACAGGATCCCTGCGGACAGCCTCTGTTATGGTGGTATACTACAAAACCTCCATCGTGTTTAATTAAACTCTTTCTATCGGCGAGAAAGTGTGCCCACACCTTAAATAAATTGTTGGGACAATTAAGCTTAGCCATTTTATCTTGCATTCCTGGCCACCAGATTGAGTCAAAAGTGCTTTTGAGATCTAGGCTGATTACTACTGTGTAGTGTCCTCTGTTTTTATTTTCTTCAATATTTTTGATCAGGTTTTCAAAGCGTGCTCTGTTGATTTATTAGCTTGAAATCCAAACTGTAATTCGCTCAGCTTCTTATTATTTTCGAGATGGTAACTCATTCTTCCTACCAGCAATTTTTCCAATACCTTACCTATTGCCGGCACAAGACAAATAGGATCAAGATTGATTTGGCTTTTTCCCATTTTTTAGAAAAAATATGATTTAGCCTTTTTTATAAGTACGGGTTAGCAGTGTAGTTCCAGGCATCTATTAAATAATATATTAAAGAGTGATGGTGCAGCATAGTGAATAGCCTTGACAAGAGCATTATCCATACCATCCGGTCATGGGGACTTTCCTGTTTTAAGTCTTCTAATGGCGTGAGTGACTCCTTGTTTTGTAAACCATTGGTCATTTGGAGCAGTATTTAATGTTAGGGAATTTCGAATTTGTTTTTGGTGGGGTGTATCTTCTTCAATGTTATCTTCAGGAAAATAAGAAGTCATTATTTTGTTTATAATGTCTTCCGCTATGACTTGTCTTTTACGCTGTGGACCTGTACCATTAACAGTTAAGAGAGTTGGCTTGAATGCTTTGCCTATAGCGAGCTTCTGTAGTGTGCAATATACTTCCTTGTTATTGGTGCAGCATTTGTACCAACTGTTTAACTTGGCTCCTTGGATTGAACACTTATAAATAGCCAGTTCTTTTTTATAAATTTGAAGCGCTATTCCTCTTGTTGGTTCAGGTGTTGATTTCAAGCATCTTCGCAAAGCTTTGACGCATCTGCCTTTGAGTAGAAGTCCACCAGTTTATATTAGTTTTCGGTTTAGAAAATTTTATTTTTAATGTCTCATCACAGGTTTTAATAATATTGCTATTAATGTCTTCGACTATATATTCGAGTTCTACTCTGCTTTTCGCATTCTGGATTTTTGGAATTTCCAAGAGAAGATAGGGTCTAATTCAATTTTGAAAAGCTTTCACAATCTGCAGTTTGTTTTGTATCTTCGGTTTGTAATAACAGTAGTATCAGTCTTGATTTTGAAAGTAATGTACAGATGGTCAGAACAGTTCATCTTCTACCTTCCAATCTTCAATTGAGATGATGTTTACTCCAGTGTACAATGTGAGATCTGGCCAACCTTTTCCTTGATTTGTCACAAATGTAGGTGGACATCCAAAGGTATTCGCAATAATTAAGTTGTTTGAGGCTATGAAATTCTCCATTTTTATACCTCTTCCATCATTGCTGGTGTAACGCCAAATAATATTATGGCTATTAAAATCCCCCATAATAACTGTGGAGAGATGCTTAAAGGTGGTCATAAGGTTCTGGATAATGCTCAAGGTGTCTTCTAAGTCTTCTAGTGGTGATGCATAAGCTGTAATAATGAATACTTCTAAATCTTTGAAATTAAGAATATTTGCAGTAACATCTCTTGTGGCATGAATATTGATCCAATTCCAGTCACTGTTTGTGCTAACAGTTGCTGCTCTAGGATAAAAATCAATATTTGACGAATAATTAAAATTCCATGCTTGAGGAAAAACCCCGAATATTACCTTTAATAAAATGCGGCTCTTGGATTCCTATAATATCTACATTATGTTGATCAATAAAAGTAGAAAACTGAGCTATTGCCGCTTTAAATTTTTGCAGATTTATTTGAGTAAATTTAATAATACATGGTTTTTCTTAAATGGAGTAGTTTCGAGTCTTGACTTTTGAGCTACAGATGATTGTTGCATATGCTTCATTTTCTTTGGAGTAAACTTCTGTATGTTAGGCCATTGTATGGAAAAGGCTGCATGGCTGGTTGAGAAATTTATATCTTCGTTTATTAGATTTTCTGCAATTAATGCAGCATAGCGTTTTAGTTTTGCAGGCTAGTTCACTGTGATGTTCCCCATATTTTCCGCATATACGATAAGATCTACAGTTATTGGTTATGTGCCCAAAGTCATGGCAATAATAGCATCTTCGCAGGATTTTATTTTCACGAACTATTGTTTTCTGTAGACCTAAGTAAAGTGTTTTTCTCTTGATCAGAGCCTGATAAAGATCTTTGTTAGCTTCCACAACAAGATGCTGCAAGTTGTCTTTCTTACGATGTGCTTTGATCTCCATAATTTAAATTTTATTTGGTATGTCTTCTATAGATATTTCTTCAGAAAGATGTTGAGCAATGTTGTAATCATTTATTTTTTCGGAAACGTTAAGAAATATCAGTTTTCTCGTGGCTATGAAAGGCTCCTCTGACACAATTGAGTGTTTTGTTAACTGTTGCTTTAATGTTTCCTTTGATTCGACATTATGGCAAGATATCTTTGTTACGAATTTACCCCATGTTATTTTCTTTGTTTTAACATTGCAGTCTATCTTTTCCAGGTTGGATCTTAATACTTTTGTTGTTTTTCCCTCTGCTGGCTTTACAATGAGGGAGACTTCTTTATCTTTTCTCAATCTTTCACTGAGGTCTTGGCTGTATGTGGGTCGTTCTTTCTCTGGAGTAATATTTAATGTTTTTTCGATGAGTAATTTTGTTTTTAGGCCTTGAGTTTTAATTTCTTCTAGACTTGAGTTAATCTCTTCCAGTTTGTCCTTAAAAGCTGTAGTATTTTCCTTATTCGTAGGGGAATTTATGACTTTTTGTGACAAATATTGTGTTGTTTAATGGTATTAATTATTTTGTCTGCTTCTTCCCTAAGATGTAGAGGCAGGTTGTATTTGGTACCTGATTTATACTCCAGATAAACTTCCTTGAATTTTTTGTAGAGACCATCTGCTTCATCCTCTGGACACATAAATACATCTTGATCAACAGAAAAAGCCGTAGATATTATTTCATCATTATCCTCGTGATGTCCTACCTTATTGAGGAAGAAGTCGTTGACTTTTGTTAAATTGACAGTTCTACTTTGGGAGTTAATGTCATCATGTATAATTGAAACTCCATTTTCTGCATCAATTGAGCTCGTAGACGTATTTAATTCTTCATAATTTACAACTTTGCTTCGAGTAGAATATTTTTCTTTAGAGGCCATGATGTTAAAATAATGTGGTAAGTGTCCAAGTAACTTTTAATTTAGTCCTCCATACATCCAGTAGTAGAATTACAACTAGTTCTAGAGTAATCCGTTGATTCAAGTCCTTTAATTCACTAATTAAAGTCTTTAATTAGTCCAAAGTGGTGCTCTCGTTGTCGGTCAGGGGTACCGGGAAGAAGAGTCTAAGCCTAACGGCAGCTGTCCGCTCCTCGAGCCGGTAGAAAGGAGACGATTTCCTGTAGGCTAGGTGAAGCCCCTTCAGTAGGGACCGGTTTCCGGACGGGAGTTCACTACACATGCAACACTTAAAAATCGATAACTAATTCACTAATTAACCAATATTCTTGAAATAAATATCCTTTTGAAGCTGAATTTGAGATCCATCCAATGGTATAACTCCATAAACACAAAATTAAAGAAAACCATCTTTTTCAATCATAAAGGAAGAGCAGCTGAAAAACACCTCCACTCCCCTCAGCATTTTTATAGTAACCTCAGAACGGGACAACAATAAAAAATTTCAGAAAAAAAAAGCGATTGGGTAAGATGCAAAACTCGTAATGTCAGAATATACTCTTACGATATTTCCTTTTTTTTAACTATGTGGTTGTTCATTTCATTCTCGTTATTCCCAAAAAATGCATAGTGCAATCCTATTAACTTAATACGATTCATTTAGTCAGGTAGGTTAAGAAAATAAGTTATTGATGAAACGTTATTTATTAAAAACAGAAAGTGTATTTTACTCTAAGTGTCGAGTAAAAAAATATTGAAGTAACATCAGCACAGGCAAGACAGATTTTCCTAATTTTGCTAG